>CAWUFW010009299.1:0-600000 GCA_963921515.1 Calotriton arnoldi | reverse complement strand
GTCCGTTGTCTGAGCTAAGGAAGATGGTGGTCACCATAAGCTAAGATTGAGTCGGGCCTACCTAAGATGGAGTCATACATACGGACTTTACGTCAACTCTTCAGGGATTTACGTATGTCCTTTTGTGAAAGTGTATTAAAAACTTATAATAGCTGCGCATTTTCCATTATTTCTTCAGGCTGCAATGCGATATTGATGCAGGGTGTACATGAAGACATAGCCCTGAATGTGTCAAATATATATAGTCTGTATTGGTTATCGAAGAGACCAAAGTAGTACAAGTGTTTAAGGAACCTAATGCTGACTTTATTTTAAGAAAAGAAAACAACTTTGCATGAAGGTGCTCAAACTCCAAAACAGTCAAACGGTTAGGCTATATGAGCAAAATATTGTTACATCCATTGTCACTTCGAAAGCAGACAACACAGACTGAATAGTTGCGCGTTCTGCGACAATGTCAAATCCTATAACAAGTAAGATAAGAGATTGGACTTTAGTGCCTTCGGTACCGATCTGTACATAAAACATTCCCCATTGTTTGCCAAAGAGTGTCTTGCTACATGTGCAATTATGATGGATTCAGTTGTTCTGTGCAGGCTATATCTCGTCTGAAGATTCAAACATAATCTAATTTAAAACATCTTTCTCCATTTTCTTCTCCTCAAATCAGTACATTGAAGTTAGATTCTGCTTAGCCTAGTCTATTTTTAGAGTTCTTCCAATCTAGATAGTGTCTGTTTTTTTTGGCTACTGATAGCTGAGTAGTTAAACCCATGTAGAGGCTTTTAAGGATGTTTGGGAGGGTGTTAGGTTACTGCTAAGTGTTGCCATGGTGAATAATTAGGACGGTGAGATGAATCTGGTGGGAGTACGGACTGCTCATTAGCCTTCTGATTGAAGGTCATTTGCAAAAGTGGAGCTCAATGAAAGTATGCAAATGTAATCTCACAGATAGACTTCTGCATAGGTGCACACATATGTGCTCATCTGGTAATGTCCTCTATTTACTAATTGGACTTAAGTGAGGTGAGAGAGCCAGTTGATGAGAACACATGCGCTGGCAGCTGTCCCCAACATATTTATCCTCCAGCCAGGCTCTGGTAATGAAAAGAAAAGTGGCCTCCTTAGACACAGGTAACACCGAAAATTAGGTAAGGCAGCCTGCAAGGACATCACACATAATTACATATTTCTGCTCATCGTAAAGAAACTCACAGCTTCTATAAATTCCATATTCACATGTGCCACTTTTTTCCAGCTGAGATATTTGGCCAACAACATCTTGCTTTCTATGGCTTGTAGTTTCAATGTCTCCATTACACATGCAGGCAAACAAAGCGTCACTGGCTGAACCCAAGGGATGGGCGAGCGGCAGGAAGGCCGGCGAGAGCAGAATTATGGCCGAAATCGTGGTCTTTCATGACATAAAATAAATAAATAGAATGCAAGTAAATATTAGCATATGTCAACCACTGAGGATAGAATGCTGTAAATTAAACTGGAAGAAATCAAAAGGCAAGCATTTGAACGTTTTTGCTAATAAAAGGAAGACAATAACTGAATTTGCTCACTCTCCACTATTAAGAGCAAATCTATACATGCATTTCCAAACAATAAAACACATGAAATCTTCACATTCATAAGGTCACAAAGCTGTGGTCCGCTGCACAGTCTATAACCCATCTACTGGAGGGTAATATTAACCTTTTTCATTTATTTTCCTTCAGAAAAGCTAAAACCTTTATTTCAATCATAGGATCCCATACTGTGAGTCTGGGCTGAACCCAGGATTGTCTGGACAAACATGATTTATATTAGGGCTGCACCAGCAGTAGGTGTCCCTAAAAATCGTCTGAATCAAGTTTTTTCTTCCTAGATCTTCCCCCACACCTCCTACTAGCTAACTGATGCATCTCAATATATAAAGACACCCTCCCTACCACGTCTTATACTCTCCCTATCCTTAAACTCTTCGCCACCCGCTTGTCTGCTCTCTCCTGCCTACAATAGAAATGTGGATTTCAATCTGATCTCTTCCCTCTCCCTAAGTGCTGATTACTAGTCTATTCATTTACCAGTGTGCTTCGTTGGGAAACCATGCTTCTTACCACCAGGTTTAGAGTGTCAGCTGTGTTCTTGCAGGAATGGAGGGAACACAGACAAGCACTGGCAAAGCCTGTAGTTCTCACTTATTCGAATGCTATAGGTTATGCCAATGTCTTTTAGCCATGTTGTACAGCAGCATGGCTGTGGAGCATGGCTAAAAGTACATTTAGACAACAAGCAACAAGATGTGGCTAATGCTTGCTGCTGCATATCATTGTTTAGGTCTGGTCTAAAGATAGTTTTAGCTGTCTTGCCAGCCTCATTTTTTCCAAAGCATACCATACAAAAATACATACAGATAAAGGAGCTCCCAATCAGCACTCTTTCGCCATTGGTCTGTTGACATGACACTCAAATTATACTCCCTACCACCCCAGCAGAAGGCATAAATCAATAGACCATCCCACTCCAGCCATTGGATGGTTTTCCTTTGAGTGAATGCATTTTTCCCTTGTGCATGTACACACACATCTATGAAATAGTTCCTCAAAAATAGAAATTGTTATGCACTTGCACTTCCCAATGACTGATAGGCCCTATGTATAGTAGGGTTAATCAACTATTTTCATAACTCTCAAGATATTTATTGTAAATTACAATGTTCATTCCTCACTATAAACCAGATTTAGATTATTTGGGGATTCTCTGGCCAGTTGCATCACTTTGTGGAGAGGACTGGACTACAAGCCCAACAGATGACCAGGAGAAGGAGGAGCTTTCGGGTGAGCGCTATTAAGCACAACGCTGCATCCCACAATGCAGGTTTCTCTGACCGGTTGCATCATTTTGTGTAGAGTGCTGGACTACAAGGCCCAAGATTCCCCAGCCCAGCAGCTGATCAGGAGAAGAAGGGGCTGTGGGGGGAGTGCTATTAAGCACGATGAGGCATCCCGCAACATTGTTATTTCTGACTAGCTGCATCCCTTTGTTGAGAGGGCTGGACTAGAAGGCCCAGGATCCCCAGCCCAACAGTTGAACGGGAGGAGGAGGAGCTGTGGGGGGAGAGCTATTAAATGTGACCCGTGCATGGGACTCGTCCGGGCACTACCTGGGCAAATACCAGGCCAAGAGCGGGCCTGTCTGCGTCCTCATAGGTTTTTGTTTAGGCTTTTGGTGGGAAGGCATTGTTGTTCGCCTGTTCCTCATCTTTTGAATCAATTGTTTGCCATGACTAAGAGGAAGCTAACCAAACGTTTGGTAGCAAAAGACAGAGGCTCCAAAGAGACCTTCACAAGTTATTTTCCTAATGCACTGTGCATCCTAAATTCTGAAATTGAAAGTGTGGAAGAAAAAACAGAGTCAGCGCAACATGCTCATCAACCCAAAACTAAAAGTAAAGTTTCATGTAGTCCAGGGGTTGCAATGGCATTGATTGATGGGGAGAGAGGGAGATCTGAGAGCTCTCAGAAACACAAGCCCTCCAACACGTGTGTGATCGATGCAGAAGATTGCAGCATCAGTAACATTAGCATTGTTTCCAGTCTGCATTGTGTGATTAGTGCCTCACCACCAGCCAAAAAGAGGACTCAACATAAGAGGGGCAACATTTCAGATAAAGCCAACTGTTTTAAGGAGCGTGACCAGGCTAATAATTGTCCATGTAGAAGTGTCAATTGATGGTTCAAACATTATTAGTAATGCTCAGGACGAGGCAAGTAGTAACAGTGATGTATTTCAAAATGTTCTACACTTTTTACCTTGGAATGTTGGAGGCTTAGGGGACAAAGTGAATAATGAGGTCTGGGTAGCCGAGGTTTTGAGGTTTAGTATTATTTGTATACAAGAAAACTGTGTATTAGAGGACTTTACGGTGGATGGGTTTCGAACTTAAAATACACCTGCTCCTCCGTCAACAATGGGAAGGGCTAAAGGCGGGCTGGCCAATCTTTTCTCGGTTCTCCTGTTATTAGAGGTATTATGGTCAAACTTAGAATCTCCATATTTTCTATTACTTCTTTTAAGTCTGGATTCGACTCATGAACTTTTAATTGCAAATTATTATAACAAAATAAATAAATAAAAATAAATAAAATGAAAATGAAAATAAATAACATATTTAATACACATCAGGCTGAGCCTCTAAATTAGCTGCAGCGATACAAAAGGGGATGATGGACGGAACGTTTGAGCCAATCAAACACTCACCCCCAGTCAACTGATCTGGGTTTAATCCATCATCATTCTTTAGCTCACTCCACCACCCCAGTTCAGACATGGCCATATGCAAATCAGTCTGACCCTGTGCCTCATGGGAACAGTACAGCCCGAACTGCCAAGCCATGTCTTCCCTGGACCGGAAACAAGCATCCTAGGACCGGTTTCTGGCATTCCAGCCGTCATCAGCCAGGCTTGCTTGAATCCAGTGGCAAAGTGAGCAAGGGACCCACGTCTGGGCATACCCCCGCCAACTTAGGGCGAACAAATCGATACAAAAGGGGATGATGGACGGAACGTTTGAGCCAATCAAACACTCACCCCCAGTCAACTGATCTGGGTTTAATCCATCATCATTCTTTAGCTCACTCCACCACCCCAGTTCAGACATGGCCATATGCAAATCAGTCTGACCCTGTGCCTCATGGGAACAGTACAGCCCGAACTGCCAAGCCATGTCTTCCCTGGACCGGAAACAAGCATCCTAGGACCGGTTTCTGGCATTCCAGCCGTCATCAGCCAGGCTTGCTTGAATCCAGTGGCAAAGTGAGCAAGGGACCCACGTCTGGGCATACCCCGCCAACTTAGGGCGAACAAAGCGATACAAAAGGGGATGATGGACGGAACGTTTGAGCCAATCAAACACTCACCCCCAGTCAACTGATCTGGGTTTAATCCATCATCATTCTTTAGCTCACTCCACCACCCCAGTTCAGACATGGCCATATGCAAATCAGTCTGACCCTGTGCCTCATGGGAACAGTACAGCCCGAACTGCCAAGCCATGTCTTCCCTGGACCGGAAACAAGCATCCTAGGACCGGTTTCTGGCATTCCAGCCGTCATCAGCCAGGCTTGCTTGAATCCAGTGGCAAAGTGAGCAAGGGACCCACGTCTGGGCATACCCCCGCCAACTTAGGGCGAACAAAGCGATACAAAAGGGGATGATGGACGGAACGTTTGAGCCAATCAAACACTCACCCCCAGTCAACTGATCTGGGTTTAATCCATCATCATTCTTTAGCTCACTCCACCACCCCAGTTCAGACATGGCCATATGCAAATCAGTCTGACCCTGTGCCTCATGGGAACAGTACAGCCCGAACTGCCAAGCCATGTCTTCCCTGGACCGGAAACAAGCATCCTAGGACCGGTTTCTGGCATTCCAGCCGTCATCAGCCAGGCTTGCTTGAATCCAGTGGCAAAGTGAGCAAGGGACCCACGTCTGGGCATACCCCCGCCAACTTAGGGCGAACAAAGCGATACAAAAGGGGATGATGGACGGAACGTTTGAGCCAATCAAACACTCACCCCCAGTCAACTGATCTGGGTTTAATCCATCATCATTCTTTAGCTCACTCCTCCCACAAGGAACAGGGTCAAGACTGATTTGCATATGGCTGGGTCCAAACTGGGGTGGTGTGGTGAGCAAAAGAATGATGGATTTAACCCAGATCCTTGTGACTGGGGGTGAATGTTTGCATTGTCCAGCATTCCGTCCATCAATTGTTTCTTTTGCATCTAAATTAGCTGTAGACACAGATAGGAAACAACACTCTCTCTAGTAATAATATATGTTAATTTATATGGGCTGGAGACTTAAGGTACACTTAGGTCAGAAAATGGCCTAGGAAGTCGATTGATGGGAGGACATTTGAGGGGATGGTCATTTTCATTTTGTACATTCCCAGTATGGAGAAGCCCTAAACAATCTCGTCATGAGACTCAATTTGCACTTGGTACTCGATGTAGGAAGTTCAACCCCATGCAATATGATACCGACCTTTTTTTGCCAGGGGTCCTCATCTATTATAGATCATATCTTAATTTCAGAAATGTACTTTCTTATACTAGTGAACGCAGGGTTAGACACTCAGGGCCTCATTATGATGTGGTTCGACCGCAACCAACGGCTTGTCGCTTGCAGTCCGAACCGCATCTACTGCTGCAGTCTGACCGACGCATTAAGAAGCGTGCGGTCGGAAGCAGCCAACCGACACAATCTGACAGGCTCATGGAGCCCGTCGGTTGGTCAGAAACAACTCATAATCCCTTAAGGACGGCCTTTCCGCCGTTGGGATTATGATGTCGGTTTCCGACAGCCTTCTCATGTCGGCCTTTCCGACATAGAAAGGTTGTCAGAAAGCGACTTTGGGGGCCCACTGAATGTGGCCCTGGGGGGCACCCATGGTGCCCCCCTTAGCATCCCTGCACCATGTGGCAGGCACCATATGGAGCCTGCCACATGATGCATGGGTGTTGAAAAACTTCAATTTTTCAATGGGAGCTTGTGCTGCGATGGGTTCGACCCCCCACAAAAGCTCCCATTGAAAAATGGAAGTTTGCGACTGCACCATGTGTGGTCACATCCAAATTGCGTGGTCTGAGCCGCCGACCTGAGGTCGGTGGTTCCCAATCCAGAGCGATGTCGGTCGGAGGCAACTCCGACCGCCATCGTAATTAGGGCCTTATTCTGGAATTTTCATGAATTGTTATCAGTGGGAATAACCCATCCCCTTCTTGAGCCCACTCTCTTTCAAAAAATGAGGAAATATGAAGAGCTATAAAAGGAATGGGTTTCCTTTAAACTGGTCTAGGATTCAGCCTGAAAGGGCCTTAACTGATTTGATTGGACTCACCCTACCTGATTTCGAGGTGTGCCTGCAAGATCACCCCTACTCTCTCAGATCACTGCATGCTTTGAGAACATATGCAGAACAACCGATCATCTGCTTACAAAAACAAAAATGGCCAATCCTCCCCAACCAGGAGGCTGGCTTGATAAAAAGGGAAAGCAGGCCCAAGATAATCTATGCATTTTAGGTTTAGGAAGGGATTAGGCATGCAGGAGCAGTGCTTAAACCTAAAGATGCTAATTGGAAAATACACTAAGGCCAAGAAGGGCTTTCTCAATTTGGGCTTCATGGACCTGAACAGTGCTTTTGACTGTGTGTATCACCCTAAACTCTGGAATATCATGCATTCTCTGGGAGTGGCTAGTTCTAAAATTATTTTGTTAAATCAATTAAACCATCATGTTTCTGATCAAGTATGTTTTGGCCCGAATGGAGAATGTTCAAAGCCATTTGAGATCAGAAGAGGGTGGGGTCAGACAGGTATGTGTTCTGGCCCCTTTCTTATTTATCATATATATCAATGGTCTGGAAAGTGCTCTACTTCAAAGTTATATTGACATGCCAAAGATAGGCATGCACAAAATACCAGCTCTATTGTATGCAGATGATGCCGTTCTTCTTACAAGAACTCCATGGGCCCTTCAGGAGCTGCTGTAAGCTTTTGTTTATTTTATGGAGGAACTCCATTTAAAAGTGAATATATCTAAAACTTTCATCATTGCGTGTGGAAAGGGAACTCCCAAATCATTCAAATTTACAATCAATGGTGCCATAATACCCAAAGTTGACACTTTTGTTATTTAGGTGTGTTGTTCGACAGCTAAGGGTAACTGGAAACATCCTTTTTTAGCTTTGAAAGATAAAGGTTATTAGCATTTGAAATACCACAATTAATGAATGTATAATCATATAATACAATATGATTAAAAAGATAAGCTTACAATAACTGTGAATAAGTAATATGAAAAAAGGGAAGACAAAAGAGCAAAAATCCCTTAATTAGTTATATAGTTACAATATCATTGCTGATATATAAGAAACAAAATATACATTAATATCTATATGTATGACAGTTACACACAACAAGAAGAGAAAATTATGGAGGTTTAGGTACCTCTTCAATCCGAGGATCATGTGCATTGGCCGTTTATGCTGAAATGTCCAGGAAAGTTGTTACAGGCAGCCAAAGGATATCACTTTTAATAGCAAGTGAGAATGGATTAACATAAGCTCTATCAAACCAATAATAAACACCATACCACCAAGCCTGAAAAGATATACTGGAAGCATCTTTCCATGACTTGGAGATCTGCTGAAATGCAACTGTGAAAAGCAAATCCAAAATGTCAATCCTGCCATGGTGAGAAGACCACTTTCTGAGAGGCTACCTAAATACCATTTGTAAAACTAAAAGGGAATTGTGTGTTGAAAACAGTAGTTATTTGCATTCAGACTTCCAACCAAAAATGATGAGTAAAAGAGCATTCAAAGAGCATATGTTTGAGGTAAGATTGAGAGACATTGCAAGACCAACAGGAGGAGGAGATGGCGTGATTTATTTTGTATAAAGTGGCCTGAGTCATCAATAGCCTATTATAAATAAAAAATATGGTTTGAATAGTATTAGCTGTTCTAGAGGCTTTCCACAACTTGATCCAAATCTGATTCCATAAGGGGTTTGAGAAGGAAGTTTTCAAATCTTGTTCCCGTCGTTTGTCCTAATTATCTGGAGGATCTGTGTGTGTATGGTAAATGTGGGACGCTGAAGGAAAGGATAATAGAGAAGTCACGAATTGGGAACTAGGGGTAATGGAGATAGTATCAATTCAGAGTTGCTCACAGGCTGAAAGAATAGCAGATATTAATGAGAGGTATATAGTGGAGTACGAAGTGGGAAAAGAGAAACGTTGTTGAGCTTGTTCAGAAGAAAGGCAAGAATCATTATCAAAAAGTTGATAAACTCATTTTAGACCTTTCATGTTCAAGGATTTACCAAAAACAGTTTTATTATTAATTTTAACATATTTATTATGCCAGATTAAGGAATGTAAGAATTGAACTTTGGTAGAATAATGGAGGACAAAAATAGAGCTTAGAAGCTTACAAGCATTTTTTAGTATATGAAGGGACAAAGAAAGATGTTTCTGAGTAAAGGTTGAAAATTCTCGGAGAGAGAAAGGATGAAGGAATAAGCACTCAATATCAACTCAAAGGGGGGAAGTAATAGACTCATCCTTGTTTAATAAAAAGGAGGCTTGTTTGAGAAAAAAAGCAGTATGGTATGAACGCAAATCCGGCAAGTTTAACTCACCCAAATGTTTGGGTTGTTTGGGTTTTTGAAGGGACATGCTCAATTGTTTATGATACCATATAAAACTGGTTAGGATGGAATACATCTTTTTAAAATAAACACAGGGAATGTTTATAGGAATTTTGGATAAGTAAAAAAGTATTATTTGAACTAGCACCATCTTTGGGGTGTCCAATCTACCCCACCAAGATAAGAAAAGGGGTTCCTTTGGGAGGGGAGTGAAGTAATAATGGTAAGAAGCTGTTTCATATTAGTAGAGACTATTTCCTTAATTGAAATATTAAACCAGAGACCAGAATATTTAATTTTACATTGATTCCAGTGAGATAGAAGCGAAATTTTCAACTTCCGTCCACAAAGCTGGCAAAGAAGTTTGTGGATTTGACCTAAAAAGAAGAATGCTATCAGTGTAGGCAGAGACTTTTAATTGATTATCTCCATACAGAAATCCCTGGATGACTGGGTTCAAATGAAGTTTCAATAGAAGGGGTTCTAGGGCAAGGACAAATAGGATGGGAGATAGAGGGCAGCCTTGACTAACATCCTGATGAAGTGAGAAAGATGATATAAGACCATTTACAATGATGGATGCCTTAGGGGAGTAGTATAATAAAGAAACTAGGTTAATAAACTTTGAACAAACAGCAAACCAAGAAAGAGTTGAAAAGATAAAGGGCCAATAAACTCGATCAAATGCTTTCTGCATTTAACGCAATGTCCATCAAAGAGTGTCAGTAGGATGTCGGATTTACTTAAAATATTAAAGACTAGCCTAGTGTTATCAGAGAGATGTCTTCCTTCAAAAAAACCAGATTGTTCTCTTCTGATTAACTTAGGAAGAAGAGGGTGAAGACGAAGGGCAAGAATTTTTACTAATATTTTATAATATAAGTTACCAAGAGATATGGGTCTGTAATTTTTACACAACTTTGGATATTTGTTTTCTTTATGAATAAGACATATTAAATCAAGCATGGAAAGAAGCACCAGCTGTTTTAGAAGAGATAGAAGAAGTATAAAGATGATGTAACTTGGGTGTTAAAAGTTTAGACAAATGCAAGTAAAATTCAATATTAAAACCCTCTGGTCCTTGGGCCTTCCCTTTTTATTGAATGCATAGCCGAAAGAATATCTTCAATAAGAATATCCTTATCCAGGGAGGAGAAATCAATATCTGAGGCTTGGGATGGCTGAATAGCAGCTAGATAGTGAAAAATATCCTCTTGAGAAACCTGAGATTCAGGCGTATAAAGATTGCTGAAAAAATTAGTGAATCCAGTTAGAGTATCCTCATTTTTATGAACAAGAGGGTTAGTAGCCAACAGGATAGAATCTACTTTGATATGGTCTTTTTAATTTTAAGATAATTCCCAAGAAGTTTCCCAGATCTATTCTGTCTTCCATAATATTTAGCACTGGATTTACGTAAATATGAATTAGCAAATTCTATTGAGTTCTTAATAAAACTAAATTTGGCTTTAATTAGTTATGTAAGCACATTTTAGTTTTGGAGGTATAGCATATATGTTCTAATTGCTTAATATGATTCATAGTTTGAAATAGTTTTTTAGAAGCTGACTTTTTCCTATGGGCCACATAGGAAATGATGAAATCTCTGGAAGCAGCTTTGAAAGTATCCCAACATCAGGTGTTTTTTCATTATCATTAAAGAAATCAGTTGCAAATTGTTCAAAAAGATGAGTGAAATTACCATCTAGGGGAACAGTATTTTTGAATCTTGACGTCTTAATCCCAGAGGTATATTGAAGGAGGTCTAAATCCAATGTAATAGGTACGTGGTCTGAGATTAACATGAAACCAATTTTGGATTGTGTAATGTGTTGTGCAAGAGGCTGTGAAACAAACAAATAATCAATTCTATATTGAGAGAAATGAGCAGGAAAGAAAAAGGGATATTCTTGTAGGGTAGGATTACAAATCCTCCAGGCATCGATCAATGCTCTTTGCTGTAACGTGGAGGGAAATTGTGAGTACATGGATGATGGAACAAACTTGGAAAAGGAATTGTGATCAATAAAGGGATCCACAACCATATTGCAATCTCCCCAAATCAGTTAAATTCATTTATTTAGATAAGATTTCAGGCCAAAATTTTTATCTAACTGCTTGGGAGCATAAACATTTTAAAATTGTTACGAGTATTTTATTAATAGTGAGGGAAACAACTATCCATCTACTCATAGAGTCTGAGTCTTGAGAAATACATTGAATGTCTAAAGATTTTATGCATAGCATAGCCACTCACTTCTGTTTCTCTCTACCTGGTGAAGAAAAAACATGTCCACCCTTCATTTTTTAAGCTTAAAATGTCTGCTTCTGCTACATGAGTTTCTTTCAACAAAACAATTTCACCCCTTAGTCTAGATAGGTGTGTTAATACTCTTTGATGTTTTATAGGAGAATCCAAACCTTTAATGTTCCAGGATAATATTCTTAAAGCCATCTAAGGTGTAATGAGAAATGTATAGCATATTGTATATAATGATTACAATGAAAAATCAAGAATACAAATACTAAGATGAAACTTAAAAAGAAAACAATAATGAGAAAATATGCGAGAATAATACACTTAGAATGCAGAAAGAGAAAGAAAGAGAAGGGTAAATAGATTAACAAAGGAAAGGAAAGAGAAAAGACAGAACTACATATAAACCAAAGAGAATGAGAAAAGGGAACATACCTATATAACAAACACATAATTGAGGGTGGCGGAGCCACATAAGGGGGATGACACAGCTGAACTCCAAAGCAGTCGACACAGGAGGGAAGGCCAAACCACACAATGCGATATCAACGAACATCTTCTAGATACACGGAACATGACTAGGGAAGAGGAAGAAATACATGTATTAAAAATTAATTGGTAGGCATACCATATACCAGATTACAACTGTTAAGTAATAGAAAACAATAATCAGACACATCACGTATAATGTAATAACAAAGAACAAAATTCAGGAAGATCAAGTAATATTAAATCTGGAAGTGTCCATCATCTGTCCTCTACAGCAATCAATAACGTTCTCCAAAAAAAGAAGGATCCTCATAAGTAGTGGTTTTAGTGTTATAAGTCACTTTGAATAAACAGGGATGTAAAAGACCAAATCTGACATTTAGAGACCTAAGAGCTGGTCGCATATCAAGAAACTTCTTCCGCCTTTCCGCTGCAGATTTGGCAAAGTCTTGTGCAAAGAGTAAATTGGATCTAGATCACGAGATTTGACCTTTGGCCTCTGCTGCTTTAATAATTTTGAGCAATTCTAGGTATTCTAGAAAGCAAATTGTTGCTTCTCTAGGTTTCTGCGATGACACGGTTAAGTGTGAAACATGACCAAGTCTGTGGGCTCTTTGTATGTTCAAAAGAGTCGTGGATGGCAAGCCTAAGACTTTAGAAAGAAACGATTGGAAGAACAAGGTGGGATCTGAACCTTCCACTCCTTCAGCCAGACCATATAAGTGTTGATTATTCCTTCCATTTCCATTCACTATATCTTCAGCATGGTTTTTTAAAGATGCTACCTCAGTTTGTAACAATATGATAGAAAACGCAGACTCTTCTAGAACCTCAACTCTCTGTTTCACCTGAGTAACTCTTTTCTCCACGTGTCAACTTATCATTTTTAGCTTGAAGTTGTTTATTGGTATCCTCCATTTATAATTTGAGCGCCCTTATTTCATCAAAGAGCAGTTCCATTGATTTTACAGTGGCTGATTTTATCAGATTAGAAACGGTCTTTCTTCACTCTATAGTTAATGGAGATATTAGAGGCAGTAGCAATTGTAGATGGCAGTTTGTTATTAGAAGAGGAATGAGGACCCATCAAACTAGAAGAAGAGGGGTCAGGATCTGGACAGGCACCCCCAGTATCCTCCCTATCTTCCAAAACAGAAAACGAGTTGGAGGTAGAGATTTTGGTAAAGATTTTAGCAACTGGTGTTTTATTGGTGGTGAATTGAAGAGTCCTGGTCCTACCCATATGGAGCTCATCGCAACAATTGAGCAACAGGACACAGCAGAAATAGACATTTCATGTAAGTGCTCAAAATTCCACTATTCTGAAGAAAATTGCTTTGGTGGAATAAATAATGCTACTACAAGATACCTGTGACCTTTATATTTGTGGCTTCAGCAACACCAGCAGTTGAGAGGCAGAAAAACAAGCGTAAATCATTCTGAGGAAAACAAAATGGCGGGCGTGACCTTCTCTTCAGCACCCATCAAAACCCCATCTCAGAAAGTCAATGAAACTGCAGGGAAACCTCCCTGCCATGAACCTGCAGGCTAAGAAGATGTTCCTCCGAAATTGTCGCTGCAGCTGACAGGAAAATGCATTCTCTGAAAGCTCACTGGCCCATACTCGACCACAACAGAGCTCACAGAGTAGCGGCTGTCGCGGATCAGCACCAAGCCACATTCCCCAACTGGAAGCATCCTATTGTTTGCAAAGAACAGCTAATAAAAAAGAGTGTTGAAGGTGTTTCTAGTTTTGCTACAAAATTAGGTATTAAGCCAATTAAGAAAATGTGTACAATTTTACAGAAGTATATGTGTTTCGTCAGCAATATATGTGGCTGGTATCTGGGGATACACAAATCCTCATATCCTTCAGATAACTGAAAACTGCTTTGCTAAGAGTTTTATATCTGTTCCCAAAAATACTGCTACTACTATTTTTCATAAAGAACTTGCTTTACCATACCTGGTTGATATCATCAAAATACGCCCTCTTCTCCTGTGGTAAGCGATCTGGAATATACTCGAACCAAAGATAAATAGGGCAATAATCATAGATTGTCTAGCCCTTGAAAATGCCATGTAGGTCACCTGGTTGGTTGAAAAATAAAATAAGAACTTATTTGGAATCGGAGAGAGCAAATTGAGTATGACAAAGTTACTGTGGTTTATCATGAACTGCTGGTCATAACTCCAAAAATTCAACCTTATCTTTTAGTACTCACCAACTCATATGACCGTTTTTTATTGTCCAGGTTTCAGCGTAATTTAATACATCACTTGATAGCTTTTTCAATAATGGTTCAGTGGTCAAAAGATCCCAGAGTATGTCCTTCCGATGCTATTTCCTTGCAAAGCTCTATGCACTTTATTTTCTTCTGTAAATTTTAATAAAACCTGCGATCCATCTGTGTGAAGCCCCTGATACAGAATTTTGGACAATGTAGTCCTGCCTTGAATTTTTTACAAAAATTGGAATCGTTAATTATAGGTGTGGCTCTGATTGAACTTTTTTAAGCAATTCCTCTGATTAAGGACATTGATGCATGTTGATATTCAAAAATGTCTGATAAGACAACTCTATGAATTTTCAAAATTATTTTAAATTTAATGTAGATTTAATATCAAATTTTTAGTTTGATCGGAATACATGTGGGAAACAGTTGTCGATGTTAGTGTTGGTAATGTTTTGTTCTCTTATGAGATGATCATATATATGCTTTCATGGTTGTCTCTCTTCACTGGTATACTTATTTATCCAACAGGAAATGAGCACAAGTCATTAGAGTACCTAAAGTTTATACACAGATTTTTAGGTTGAAATTACACCCCCACAGGTTTGTGATTGACATTTGGACCACTTGAGAGAGCCTTCTAGTAACTACTTGTGGAACTACATCACCCCTATTGGAATGTTGTACTACCACTGTCAGTATGCAGAAAATTCACCTCACAAATCAAAAACAAAGCTTACACTCACCAAAACATAAACAGCCAAATAAGATATCTAAGTGCACTTTAATAACCAGTGAATAAAAGGTCCTATACACTGTTAGGTGTGATCATAAACATAAAGAAAAGAGTAATGTATTGAGATCTGTAATGTTGACTGGTTATTACGAACCAGCTTTAGCAAATAAATAATCCTATAGAAAACAAGCACCAATGACTAAAATAGCAAAAGTGTGTTTGCAAATTTCCATACAAAAGCCACACCTTCTCAGCCTGCAGATCACTTGAAGCAGTGGCTCCTGACTTGACCCTGAGCTCTGTTAACAACAAATGGAAATGCAGCCTCATTTGAGGATCTCAATGCTTTTGAATTTGACTTGTGAGGGACATGACTAGTGAAACTGCAGCTGCATATAAGAATTTCAATGCTTCTGCATTTGACTTTTGACAGACAACTACAGGAACTGTGTCTTAATGTAAAAGATTCAATGCTTTCACATGCGACTTTTGACCACACCTAGTGATGACTAGTGGAACGGCGACTTGATGAAAAATGTCCATGCTTTTGCTTTCAACTTTTGAAGGACACTTAATAACAACTAGTGGAACTGTTGCTTGAAGTAAGAAATTCAATGTTTTTGCTTTTGACTTGTGACTTGTGAGGGACACCTAGTAATGACTTATGGAACTGCAGCTTCAAGAAAGAAGTTCAATGCTTTTGCATTCAAGTTTAAGTTTTAAGTTTATTTATGATCTCGGAACTCCGAAGAGGTCCACATAAATCACGAAATCACCAACATATAGATAAAAGAAAATTTTTGTTTTGAAATTAAATAGACACAATAAGATATTCCTCCCCAATAAGAGATGAGAGAATCCTAAATAATATCCAAGGATCAGAGAGTTTTCAATTAACAAAACAGCAGCATATCCTACAGTACAAAATATTAATTTGACCTTCGTGACATCAGTGCAAGGGTTTGAGAGATAAATATGAAGAAAATAATTTATATGCCATAAAATACCATCAAACGATAAATAAAGGATAAAATCGCCCACATAAAGCAAATATCAGCATGTACACCCTACATAACTGATGCACCTTAATATAGTTTTTTTTAAACTTGAAAAAATTTAAAATTCTATGACAGAACATTTCGTTAGGAGGATCATAAAGAGATTCTAATACTGCTGAGGCAGAAAGGATGGATAGCTGTAAACATATTGGTCAGAGCCGGCTCCTCCGCTATGGCGAAGGAGTGTCGCCCCACTGCTTTTGAGCAGTGCAAAGGAAAGAAAATATAAAATTATAATTATTTTGAGTCATTATCATTTTATGTCTCCCCTGCAGGCGGGCAGTAGGGTGGGGCTGCTCTGCTCACGGAGCAGGATAGAGGAGGAGTGGTTTGCCCACTCCTAAGTGCACAATGATTATTTGGTTAGCCCTCTCGGGCCGCCCAAACCAGTCATGCGCACTTTCCCCATTCATCATGTAGGCTGCAGTACAGCCTGCATGGAGAACAAGCCTGGGCCCCCATTCCCTGGTTGAGCGTCAAACCAGGATGCTCAAAACCAATCACAAACTGCATTGCAGCGTTGTGATTGGTCAGGGGAGCCTGACTGATCTTCCTGGCTTCCTGTCCCACGAGGAGAGCAGGAGCAAGGAGCAGAGACGTGGGACCCGGCGGCAAGGTAAGGGCATAATTGTTTTTTTCCATTTCGCAACCCCCGCAGCCCCCTCGCCTGCCCTTGCCTCACGATCTGCGAGTCATGCCAGCCGACACTGATATTGGTCTCAGCCACTTCCGTCAACATAGTAACAAAGCTGGACAAATAAATAATATATGATTAACATCTTGAGCACCGTTATTGCACAGGTTAAAGATTGGGGATGAACTGTACCATTTCGCCAGAAGGGGATTTAAAGGGAGCATGCCCTGCCTCAACAGTAACCAAAAATGGCGCACTCCATGAGGCAAGTTCCATGAGATATAAGCCTGTACTTCATTTGTCAGGCAGGAGCCAATAGCCAGATGGTTACCCTTCTTTAAAGTTCAAGCTTCCCTATCCCTGGAGAAACTTAGAGACCAAGTGGCCTGTTTCAAAATAACTTTTAGTTGATACGACGACAAAGTAAAAATTGATGACTGGTCTGATTGCAATAAATCTATCGTAATCATAATATTTTTTATAGATTAATGACTTTTCTTTGAAACCTTCTAAAATGTATTTCCTCAGCCAGAACCTACGTTTACCATAATCACTCTTTGCCAAACCCATAGGCATTACCCCCGCGAGGCTCTTTGCCCAGGTACCTCTCAATTCAAATTCCATACAAAATTTCCATATTTCAACTTCTTCCTCCCATGCATGCACATAATTTTACTTTTAGATACATTGATCTTTAGGTGGTGAGCCTCGGAAACTTTTTGGAGAGCCTGCAGATAACTATTTAAAGCCTTAGGGGTTAAATCAAAAATTATTATGCCGTCTGCATAAAGTATTACAGCAAACAAATGATGGACGGAATGCTGACAATGCAAACATTCTCCCCCAGTCAAAAGATCTGGGTTAAATCCATCGTTCTTTTGCCCTCTACGCCACCCCAGTTTGGACCCAGCCATATGCAAATCAGTCTTGACCCTGTGCCCCATGGGAACAGTCCAGACCGAACTGCCAGGCCAGGTCCTCCCTGGACCGGAAACAAGCATCCTGGGACCGGTTTCAGGGTATGTCACCCTTCTTCAGCCAGGCTAGCTTGAATCCAGTGGCACAGTGAGCAAGGGACCCACGTCTGGGCATATCCATCCCACTTAGGGCGAAAAGTGTTACAGCAAACAAATGATGGACGGAATGCTGACAATGCAAACATTCTCCCCCAGTCAAAAGATCTGGGTTAAATCCATTGTTCTTTTGCCCACTACGCCACCCCAGTTTGGACCCATCCAAATGCAAATCAGTCTTGACCCTGTGCCCCATGGGAACAGTCCAGACCGAACTGCCAGGCCAGGTCCTCCATGGACCGGAAACAAGCATCCTGGGACCAGTTTCAGAGTATGTCACCCTTCTTCAGCCAGGCTGGTTATCGCACCAAACAGGGAGACGGACGCTCCACTGTTCCAGCAGCACTCGGGGGAAATACACCGGCTAATTCAGCTTATCCAAGAGCTCCACCTGTTATTTCCTTGGCGTTCATTGCCCATATACGAAGCAATCGCCTGAAGCTTAGATCGGCTATTCTGCTGATCAGCCAGAGAAACCCACATGGTTCTTGTACCTTGAGAATATCAAGTGCCCCGAGTAACGCTCAGATATCCAGGCCCTGCCATCCTTTCTGCCTAACACTACCCTCACAAGGGTGCCCGGCCGGGTCCCTGTGAGTTTTTCTTCACTTATTTCACGGTGACACTGCTTTTCACATTAGGCAGTGCAGGCCTCCCCTCAGGTGTCCCTACATCCTTTAGGTCCTGAAGAGACCCTGTACTTCAGATAGGGTCGAAACGTCGTCGACAATTAACAAAGGCGAACTATTATCAAACACTTATGATTGTATAAAGTGTTGTCCAACTGATTTTGATTTATTTAATGGTCGCCAAAATGTTTTCAAGTGAAACCTTGTACATATGTCACGTATTATGTCACTATTAGTTTAGGTTCCAATGTTTTTTTCACTGGGACACCGTTCACTATTTGTAATCATTGTTTGTTGTATAATCATATTGTGATTCTCAAGCCCTATGTATATATTGTTTATTTCATTTATTTATTATATAAACGGAAAAAAAAAATTCATATTGACTATACCCTCAGTGTCAGTGGCCAGCTTTCTTTTTGACATCCTACTAACCCTGTATATTGCCATTGTGCAGAATTTCATTAGAAATACTGTATTATTATTCCACAGGAGCCAATGTTTCCCCATTAATATGCTTGAATCCAGTGGCACAGTGAGCAAGGGACCCACGTCTGGGCATACCCATCCCACTTAGGGCGAAAAGTGTTACAACAAACAAATGATGGACGGAATGCTGACAATGCAAACATTCTCCCCCAGTCAAAAGATCTGGGTTAAATCCATAGTTCTTTTGCCCACTACGCCACCCCAGTTTGGACCCAGCCATATGCAAATCAGTCTTGACCCTGTGCCCCATGGGAACAGTCCAGACGGAACTGTCAGGCCAGGTCCTCCCTGGACCGGAAACAAGCATCCTGGGACCGGTTTCAGGGTATGTCACCCTTCTTCAGCCAGGCTAGCTTGAATCCAGTGGCACAGTGAGCAAGGGACCCACGTCTGGGCATACCCATCCCACTTAGGGCGAAAAGTGTTACAGCAAACAAATGGAATGGCATGGTGAGCAAAAAAACGATGGATTTAGGCCCAGATCTCTGTACTGGGGTGAATGTATGACATTGTTCTGCATTCTGTCCATCAACTGTTGTTTTTGCATTTGTCACCCCGAGTGGGACGGGTATGCCCAGACGTGGGTCCTGTGCTCTCCATGCCACTGAAATCAAGCTATCCTGGCTGAAGAGGGGTGAAACCCCGAAACCGGTCCTAGGATGCTTGTTTCCAGTCCAGGGAGGACCTGGCTTGGCAGTTCGGGCTGGACTGTTCCCATGAGGCACAGGGTCAAGACTGATTTGCATATGGCTGGGTTCAAACTGGAATGGCATGGTGAGCAAAAAAATGATGGATTTAGGCCCAGATCTCTGTACTGCGGTGAATGTATGACATTGTTCTGCATTCTGTCCATCAACTGTTGTTTTTGCGTCTGCATAAAGTAGACACATGATCAATTTTTCCCCAATTGCCAGGGCGGTACCCTCACATCGAGCCAGATAATCAGCGAGGTCTGAAATATATAGTTAGAAGAGCAGGGGGTAAAGTAAGCATCCTTGTTTTAATCCATTTGCGGTGGGGATGGCTTGCGATAGACCTCTATGCCCTCCCACTAAAACTCTACACCAAGTTTCGGTATGAAGGGCATGAACTAACTCCAAAAGCGTGCCCAGCATGCCCAAGTTTAAAAGCTTACTCCATAGCAGAGGACGATCTACTTTGTCAAAGGCTGTGGAGAAGTCAATAAAAGCCGTATATACCTTTCCCCCTCTAATTTTAACATATTTTTCATTTATTACCTGGAGGGCAGTCAAATTATCAATCATTTTATGCTTCACCCTAAACCCAGTTTGCTCCATAGGTATGATTTTATTGCCATCAACTCAATCGCTAATTTGGGTCAGGAGGCATTTAGCGAAGACTTTACCCACTGCATCAAGAAGTGAAATCTGACGATAATTTTGTGGTAGATCATGGCCTCTTTTCTTAAATAGTAGAACTATGATACTCCCCTTCCAGGAGGGGGTAACCATTTTTTTTTATAGCAATATTTAAAAACCCGGCAAAGGATTTTACTCCACAATGGACCATTTTGTTTTATGACTGTAATTGGTATTTCATCGGGGCCCATTTCCACCGAAGTGCACATTCTCCTGATTACTAATTCTATTTATTTTTCAGGGGGCGGTCGATACAAGGCAGAGACTTCATTTAACAAAAAGTGCTTTGTGGCCCTCTCATTTGCTGCGTAGAGTCCCTGAATAAAACTAATCCATTTATTTTCTTCAATAGCAACAGGGAGATATCGAGCTCTGGCTCCACAACCCTCCGCAACAAGAGTCCAAAAGGTCCTCATTTGGCCTTTTGAGACTGCTTCCCTAAGTTTTATCCAGATTCTATCTTCCTTCTTCTTTCTTAGCCTGGCCTTCAATCAGTTCATCCTCCTTTTTAATAACAATACTCTAGAGTATCTTTCTTGGGTATAAGTCAAATACCTCTCCCTGACTAGAGGATTATTTTCACAATTTAACCAGAGAAGGGATTGAGGTACTCCTTTAAAACTTTTCATTCAGTTCACTTGTTTTGCAGTTTCTGCTACTTGCTGCATAAGTGTATTGAAACTTTCTAATTCTTTTCCTGTGCAACCAGACAACTCATCTAAAGTAGCTTCTAAGATGCCATTGAGGCCTAAAATAACCCTATTATCCCAATGGCTTCTCCCTGTTTACTTATCAAAACTAGCAGACTCACCATCTAATACCCAAGGGCCAGTGGGAGATATATTAAAATTTACAAGGAAAGTTAATAGCTTGTGATCACTAAAAAAGGAGTTGGAGAATTTTAAGTCCTCCAGCAGGAAGAAAAAGGCACAGACTTTCCACCTGAAGTTTTCTGTGTAAAGTCTGCTGGAGAATCGGATGGAAGTCTCCAATTTGCTTTAACACCATCAACCTTTTTCAATTCAGCCGCTAACATTTTCCCTCTCTTATTAGTTCCTATTTTTTGGGGAAAGAGGACTTGTGGATTCCCCTTGGCTTCCTCTTTTTCTTTCTCCCGTAACTGATATAAAGCAACATTAGATATCTTACAATTCAAGCCCCCTACCAATATTATATGTGGGGAAATTCTTTATTATATATAGAAGAAGACCTCACTTAAGAGAGCATCATACGAGGCTTCTTGCAGCATATAAGCATTTATCAGCATTTGCGGGGGTGTTCTCATATTTCCACCAGAGTTAAATAAAGTTACTACCAAAAATAAATTACTAGGGTCTTTATAACTTTCACATCTCCATTGGATCTTCTTAGACAGTAGGCAGGCCACCTCACCCTTTGCATGTCTCCCTCCTTGAAGATGTTGCTTAGCATCTAAGGTGAAAAAGTCATTGCAGCTCAAATGATCCCTGCTCCAGGTCTCCTGGAGACACACCACATCAGCATCTAAAGAACTGAAATAATGCAACTTCTCTCTACTATTCTTTATTCCTGCCACATTCCAGGATATGATTTTTAGTTCATTGCTAGTAGGATGGACGTTGTGAGTGGTTACTGTGAGAAACACTTGATAATGCACCGGGTAACCTATTCCATTTGGGGATCTCATCTTTAGAGTTTCCCTGTAGGGAAAGGGTGGGGAGTTCTTTAATTGACACTTGTCTATCATATTTATCTATACAGATTTTTATTCCCTCTGCATCAGTCAATGACCCCCCACTGAAGGACAGAGATTGAAATGGCGAAAACCTATTATCCAAAGAACTGTATCAAACCATCTTAAAATCAAAGTTACAGTGATTTTCAAATTAAAAATTGCCCTTGACTTATGACGAACTTAAGAAGATAAAAGAGAAACTAAATTTATATCACTACCAAGGGTAAGCTTCAGATTCTCAATGTTCAAAAAACAGATTTAAGCAGTGAAGCCCTGTTTAATATTAGATCTACATCAAACTAGGGAATGAAATCCAATCTATAGGTATCCACATTGCGCCAGTCAAGTTCTATACCAACTAGCTCTGAAGAACCTCTCATTTTGTCAGAATCGGGAAAAGGAACAGCCAAAGGATTTAGTACAGATGGGATATGGTTGAAGGGCGCCCTTAGATCTACCGTTGGTGCTACTACAGGCCCCTCAACTGGGGCATTAGCATAACCAGTTTTGGGAGCCGATAGGTTCAGGGAGGGTAAAATAGAGAGGGGGTGGCGCCTCTTATGCCGCCATTGACTCCACTGTTAATTTCTCGTCCAGTAAGTTTGCATAATCACTTTCCGGCTCAATACCTTGAGGAGATGTTTGCAGAGATTAATTAAAAGCCTCCGTACTAGATATAACCTCTATGTTTTCTCCAAAACGAAGTCTCCTTTGCCACTTTTTGGAAAATCTACGTATAGGTGTCATCTTTTTCCCTCTTTTCTTTCCCTTCCTCCCTTTCTCCTTTAATCATGGGACCACTAAAACTCCATCTTTTCCACAGCTTGGCTGAGTTTTAAAAATAGGAAACACTTCCTGGTCTACCCTCCAAGGGGCATATTATCAAGCCCATTATCGCCGCTTTAGCGGCCGTTTTCGGCCGAAAAGCGGCGATAATGGCATCGCACTATTTGCAAGGACACGCTAGCGCGTGTTTCCTTGTCTCAGCACCGTTTTTCCGAACGCCCTGCATCGCATCTCTAATGAGATGCAAAGTAGGCGTTCCCATGAAAAACAACCTTACAAATATCGCTATGTGTCCTTCACGGTATTAACAAGCCCGCCCAGGACACCCATAGCGATATTAAAAGCCGCGCTAACCGCGGTTATCGCCGGTATTGTACGTCTGCTAAATTCCTGACTTCACTATCTGTTACATGGGAGGTGGATTGTACAGCTAAATCCACATCTCCCTATCACTAAGGATTCCCCTATCGCTGCAGGTTTATCGCTGGATTCACAGCGATAAACCTGCATTTTGCCGCTATCGCCGGATTTCTCATCGCCGTAGAGATAAGCGTTGTAAATAACGTGATATCTCGGCGATCAAATCCGGCGATAGCCGGCGTTAATCAAAATCGCGCTAAGCGAGCTCGGCGATATTTATCGCTGCTCGTTGATGATATGCCCCCAAGTTCTTTTTGGAGCAGTGTCTGAACTAGATTGTATAACTTCAGATGTGAGCTATGGAAGACTCTCTGACATAACAGCTTTTTAAAACTTTTTGCACTGTGAATTACCAGCCTGGGTATTAAAAACAGTGTGACAACCAACATCCACATGAACAAATCCATTCTAAAAATCCCTTCCAATTCTACTTGGTAATTGGAATCGGTTTCCTTTTCCTGCTTTCTTATTAACAGCTTCTTTAGCTTTTGAGTAATCAATTAATCAATCAATCAGGGGATTATAAGCGTGCTACTCACCCGTGAGGGCCTCAAGGCGGTGGGGGTGCAGTTCATGGTTAGCTGAAAAGCCAGGTCTTGAGGCTCTTCCTGAAGGTGTGCAGGGTGGGGGAGCGTCTGATGTTGACTGGGAGTCTGTTCCAGGCTATGGCTGCGACGTGGGAAAAGGCTCTTCCCCCGGCTCTGGTTCTGTGAATGTGTGGGGTCGTTGCTAGGGTGAGGTCGGCGGAGCGGAGTTTTCTTTTGGGTGCGTGGAAAGAGATTCTTTCGTTGAGGTATTTGGGTCCGATGTTGTGGAGGGATTTGTAGGAGTGGGTGAGTAGCTTGAAGGTTACTCTCTTTTCGACGGGGAGCCAGTGGAGGCCTCGGAGGTGTTGGGTCATATGCTCATGTCGTGGGGTGTCGAGGACGAGTCTGGCAGTGGTGTTTTGGATGGTCTGGAGTTTCTGTAGCAAGGATTTGTCGATTCCCACATAGAGGGCGTTTCCGTGGTCCAGTCTGCTGGTGATGAGGATGTGGGTGACGGTCTTTCTGGCTGCGGGTGGGATCCACTTGAAGGTCTTGCGGCGGATGCGGAGGGAGTTGAAACAGGTGGAGGTGACAGCATTGACCTGGCGAGTCATGGTGAGGGAGGAGTCTATAATGATGCTGAGGTTCTGGGCGTGGTTTATCGGGGTGGGTGGGTTTCCGAGGGCAGAGAGCCACCAGGAGCTGTCCCACACGGAGGGGGAGGGTCCAAGTACGAGGACATCTGTCTTCTCTGAGTTCAGTTTTAGGCAGCTGTCCCTCATCCAGGCTGCAACGTTTTTCATTCCTTCTTGGAAGCTGAGTCTGGTGTCTTCGGGGTTCTTCGTGAGGGAGAGGATGAGCTGGGTGTCCTCAGCGTAGGACACTATGCTGAGCCCATGCTGTCTGACGATGGTGGCAAGGGGGGCCATTTAGATGGTGAAAAGCATGGGGCTGAGCGAGGATCCCTGGGGGACTCTGCAGCTGATCTCTGTGGGCTTGGAGAGGAAGGGTCGGAGTCTGATCCGTTGGGTTCTGCCGGTGAGGAAGGAGCGAATCCAGTCGAGGGCGCGTCCTTGTATGCCGACATTGTGGAGTCTGCTTGCAAGAGTGCGGTGGGAGACTGTGTCGAAGGCAGCGGAGAGGTCTAGCAGGATGAGAGCCGCGGTGTGTCCCTGGTCGAGTAGCATGCAGATGTCATCAGTGATGGTGAGGAGGGTGGTCTCAGTGCTGTGGTTGCTGCGGAATCCGGATTTGGAAGAGTCGAGTATGGCGTTCTCTTTGATGAAGGTGGTTAGTTGTGTGTTGACAAATTTTTCAGAGACTTTGGCAGTGAAGGGAAGGAGAGAGATGGGCTGGTAGTTTTTCAGGTCTGTTGGGTCGGCCGAGGGTTTCTTGAGGAGGGGCTTGACCTCAGCCCGCTTCCAGTCGTCTTGGAAGGTGCCGGCTTCGAAGGTGGCGTTGATGGTGCGGTGGAGTTCGGGCGCGATGGCGGCTCTGTGGAAAATGTGAGGTGGGCAGGGGTCCATGGGGGCTCCTGAGTGGGTGTTTTTCATGGTCGTGGTGGTGTCTTCGGTGGTGACCGGTGTCCAGGTGTTGATGGTGGGCTGGCTGTCATTGCTGGCGGGGAGGGTGGTTTCTGGAGTCTGTTAGTTGAAGTTGTCGTAGAGGGCCTTGATCTTTAGGTGGAAGTAGGAGCTGAGTTTGTTGCAGAGGTCCTGGGACGATGTGATGTCCGTGGCTTCGCTGGGAGGTTTGGTGAACTGCTGGATGATGTTGAAGAGTTCCATTGGAATATGACACTTTACAACGCACGCGTTACAATGCGTGTCATTACAACACATTTTTTACATCGCAAAATCCATTACAACGCATGTCGTTACAACACATGTCATTACAACGCATAATCCATTACAACGCAATTACTATTCTAACTCCGCCGGGGCGTTACTTTGGGGAATGCGTTGTAATGGATTATGCGATGTAATGACATGCGTTGTAATGGATTTCGCGTTGTAAAACATTCGTTGTAATGACACGCTTTGTAACACGTGCGTTGTAAAAGATGTTTCCCGTTCCATTGAGTTGCTGGCGTTGGTGAGGATTTTGTTCCTGATGAAGGTCCTCTTTGTGGTTCTTATGAGTTGGTGGTATTTTGTCATGGCGTGCTTGTAGGTAGACTGGTCCTCTGTCATTTTGCTGTTTCTCCATCTTTTCTCGAGCCATCGGCATGAGCTTCTAGGTTCTTGGAGGTCTGTGTAGAACCAGGCTGCCTTCAGAGGGCGTTGTCTGTCGGGGCGGCAGAGGGGGGCGAGCATGTCTGCACAGCCAGAGATCCAGCGGTGTAGTTCTGTGGCTGCAGAGTTGGCATCGGTCATGGCGGATGGGGGGTCGTGGGCGAGGGTAGAGTTGAGGTCCTCTTCTGTGACCTTGCTCCAGTTTCTTCATGGTGGGTGTGGGTCGAGTTTGTGAGCGGTGGTGGTGCTGAAGGAGAAGTGTATGCAGTAGTGGTCTGTCCAGGGGGGCTGCGAGGTGTGGCTGAAGTGGATGTTAGTCCCTCCTGCGAAGATGAGGTTGTGGATGTGTCTGGCCTTGTGGGTGGTAGTGGTGACGAGCTGCTTCAGTCCGAGGTTGGTGAGGTTGTCCAGGAAGGCGGTGGAGTACGGGCCACTGCAGTTGTCAAGGTGGAAGTTCAAGTCTCCGATGAGTATGTAGTCCATGGACGCAATGGCGTGGGGTACAATGAGGTTGGCAATGGTGGTGGTGAAATGAGCGCAGGGTCCGGGGGGGTTTGTAGGCAAGGGTGCCGCGAAGCGTGATTCTGGGGCAGGTCCGGATGTGGAGGTGTTCGGTGTTGGAGAGGGTGTCGCTCGTGCTGGAGGTGGAGAGTCGGAGTGAGCTCTTGTGTGCAATGGTGAGTCCTCCTCCTGGGCAGTGGGGGCAGTCTTTCCTCTGGATCTTGTAGCCTTCGGGGATGGCAGTGGTGATGTCGAGGGCCGAGGCAGCGTTTGTCCAGGTTTCCGTGAAGAAGGCGACGTCTGGCGAGAGGGTGTCGAGGAGGTCCCAAATTTCTACAGCGTGTCTGTGCAGGGAGCGCACGTTGAGCAGGATGCATTTCAGGGCTTCAATGGTGCGGGCGTCCGGCGTGGGTGCGGCGGTCGGAGGGGTGCTGTGGATGGTGAAGGAATGTCGGCAGTGTCGGCAGGAGAATTGGCCGTGGGTGGTGTTTGGCAACGATAGCTGGCAGTTGCTCTTTCTCCCGGGGTTGAGTGCGAGGAGGGCAGCCGGTTGTAGCGGTGGAGGGTCAGAGATCCAGGGTCCCTGGCGCTGCTTGCAGTCCGGTCGCGGACTGGCGCAGACAGGCTTGCCTTTGGTGCACCTTCGGCGTGCCGGCGGCACGCCCGTGCAGCGGCCGTCATTAAGTAGGGAAGGGGGAGGGTACTCACAGCTGGGAGGTGGGAGCAGGGAATCTGCAGGGGGTGGGGCCGTGGGGGCAGCAGCGGCGGGAAGGGAAAGGGGCGGAATGTGGAAAATTAAGTGGAAAAACAAGACAAAAATACGGGGGAAAAACCGAAAAGAAAACAGGCACAGTCCAATACAATACAATACAGTAACAGTACAGTAAGATCCAGCAGTCTAAGACAAGACAAAAACCGAGCAGGAAAACGGGCACAATACAGGGCCTCAAACAACTGACAGAACAGAGCATGGCACAGCAAGGGCAGTGGCACTTACCAGCGGAGCTGCAGGGGGAGAGAGCAGGTCCCTGACCAGGAGGTCAGAGGTCTTGCTCGTGCTCCCTCGCAGCGGCTGCCATTAAGTAGGGAAGGGGGGAGGGACTCGCAGCTGGGAGGCAGGAGCGGTGAATCCACAGGGAGTAGGAGCCACGGGGGCAGCAGCGGTGAGAAGGGAAACGGGCGGGAAGTGGAAAATGAAGTGGAAAAACAAGACAAAAATACGGGGGAAAAACCGAAAAGAAAACAGGCACAGTCCAATACAATACAATACAGTAACAGTACAGTAAGATCCAGCAGTCTAAGACAAGACAAAAACCGAGCAGAAAAATGAGCACAATACAGGGCCTCGAACCACTGACAGAACAGAGCGTGGCACAGCAAGGGCAGTGTCACTTACCAGCGGAGCTGCAGGGGGAGAGAGCAGGTCCCTGACCAGGAGGTCAGCGGTCTTGCTCGTGCTCCCTCGCCGGGCCTGCCATTAAGTAGGGAATGGGGGAGGGACTCGCAGCTGGGAGGCAGGAGCGGTGAATCCACAGGGAGTAGGGGCCGCGGGGGCAGCACCGGCGGGGAGGGAAACGGGCGGGAAGTGAAAAATGAAGTGGAAAAACAAGACAAATATACGGGGGAAAAACGAAAAGAAAACAGGCACAGTCCAATACAATACAGTAACAGTACAGTAAGATCCAGCAGTTTAAGACAAGACAAAAACCGAGCAGAAAAACGGGCACAATACAGGGCCTTGAACCCCTGACAGAACAGAGCGTGGCACAGCAAGGGCAGCGGCACTTACCAGCAGAGCTGCAGGGGGAGAGAGCATGTCCCTGACCAGGAGGTCAGAGGTCTTGCTAGTGCTTCCTCGCAGCGGCCGCCATTAAGTAGGGAAGGGGGGGACTCGCAGCTGGGTTTCGGGAGCGGGGAATCTGCAGGGGGGAGGGGCCGCGGGGGCAGCAGCGACGGGAAGGGAAACGGGCGGGAAGTGGAAAATGAAGTGGAAAAACAAGACAAAAATACGGGGGAAAAACCAAAAAGAAAACAGGCACAGTCCAAACCAATACAACACAGTAACAGTACAGTAAGATCCAGCAGTTTAAGACAAGACAAAAACCGAGCAGAAAAATGGGCACAATACAGGACTCAGACCCCTGACAGAATGGAGCGTTGCACAGCAAGGGCAGAGGCACTTACCAGCCGAGCTGCAGGGAGAGAGAGCAAGTCCCTGAACAGGAGACAGAGGTCTTTCTCCAGAGTAACTGTTTTCAATACACCTTCAGAGCCACCAACACATTTTTCTAGCAGCTATAAAATGGAAGATAATAATCGTTCTAGAGATACTGATGAATCAGATACTATTACCTCTTCCTTTGGAGGTTGGCTGGGTTAGATGTCACTTGTAGCTAAATCAGGGGTCAGAGAGAGTTGAGATATCAAGGACAACGTTTTAGAGGGAGTACTACTAAATAATTTCAGTCCCACAGGGGCTATCACAGCTGGGGTGTCTATGATCTCCACATTCTTACAAACATAATGTGAGATATATCCCCAACAGAGCTCTATATCCAAATCAGGTAAGGTTAAGTCCTCATTCTGAGCGTTCTCTACTAACAGAGAACCGGGGGGATCTTTAATGTTTATATGTGAGTTTCCATTTGCCATCTTTGACCCTGGCAAAGAGGGACCTGGGGATGTCAAATAGGAGGGAGAGCTATTTAGATCCCCAGAGCACATTAGAGAATCCTTCTGGAATTCCGGTAGTTCCCCCCGACAGTATCGGCTCCAACAAAATGCAATTTAACACCCACATCAGCATTAGTGTCAGCATTAATTTCAGCATTTGTATTCATATTAGTCCCCCCATTCAAATCAATAAATACATTTGTTTCTGCTTGGGGATATTTCTCCTTTTCCCTTTCCCATAGGCTGAATATTTGGCATCTTTGTACCGGAGAGGGTTTGATTTGGTCTTTACGTAGGCTCTGGCCTGAAGCAAACAACCAGATCTCAACTTTCTTGCTGTCATTATTTGTTTCAGTCTGGCTCGAAGTCAGCAGCGCGAAACACCAGCCGCAGATATGCTCGATGAAATCTTAATCAAGACCCTTTAATATCAGGATGAGGTAGCTGTGGGCTCCAAAAAGGACTATGAACCAAATATGGGGCATGCGACAACTGAAGAAAGGGTGCGGCGTACTGCCCCCTCCCCAAAAGGAGCAAGCTGCACCGGCTAAACACCGGACACTTCTGCGCCTACTGGGAGACGACCGTGGCCCTAAGGCCTCGTGCACATCCTCCCTACTCCATATTTGCTTGCTCCTCTGAGCACCAGAAGCGCACTCCACTCGGCTCTCGCCCTGCCTTAAGGTGCGGCTGTTTGTACTCAAAGCCGCAAAAAAACACTCCGGGTTTACAAGGGTCCCTCCTCAGGTCCTGGGCTTATAGGAGTCACTCCTCTGGTCCTTGATTATCTCCAAACAGCTACTGCAATTATATGGCAGGGGGCACAACAGAGGAGGGTTTAAAAATGATGGGCGAGAACAATGCGCTCACTCAGCACTTTTTTGGGCCCTCTGGGCCCGCTTCTCACTCTAAACTAATGAGGCCTAAAGTACTTAGCGCCCCAAACAAGTCACTGCTCATCCTCGCTCCAAACAAAATGGGGCCTAGAGGACTAAAATAAAATAAGTCACTACCCCCTCTCCTGGCCTCTCTGTTCTGCAGGGCTGTGGTCACTAATTAGTTCCTCCCAATTATAGCCACCTGTCCGGGCTTGCCGCTTGGCCGCTCAGCTTCTCGCTTCTGTGTGGTCGTTGTTGCCTCCAGGGTTGGCGGACTCCTTCGCTCCCTGGCAGCCGAGCCTCCTTAGCCCGTCTTATGAGCCCTGGAGAGAGCCTTTTAGGGACCCCAGCCGGCACTCTGTCAAAGACCCTGCCAAAGACCCCCACTTGAGATGTGCAGCGGTGAGGGGGAAAGGCAGTAGAGTGTCCAAGGCCAACAGCTGGCTGGCCGGGTTCAGCGCGGCCCAACTGCCAGTCAACAGCAACGTCGACAACTACAGCAGTGGCCGGAGCACACCACGTCTGTGTCAATGTCCTGCAGGCTTGGGCTCCTACACGGCTTTGCCACCAGTGGCTACGGAAGTTCTGCATAGAGTGGCGGGGTTGGAAGGAGGGTAACAACAGCCCAAAACTCAAGAGACAAAAGTCCCTCACTGAGTACGGTGTGATCAATAGGTGAACATGTGATTGAGCACTGGGCTACAGGTTATACCGAGGTTGGATAGTGTGGGTCCAACAGAATACAGTTTCGAGTTAAACAAACAACACTTCTTTTGCATTCGATTTTTGATGACACCTAGTGACCAGTAGTGGAACTGCGGCTTTATGCAAGAATTTAAAGGTTTTTGCATTTGACTTTTGACAGGCATCTAGTAACGACTAGTGGAACTGCAGCTTGATGTTATGATATTAATGCATTTGCATTTGACTTGAGAGGGACACCTAGTAACAACTTTTGGAACTGTAGGTTCACAAAAGAATATAAATGCTTTTGTATTTGACTTGATTTGAGAGGGCCTTGACGAACTGCAGCTGAAGGCAGGAATTTTGAAGATTTCACATTTGACTTGTGAAAGACATCTAATAACAACTTCAGGAATGACTTGTTACAACTGTGGATATAAGAAAGTGAAATATTAATTGGGAAGGATGGTAGTCTATCACAAGTAAGGGTGGGTGGAGTTCGCATAGCAGTGCGACACGGAACTCTGTCAAGCCGTAAAAAAACTCCCCCACCGCTACGCAAATTTCTGCATGCAGGCAGAGTTCCTTGTCCAGCCCGTACATGTGATGTTTCCGCCATATGGCAACGCGGATTGCGTGTTCGGGCGGAAATATCCCACGAACTGCACCACGCGGTCGCACATGGGCACGGCCGTCTTGTTTCTTACTCTGATTATGGTGCTGGTGCCTAATTTTTATCCTTCTTTAATCTTTCCAATCCTTGCTTTTTTTTTTAATTATTCATTATCTTACCCTCTGCCTTTCTAAGTGTGTATTTTGCATTTTTTTCTACTTTTTGTGTGTGCTTTTTTGTGTGTTTTTGGTGAGTTTTGAACTTTATTTTTTCTCTTTACTACCTTACTGTTTTTTTTTACTTTCTTCCCTCTTATTCCTGTTTTTTTTTATACTTTCTTCATTGCACAACAAGAAGAGAAAGATGAGCCTTTATTTGTGTAGACTAGATTTGTGTTTGCGTTATTTAAGGGACTGGTCGGGTCTGACTCTTTGAGGAGTATAAAGCATAAAACAATAAAACAAAGCAGTGTGGACTGTGGAGTGGACCCAGTGAAGGAATCTCACTATCTCTCAAAGGGGAGGGAAAACAAATAACGTTCAGGGGAAAATTGATCAACCGTCGGTAGGCCACCAACATTGTGAATCATCACAAACACATTTTAAGTGTAATAGTTACAGACAAACTAACACCCAGTGTCACACTGCCTGCCACCACATGAATCATCTCTCAACACACAACTCAAGCTCACAACAAAGAACAATCACTCGGCGTGCAATGCATGCCCTGTTCTTCCGGCATGCTCACTCTGATCGATTCATGGTAAATTGCAGAGTGCAGATCCATTTGCTCACGAAGCAGAGAATGGCCAGTGTAAATCAAATTATAATGTCACATGTGGGGCAGTCCCGCTAGGGTAAGAAAGGATAGATAGTAACGGCCCAGGGTTGGAGGCAGGCACACATTTGTTTGTATTCTCCATCTAATGCCCTTGAGGGAAATGGGTGTGCAGGGGAGTCGGGACTTCTTCACTGCACACAGTTGCAACTCCAATTCGGCAATAAAATGGGTCTAAGAGTAAGACGTTAAGGATGAATAAGTCAACCAGACACAATCAAATAAAAGTAAATAATAATGTTCCCTAGTAGCTATACGTTGTTTTTTTATTATTTTTTTGGCATCAACGAAAGAAAGAAAGCAGATCAGTTATAGACCAGAGACTGAGAGAGAAAGTTCTATGGTTGCTGGCCCAGGCCTAGTCATTAGGGAAGTAGAGCTCGTCCTCAAACTCTGGTGGTTCGCCCAGAAGTAGCTCATCTAACACACTACTTCCATGACCAGAGTCCCCCTCATCTTCTTCCTGTGGTACTTCAGGTATGGAGTAATCCGGTGGTATAAAGTGCTGATACATTTTGATCATGGTTAATCGTGCCACTTTTTGGGGCAAGAAACTGGTCCTTCTCACTGTGACAACAGCACCAGCAGCACTGGAAACATGCTCAGCAGAGACACTGGCAACCAGGCAAGCCAGATAGTTTATTGCCAGACTGCTGAGCACTGGCTATTGGCACCTCTTCCCGTACCAGTGCACCAATGGGTTTTGATCAAGGTAGACCTCTGTTGCATCATCCAGATAGGCCTGGACCATTTGCTCAATGGTCATTGCTGGTGCTCCTCCTTGCTCGACCTCTTTTACCTTTACACTGGACTTAAGCCCTGCCAGTAGAAACCACTCAGTTGCAGATTTTGGAGCTGATGGTCCTGGACTTGTTGTTGACGGTGTTCTGGTTGTTGGTTTTGGCTGCTGTGAGCCAATAGCACTGCCCCCAGGCTCTGAACTTGAAGGCTGCCCTGCAGGACTTGTGCCCTGGAGGAGTGGGCCTCTAATTCCCTGCTGCTTTTTTTCTAGCTCACTGCCTTGCTCAGCTATCCATGTTATGCATTTTATAACATCCCCATCTGAAAAAGGAATAAAAGTGGACAGTAATGGTTTTTACCATGGAACAAGAAATGTGGCACAGATGTAATGTTTTGAGGGCACAATGTCTCTTTGTGCCCTTATATTAGCAGACAATCGAAGGATTAAGCTCTCTACTAAGTCATACGCTTCTTTTTTCCTCCATACCTGTTTACATTGCAGTCACCTCGTTTAGCTGTTCCTGTAGCATGTGCAACAACGGGATAGCTTGGCCTATGGTACTGTCCCCTTTGCTGACTACCCACGTGAACACCTCGAAAGGAAGCAGCATCTCTGTCAGGCATTTGACTAGGCCCCATTGGTCCATATCAATGATCATGCCTTTCACAGTTGCATCTCCTCTTTGCATGACATATTCATTGATAGGTCTGTAGTGTTCAAACGTGCCATTGGGTGGCTGCTTTCATACTGCCCCTCTGGCCTAAACATGCCAGGAGTATTAGACTGAATTTTTTTCTTTCCTGATGCCACTGATGCAGGTGACTTCTTGAGAGCAGGCGGTGGGAGGCTCAATGTGCTTTTCAGCAGGACAGTCACTGCCCTCTGTTGCCTTTGTGTCTCAAACTGAGTCTTGTGCCAATGCGAAGTTGCTAATGAAGGCGTTACTACTTCACTGCTGGGGAGAGGGCTGCTTTGCATAACAAATATGTCTTCCTCTACTTCACCTTCCACTGCGATCGGATCAGAATCGGATTCCCTTCTCAGCCGGCTTTCACCCCTTCACTAACAACACTTTCGGTTTTTTGACAGCCAAGGTGCGCCTCCCAACATAATTTATAGTGCTTTCTTGTAATGGGTTGTTTGGCCCCCGGTACCATAGTTTGTACCAAACCGACCCTGACTAATATTTACTCCACAAAGATAGCATATGGCAATGTTCACCTCCTTTTTGCTATCTGAAAAGAAGTCCCAAACTGGGGAGCTCAACTTTCTGATGCTGGTGCCACTGCCAATGTAGGATGAACTGGCGGTAGGTGGTGGGCATTTTGACGTTTGACTCTCTGCAGTACCTACTTCTACTGTGGTGGTTGTGGACATCGGCCGCGCCGGGACTTTGCAAATATGGCAGCTGGTGGTGGTTGGATCTGTAGTGCCACTGCCAAATCCCCCCTGGGAAGTTGGGATGGGGTAATGTCGGTCTCCACTGGGGCTGGGCTAACATCGTCATCCTCCCCTTCTACATCTGCCTCCATAACTCTAAGGCTCTCTGGTTCCTTCCTTTTACCTAGCCTCATCCCGTGGCATGTCTCTCTCTCAGACTGAGGCGGATCCAAGTGGTGTCTAGATCATCAGAAGGGAAACTTGAAGAAGAAGATGATGCACCACCAACTCTCATTGTTCTAGCTGGAGATCTGGAAGATAATGAATCTTCTGAAAGAGCAGATTGCTCTACTTCCTTAGCATGAAGCTCAATCTCCAGAACTGCTCCTACTTCGAGAAGAACTACTATTGGTGGTTGTGGCTGTTGTTGTTGTCCACTTCTCTGTGTTTCCTGCAACGAGTGGGTACTACTTTGCGATAAGTCAATTTCAACATCACTGATCGTCGGTGTTGCTGTGATTAGACTGGCTGCCTCTGTGACAGACATGGGCTTTGGCTAGATTGGGGTGGGTCTACTGATGTGGGGGTGCTGCTCCCAGCTTGCTCCCCAGAGGTCGGTGCGGCAGGCACAGGTTTTTGTTTCCAAAAAAGATCTGGGGTGACATCCCAGTGCTGGTGGTGGTAATCTCCTTCTTTTTCTAACTGGCGACTTTCTTGGTAGCACCTTTCTTTGGGACCATCTCGAAGCTGTCATTTAGCAGTGGCACTTAGCTTCACAAGTTGAAGAGATGTCTGTGATATGTGGGTCACAAATAGTAGTACAAACAAACACAATATCATTTAGTGTGGTCACTGGTTACTCTTATTATAAATAATTAACAATACAGTGTAGCTATTCGTAAAACGAAAAACCACACAACATAAACTTTCCTGGTGACTGACTGTACACTCAGGAAGGATAAGAGAGAGCAAAAATAACAACAACATACAGATGAAACTGTTTGCTTCATGTGCGTCACGTGACGTCACTCATGTGTGATGTGGCACTCAGGGAGGTGCAGCTGACAAATGACAATGGAAGGAATAAACCCTAGACAACGAATGCTGTTGTGCACCTATAACAGATATGGGTTTGATTGATGCCAGATGTAGTGGAAAATGATATGAAAAAATTTTTTTTTTTTATTTAAAAAATTTGAAAAAATAAAAAATATAATGTATCAATTAATAAAAAAAATTGAACAAATGAAAATTAAAAAAATAAACATAAGTGAAGTTATCTGCAAAGATATAATAATACGTTATTAAACTGCTATCTCATTGCTCAACCATTCATGCAGCCTATGGCGAAGAGCCACACTGGCTAGACGCACAAAATGGCTGCCAGCCAGTGCCACATTGTCATCAACAACAACACTGAGCAGGAAGGCATTGGGAACAAAGAGAAGACATGCAGGCCTATAGGGAAAGCACACTGGCTGCCTACACAAAATGGCCACCGACCACATGGTCACAAGAGAACACATGCAGGCCAATTGGGAAAGCACACTGGCTGGTTAGTGGTAACACAAAATGGCAGCTAGTCACATGGTCACAACAACAAGAGGCAGGCGGGTGAGGCCTGGTAAACAAAGAACACATGCAGGCCCTTGGACACTTACTGTATAAAAAATGGTCTGTGGCCACATGGCATGTGGAAGAAAGGCAAATGGTGGCCTATGGCAAACACACACTGGTCAGACAGAGGAGGCATGGTAAAACAGAGAAAACAGCATTAATTCAGCAATGCCAAAAATTAAAATGTGTCTACAACAACACCCATCCTACAAAGGCATTACCCCACCTATACACTGTGTGCATAAAAAGAAAAACCGTGACATACCACAGAAAAACACATTTTGTATTTCAATCCAAATCCATCCGTGGCCTAAAAATGCTGTTTCATCCAATAGACAACACAGAAGCAGTTGTTTCATGCACCGATGACTAGTACTGGGCCTATTGGCTAGAACGCCCATTGCCAGACTACGCCACATAATGAATTAAAATAAAAGAATAGTGCACCTGCATTAGAAAACATGGAGAAAATGTACTAAATGGTACAACATTTTTCCTGTACAAAATAAGAAAAATTACATGCATAACAACAGCAACAACCAGAAAGGAGGCATGGCCACAAAGAACAAATGCAAGGCTATGGCAAACACACACTGACTGTCTAAGCAAAATGGCCACCAGCCACATGGTCACAACTAGAAGCAGGAGGCCTAGAAAACAAAGAACACATGCAGGCCTAGGCAAAAAGCACACTGGCTGCCTGCAGAAAATGGCCACCAGCCACATGGTCACAACAACGACAACCAGCAAGGAGGCATGGCCACAACAAAGAAGACATGCAGGACTATGGCAAAAGCACACTGGCTGGATACACAAAATGGCCACCAGCCACATGGTCACAACAAGAAGCAGGAGGCCTAGAAAACAAAGAACGCATGCAGGCCTATGGCACAAGCACACTGGCTGCCTACACAAAATGGCCACCAGCCACATGGTCACAACAACAATAACCAGCAAGAAGGCATGGCCACAACAAAGAAGACATGCAGTCCTATGGACAGTCCAATGACTATACAAAATGGCCCATGGCCAGTGGCCACATGGCATGTGGATAAAAGGCAAATGGTGGCCTATGGCAAACACACACATGAACTGGCCAGACAAAGGAAGCATGGTAAAAGAGAGAACACAGCATTAATTCAGCAATGACAAAAACAAAAATTAGCAGGGCTAAAAAAAATGCTTACAACAACACACATCCTTCAAAGGTAATACCCACCTAGTCCGATACACTGTTTGCAGGGGGAAAAAAACGTGAAATACCACAAAAAAACACATTTTATATTTCAATCTAAATCCATCCATGGCTTAAATGCTGTTTCAAATTCAACAGACACAACAGAAACAGTTGTTTCATGCACCCATGACTAGCGCTGGGCCTACTGGCAGGAAGGCCAGTTGGCAGGCTAGGCGACATAGTGAATCCATATTGCAAATTTATAAAAAAAAATTGAGAAAATGTAATAAACTGTACAACATTTTTCCTTTACAAAAGAAGAAAAATGAAATGCAAGAAAATCACTAGGCCCGTACTGAAACAACAGGCCTCCCACCACAATACATTTTTAAAATCCATTAAAATACAAATAAATCCAGGTGCCTGGCCCCAATCAAACAAACAGCACCAGTTTTTAAACTTACTTGTGAAATCTCAAATACAAAGTCCTTAAATCCAATGGGATATGCAGCAGACACAAAAAGTGATCCTTCCAGCTCCAAATCCAAATGAAAAGTGACCAGGAGATGGACAAAGCACTGTGAGGAGCCTGCTGGACAGGAACAGGAAGCTGGAGACTCTGGGGCACTTCCTTCAAGTTGGAAAAAAAATAAAATAAAAACGGACTCCTTGCACAAAAAAATCAATGCAAAATGTCAATTCGAAGAAAGTTTAAATTCCAAATCGTAATTTCAAGAAGATTTTGATGCTTTTTGAGGAGAGAATCTTCCCCAGATTGCAGCCGTGGTAGATCCTGTGTGTTCGGGATCGCGTATGGCAGAAAACATCCGCCCAAAGTTGCTGCTGCACCCGAATGACATGTTGGTGACCACAAAATCTTGCGGGAGCATGCGTGCGGCTAGCAAATCTCGTGGCGCCAGCAAACGGCCCTGAAAATCTAGTGGCCGATAGCGAGTGCCAGGCAAGTGCAAAAGGACATTTCGAGCAAGCTAACCAAAAAAAGTTTAAAGGTAACTGTGTGTTCTCCGCAGAATGCGGAGTTGCCGAATTCTGCAAACTCCGTGAACAGAGCAGAATTTTATGCCTGGGATTAACCACAAGTAATAAAGACAGTGGCCTGTGAGGTCGAGTCAAAGGTTTCAGTAATTTAAACCTAAGCTCAACTACAGGCTGAATACCTGAAACCTGCCCATTGGCACTCTGCAGCTTTGGAGAGTTATCACTGAAAAATTTTAAACAGAATGGGGCTTAACAGTTTTTTCAGAGTTGTGGGGGGCTTTGAGCAGGATGAGGCTGAAATCCAATCCAGCACTGTGGAACTGTAGGTAAGATACTTTTTACGGCTGTGCCGCTGAAGCTCTGGAGCACCACAGGGAAGGTTTTCAAAAGTGCCCAAACTACCACAGAACCACATTTCCAATACCTCCAGGACCTCAGGGTGGGCACTTCAGGGTGTCAGGTAGAGGCTAACAGCAGTGTCCAGGTCTAGCTACTGGTCAGCTGGGCACTTCAGAAAGGATCAATCAATCAATGGCTTGTATAGCACGACTACTCACCCATAAGGGTCTCAAGGCGCTGGGGGGGGAGCTGCTGGTCTGTTGAGGTTGTTGTAGTTCAGTCAAAGAGCCAGTTCTTGAGGTTTTTCCTGAACTGAGGCAGTAACAGAGATTGCCTGAGGTGGAGGGGCAGGGTGTTCCAGGTCTTTGGTGCAAGGTAGGAGAAGATTGTTCCTCTGGCTGTGATCTTGCGGATACGTGGGATGGTAGCCAGGGCCAGTTGGGTGGAGCGGAGGTCTCTGGTGACCTGGAATGTGAGTCAGTGATTGAGGTATGCCGGTCCTGTGTCATGTAGGGCTTTGTAGGCATGTGTGAGGCAAGGTGATTCTTTCATTGACTGGGAGCCAGTAGAGTTCTCTTAGGTGGTTGGAGATGTGGCTGTGGCAAGGGATGTTGAGGATGAGTCTGGCGGAGGTGTTCTGGATGTTCTGCAGTTTCTTAAGGAGATTCCGGATGATGCTGGCATAGAGTGTGTTGCCGTAGTCGATTCTGCTGCTGACGAGTGCGTAGGTGACCATCTTTTTGGACTCAGTGTGGATCTATTTGAAGATCTTTCAGAGCAGGCGTAGCGTGTGGAAGCAGGATGATGAGACCACATTGATCTGGCAGTTCATGGTGAGCGAGGAGTCCAGGATGATGCCGACTTTGGAGAGTTATCACTGAAAATATTTAAACAGAATGGGGCTTAACAATTTTTTCAGAGCTGTAGGGCTCTTTGAGCAGGATGAGGCTGAAATCCAATCTAACACTGTGGAACTGTAGGTAGATACTTTTTACGGCTGTGCCACTGAAGCTCTGGAGCACCATAGGGAAGGTTTTCAAAAGTGCCCAAACTACCACAGAACTACATTTCCAATGCCTCCAGGACCTCAGGGAGGGCACTTCAGGGTGTCAGGTAGAGGCCAACAGCAGTGTCTAGGTCTAGCTACTGGTGATCTGGGCACTTCAGAAAAGATCAATCAATCAATGGCTTGTATAACACGACTTCTCACCCATAAGGGTCTCAAGGTGCTGGGGGGAGATGCTGTTGAGGGTGCTGTGGTTCAGTCGAAGAGCCAGTTCTTGAGGTTCTTCCTGAACTGAGGCAGTGACGGAGATTGCCTGAGGTGGAGAGGCAGGGTGTTCCAGGTCTTTGTTGCAAGGTAGGAGAAGATTTTTCCTCTGGCTGTGGTCTTGCGGATATGTGGGATGGTAGCCAGGGCCAGTTGGGCGGAGCGGAGGTCTCTAGTGGGCGCCTGGAATGTGAATCGGTGATTGAGGTATGCAGGTCCTGTGTCATGTAGGGCTGTGTAGGCATGTGTGAGGCAAGGCGATTCTTTCATTGACTGGGAGCCAGTGGAGTTCTCTTAGGTGGTTGGAGATGTGGCTGTGGCAGGGGATGTTGAGGATGAGTCTGGCGGAGGCATTCTGGATGTTCTACAGTTTCTCAAGGAGTTTCGGGGTGAGGCTGGCGTAGAGTGTGTTGCCAAGTGTGTTGCGTAGTCAATTCTGCTGCTGACAAGTGCGTAGGTGACCATCTTTCTGGACTCAGTGTGGATCTATTTGAAGATCTTTTTGAGCAGGCGTAGCGTGTGGAAGCAGGATGATGAGACCACATTGATCTGGTGGTTCATGGTGAGCGAGGAGTCCAGGATGATGCTGACTTTTCACGCATGGTCTGTGGGTATGGGGGGAGTTCCAAGTGCTGCGGGCCACTAGGAGTCATCCCAGGTGGATGGGGTGGAGCCCATGATGAGGACTTCTGTCTTCTCTGAGTTGAGCTTGAGGCAGCTGTTATTCATCCAGGCGGCGACAGCCTTCATCCCGTCGTGAAAGATGTTCTTTATGACTTTGGATTTGTTGGTGAGAAAGAGAATCAGCTGGGTGTCATCGGCGTAGGAGATGATGTAGTGTGGTTCCTGGCGATGGCTGCGAGAGGGGCCATGTAGATGTTGAATAGTGTAGGGCTCAGGGAGGAGCCCTGAGGTACTCCGCTGCTGATCTCTGTGGGTTCCGGAGAGGAACCGAGGTAATCTGTCTCTCTGTGTTCAGCCGGTGAGGAAGGAGTGGGTCCATTCCAGGGCTTTGTCGATGGATACTGGCATTGTGGAGTCTTATGCATAGGGCAGTAGCAGACGGTATCGAAGGAGGCTGAGAGGTGCTGGAGGATGAGGGCTTCAGTTTCACCTTGGCCGAGGAGATCGCGGACGTCGTCTGTGGCAGCGAGGAGGGCGATCTCGGTGATGTGGTTGTTTCGGAAGCCAGATTGAGAGAGGTACAAGATGTGGTTCACTTCAATGAACTCGCAGAGTTGAGCGTGGATGGCCTTCTCAATGACGTTGGCTGGGAAGGGAAAAGAGAGATGGGTCTGAAGTTCTTGAGGTCTGTCGGGTCAGCAGATTGTTTCTTCAGTAGGGGTTAATCTCTGCATATTTCCAGTCTTCCAGGAAGGTGGCAGAGGTGATGGAGCAGTTGATGGTGCGGCAGAGTTTGTGGGAGATGGTGGTGCCTGCTCTGTTGAAGATGTGGTGTGGGCAGGGATCCGATGGTGCTCTGGAGTGGATGCTCTTCATGATCCCGAGAGTGTCGTCTGCGGTGAGGGGAGTCTGGCTGAGTAGGGTCTGTTGGGGTCTGGAGTCGTAGGGTGTGGTGGTTGCGGGTGTGGTGGTTGCGGGTGTGGTGGTTGTGGTTGGGGTGGGAGGGTCTTGGGTATCAAAGACATCTCTTGCAATTAGTTGTATACCTGTTGTCCACACAGGTGGTAAGCCAAATTACCCTTGGAGTCAACCTCTTTGTCCTAGATACAATTGCTGCCAGATCCAGACCTTGAGATCTCTTGACAGGTCTCAAACATCAAATGCAGTCCTTATTATGTTCTTCCACAGGTCCTTAGAGTATTCTAAGGATGGTGCCTTGAGGTGTCACATTTATGTCTGGCTCTAGCTAGTGGGTGGGGTTGACCCCTGCCTCTTTCCTAACCCTTACCTTGCCCACCCAGGAAACCCTACCCACTTTTGTAGAACTTCCTGTATACCCTATTGCAAATAATCCTACAGTGCACCTTATTCCCCAAATTCAAGATGGGAAAAACATTCTTCCATTGTGCAGAGACTATGTGCTGACCCGGATGTGTGGCCAGGGCAATGAACCATCAACTCCTTCGTGGTCATTCAAAACCAGTTTTGGGAGCTGCTTTCCTCCTCCTGGATTTGGAGCCAGCCTGACTATGGGGACAAAGTTTGTGACTTTTCAGATGTCACCTGACATTTGAGCGTAACAGGTGAGGCTCCCTTAAAGTTTATTATTTCCTGCCCCCACTCCAACTGGTTTTCATGCAAGGGGAATTAAACAACTTGCCATGCCCAGGCCATTGTCTCTTCCCTGCGACTGGGAGCAGTTTTCACGCCTCATTAAGGTGAAGTACTTGATTGACAGCTGCTGGAAAGCTAATGTAAATCAGCCTCCAGGAGCTTCAGGCAGAGAAAAAGTAAATTTCTGAAAGTTACTTTTCTTAAATGTTTATTACGAATTCAACTTCACAACTGAATTAGACATTTAGTGAATATTAGAAATAGTGGTTTATTTACTTTTCTTTTTGTGGTTCCCAAACCTGAGATGCAGAATTTTTTTTTAATTAACTTTTACTGTGCAGATCAGCAAACATTAAACAATGGTACAGAAAATCAATATGGTCTTAAAATAAAACTGTTACAGCGCTTTCATATTGATAGTCTGTACAAATCAATGTCCATTAGTGCTTTCGTCATCATCTAGTTACCCATCAGTCAATACAAGGTCATGGCTCCTCTCACAATATTTTCACTGATATCAAGGCAGCACAAATAGAGACATATTATCATCCTCTAAAGGACAGTAGGGTATGAGATAAATTAATTCATACATTGAAATCAATGTTAAGACTTTCCCTCTTTCACTCCAAGAGTCCCATCTCCCCTCAGGCTCCTCCCCCTGCATGTTTGAGTTGTGTTTGAGAAGGTAATCTCTGTAAGAGACCCATGTATATACTTTGTTCTAGACGTTACTGATTGCAATCAGTAACGTCTAGAACAAAGTATATACAGTAACAGTAACTTATATACAAAGTATATAAGTTTCCATGCAATTGTTTCATGTTGTTATGCCTTTTATCCATTAGGGTTCGGACTCACTCCAGAAAAGGCCGGAAGCAGGGTTCAGGCAGGTCGTTGACACTGGTCAGCTAGGAACTTGGAGGGAAAGGCCTCTGGAAGCTTGTTGTGTCCCTATTGCTCAATATGAGGTCAGCCAAACAACACTTGGAGCCATTTCTGTGGTTCAGTGTTCAAGGCAAGCAGGTCCAGTCTTCCTGCAGGCTTTAGACAGCAGAGCAGTCCTTCTGAGTCTCCACAGGTCCAGGATTCTTCTGATTAGAGGTCCTGGGGTTTCCACTTTTATGCCCAGTGCCAGCCTCTTGGTGGAGGGCAACCCCTTTGTCTAATCATACACTGGTTGTGGTCAGTTCTTCCCTTTCCCCCAGGGCCCAGCAAAAATAGAATGAGGGAGGAGGGCCACGCGGCTCCCCTCTCAGGGCTGCTTCCGGCCCCAGGGACCTCATACCCCGAGGCCCGGGTGAAATGTGATGGGGAGGGGGCTGCATGTCTCCCCTCCCCAGGCTGATTTTGGCCCCAGGTACCCCATCCTCTATATCTCTCTGGGTGCCCTGGTCCTAGCCAGGGCACCCAGTATGCACGATGGGAAACGCAGAGGGAGCCTCAAGGCGCCCAAGGTCCCAGCCAGCTCCTCACCTCCTGTGGGAGCCAGCATTGCTGCTGCACGCAGGGAGCTGCTAGAAATGCAGCTCCCTCCATGCAGCAGCAATAATTTTATCTCTTTTCCTGCCCACATGTCTGCAGGCAAGGAAAGAGATGAAACCTCCCCTTCCAGTGGGTGGGAGCACTTTCACAGCTTCTGCCTGCTGGAACCGGAGTGTTTGCTTTTGCTTGCCAGGAGCTGTCAGCTCCAGCAAAAGCAAACAGCTATGTCCTGGGAGTGGGCACCCTGGGACATAGCAGGAGCCGGCCCTGGGTGGGTGCAGTCCCCAGGGCCATTAGTGGCTCCAGGAGGGAAGGACACGGCCCTCCTCCCATGTTGTGTATGGGCTGGCACTGGGGAGGTGGTGGCCCCAGTGCTGTATAGGCCTGGGAGGAGGGCTAAGCGGCCCCCACCCTCTTTTTCAAAAAGAAATTGGCTCCAAGGACATGGTGGTCCCCAGATCCAGTGGGGTCCATGCGACCCCTGCTAAAATTTTAAAATTGCCCCAGGCAAGTGGTAGTCCCGAAGGGGGTCCTTGTGGCCCTCGCCTCATGTTACAAATAGCCCCAGAGAGGTAGTGGTCCCTGGAGTTCAGGGGGGTCTGCACAGCCACCCACCTCATTTTATAAATAGCTGCCTAATAATTATAAACAATAGCCCTGGGGAGATGGTAGTCTCAGGGGAAAAAATAAGCACACCATTTTTTTTAAATGTACACATGCCCCTAGGACCTGGCCCAGCCGGGGGCTTAATTAAAGAAAAGCACAGAAGACCGTGCTTGTTATTGTTTTTGAATTCACTGGGATATTCATCAAAATTGTGTGAAAATCTCCATTAATTTAAAAACAGAATGCTTTTTTGCCATCCCGGGGTCCCTCTGGGACCCCAAGACTAAGGCTTGGTGGTCAGGGTATGTGTACCCTTCCCCCTTTTCTTTTCATTTACATTTTTTGGGGGACTCGGATGACGCTGAGTCCCAAGATGGCTGCTTCCTGGTTGAAGCGTTGCCAGCCAATTAGAGCTCTGCAGATTTCTGCACAAACTCATTATTATTCACAAATTAGTCGTTATCAAAGATATACAAATTTGAATTTCTTTAAATTTCTCCACAACTACTGAACAGATTTACACCACATAACAAAATGCACAATCAGCGGACCAAAAGCTAGCTTTCTCCCAAATTATGTAATTCTGTTCGGGCTGCAGGTGTGTCTAAAGATTCAATGGGAATTAACATAGGAAATGCACTTTTTTTACACCCTTTTTCTCAACCCCCACTTGAGGGATCACACCAAATATTCTATGCACAACAAGAATTATCAACATACTTTACATGGAAAATGTCATTATAGGCAAGTCAAAAAATGCTTTTGCTATGGAGACATGGTCCTAACTATAAATATAACTACCGACTGTACTATATAATATACAATATATATATTACCAACTGTCTGTGTTTTGCCAGTAGTTAGCTATTGTAGGACCTCATTTCCATAGAAAAAGTGTTTTTTTTTGCCCAATAACTCTGGTGCCTTTCAATTAATCTTCACAAAATTTGCAAAACTATTACAACACCCGAGTTTAGCTACTGTATGAAAAGGTTTGGGATGATTTGTCAAGCGTGGGGTCCCAAAACGTGTTTTTCCCATGCAATTTCCCAGAGGAATTTTAGACACGACTGCAGCCCAAACCGCTGAAAGGAATTACACCAAATTTCATAGAAAGGTGGATCTTGGTCCAGAAACACACCACATTTTCACAGTGAAAACGGACCCTTTTTTTGCAAAGTGACTAGCTGTAGATTTTGAAACCTAGCTCTGCTGGCACCTAGGGAAACCTAGCAAACCTATACATTTTTGAAAACTAGACACCCAGGGGAATCCAGGATGGGGTGACTTGTCTGGCTCTCACCAGGTTCTGTTACCCAGAATGCCTTGCAAACATCAAACTTTGTCAAAATAACTACATTTTCCTCACATTTTGGTGGTGGAAAGTTCTGGAATCTGTGTGGATTCACAACATTTTTGTGATTTGGTGTAAATCTGTTTAGTAGTTTATGAGATATCAAAAGAAAAATACATTTATATATCTAGAGGCATGGATCCATTGCGGTGCTTCGCAAATTCACGCCCAACAGCAATGCAGTGATTGGGTGGCAGCAACCTGAGCAGAGAGTTGTGGCCAGCATTGTATACATCGGAGATCGGTTAGGGGAGATAAAAATTGTCCTAAAAAGTAATCGAAGGGGCCAGGTAGAGGTATTCTGAACCCATGGGTGCAATATAGGGGTCTCTGAGGGACTCCTTATAGGCAACAAAATGCCTCAAAACTTATTTTTTCCACATGCGAGTATTTACGAATCTGCATTGACACTCAGCGCGGCCCCCTGTGTACCATCTCAGTGGATTTTCAAATTCTGCTCAAATGTTTTTAAAAATTGCACACACCTGCTCACTCACAGACCTACTGAGACACTCGCGCACTCACTCACAGACCCAGTGAGACATTCACCCACCCACTCAAAGACCCACTCAGACATTCATGCACCCATGCACAGACCCTCTCAGACATTCATGTGCCCACTGACAGACCCACTCAGACACTGTCACACCCACTCACAGACCCACTCAGACACTCACGACGCCACTTACAGACCCTCATAGACACTTGTGCACCCACTCACAGATCTACTCAAACACTTGTGCACACACTCAAAGACCCACTCAGGCACTCGCACACCCACTCACAGACCCACTCAGACACTCAGCCACCAACTCACAGACACACTCAGACACTCAGCCTCCCACTCACAGACCCTCTCAGACACTAATGCACCCACTCACAGACCCACTCAGACACTCATGCCACCACTCACAGACCCACTCAGATACTCATGCACCCACTCACAGACCCTCTCAGACATTCATGCACCCACTCACAGACCCACTGAGACATTCACACACCCACTCAGAAACTCATGTACCCACACACAGACCCTCTCAGACACTCACACAACTCACTGACAGACTCGCTCAGACACTGTCACACCCACTCATAGACCCACTCAGACAGTCACCAAGCCATTTACAGACCCACACAGACACTTGCTCACCCACACACAGATCTACTGAAACACTTGTGCACCCACGTATAGATCCACTCAGGCACTCACACACCCACTCACAGACCTACTCAGACACTCAAGCACCCACTTACAGACCCACCCAGACACTCACGCACCCACTCACAGACCCTCTCAGACACTCATATACCCACTCACAGGCCCACATAGATACTCGCACTTCCAGTCACAGACTCACTCATTCACTCACACACCTAGTCAAAGACCCACTCAGATACTCACATGCCCAGTCAGATGCACAGAGTCACTCACACAGTTACAATTCTTAAATGAGCTGCTAGATATTAAATGTGTGCTTTTGGCTTGTGGATTCACAATGAATTCATAAAAAAGATTTAAAAGGAAAATGAACTAGTGTTTTGGAAAAAAGGTGGCTCTGAGAAGAGCCTTTGTGTATATTTTGTGTTGATAACTGCACATAACACAGGTTGCAGTCTTTCAAGTTGTTGAGGAACACCTGTTTGCCTATCTCTGTGAAATGAACTTCATCACTTCTATAGATACCGTCCATGTCAAAGCATAAATTGTTGATGTATATAGAGCTCATGTTATGGTCTTTGAGGAATGCAGAAAGACATTTATTGACATGTTTCCTGGCTTTGTCTATCTGTGGACAGAATTTATTTTACCATTTCCATTTCTGCCTTTGGCAAATGTTAGAAAACACCTAGGCAGTGTTAGGGAAATGTGCCATTAATTCACCAAAGGTATCCTTCATTAGGATTTCTAGTCCTAACCCAGTAAGTGTGCCTAGGTCATTGCCACTACAGTACACAATCATGAGGTCTGGATGTAGGCAGTCTGTAATGCTTTTAATCAAAGGCAGCAATTGATGTCACTTTAAACCTCTCTGGCCAACCCAAGTAATGTTCACAGTAGGCAAGCCCAAGTCCCTTTCAATGTTGCTCTTTTTAGCACATTCCCTCGCCCAAAACACAAAGCTATGACCCACAATCCACATTCTTACCATTTTGAAGGCAAGGAGGAGTAAACATTAGGAAATGGCTGGAGCTGAATGAGTTAGTTTTCAAAGTGAAAGTCAGTTAAAATGGAGGAGAGGGCCCATTTAAAAAAAGAACATATTTAATTGCATGGTGAAAATATGCAGGTAGCTAAAATTAGCTTGTGATTTTAAAGGAAAAGTAAGTGGATTGGTGATTGGCTCTGGAAGATTAAAAACAAATTATGTTACTTTTGATATGCTTATATTTCCAACAGTCAACCACACATGCTACAGTTGAAATTGAAGCTAGTATGCTGCTTATAGAATGTGTTGTGAGTATTCCAAAGAGGGTTGCTAAGGAAACTGCGCTAAAAGACTGTGGGGCAATGGGTACTACAAAGATTGTACTGTGAAATTTAAAAGGAGATTGGTTTAGACACATTGCTCATTATTGAGTGTGTATCTTCTAATTCAGTAGTATCTTACAAAGTAAAATGTAGATGCAAAGTATTAACAGCACAATGTTAATTGCTTTTACAGACCCCCGTATAGATTTGCGAATCTATTGTGAAGTTACGCAGGGGCCACGCTGAGCATCGTGACGGAGTCATAAATCTGCCCACAGACACTACCAGATTGGCCTTCTCAACAAAAGTACAAGTAAGGGCTAATAAACACTGACTAGTCAGAAGTGGAATAACAAAAATAAAATATGAAACAAAGGTTTTGATTTGCTTACTGAGGCAGTATCACTGAATGCAGAGTGGGAAATGTTACCATTATTGGTTCTTTTGTACAGAGAATGGTATACCATTCTTGTACTTTAGGCTTCACATTTTGCCCGAGAAAAGATTTCAAGTGATACTGAGTTAAAAATTGGAAAACAGCAAAGACATTGCACAGGTATGTTAATAATAGTGTACTTTTAAAAAGTATATTTATGTACTGGATTTTGAGTTTTACTGCTAGGTCGATTTGGCATTGATAACCTCTTGACAAAGCTTAAACTTCCCTTTTTTATATAAAGATTACCCCTAGGGCAGGTTGTGGGTAGGGCATAGGGCAGGGTGTTATATATTTAGAAAGTAAGATGCGTACTTTGAGGTCTCAGTGAGTCACATACGCACAGTTATACATCCAGCCTCCTACCCATACTGCAACTCACATACCTATTTACAAAATCATATAGCCACTTACCAGCCAGTCAGATAGGCACAGATGCACTTAAAAATTGACTCACACACCAAAACAGTACTTATGTATCCAGCAGTAAGAGACCCAGTTGTACACACAGTTACATACCCCAACACTTAGTAACAGAGCCAGTAAGCAATCCATACAGCTACTTACAGACACATTTACAGATTCATAAACTTACTAAGAGAGCCAACTATGTAGCAACATAATTACTTGCACATCCAGTGACACACCCACAGAGGGACTGATACAGTCATTCACATATGTACTCAAGTACTGACACTCCTAGTCATCCATCCAGACACATAACCCTTTAAACATGCCTTGGGCCTAGACTGCAGAGCTCATGTGTGCAGTTTTACTGCCAGGTCGAGTTGGCATTTAAAAATCCTTGCCAAGCCTTAAACTTTCTTTCTACTATATTTGTTACCCCTAAGGGAGGCTCTAGGTAGCCAAAAGGACAGGGTGCTATGTACTTAGAAGGTAAGACATGTATTTTGAAGATTCAGTGAGTCAAATGGGCACATCCAGAGCCATATGCCAAGTTATACATCCAGTCTCCCACCCATACTGCAACTCACGTACCAATTTACAAAAGCTTATAGCCACTCACCCACCCAGTCAGACACACAAAAGCACTTATATATCCAGCAGTAAGAGACCCAGTTGTACATACAGTTACATACCCACACACTCACTAATACAACCAGTAAGTAATCTATACAGCGAGTTACATACACATATACAGGCCCATAGAGACACTAAGTCAGCCTGTCATATAGCAACGTAGTAACTTGCACATCCAGTGATACATCCAGAGAGAGACTGATATGCTTATTTAGATGTGTACCCAAGCACGGATACTCCTAGTCACCCATCCAGACAAGTAGCCCTTCAAATATGCCATGGGCTTGCTACCGCAGAGCCTGTGTGTGTACGTTTACTGTCAGGTTGAGTTGGCTTTGAAAACCCCTTGGCAAGCTTTAAACTTCTCTTTTTTACATATAAGTGACTCCTAGGGTAGGCGGTCAGTAGCCCATAAGTGAGAGTACTATGTGCTCAGAAGTAAGACATGTAGGGCCTCATTTACAAAATGTTGATGCACAGCAGCACAACAGGCCTTCCTGCTGCACTGCCGTGCATTAAAAGAAAAGGGCAGGAATTGCCTGTATCTACAAGATACGGTGCATTCCTGTCCTTCTCCCCTGCGCTGATGCACAAACAGCAGCTGTGCGCCAATGCAGACACCCTTGGGTCATGTTGCAAGGGTGACTGCATTGCGGGGATGATTATTTTTGTGCAGGAAGGGACATCTTCCTGCACATAATCAATCATTGATGGCATTTTCATCTTTGTATGTATGCTGTAAATTGCAGCATGCATAGAAAGAGGAAAAAACTATGAGAAATAAAAGTATTTCTCCTTGTTGTGCCACTCCTGCGCCTCCCCCAGGGAGGCGTAGGAATTGGACACATTCCCAGGTTTACAATTCCTCATAAATCTGGGAATGCTTCAGATTCCATGGATGTTGCGTTGGAACACCCACAACAACACCAAAGGAACGCCCCTTTCATGCAGTGTTGTACGTGAAAAGGTACATATTTACAAGCCATGAAAAGCCACGTAAAGTGGCTTTATGAGGCCACGAAAATATGCTGTGGCAGATTGTGCCACTGGAGCGTCAGCAATGTGATGCTCTGTCGGTGCAAAAGTGTATAGTTGGAAAGGGAGTAGAGCTGTTGCGTTAAATCCCTCTAGAAGGGAATGAAACACTGATAGAATGAATTATGTAGACATTTAGTTGCTTGTGGTATATAATGTAATAGTATATAATGTAAATGTACATATATATTGTATTTGGTTTTCAGATATCTACTTGTGTGCAAAGAGAAGAATTTAAGATGACAAAAAAGGAACAGAAGAGAAAAGCACAAAAGAAACAGTACTACCAGCAAAAAACTGGGAACAAAAAAGGAGATGGCGGACAGAACACAGTGGGGAAAAAAGCAACTGCTGGTAAGAGAACTGTGTTTAGAAAAATGGACATTGCGAGAACGCGCAGCACTCAGTAAGACCATTTTGACTAGCTTGTGGGGACCTGTAAGGGAATTGTTTTTAACTGTTTTTATATTGTTCTTTGAAGCCATAATTGTTTAGTGTGTGTGCTTCAGTTTGTCTCACCTGTAAGAGCGAGCAAGTGTTTTTTGACGTGCCGGCCACCATCTTTTGTGTTTGCCGGTATAGTTGTTGCAGTGGGGGAGTATTTAAGTTGGGGCATGGTGTGACCACGCAGCGTACGTGCCGCTGGCATGCAAAAGGCAAGTCCGTCTTCGCTCATCTGTGCCTGGATGGTGCCAGGGGCCAGGACCGCTGCCCATTTGGGATCTGGTACCCAGTGATACTCGGCAAATGAAATGAACTGTTGGTCTCTTGTCAGGCATAAAGCAGAGGTTTTTGGCTTCCTGGTAGGCCACAAACCAGAGACTTTTTCCTTTCTGAAACTTGGCAAACAGAACATTCAACACCAATTATTCTTGACGCTATTCCTCAGGGTTATGCAATCATGAGACTTGATAGGCAGACTCAAAGGGGGAGGGATTGCCATTATTTTCAGACACATTTTCTACTGTACCTTCTGAGAAGTCAATATCGTACACTGCAAGGCAGCTTTCTTCACCTTAGCGCTGTCAAGCAAATTTACTTTCCGGGGTTTTTGATTTACCGACAGCCAGGTCCATCCTCTAACTTTGTTACTGCATTAGCTGATATTTTGCCGTCCTTTTTGTTGCGCTATACTTATTTTTTAGAGCTGGGTGACCTTAATCTTCATGTTGAAGAAGGTACTTGCAAGTCATTGGCCACCCTGATTGAAAAGTTAGAGACTCTTCAGTTTGTCAATTTGTTCAATTGGGTTATACGCTGGATCCGATCTTCTCTGAATTCACAGGAGTGGTGGTTAAACCCCTTGTTTTTCTGAGCTGGTCTGATCACTGTGCCTTACCTTTTCACCAGTGGCGGCTGACACAGGTAAGCGTGGTGAGCAATTGGGGCGGGGCAGGTCGCGTCAGGGGGGAAGCAGACAGACAACAGAATAGGTATTATTTATTTATTCAATTATACCTATTCTGTTGTCTGTCAACTTCCCCTCTCACCCTACCCCACCCACCGCGTTTACCTGTGCCGGCCGCTGCTGATTTTTAAATCTGCTTGCCTACCAATACACCCATTGTTAGAATGGATAGACAGATTTGATCACGTAACTGAATGTAGGTTACCCCAGCTGCTTTTTCAAAGGCTTTGGTTGTAAGCCGCCCAACTTTAATTGATGGGGTAGAAGCGGCTAATCTTCAAATGGAAAATTGGATTACAAATGCTCTTGATCACATAGCAGCAATAAGGGACCATACAGTAAAATGTCTCAAACTTTCAGCTGAGTGGTTCAATGGGGAGCTCTGGATGCTAAAAAAAGACCTGCAAACATCTTGAGCGATGCTGGCATCATAATTGTGATGCTCTTGAAGAAGCTATTTATCGCAATGTGTTAGAAAAGGGGGTCTCTAGTTGGCAGAGGTAGGTACCTTTGTCCAATTAGGGACCCTTCTTCCTAGTCAGGGTAAGGGAGTTACACTCCTCAAATAACCCCTGCTCACCCCCTTGGTAGCTTGGCACGAGCAGGCAGGCTTATCTCAGAGGCAGTGTATAAAGCATTTGCACATAACCAACAGTAATACAGTGAAAACACTACAAAAGGACACCACACCAGTTTAGAAAAAAGACCAATATTTTTATATATCCAAAACAAGACTAAAATGATAAGAATCCAACATACAGTACTTAAAAATATATACTTTGCAAGATATCCTTAAAATTGGAGAAATATCTCAAAAACACCTTTCCTTGAAGTCATTAGCTCCATCCGGGGCTATCACAGCATCGTGAACAACAAATCCAAACAGTTCTGGCTGACCGCGGTGTCGCGGGCCAGCTACGGTGTCAGAAAGACCCGCAAAACAGTACCTTTTAGAAATTGAGGGCGTCGGCGACCTCTTGTTGAACCCCGAAGAGCCAGCGTCCACAGGCATTGGTTCCGGAGGTCGGTGCAGGAGTCGTTGGGCCCTTGAAGTCACTTGCGTTGCAGATCGAACTCTGTGCGGTTGAATTCGGGAGCGCCGGCGTCGGCAGGCATGAGGGATGCGGGGCAAAGTGCAGCGGTGCGGCGTCCGGTGCTCTCAGGTCGTGGTGCAGGCAGCACTTGGTGACGGTCATCCAGCAGCTTTGGTGAGACTGGGCCTGTGGTGCAAAGTGATGCAGTGCTCGTCGCGGTGCTGGCAGGTCATGGTGCAAGCAGCGGCTTCGTCGCTGTGGAAGCTCTGTCGTTGGCTAACGAACTGGAGTCGATGGCGCTGGCGTCGGTAGGGGCTGCAGTGCGGGATGAGGGTGGTGCGTTGTGTAACTTACGAGCGGTGCCCTCGAACCACAGTGCAAGCAGCGGCATCGATGTCGGCGGGGAGCGGTGTCGCCGATGATGCCAGGGCGGCGCCGTGAGGTGAGGCGGTGCAGAGTGCGGTGCCCACAGGTCGCGGTGAAAGAGACGGCGTCAGGTGGCATCATCGGTGAGACCAGGGTTGCAGTGCGAGGTGCGGCGGTGCCCTCTGCAGTGCCTTGAGGACACGGATTCGGCAGCGGCATCGTTGACGGCGTCGGGTTGCTTTTTATTCTGTTGCAGCGCAAAACACACTGTCCCCAGTGCTGGTAGCAGATGAACTTGAAGTATTTGCTGTTCCTGAGACTTCGTGAACAGGGGGCAAGCTCTACCTCAAGCAATTGGAGAAACTCACACAACGAAGTTGCAGAAAGTTCAGTCCAGTCCTTTCACTGCCCAAGACAGAAGCAGCCACTGCAGGCCAACACAGCAAAGCACACAGCAAAGTGGTAGTTCCTCATCACAACTTCTCCCAGTCTTCTTCTTGGCAGTCTTCTTGGTCCCAAAAGAGTTCTAAAGTTCTGGGGTCTGGACCCAAATATTTATACTCAAACTTCCTTTGTTCTCTCAGGCAGAGAGTGTCTGTGCTTATTCCAAACAAGTTTGGTCCTCTCTGGCCCAGCTTCCCAGCAGGAGGTGGAGACAGCATTGTCCAAGGCAGACATGGCCTATTCAGGTGCAAGGGAAATCTTCTCCCCCCACTCTAAATGCAGACCAGGCCTATTCAGGTGCTAGTGAAAACTCCTCCCACTACTCTGAATACAGCCCAGGTCTATTCAGCCCAGCCCTGACTCATTCAGGAAAGCCAGGACACACATCAACCCCCCCGGTGGCTGTCTGAGAGAATGCACATCCCCAGCCCCTGTCACTCCAAAGCTAGACAGTCAAACCACAAACCCAGCAGAGGCACACAGGATGGCTAAGCAAGAAAATACCTACTTTCTAAAAGTGGTATTTTGAAACACAGAACATAAAAATCATCTTTACCAAAAGATGCATTTTTACATTCTGAGTCCAGGCATACTAAACTCCATTTCCTATCTTGTCCCAATGGGAAGTAATGCTTATAAGATGTTCTAAATAAAACTCCCATTATATCCTATGGGACAGATAGCCTTTCCATAGTGAAAAACTAAATGCACTGCAATTCACTACTAGGACATCATGCCACACACACCAGTACATGTCCTACCTTTAACATACACAGCACCCTGCCCACAGGGGTATCTTGGGCCTACCTTAGGGGTGACTAATATATGTAAGAAAAGGGAAGATTAGGGCCTGGCAAGTGGGTGCACTTGCTAGGTCGACATGGCAGTTACAAACTGCGCGCAGACCCTGCAGTGGCAGGTCTGAGATACCTTTTCAGGGCTGCTCATGTGGGTGGCACAATCAGTGCCGCAGGCCCATTAGTAGCATTTGATTAACAGGCACTGGCACCCTCAGTGCACTTTACTAGGGGCTTACCAGTAAATCAAATATGCCAATCATGGAAACACCAATCCATAATAACAATTTACAACAGGAGCACTTGCACTTTAACACTGAACAGCAGTGAGAAAGTGCGCAAAGACACTAAACCAGCGAAAACAGAATCAACAACAGGAAGTCAGAAAGCAAAAATACAGGGGGAACATGCCAAAAGATGCCAGGTTTAACACAAGGCATTGAAAGTTCGTCATAAACATATTAGAAATACATGTAGCCAATTCTATGGTGATAAAATCAAGGAGCACAGCAATCCTCAAGAGAGCTATTTACCATTGTAAAACCACTATCCTGTCTGGATCGGGTCTCTACGGTAACTGTTCCCTCAGTGGAGGGATGCAATGTGATCGCTCAGTTCTTTCGGGATAAGATCTAAAATGTTTATGATTCCTTCCCAAAAGAGGTTCGCGACGCCCCATGCCTTGAAACCTGGTTCGAACCATTGGATGTAAAGATTGGACTATCAAGGTTTAACACCTTAACTATAGATGATTTGTGTGCTTTGATGGGCCGGGTGAAATCAGGCTCCCATAATTATCCCGCATCGCCCATGATTTTGGGTCGAGGGAGGGAGGCTATTCTACCATAACTGTGTGAGCTGCTCCATAAATCTTTTAGATCAGGGCAAGTTCCATTGAGATGGAAGCAGTCTATGGTTGTGTCATTATTGGAAAAACTCACTCTAGACCCCACAAAACCAGAAAATCTTAGACCTATGTCTTTGCTTCCCTTTTTTGCCAAGGTGGCCGAGCAGCATGTAAATGATCCTTTGATGAGGTCTGTGGAGGCCCATGACCTATTGCATGAAACATCATCCGGTTCTGCCCAGAGTTTAGTACGGAGTCAGCTCTATTGTTGACATCTGAATTCTTGAGACAGATAGTGGATGGGGGCAAAACTGCTGCATTGAATATGTTAGACCTAAGCGCAGCCTTCAACACTGTATCCCAGAACCTCTTGTTGGAACTCTTATTGATGGCTTTGCGCTGGCTTGCCTCCGTTCTTCAAAATCGCACCTTTCAGGTGGTACAACACCCATTTATGTCTGAGGCAGCCTTATTGCAGCAGGGTGAGCCCCATATTGTTCAATCTTTATATGCGTTTCCTTGCGGATGTCATAGAACGTCACAGCTTTAACATTGTATGTTACACCGATGACATAACTTATTATTACCCTCTCTCAGGATGAAGGAGAATCTGAAGCTAGGTTAAGCTCTTGTCTGGTCGATTTGGTGGAGTAGATGGATCAGAGTTGCCTCAAGCTAAATGCTGGAAAAACGGAGGTTCTCTTAGTAGGGAAACAACAATCAATCTGGTCCTCCACCTGGGGTCGGATGAACTCGGGCCAGTGCCATCCCCAAGCAGAAAGTTAGGAATCTGGGGTTCTGGTTTGAGGCTGACCTATCTTTTGATAGTCAGACTTCCTGCCTAGTTGGGAAGGTGCTACAGTATTCAAAAAATTCTGAGCAAAGTTCTGGGCTTTCTCCCTGAGGCGACAAGGAAATCAGTAGTCCAGGCACTGGTCATGTCCAGGCTAGACTACTTTAATGTGTTATATCAAGGGACCTCACAGGATAGATTGGCAAAACTTCAGAAAGTTCAGAACGCAGTGGCTCGGCTATGCTTAATATCCTGAGGTGGCACTGATTGGGACAGCTCTTCCCAAATTGCACTAGCTTCCTGTTTTTTAAAGCGATGTGCATCTGCCACTAAATCTTGAATGGGAAGGGACCTCGATACTTACTTCCCCTGATAAAGTTTTATCAACCTAACAGAAGCCTAAGATCTGCTGGGATCTTGAGTACTGCTGTGCCCAGAGTGAAAAAAGCTTGCATGGGCGGTTGCTCTTTTGGCCTGCTGGTCTCTAAACTGCGGATTAGCATGCCTTTACAAGTAGTCTTTTGTAAGAAACTTAAGACCTGGCTCTTTCCACAACCATAGGTTAGTCCAGCTTGTTATTTAGAGTCAGAACTGGCATTAGCTTGAGTAGCGACAGGACACTCCGCTTGGAGTAACCAGGCGCTTTATAAATCATTTTATTATTAATAAAAAGAGAGCTTTACCAACAACTCGGAAACGAAAAGGAGTAAGTGATGTGGACAGTGGAAAATTTTCTAAAAAAACAGCTCATCTGACAACAAGGCAAAAACAATTCGAAGACATAAGAAGTAGGGTAATTCAGAATTTGATAAGAAATATAAAGCAGTATAAAAGAAGAATGGCAGCATTGAAGAAAAAGAACACATAGAAAGTGCAGTAGATAAAGCATTTGCCTTGAAGCGTAAAGTATTTATCCTGATACTAAATAGAATGAGAACACTGGATAAAACAGTGTTGTCTATGAAGAAAAAAAGCCTAAAAAAGAATATTTGATAAAAGTATTTTTTGCCAAATTTTCAAAGGAGAATGGAAACATACATCTAGTACTGAGACTTTATTTAATGAAGAAAGCTACTTACAAGAGAACACATTATTGCATGTAGTTGAAACAACTGGACAATGCTATGAGGTAAAAGATGGTACTCCCATTACAAAAGAGGAAATTGTTCCTAGAAATGTAGAGGAGGAGATAGCTCAAGAGGTACAAGGAAGGTGTAGACATGCTCCTGTAAATAAATGGGACTGCAGTAATATTTGTAGTGTTTGCCAGCAATCAATTGATATATTAAGAACGTTTCCACGTAAAAAGTGTGAAGCAAAAAATTGCTATTTCGCAAGGTTTAGATCCATACAAAGTGAGAAAATTAACTAATTTACATGGACACTCATTGGCATGTTTTCCAAGAACGTGTGCAGAAGCACCATTCACCATTTTTGAATGTTGGCTGTTCGTCATTCAAAGATGTGAAATTTAGTTAGAAGACTTTGCTATGTGAAACCTTTGGATTGTGTTTAAGAAAATTAAACCAAGTGCTTTTGTATGGTACTGTATTTGACGTTGAAAAAGTCTGTGATGATATTACATTCTGATTCTTTGGTCCTTAAGTAGAGACTGGAGAAAATGGGGAGTTAGTATGTCCAGGTGTAGAGGAACAGAGAACAGATATTAGTACCGATAAGTTTGCAAAAGAAATAAAGTTTAATGCAGTTTCTACAGAGAAACCAAACTTTGGGCCTGATTAGGATGGCGGTGGGACCGCCACCGACAGGTCGTTGGTGGTGGTCCCACCAACATCCAGCTGAGCGGTCCGTCCGGCTCATTATGATGCGGTCCAACGCGAGACCGACTGACCCTTCCGACGGGCTGAAGGAGCCTGTTGGAGCCTGTTGGACCATCGGTCAGATTGTAGTCCCTACAATGCCAGTGCTCAGGCACTGCCATAGGGATTATAATGTCCCTTTCTGACAGCCTTTCCATGGTGGTCCGACCGCCATAGAGATGTGGTTTTAGAAAGGTACTTTGGGGGGCACAAGCAGGGCCTTGCCCTGCTTGGGCCTCTGCTATGAGGCCCAGGGGCACCTGTGAAGACCCCAAACATCCGTGCCCCATATGCCAGGCACCCTGTGGTGCAGGGATGTTTGTAAAGATGCCTTTTGCCATTTGGGCTCAATGGCAAAAGGCATGTTTCTGACTGTCTACACGGCGATCGGATCGTAGTTTGGCAGGCGGAATCACCGACTACCTGTCAGCCTGTCCCGTTCCCTCAACAATGGCAGTCAGATGCTCATCTGACCTCCATTGTAATCAGCCCCTTTGTTTGTATATGCTGTTCATGCACTGACTATAAAATCAAAATTCTAAATGTAGATCTGTTCTCAAAAACTGAGCAAGATAACAGAGATAAGTGGCTAGAATTTCCTGTGTATGTTTTTGTGGAGGATCGGTTCGATTTGTCAACACAGGAGATGTAAGCATTGATATGATAAAATAGAGGAGAACAAAATGGCTGCAAAAGCAATACATAATAATTCCAGAGGAACTTTGTCATCTAAATGCTTACGAAACAATACTGGTACAATCTATACACCCATTTCAAGCAATAGTTTGTATGGAATCAAACACAGGAACACTACCACCGACTGCGCTACGTAAAGGCCTTAACGGAAGAGTTGTATATTTGCCTTTAGATTTTAACCGCAATATTGAAACTGTGAGTGTAGGGAGAAATATTGCTGAACTGCTTATTATTCTAGTAAATGGTATACCCACAAAAATCTGGCAAGAACTAGTGGATGTGAATAAGGTGAAGAATTCTACATTCTACTATAAACAAAATAATGTGCATTACAAATATGTCAATGTTCTTACAGATGGAAGTTACATGGAGGATGAAATGTTACCTTCAAGTAGACAGTTAGAAAAAGCGGATAGAACTAAGTGCGAAGAAATATATGATCACTACAGTATCCATCCACTACATTCCAAAGAAGTTATGGGAGATGCCATTGAATTATACCAGTTGAAACAGGCTGAAGGAGCTCCTATGAGTGTCTGAGAAAAAGGTTTAGAGGCTCTCTGTTTCCCACAAATATTTCCAACTGGAGCAGCTGGATGGTATGATGACAGCCCAGTGCAAATAACAGCAGCTGTGTATAGATCGACGAGATTATATTCCGAGGACCCTAGAGTTTGTCAAAATATTCCATATATATTCCACTTGTTATTTGAAAGTGATTCGTCTGGACTATTGTACACTGGTAATTATATTCTTAAAACAGGAGTTAATCTACAGAGTATGTCTGCAAGAGTCTCTCTTGGCAAAATTCATGGAAAGGATGAGAAGTTGGAATACAATTTGATAAATTTGATGGCATGCCAACATGGCACCAATGAATATAGGTATTGTTGTCATGCTGAACTGAAATGTATGTTCCGACATTTAGGAGCACAAACTTGGTTTGTGACCCTCAGAAAAGTACGCATGGGAAGACTTACATGACTTTTTGAGAGAAGCAATCTATAATATTAAGGAAATCAATCTGAAGACACTAGAAGAACTTTGCTCTTTGGGTATTTTAAATAGGTCTGGGCGATGAACTCCGCTCCGTTCATGGAGTTTGCGGAGTATTCTGCCCTCCGCACTCCGCAAAGCTCGCGGAGTGCAGTAAACTCCGCTCTATATAGCACAGTGGAGTTTTTTCCTTGCTTGCGCTCGCCAACGGTAAGTTGGCGAGCGTGAGGTGCTACTCGGGAAGAATTTCTACCCGAGCGGCAAGAAGGTCAGTGTGAATTGCAGTTCGCGCTGCACTCCACCGCTTGCGAAAGTCCACTGTGTTTTATGCCACTTCGTGGAGTTCCGTAACTCCGCCCAGGCCTAATTTTAAGCACCGATTTCATGCCATACTTGCGTTAATCTGCAACAAAAAGAATCCACCTCTTGGAGAAGTCACTTATTTCTTTTGACGTAAAGAGTACTAAGCAAGAGGTGCTCCTCATATTCATATGTTGTTATGGATTAAGGATGAGCCACAATTTGGAACAGACACTGATGAGTCTGTACTTTTCGTTCATAGATGAGTATGCTATGTGTCCGATCCAAAAACACAGTTACGAAAACAGCAAGTTCTGCCTTTTCAGTCATATAGATGTGTGTAGTACTGTCGGCAGAAGTACAGAGCGAAAGGAAAATTTTACAGTAAATGTTGTTTTGGATTTCCAAGACCTGTTATCACCAAAGGAAGAGTAAAAGGTTTTTTGGTCTGCAGTTAGACATACACTAACTTGAAAATCATCGAAAAATACCTACAAACTAAGCCTGGGCGGAGTTCTGCTACGCGGAACACTGTGAAGTGCAAAAAAACTCTGCCGCGCTGCGCAGAGCTCCGCAAGCAGCGGAGTGTGTTGGATAAATGCTGTTCGCAGTGTTTTTCAGTGCCAAGTGCTTGTCTGCACAGTGCAATCATCGCGAACGGCACTATGCAAAGCGCAAGCGGGCGCTGCTTCCTTTCTGCCGCTCGAGTAGATTTTTACTCGAGCGGCAGCTTTCTCAACGCGAGCGGACAGTTTCTCAACGCAAGCGGTCGCGAGCATACGCGACCACTCGCAATGAGAAATCTGACCGCCTCCGTTGAGAAATCTCGCTGGGAGTTTAATTTTCCACGCTCGCACTCGCCAACTTGATGTTGACGATCGCGAATGAGGAAAATTCTCGACAGGAGGTGGATTTTCCTCGCTCGCGCTCGCCAAATTGACGTTGGCGAACGCGAGTGAGGGAAAAAACTCCACTCCGCTACTCGGAGCAGAGTTTTTCAGAACTCCGTGAGCTCTGCGTAATGCGGAGTGCGGAAATCTCCACAAACTGCGTGAGCGGAGCGGAGTTCATCGCCCAGACTTACTATAAACTAAGCAGAACAGAAGCTTCAAAATTTATCAACGACTGCCATCCTGTCATTCTGACAATGTGGAATGCAAATGTGGAGATTCAGTTTCTGGCAGACAACTCCATAGCTGTTGCTCATTATGTTACTTCATACATAACGAAATCTGAAAAAACAGAGATGAAGGAGACGTGGGAAGAGATTTCTGCTGAAACGTCTTTCACGAAGAAACTCTACAGCTTCAGCTTGAAGATGCTTTCATATTGAGAGATTTCATCCTATGAATGCTGTGATCCATTAAGTTCAGCTAGTTTGTATACTAAGTCAAGAGAAATTATTTGGGTAAGTCTAGGCCTAGCATGCACATGAAATAGAGTGTTGAAGTATTTTCCTGAAATTCAGTAAGTTGCAGAATTTGACCCAGAAATTACAGATATTGTCAAAGCAAATATATTTGACACCTACTATCCAAATTGGGAATCCACATCTTTGAAGTGTATGTCTTTATGAAATACTCAAAGACTACAGATATAGAATCAATGTCAAAGAAAATGTAGATTGATTTAAATTTGCAGTAGTTGGTTGTGATTGTTGTTTGGTACGACATAGCAAAGGCAGTCTAATTAACCATAGAAAACTGAGTTCCCAGACTGCTGAAAAAAGAGAGTTTGTCTAGTTGGCACTTCTGCAGCTGTTTATGCCTTGGCATTCTGAATCAGAATTACTAGGAGAGTTTGATTGCTATGAAGTCTCTTCCAATGCTGCAAAGGATAGCATTGAGTGTTTAGTGTATCCAAACTATTTGAAAATGTTACATGATGAGATTGAACAAGAAGAAACAATTGCTGCTAAGATAACTAAGCAGAGTTAATAAAACAGCCAAAGTTTAGGTCCTCTTAGTCAAGAAAATGAGACAGCCATTGCAATGAATGAAGTGGAGACTGGATTGCAGCAAGCAAGACAGGAAAATGTTTATTTGGAACTGTTAGATGGACAACTAAATGATGATCAAAAGAAGAATATTTAGAGATGAAAATCAGAGTTGAGCAGGAATTTCTTCATGAGAAGAAACATTGTACATACACATCATTTAATCCAAAACTGTTGTATGTCAGCAGTCAAGCTGGCACCGGTAAAAGCTTTTTAATGGAAGTTCTCACTGCTTTCTCACAGAAGACTACAGAGTGTAATTTGTTGTGTGTAGTCGTAGCACCCACTGGATTAGCTGCACATATCATCAATGGAATTACTTTATTCAACGTCTCGTGCTGCCTGTGGGACATGACAGCAAACTGGAGTGCTACAAGTTATCTGGTGAAGCTTATCATGAAGTCTCAAGAGTACTCAAGAAGTTAAAACTTGTAATCAATAATGAAGTGAGCCTGGTCTCTAACTTAATGCTTGCCTTTGTACACTTAAGAATTCAACCAAAACTAAGGACAGACTATGATGAGCTATTTTGAGGAAAACACTTGTTTGTGTATGGTGATCTGCTACAACTTACACCAGTGAAAGGACAGCCTGTGTTCAAATACCTGCTCCATGAAGAAACTCGAATTTTTGGGAAGTATTGGAAACGTAAACATTTAGTTAAACTTCCAATATAAACAACACTTATTAATACGTGACAAGCATCTGATGTTGAATATGCAATAATTTTCAAGGATATTAGAGCAGGTATTCTCTCAAAAGAAGGAAAATATCAGCTAGAAAGTTGATTTCTAAGAGACTGTTTGCTACAAACAAAAAAGCAGCAGAGCTAATGTTCACTTTTATTCAAGAAGGAAAATCTATAGTGTGCTTAATGCCTACATTTAAGGAGTGTGCCTCTATCTATGAAAAATTGCTAAAATTGGAGAAAGAAGAAAGTTTGCAACTTACAGCAACAGACAAAATGGAACACCATGGTGTGACAGTACTCCTACATAAAAAACAAAAGCAAACCTGGATTCATTGGAAAAATCTGTATCCAGAACTGCGAGATTAGAGAAATGTTTAAGTGTTTGCAAGAATTGTAGAGTAATTTTGGGTAGAAATTTACATCTTGAGGAAGGATTAGTAAATGGTGCTATGGGTAAAGTCATTGATTTCATTACCTTTCCACAAAGGAATGAGGTTGATTACTTAGCAATAAAATGCGATCAGGTTGATGGCATCAAGCAGGTTGGAGAGTGCATTGCATGTTTTTTGCTTGTAAAAGACTTGTATGTTTGGTGGAAGCAGTTTCCAGTTTCTCTAGCACACGTTGTGACTATTTATAAATCTCAAAGTTTAAGTGTAGATGCAGAATTTATTAATGTTGGTAGTACTGTGTTTAAAGAAGGTATGTCATATGTAGTGTTATCTCAAGTTAGAACATTGCCTAGTTTGTATTGGGTTGCTTTTGATGACAGCAAAGTGAGTACTGATGCAAGTTGTGTTAAAGATTACAATCAGTTAAGAAGTGTATATGCTCCTCATATAGGACAGTATCCCATTTATGAAAAATTGATTTTCTGTCCAAAATGTAAACTTACAAAGGATTGTGCTGATGTTGTTGAAAAGAAGGAAAAGAAGGAGAACAGGGAAGGTGTTAAGAAGAAAAAACTTGACAATGAGAGAGATATTCTAGGTTACCAATTGTCAAACCCTTCTGGTGTCAACTGCTTTGCAAATGTTGTTCTCAATGTACTCTTTCAATTACCTCATCTTGTATATGCAATTGAACAGAAATCAATGAAGAGATTGTGGTTTGCACTGTATGCTTGTATGCAATGTTTATGTAGTGACAGGACTCTCACACATTCTGCTTCAGGCATTCAAGACCTTGTGGGATCAGTACAATTTACCCCAAATGCTCAACAGGAGGATTACCGTTAAAAAAAGTAGTGTAGTGTATGTGTTCTAGGTGCATCCTCAGTATTTATGACATCATTCGGCCTACCAGGGATGATGTCTTTATAAGTGTCTCCATATTACAGTGTCCTTTATATCAATAAGTAATATTGTACCACTCTTAATAATAAAGGAGTTATTTTTAACGTATGCTTGTTTAGATTAGTTGAGTAACTATAGGTAAAACAATTGATTAAATAATTGTAGTGAGTGCAATGCAGTGTCACTTATATGGAGTGACATACTGTGCAGTATTTTCTACAATTTATATGATTGTTTTTCCCCACTGTACAAGAATGAATCTTTATACATTACCTCATTTATGGTGTATAAGTATAAAAGCTGAGAACAGTAAAAAAGGGAAAATGAAATGCTTTAATGTAATGAAAGATACTATTTAAACAGAAGAAATGTCTACTGTTTTCTTTACAATATTAACTTATGCTTTGCAGAAATTAAAAGTTTATTGTGTAATTTTGTAAAATGTAACACTAACTAATATTTCAGTTTTTTTCTTTTTTATATAGATGAATGGCACCATCTATTGGAGTATGGTCTTTTCTAATTAGTTATTTCTGTGTTGTTGAACAAACTTACATTCTAAAGGTACACACCCAGGCAGAGAGTGATACAGCTACTGAGACACCCAGATACGTCATACAGCCACTCACACATCCAGCCACACAAAGGGATATCCACTGACATACCCACTCACTTACTCACTCCCACAGTAACTGATACACCCACTCACTGACCTATACAGCCACTCACACACCCAGTCAGAGGCCGACTCAGACACTCACACACTCATTCGCAGACCCACTCAAACACTCACGCACCCATTCACAGACCCTCTCAGGTGCTAACACACACATTCACAGACCCATACAGCAACTCACATACCCACTTACAGATCCACACAGCGGTTCACAGACCCACTCACAGACCCATACAACCACTCACACACCCACTCACTCATCCATAAAGCCAGTCACACACCTACGTAGTCACCAATAAAGTCACTGACACACCTACTCTCTTAACCATACAGCCACTGACACACTCATACAGCAACCCACATGCCCACTCGGTCAAACTCACATACACACTCACCCATACAACCACTCACACACTCACTCACCCATATAGCCACTCATACACCCAATCACTCACCCATACAGTTACTCACACACAAACTCACTCACGAATACAGTCACTCACACAACCACTCATACAGGCACTCATAGACCATCTCACTCACACATACAGTCACTCACATAGGCACTCAATCACCCATACAGCCACTTACACACCCACTCACTTACTCATACAGACACTCACACACCCAGTCTCCTATATAGCTACTTACACAGCTACTCACAGAGCCACTCACTCATACATACAGGCACCCACATACCCAATCACTCACCTATACAGCCACTCATATAGCCACTCATACACTTATGTAGCAACTCACATGCCTATTCACTCAATCCATACAGCCACTCATATACCCACTCACCCATACAACCACTCACACACCCACTAACTCACCCATACAGCCGCTCATGCTCCCAATCACTCACCAATATAACCACTCACACACCCATCCAGTCTCCCATACAGCTACTCACACAGCCACTAACTCACCCATACACTCGCTCACACAGCCATTCACTGACCCATACAGCCACTCACACATACAGTCACTGATATGCCCACTGACTCACCTAGACAACCAGTCACACACCCACTCACTCACCCATATAGTCACTCAGACAAGCAATAATTTACCCATACAGACACTCACACATCCAATCTCTCACACATACACCCACTCACAAACCCAATCACTCACTCATAGAGCTACTCACATACCCACTCACTCATTCATATAGCCTCTCACACACCCAGGCAGTCTCCCATACAGCTCACACACTCATTTACTCACCAATACAGCCACTCAAATACCCTCTTACTCACCCATATACAATGCCTCAAGCACTCAGTTAAACTAACATATATATAGGCATATACCAGCAGGTGGTTACATTCACAAGCAAACAAAAATGTAAATTATTCTTTCTTTAAACCAGATAAGGCCATTCTAAAAAGAACCTTTTTTGTAAACGTGCTTTTTTTTTGCTGTTTCTTAACTTTTAAATGGTGGGGTTTAAAATGGCAACTGTAAAAATGAAACTTAAACAACAACATGCACAACATTTGTGCAACAAGTTGAAAAGAAAACCCCCAAAAAATTAACACTGTGGCTCTTCTTTGCTTCAATAATAGCAAAAAAGACTGTTCACCAACAGACAAAACTTAATTGCATTTCCTGCAAAAAGTTCCCATGTCAGCCAACTTAGGAATTATAGCTGGAATGACTTGGGTTCCAGGCACTGGAAGAGTATCACCAGCAGCTAGCTCCCCTTGTAGCAGATGTTGATGCTGCTTCTCTTTTTTTCCCGCTCTAAACAGATGTCTAGGATGAATGGTTTGAAGATGCTTAAGCATGGAAGTGGTCGCATGACTATATTTTTTGGGGGTGCCTTTCGATACAATTTTGGAACACAGTTTGCACTGCATATGCCTTGCAACTCCATTTGTTTCCCAGAAGTGATAGAAAAAAATTGCCATGCAATACTATCCTTCCTTTTAGGCAGCTGTTTCTCCTCTGTTGAAGAAGTGTGGTCCTCTGGGTCTGGGGCCTGAGTAGAGGTTGAGCATGCCATTTTCAAAATGAAAAAATGCCACCCAAAAAATAAGCAATATGCAGCTGCAGTCAGAGGTGTCACACAACACAGCTACACCCAGAAGTAAAACAAAGTGGATAGGTATTTCCTCTGGAGAGGCATGAAAACTGTTTTAACCAATCATATCCCTTTATTCATGTGTCACATGGTTTTCGCGGTGACGTCAAAATGATGTTGCGACGGCGCTGTGAATACTGAAATATGTAATAAAACATGCAGGTAATATTAAATCACTTATCACTACATAAATTTATATATACTATTAGTAAATCCCTTACCTCAAATATAAATTTTATAATGTCTATATATTAAGCCTGGGCGTAGTTCGTGAAGTAGCGCTACGCAAAGCTACGCAAAGTGCAGTTCGCACTACGCGAGCTACGCGTAGCACTACGCGAACTGCGTAGTGCACTGTTCGCAATGATTGCACAGTGCCGGATGCTTGTCCGCACTGTGCAATCATTGAAAACGGCATCTTGCACAGTGCGAGCTGTCTTTTACTGCCGCTCGAGTAGATTTTTACTCGAGCGGCAGCTTTCTCAATGCGGACTGGTAGTTTCTCATCGCGAGCGGTCGCGAGCATACGCGACCACTCGCAATGAGAAACCTGACCTCCCCGCGTTGAGAATCTCGCCGGGAGGTTTATTTTCCACGCTCGCGATCGGCAACGTGATGTTGCTGATCACGAACGAGGAAAAAGTCTCGCCGGGATGTCATTTTGCTTGCTCGCGGTCGCCAACTTGACGTTGAGGACCGCGAGCAAGCAAAAAATGACCACTGCACTACGCTACGCTACGCTACGCGTGTTTGCACTGTGCTACGTGCAATTCGCGTTGTGCGAAGTAGCGCAAACTTCGCAAACTACGCGAGCGTAGCGTAATGCTTTGCCCAGGGTTACTATATATCATTATAAATGTTTTAAAAAATCATGCTGGTTTTGTGAATGTCCCGTGGTACCGGAAAACACGTGTCAGAACAGTTCGAGAAGGATTCACTAATATCACAACATTTATAAAAAAAAATGTTATTGAATCCTGTAAAGATCAAGCAGCTGCACCAAGAAACTATGGTATGTGGACATGGAGCAGCAGCTGCAGTGACAGCGGAGTGGGCAAAAGAGTGTGAACAGCGTAGTTCACAGAGATTAGCGTTTGGTTTGAAAATATCAAGGAACACTAGCAAGAAATTCAGGTGCATAGCCACGGTGCAGCAGGTGCAGTGTCACTGAAGCAGGCCCACGAGTGCAAGCAGCCCACTTCATGAACAGTAGCATACATCCACTCACACAGCCACTCTTTCACCCATATAGCCAGTCACATGCCACTCACTCTCCCATACAGTCACTCACACACCCACTTGTTCACCCTTACAGCCAATCACACACCCACTCATATAGCCACTAACCCACACTCGAGACACTAACACAGCCATCCTCTAAGGCTACAGGTTATAGTTACAAAAATAAAATAAAAATAAAAATGTAAAATACACTAAAACAACCAAAGGTTACAGGAATGTTGTAGTTAGGAAATAGAATTAATAAGACCTTAGAAATTCATTGAAAAAAACAAAGGTTACAGGGACAGTATAGTTAGGAAATAGAATAAAAATAACCTAAGAAATTCAATGAAAAAACGCAAAGGTTACAGGGATGTTTTAGTTAGGCTCAGATTTCAATCATACAAAACCATAGAACTTCAGCAGTTAAAGTTACCTGAGCTAACTATAACTTACGCCCCCGCAATGCACTGCTCATGATCTCACATATTAAATCACTCATCATGACATGGTCAGTGACATCACTCACGACATCTCAAATTTATACATTTGAAATCTGAGCCTAACTTTAACGTCCCTGTAACCTTTGGTTTTTCCAGTGAATTTCTAAGGTTATTTTTAATTCTATTTCCTTACACCTCATCATGTTATTGTCAATACAATGAACTACCAAAACCACCATAACCCATTCTACAAATCAGTTAACACCTACAGGGCATAGACACAATAGCCACAAAGGAACACCTAGAAGTGAACAAGAAATGTGGGATTTCATTTATGGAGTAATTGGCTTTTTTAATAAGATTGCAATACAATCAGACATTGCCTCAAGCATTGACATAACATTATTTAAAGTCTTTCACGCCAGACATTGATAATAAAATAGGTTTCCACTACTACATTAAATGGTTGTACTTTTTACTGAATGATGAAATTACATACCAACCCGGGGGTCAAACCTGTGACTTTCAGATGGCATAGAGGCACAAATTTCTACAGGAGTGAATACACCTGTCTGTCAATAGAAAAATGAAACTCCAACATGGTGATGGATATGAGAATGTATTGTAAAGTAAAAAAAGCGTGAAAAAAATCATGTTCAGTAATTGACGTACTGTATTTCCAGCTTGTGGTACTGAAGCAGATAAAGTGATGATTTGAAAAATGTGACTTTCAAAAAGTAAAAGGAAGTGTGTTTTGAAAATCTTTCTACTGTGACTCACCGTGAACCAGATAAATGAGGTGACTGGGTTTGAAATGTCAGGCCTCATTATCTCCTGGCGCCTGAGCAGAGCTACAGGTTCGCGTGCCAGTAATTGCTTCACCTGATATTAATAATGAGCCAGCAGACTGGATTCCCAACTCGAGCATACATAATGAATTGCGCCTAGGATCAGCTTTTTCAAAGGAAAATGTTGCAGATAAAGTGTAAAGGCTACTTTCTCACTTACTTTCCCCTCCTAAAATATGGGCACATGCTATGTGAAAAAACTGCTCCTAACACTGTATGAATTGTAAATATTATCATTCAGTATCATCTACATGAAAGCTTTACTATTCACGACTATCATAAGGAATAATTCGGCGCAGATGCTGATTTTTGTGCAACGCAAAAGCTATGCTCTTTTGCTGCAGCCCAAATCTGTGGCATGGATTTTTTTGCAGAGTGTGCAAATGGGCCTTAGTTTGGCGGTTACTCCATCACAAACGTAGCGGATTTCCCGGCCTCCATTTTATAAGTGTATTACGGTCAGTGGCACATGTAATACATACATATATATATATATATACATTATCGCTCACTGGGGAAGTCCAACAGGCAAGCCGCACTCGGACACGGGACAGCTTTCCCCAAAACAGCTTTATTTGCGGTACAAACAGCCACTATTTCCAGCAATTCCAAGCATCAGACCGCTGCCCTGACGCGTTTCGAGTCTCCTCTTTCTCAAAGGGTGGAGCAGTCAGAAAGTGCATGTATGGGCGTCACCCTCCTTATATGCAACATCATACGCCATTAATTGGACTACTCTGTATGAGATAAGTACGTTGCTTACTGGGAGGTGAAGTCCTTTCCCTCGGATGGATGCACTTTCAATAAAATGCAGATTCAAGGCTCTCCATGAGCCCCGGAAACCTGGCTGTTCTTATCCATGTCTTGTGCCACACATTCGGAGCCCCGTGGAACACGAGCTCCGTGTCCCCCATAATTCGGAGTGGTGCAGGCTTAGCGGCAGGACGGCCGCTTTTTACATTATCGCTCACTGGGGAAGTCCAACAGGCAAGCCGCACTCGGACACAGGACAGCTTTCCCCAAAACAGCTTTATTTGCGGTACGAACAGCCACTATTTCCAGCAATTCCAAGCATCAGACCGCTGCCCTGACGCGTTTCGAGTTCTCCTCTTTCTCAAAGGGTGGAGCAGTCAGAAAGTGCATGTAAGGGCGTCACCCTCATTATATGCGACATCGTACGCCATTGATTGGACTACTCTGTATGAGATAAGTACGTTGCTTTCTGGGAGGTGAAGTCCTTTCCCTCGGATGGATGCACTTTCAATAAAATGCAGATTCAAGGCTCTCCATGAGCCCCGGAAACCTGGCTGTTCTTATCCATGTCTTGTGCCACACATTCGGAGCCCCGTGCATCACGAGCTCCGTGTCCCCCATAATTCGGAGTGGTGCAGGCTTAGCGGCAGGACGGCCGCTTTTTACATTATCGCTCACTGGGAAAGTCCAACAGGCAAGCCGCACTCGGACACGGGACAGCTTTCACCAAAACAGCTTTATTTGCGGTACGAACAGCCACTATTTCCAGCAATTCCAAGCATCAGACTGCTGCCCTGACGCGTTTCGAGTTCTCCTCTTTCTCAAAGGGTGGAGCAGTCAGAAAGTGCAGGTATGGGCGTCACCCTCCTTATATGCGACATCGTACGCCATTGATTGGACTACTCTGTATGAGATAAGTATGTTGCTTTCTGGGAGGTGAAGTCCTTTCCCTCGGATGGATGCACTTTCAATAAAATGCAGATTCAAGGCTCTCCATGAGCCCCGGAAACCTGGCTGTTCTTATCCATGTCTTGACCCACACATTCGGAGCCCCGTGGATCACAAGCTCCGTGTCCCCCATAATTCGGAGTGGTGCAGGCTTAGCGGCAGGACGGCCTCTTTTTACATTATCGCTCACTGAGGAAGTCCAACAGGCAAGCCGCACTCGGACACAGGACAGCTTTCCCCAAAACAGCTTTATTTGCGGTACGAACAGCCACTATTTCCAGCAATTCCAAGCATCAGACCACTGCCCTGACGCGTTTCGAGTTCTCCTCTTTCTCAAAAGGTGGAGCAGTCAGAAAGTGCATGTAAGGGCGTCACCGTCCTTATATGCGACATCGTACGCCATTGATTGGACTACTCTGTATGAGATAAGTACGTTGCTTTCTGGGAGGTGAAGTCCTTTCCCTCGGATGGATGCACTTTCAATAAAATGCAGATTCCAGGCTCTCCATAAGCCCCGGAAACCTGGCTGTTCTTATCCATGTCTTGTGCCACACATTTGTAGCCCCATGGATCACGAGCTCCGTGTCCCCCATAATTCGGAGTGGTGCAGGCTTAGCGGCAGGACGGCCGCTTTTTACATTATCGCTCACTGGGGAAGTCCAACAGGCAAGCCGCACTCGGACACGGGACAGCTTTCCCCAAAACAGCTTTATTTGCGGTACGAACAGCCACTATTTCCAGCAATTCCAAGCATCAGATCGCTGCCCTGACGCATTTCGAGTTCTCCTCTTTCTCAAAGGGTGGAGCAGTCAGAAAGTGCATGCATGGGCGTCACCCTCCTTTCTATGCGACATCGTTCTCCATTGATTGGACTACTCTGTATGAGATAAGTACGTTGCTTTCTGGGAGGTGAAGTCCTTTCCCTCGGATGGATGCACTTTCAATAAAATTAAGATTCAAGGCTCTCCATGAGCCCCGGAAACCTGGCTGTTCTTATCCGTGTCTTGTGCCACACATTCGGAGCCCCGTGGATCACGAGCTCTGTGTCCCCCATAATTCGGAGTGGTGCAGGCTTAGCGGCAGGACGGCCGCTTTTTACATTATCGCTCACTGGGGAAGTCCAACAGGCAAGCCGCACTCGGACACAGGACAGCTTTCCCCAAAACAGCTTTATTTGCGGTACGAACAGCCACTATTTCCAGCAATTCCAAGCATCAGACTGCTGCCCTGTCGCGTTTCGAGTTCTCCTCTTTCTCAAAGGGTGGAGCAGTCAGAAAGTGCATGTATGGGCATCACCCTCCTTATATGCGACATTGTACACCATTGATTGGACTACTCTGTATGCGATAAGTACGTTGCTTTCTGGGAGGTGAAGTCCTTTCCCTCGGATGGATGCACTTTCAATAAAATGCAGATTCAAGGCTCGCCATGAGCCCCGGAAACCTGGCTGTTCTTATCCATGTCTTGTGCCACACATTCGGAGCCCCGTGGATCACGAGTTCCGTGTCCCCCATAATTCGGAGTGGTGCAGGCTTAGCGGCAGGACTGCCGCTTTTTACATTATCGCTCACTGGGGAAGTCCAACAGGCAAGACGCACTCGGACACGGGACAGCTTTCCCCAAAACAGCTTTATTTGCGGTACGAACAGCCACTATTTCTAGCAATTCCAAGCATCAGACCGCTGCCCTGACGCGTTTCGAATTCTCCTCTTACTCAAAGGGTGGAGCAGTCAGAAAGTGCATGTATGGGCGTCACCCTCCTTATATGCGACATCGTACGCCATTGATTGGACTACTCTGTATGCGAGAAGTACGTTGCTTTCTGGGAGGTGAAGTCCTTTCCCTCGGATGGATGCAGTTTCAATAAAATGCAGATTTAAGGCTCTCCATGAGCCCCGGAAACCTGGCTGTTCTTATCCATGTCTTGTGCCACACATTCGGAGCCCCATGGATCACGAGCTCCGTGTCCCCCATAATTCGGAGTGGTGCAGGCTTAGCGGCAGGACGGGCGCTTTTTACATTATCGCTCACTGGGGAAGTCCAACAGGCAAGCCGCACTCGGATACGGGACAGCTTTCCCCAAAACAGCTTTATTTGCGGTACGAACAGCCACTATTTCCAGCAATTCCAAGCATCAGACCACTGCCCTGACGCGTTTCGAGTTCTCCTCTTTCTCAAAGGGTGGAGCAGTCAGAAAGTGCATTTATGGGCGTCACCCTCCTTATATGCGACATCGTACGCCATTGATTGGACTACTCTGTATGAGATAAGTACATTGCTTTCTGGGAGGTGAAGTCCTTTCCCTCGGATGGATGCACTTTCAATAACATGCAGATTCAAGGCTCTCCATGAGCCCCGGAAACCTGGCTGTTCTTATCCATGTCTTGTGCCACACATTCGGAGCCCCGTGGATCACGAGCTCCGTGTCCCCCATAATTCGGAGTGGTGCAGGCTTAGCGGCAGGACGGCCTCTTTTTACATTTTCGCTCACTGGGGAAGTCCAACAGGCAAGCCGCACTCGGACACGGGACAGCTTTCCCCAAAACAGCTTTATTTGCGGTACGAACAGCCACTATTTCCAGCAATTCCAAGCATCAGACCGCTGCCCTGACGCGTTTTGAGTTCTCCTCTTTTTCAAAGGGTGGAGCAGTCAGAAAGTGCATGTATGGGCGTCACCCTCCTTATATGCGACATCGTACGCCATTGATTGAACTACTCTGTATGAGATAAGTACTTTGCTTTCTGGGAGGTGAAGTCCTTTCCCTCGGATGGATGCACTTTCAATAAAATGCAGATTCAAGGCTCTCCATGAGCCCCGGAAACCTGGCTGTTCTTATCCATGTCTTGTGCCACACATTCGGAGCCCCGTGGATCACGAGCTCCGTGTCCCCCATAATTCGGAGTGGTGCAGGCTTAGCGGCAGGACGGCCGCTTTTTACATTATCGCTCACTGGGGAAGTCCAACAGGCAAGCCACACTCGGACACGGGACAGCTTTCCCCAAAACAGCTTTAATTGCGGTACGAACAGCCACTATTTCCAGCAATACCAAGCATCAGACCGCTACCCTGACGCGTTTTGAGTTCTCCTCTTTCTCAAAGGGTGGAGCAGTCAGAAAGTGCATGTAAGGGCATCACCCTCCTTATATGCAACATCGTACGCGATTGATTGGACTACTCTGTATGAGATAAGTACGTTGCTTTCTGGGAGGAGAAGTCCTTTCCCTCGGATGGATGCACTTTCAATAAAATGCAGATTCAAGGCTCTCCATGAGCCCCGGAAACCTGGCTGTTCTTATCCATGTCTTGTGCCACACATTCGGAGCCCCGTGGATCACGAGCTCCGTGTCCCCCATAATTCAGAGTGGTGCAGGCTTAGCGGCAGGACGGCCGCTTTTTACATTATCGCTCACTGGGGAAGTCCAACAGGCAAGCCGCACTCGGACACGGGACAGCTTTCCCCAAAACAGCTTTATTTGCGGTACGAACAGCCACTATTTCCAGCAATTCCAAGCATCAGACCGCTGCCCTGACCCGTTTCGAGTTCTCCTCTTTCTCAAAGAGTGGAGCAGTCAGAAAGTGCATGTATGGGCGTCACCCTCCTTATATGCGACATCGTACGCCATTGATTGGACTACTCTGTATGAGATAAGTACGTTGCTTTCTGGGAGGTGAAGTCCTTTCCCTCGGATGGATGCACTTTCAATAAAATGCAGATTCAAGGCTCTCCATGAGCCCCGGAAACCTGGCTGTTCTTATCCATGTCTTGTGCCACACATTCGGAGCCCCGTGGATCATGAGCTCCGTGTCCCCCATAATTCAGAGTGGTGCAGGCTTAGCGGCAGGACGGCCGCTTTTTACATTATCGCTCACTGGGGAAGTCCAACAGGCAAGCCGCACTCGGACACGGGACAGCTTTCCCCAAAACAGCTTTATTTGCGGTACGAACAGCCACTATTTCCATCAATTCCAAGTATCAGACCGCTGCCCTGACACGTTTTTAGTTCTCCTCTTTCTCAAAGGGTGGAGCAGTCAGAAAGTGCATGTATGGGCGTCACCCTCCTTATATGCGACATCGTACGCCATTGATTGGACTACTCTGTATGAGATAAGTACGTTGCTTTCTGGGAGGTGAAGTCCTTTCCCTCGGATGGATGCACTTTCAATAAAATGCAGATTCAAGGCTCTCCATGAGCCCCGGAAACCTGGCTGTTCTTATCCATGTCTTGTGCCACACATTCGGAGCCCCGTGGATCACGAGCTCCGTGTCCCCCATAATTCGGAGCACAGAGGTAAGAGGGAGGAGTGTGCACAGATAGCAGAGGGAGGAGTGTGCACAGAGGGAAGAGGCAGGAGTGTGCACAGAGGGAAGTGGGAGGAGTGTGCACAGAGGGAAGAGGGAGGAGTGTGCACGGAGGAAGAGGGAGAAGTGTGCACAGGGGGAAGAGGGAGGAGTGTGCACAGAGGTAAGAGGGAGGAGTGTGCACAGAGAGCAGAGGGAGGAGTGTGCACAGAAGGAAGAGGCAGGAGTGTGCACAGAGGGAGGAGTGTGCACAGAGGGAAGAGGCAGGAGTGTGCACAGAGGAAAGAGGGAGGAGTGTGCACAGTGGGAGGATGGTGCACAGACAAAGAGGTAGTAGTGTGCACAGAGGTAAGAGGTAGGAGTGTGCACAGACAGGGCAGGGGAGGGGTGTGCACAGAGGGCAGAGGGAGGAGTGTGCACAGAGGGCAGATGCAGGAGTGTGCACAGAGTAAAGAGGGAGGAGTGTACACAGAGGGAAGAGGTGTACAGAGGGAACAGGGAGGAGTGTGCACAGAGGGAAGAGGGAGGAGTGTACACAGAGGGAAGAGGGGGCATGTGCACAGAGGGAAGAGAGAGGAGTGTGCACAGAGGAAGAGAGAGGAGTGTGCACAGAGGGAGAGGTAGGAGTGTGCACAAAGAAGAGGCAGGAGTGTGCACAGAGGAAGAGGGAGGAGTGTGCACAGAGGGAAGAGAGAGGAGTGTGCACAGAGGGAAGAGGCAGGAGTGTGCACAGAGGAAGAGGCAGGAGAGTGCACAGAAGAAGAGGGAGGAGTGTGCACAGAGGGAAGAGGCAGGAGTGTGCACAGAGAGGGGAGAGGTACACAGAGAGAAGGAGGAGTGTGCACAGAGGGAAGAGGGAGGAGTGTGCACAGAGGAAGAGGCAGGAGTGCTCACTGGGGGAAGAGGGAGGAATGTGCACAGAGGGAAGAGGGAGGAGTGTGCAGAAGGAAGAGGTAGGAGTGTGCACAGAGAGCAGAGGGAGGAGTGTGCACAGAATGAAGAGGGAGGAGTGTGCACAGAGAGGAAAGAGGGAGGAGTGTGCACAGAGGTAAGAGGCAGGAGTGGGCACAGAAGGAAGAGGTAGGAGTGTGCACAGAGAGCAGAGGGAGGAATGTGCACAGAATGAAAAGGGAGGAGTGTGCACAGAGAGGAAAGAGGGAGGAGTGTGCATAGAGGGAAGAGGGGGAGTATGCACAGCGAGGGATGTCATCAGTGATGTCATCAGTGATGTCACTGACCATGTCATGAATGATGTAATATGTGATGTCATCAGCAGTGCATTGTGGGCGCGAGTTATAGTTAGCTCAACTAACTATAACGGCCGAATTTCTCTGGTTTTGTACGAGTGAAATGTCCAACTAACTATAACGTCCCTGAAACCTATGGTTTTTTCAGTGAATATATATATATATATATATATATATATATACATATATACACATATATATATACATATATACACATATATATATGTATATATATATATATATATATATATATATATATATATATATATATATATATATGCAATGAAAATACTCTCTCCCGTTCGATGAGAATGACAAGACACTCCAAATCCAGTGTACTTGCAAAAATTGATTTTATTCCAGCAGAGAAGACAAGGCGCATTTCAACCTCACACGAAGTCTTGGTCACATGACCATAAATAAGTTTCCATGTCTTTTAAAACTAATAAGTCATACAGTAAGCGACGGCACTAAATATAGTGAAAATACTCGATTTCGTAGTTGATGTTCTGTTGCTTAATTCATCACAGATTAAATTCAATAAACATAACTGTATATTACATTCCAAACAAGTGGAAAACGTCACAGAGCTATAAAAATATAACCATGATAGTCGTATTAATTTCTTTGTGTGTCAAAGAGGGGTTGCACTATAAAGCTATGGTAGCCATTTGCATCTATCATAATAACAATCATTTGATTAAATCAAAAGTACTTTTTTTTCTTGCTCTTTTCCAATGGTGACACACATATTATAATTGTCTTCTTCACTGTGATACATTGGCCAGAATATCTCTTATATGATGACCACAGGCAAAGGACTGACCAGCTCATGTGTTCCTGGTATAATTTACCAACAGAGTGGGTAAATTATTACAGATTTTCATGTCACTGAACTGTGATACATCAACACAAATTAATACAATTCCAAATTCCTTAGATCCATCATACATAGTACAGTTTCTCTATTTCAAAGAAAATATATTTTATTCTGCTCTAGTGGCAATGTTAAACACATATTTTATGGGCACACACACCTTCCCTGCCCAGCCATGGGGTTCCTAATGGCTCTGCCACTTCTTGCTGATCTTATTCAAAGGGAGAAATGAACATCCTTTATCTCCTGTGCTGGTTAACTATCTAATCGTGGCTACTCTGAGGTTCTCGCCTGCTTCACCTCTCAAATTCCTGTAATAAAATGAACACATTTTTCCATTTAAATTCTATTCCATTTGTTTCACCAGCAATGTACACCATCACTCCAAATAATAATTTCTTATTGCATACGTGCAAACACTTCATTGACCATTATCTTTTTACTTCCAGTTGACAACAGATATGGTTATGTGTGCATGTCCTTATACTATTCTGAAAACATATTCAAACCTGCAGTTAAAACCAATTTAAAATCTGAGCCGGAACGTTCAATTATTCTTGCAAATTACAAATGTAAATGTAACTCCTCGTCAATTATTCTTGTAAACTACAGATGTGAATGTAACTTCTCATCATTATTCATTCCCTTAGGGAACATGCATCCAGCCTGCATAATAAAGCGGGATTCTAATATATGTAACGTGGATGTTTGATTCCCACCCCTCGAATTCTTAGGAACTAAATCAATTCCACAGTATCTTGCTAGTGTCCCTTTGTCCATTGTGAACCTCATGAAAATGTTTTGCAGTGCTGTAACTGTGATCATTGTTGGAGGTGGCTTTCCAATGTTCTAATATCCGCTTCTTCACTGGGAAGGTAGTAGAGTCCATATACCACTTCCCGCACAGGCAAACTATGGAATACACTACATAGTTCATGCCACAGTTTTTCAACAGAGGGATCCAACCTATTTTTGTTGATTCTCTGTATAGTGACCTCCTTGGTGTTCTGGCTAAACCTGCAAGCCTTGCATCGACCACCTTTCCCTTGTCTTAGCCAATTGGTTTTCCTGGAAGAGAGATCACTATGTACCAACATGTCCTTCAACTAGATAATGTTTTGATAGGTCACCAATTGGGTTGTTACTATTTTTTATTTTAGGATGGGATCCTTGTCAGGATACTCCACCAGTTTCTCAGGATATGTCTGAACATTCCTGCCTGGCTGTTATACTTGGTTATGAACCTCACAGGGTCATCCTTTCATTCCTCTCCTTGTTTTGGCTGTGGGGGTTGGAATACAGCTTCCTCCCTTTCTTTTAATAGTATCTGTCCTTCAGTTGGACTGTTGTAAGGCACTGTGGGAATAGTTTCTCGCTTGCAGTCTTTTGGACATCTCCCCTTTGATTTTTGGATAGGTTTCTTCTGAACTACAGTTTCTTTTTGCCCGGAGGTACTCACTATAGGGGATGCTCCACCTGAAACTTGGTGGGTAGGAACTATCAGCAGGCAGAATAGAATTTCCTGCTGTTTGTTTCTGAATAATTCAGAATTCAGTACTCCATCAACCTCCGTCAGTTTCAAATCCAAAAACTCTATGGTACTCTGGCAATTTTACATTGTAAATCTTAAGTTGACATAATTTTATTGAATTTCCTGAAAACATTTTCAAATCAATCTCATTGCCTTTTCACACAAAAAACACATCGTCAATGTATCTGAGCCATATATTGACTCCTTTCATCCAATGTGCCAAATACTTGCTCCAGAGCGCCAGGTCCTGCCACCCGCCAACCATCAAATTGGCGTAGCTGGGGGTGTAGGAAGTGCCCGTGGAAGTACCCTGCACCTGTTTGAACCATTCGCTCTCAAACATGAAAATATTCTCTGATAGGCAAATCTCTGTCATTTTTAAAATTTTGTGTGTATGTTTTAACAAATGAATACTCCTTGCTCTTAAAAAATGTTTGCATGCTCTCAAGCCGTCTCCATGTTGAATGCTCATAAAAAGACTTTCCACATCCAGGCATACCATGCAATTTTCTTTACTCCAATGCAGATTTTGTATTTTTTTTACAAAATCTTTTGAATTTCTGACATAGGAATTCAAGTATTTTGAAAGGGGAATAAAAAGTGATTGACAAAAATAGATGTATTTTCAAACAGGCTATTTTTTGATGAAACTTTGGGATGTCCTGGAGAGGCAACTAAACTATTGTGTACTTTCGGGAGCAAATAAAATGTTGGAGTCATGGGTGCTTCATTCTTAAGGAATTGTCATTCAACTCAGTTTAAAAGTTGATTATCATACCAACCCTCTATCATCTCAAAATATATATTTTGCAAATCTAAAAAACATGTTTTATCAACTCTACTGTAGCATGCAAGGTTGTTAAGCTGCCTATGAGCTTCTTTAACATAGTTGCCTCTATCCATTAAAATCACATTACCTGCCTTGTTGGAGGGTTTATTTATAAAATACTCATCTCTCTGTAGTGCTGTAACTGCTTTCCAATGTTCTCTTGTCATAGTGCGTCTATGTGGGTTCTCCTTAGTGAGATCAAGTCTGCCTTTCGCTACTATCTTGCAGAAAACATCCATGTTATCTTTTGCTATCTGTGGGACATATTTGGACACAGGCCTAAAGGTAGGCTTACCAGTTGTTCCTATATATAGAGGTTCCAGCGGATCATAAACTTCATTTGAGGCACTATTTCCCCCACCTTTATTCATCTCATAAAATGTATACAATGTTTCTATATCTCCAATGGATAGAAGTGATTCCTGTCCCCTGTTGATTGGTGGGACTGGAAGTAATGCATTTTGTTTCTGCAAAGCATGCATCTTGTATAGCTTTAATTTCTGTGCAAACATTTATAAACCAATGTGCACCTGCATGTAGTCAAATGGCATGTCTGGGCAGAACGAAAGACCCAATTTTAAGACTTGTTCCTCTATGTCAGTAAGTCCTCTACTTGGAGATTGATTACCATTAGTTGCGATGTCGTATCAGCCATTATTGTTTCTTCTATCCCTGGCCACGTGTTCCCATACCTAAACACAAGCTGTCTTTTTCTGCGTTGCTGTCTTTTTTGATTTTGTCTTTTCCACCACTCCACCTTCCTCTCTGCCTTCCTCTGAAAGAGTGTTCGTTGTTTTGTTGTCAGAGGCAGAATTCCTCTGAAAAAGACATTACTTCCATTTGTCTAGATGATGCGCCATCCAATGATTCAAAATCCCAACTTCGATCTGTGCTCGACTCGATTCTCCTCTTCCTCTCTCTCTCTCTCTCTTTCTCTTTATAAATATATATATATATATATTTATATATATATATATACACATATATATATAAATATATATATATAAGTGACCTTTGTTCATGCCGACAGCCTGAACCGGTGGACGGAATTACATCAAAGCTGGGGCAGGAAGCTAGATCTTGGTATGCAGATTGCGCTTTTTGTGATTTGGTGTAAATCCATTCAGTATTTTACTTTACAGACATTAACTGGAAAACAAATTTTTATATATAGGGATGCAGATTATCTGCTGATCCACCCGCAAATTCACGTGCACTAGCGAACCCCTGATTGACTGGCTGCACCTTCACAGAAAGTTGTGGCCGCCATTTTGTTTGTTGGGGAAATGGTCCCCCGGGGCTGAAAATCTGTTTGCAAATTGAATGAAGGTGGTCAGGTGAGAGGTTTCCTGACCCCTTGTACATGTTATAAAAGAGGGCTGAGTATGTGCCATGGGTTCAGAAATGTGCAAAATAATATTTGGCCACTTGTGAAATCTGCAGATTCCTCACAGGGCTCATTGTGGCCCCATGTAGTTCTGCAGGGGATCAGAGGATTTAGCTTGGATGAAAAAAATAAATACATATGTTTATATTTATATACTCTCTTCCTCTCACAGCTATTCACATACCCATACAAATACTGCCACACCCACTTACATACCTATACAGAGTCTCTCACATTCACTCTTACACCCATACAGACACTGTCACACCCATTCACATAGCCACAGAGAGACTGTCACATCCATTCACATACCCATGGAGACTACGTGACACCCATTCGTAAACCCATACAATCACTGTCACAACCATTGAGAAACCCATAATGATTTTGTCACCCTCATTCACAACCTCATACAAACTCTGTCACACCCATTCACATACTCATAGAGATACTGTCACACCCATTCACATACCCATAGAGACACTCACACCCATTTACAAACCCACACAGGCACTGTTACACCCATTTATAAACAATAGAGATACTGTTACACCCATTAACAAACCTATACAGAGACTGTCATATCCATTAAAACCCCCATACAGACAATATCATACCCATTCACAACACCATAGAGGCACTCTCACACCCATTCACAAACCCATAGAAACATTGTCACACCCATTCACAAACCCATACAGGTACTGCCACACTCATTCACGTACCCAAACCGACACAGTCACAGTCATTCACAAACCCATATAGACAGGGCCACTCCCATTTACAACGTCATAGAGACACTAGCACATCCAACCACAAACCTATAGACACTGTGTGACACCTTTCACAAACCCACACAGTCACTGGCACACCCATTGAGAAACCAATACAGACACTGTCACACCCATTCATATATCATAGACACACTGTTACACCCATTCACAAACCAATACAGTCAGTGTCACACCCATTGAGAAACCCATACAGACAGTGTCACACCATTTTACAACCTCATACAGACTCTGTCACACCCATTCACATACTCATAGAGATACTGTCACACTCATTCACATACCCAAGGATACACTCGCACACCCATTCACAAACCCACACAGACACTGTTACACCTATTTATATACCATAGAGACACTGTCACACCCATTTATATACCATAGAGATAATGTTACACCAATTAAGAAACCTATACAGAGATTGTCATATCCATTAACAACCCCATACAGACAATATCACACCCATTCACAACCCCATAGAGGCAATCTCACACCCATTCTCAAACTCATAGAAACATTGTCACAACCATTCACAAACCCATATAGATAATGTCACACTCATTAACGTACCGAAACAAACACTGTCACAACCATTCACAAACCAATACAATTTTGTTACAGCCATTCACAAACCCATATAGTTACTGTCACACTCATTAACATACCTAAACAGACATTGTCACCCCTATTGACAAACCCATACAGACACTGTCACACCCAATTACAACCCCATAGAGACACTGTCACACCCATTCACATACCCATAGACACACCATGACACCCATTCAGAGACTCGTATAGTCACTGTTACACGCATTGAGAAACCTATACAGACACTGTCACACCCATTTACAGCCCCATAGAGACTGTCACACCATTCACCTACTCATAAAGAGACTATCAGACCCATTCACATATCTATAGAGACACTCTTACACACATTCACAAACCCATACAGACACTGTTACACTCATTCATATACTATAGAGGTACTGTTGCACCCATTCACAAACCTATAAAGAGACTGCCTTATTCATTCACAACCCCATACAAACACTGCCACTCCCATTCACGACCCCACAGAGACACTCTCACACCCATTCACAAACCCATACAGATACTGCCGCACTCATTCATGTACCCAAACAGACACTGTCACACTTATTCAAAAACCCATACAAACATTGTGGCACCCATTCACAAACCCATAAAGATACTGTCACACTAATTTATGTGCCCAAACAAACACTGTCACAGCCATTCACATACCCATATAGACAGTGCCACACCCATTCACAACTTCATAGTAGGCCTGGGCGGTGAACTTCGCTCCGTTCGCGGAGTTTGCAGAGTTTTCTGCATTCCCCACTCTGTGGAGCTCGCAGAGTGCAGAAAACTCTGGCTCGCGATGTGCAGCGGAGTTTTTTCCCTGCGGTAAGTTCGCGAGCGCTAGCTCCCGCTCGGGTAGAATTTCTACCCGAGCGGCAGGAATACCAGCACAAACTGCAGTTCGCACTGCATTCCGCCACTCGCGGAACTTCGCAGAGTTTTTTTGTAACTTCGCGGTGTTCCGCGTAGCAAAACTCCGTGAACTACGCCCAGGCCTGCTTCATAGAGACACTGGCACATTCCTTCACATACCTATAGACACTGTGGGATACCTTTTACAAACCCATACATTCACTGGCACACCCATTGACAAACTTATATAGACATCACACCCATTCATATGCCATAGACACACTGTTACACCCAATCACAAACCCATAGAGTCACAGTCACACCGATTGAGAAACCCATACAGACACTGTACCACCATTCACAACCCCTTTCAGACTCTGTCAAACCCACTCACTTACTCATAGACATACTGTCACACCCATTCACATACCCATAGAGACTCTCACACCCATTCACAAACCCAAACAGACACTGTTACACCCATTTATATACCATATAGACACTGTTACACCCATCAACAAACCTATACAGAGTCTGTCTTATCCATTTACAACCCCACACAGACACTATTGCACCCATTCAAAACCCCATAGAAACATTGCCACCCCATCCACAAACCCATATAGATACTGTCACACTCATTCACATACCAAAACAGACACTACCACACCCGTTCACAAACCTATACAAACATTATCACAGCCATTTACAAACCCATATCGATACTGTCACATCCATTCACATACCTATAGACACTGTGTGACACCCTTCACAAACCCAAACAGTCACTGTCACACCCATTAACAAACCCATACAGACACTGTCACACCCATTCATATGCCATTGACACACTGTTACATCCTTTCACAAACCCATACAGAGAGTGACATATCCATTCACAGCCTCATAAAGGCTGTGTGGCACCCATTCACAAACCTATATAAAGACTGTCAACCCATTCACAAACCCATACAGATACTATCACATTCATTCATGTACCCAAACGTACACTATTACACCCATTCACAAACCCATGCAGACATTGTTACACCCATTCACAAACCCATAGAGAGCAGAGTGCAGATACAGCAGCTGATACCTTTACTTCTGCCATAATGGAAGGCACCAATTAGCTTTGTACTTTTGTCCAACAATAGCCAGGATCAAACTAACTGTTTTAAGTGTGGCTTTCCTAAAGTTTGGGTGTGTTTCAACAGGAACCAATAGAAATAAAGATTTGTTTTTTTTAATCGATTGAGTCAGCACATTCCGACTGAAATCCTCAGATTTACGTAATAATAAAACAGCTAATTTCAACAGGAAATTGAAAAGAAACATCCAAAAAAGTTTAAAATATGTTGAGCCTAAAACTATAATCTAGTTCCTATAACCCTCTATTATTTGTTTAGTATTGCGCGGAATCCGTGGATCGGATCCGCAAGTTTGTTGCTACCACATGATTGGAACAAAAACCATAGCATTGGAACCAGACAAACCCTGCGCTTCTGCGAGAAATCCGCGGTTCCCATATATTATTTAAAAAAATATAATGCTGTTATAGTACATATATATAAAATATAACAATGTTCAATTCATTTTTCAGAATACTGTCATTATTTATAATTTACTATGACTGTTTCAGAATACTGTCATTATTTATAATTTACTATGACTGTTTCTTCTATGTCATCTGCTTTTGAAGTTTATGCACTATATTGTTTCCTACTTTTTTGCACCATTGTCGCTGCTTTTACCTTACTGTTTTTGTATTATTTACAGTACTTTCTAATTGTATTTTTCTAAAAATGTAATACTTTCACCTTTTTTTGTCATGCTTTGCATCAACATATTCATTCTTTCTTCAATACTGTGTAAACTAATAATAATCCAGGGGACTAGCCACTGACTGTGGTTCTAGCAGACCTCCTGTGAAGAAGCTACCACAGCATTAAAAAAAAATATATATTGTAATTTAGTGAAAAAACAAATTGTTACAAAAATGTTATACTAATAAAAACAAAAAAAACATAGAAATTGACAGAAAAAAACAAAGGTTACAGGAATGTTACAGTAAAACCTTAGAAATTCACTTAAAAAACTAAAGTTACAGGGATGTTTTAGTTAGGCTCACATTTCACTCATACAAAACCAAAGAAATTCAGCAGTTATAGTTAGCTCTTGCTAACTATAAATTATGCCTTTGCAATATACTGCTTATGACCTCACATATTACATCATCCATGACATGGTCAGTGACATCTGGCGTGAGTAACTGCTGGATTTCATTAGTTTTGTACGAGGGAAACCTGAGCCTAACTATAGCATCCCTATAATCTTTGTTTTTTCAGTGAATTTCTAAGGTTTATTTACTTCCATTTCCCATCTATAATGTTCCTGTAACCTTTGTTTTATCAAGTGAATTTCTAAGGTTTTTTAAAGGCTAATTCCTAACTATAACGTCCTTGTAACCTCTGGCTTTTTCAGTGAATTTCTATGTTTTTTTAAGTAATAGTCACATTTGCAGAGTGGTGGAGAAAGGGGTGGGGCCTCCGACCAGCTCACAGGAATTCCACTGTCTAGGACTTACTGGAGATACCAGGAGGGCTTCTTGGTCCCCAAGGTCCCTCAGTATCCAAGAGGATTTCATCCTACAACCCGTAGTGCACCAGGAGGTGCATTTGCAGAGTGGTGGAGAAAGGGACCGTTGCCTTCAAAGACCTCTTAGCAGATCACTGTGTGGGATTTACTGGAGGTAACAGGAGGGGTTCTTAACCCCCAAGGACCCTCAGCAGCCATGGGTTATTCAACCCCCAACTAGTAGTGAGTCAGGAGGGGCATTTGCTGAGTGGTGGGAAAGGGGGGCTTGGTCACCAACAAACTTTCATGGAATCCTGCTGTGTGGGACTTACTGGAGGTAGCAGGAGGGGTAATTGGTCCCAAGGACCTTTAGGAGTAAAGTGGGCTCCAGTCCCTACCAGGACTGCACCAGGAGGCTCATTTTCAGAGTGGTGGAGAAAGGGGGCATGGTCTCCAAAGACCACTCAGCAATCCCGCTGTCTGGGACTTACTAGAGATAACAGAAGGGGTTCCGGGCCCCCAAGAACCCTCAGCATCTAAGAAGACTTCATCCCCAACCAGCAGTCTACAGGTAGCGTGTTTGCAGAGTAGTAGAGAAAGAGGGTGAGGCCTCAGGTGACACACCGGTCCCGCATTGTTTTTGACATTTTTTTAAAAAGATTTTAGAAGGGGGCTGTATGGCCCCCCTTACCTAGTTGATTTAGGCCTTGGAGACCCCATCCCCTGGTCCAGGCCTTTTTTGAATGGGGAGGAGGGTCACGCTGCCACCCTCTTCCCGGGCCAACTTCTGCCCCAGGAATGCCATCCCATGGGGCCTGGCTTTTTCTTTTTTTAAATAAATAAATAATGGGGGGCCGTGCGGTCCCCCTCCCGGGCTGATTTTGGCCCCAGGGAAACCATCCCACAGGACCAGCCTCTAGTGTGCGTGCCCTGGTCCCACCAAGGGCACCCACTTAGATGTGTTGGGGACTGCAGAGGGAGCCTTAAGACCCCCATGGTCCCTGCCGGCTCCTCGGCTCCTAACCTCCTGTAGGAGACAGCATTGCTTTGACAGAGAGTGAGCTGCTGAACATGCAGATCCCTCTCTTTCAAAGCAATTGTGCTCTGCTTTGAGCAAGGCATAGCAAAATGCTCTGGCTTGCTCAAAGCAGAGCACAGTTTGCTATGGCTTGGCGGGAGCGGTAAAGATCCCACCAAGCCATAGTAAGCAGCTATATCCCGGTGTTGGGTACTATTCTATTTTTTAGGAAGGGGGCATCATGGCCCCCCTTCCCTGGGATGTTTTGGGCCTCGGGGAGCCCATCCCCCAGGGCCTGCTCCTTTTAAAAAAATGTTTTTTTAAAAGGGAGGGGGGCTGGGCAGCTCCCCTCCCAGGCCGCTGTCAACCCCGGGGATCTCAACCCCCGGGCCCGGCCTTTCTTTTTTGTTGTTGTTTTTCTTTTAAAAAGGAAGGGAGGGCAAGTGGCCCTCCTTCCCCGGGCCATTCTGGGTCCTGGGGACTCCATCCCTCGGTGTCCAGCCTTCTTTTAAATTAAATATTTATTTTGAGGTCCTCCTGGGCCATGTTCGGCCCTAAGGACTCCATCCACTGGGGGCCTGCCCCATTTTTTTTTAATCATGGGAGGCAGGCAGTGTGGCCCTGGCCGATTTTGGCATGTGGACCCCATCTTCCGGGGCCTGGCCAGTAGTGTGGATGCCCTGGTCCCGTAGCAGAGTTAGCTACTGCACCCACAACCCTTTGATAAAACAACTTTACCTTTACATGCTAAAAAGCATATACCAATTCACAAAAGTGAGCTTTGAAAAATAACAGGCAATGAGAGAGGTGATGATTTTGGGGTCCCCCTCTAACCTAGGGGGAGGACCAAGCAGATGCCTTGAACACAAAGAGCATATGCAGTGAATATTACAGTATTAGCTCTCAGCTGAGCCGGGAGAAGAGCTGCCGCTTAAGGAATGTTTTGATATTGGATACTATAATATTCACTGAACTCTAGAATCTTGTCCCATAATGCTTTGCAGGGCCTTTGGTTGGGATTGTATTTTTGCCCATAACTGTGCGTGGGGTGGTCCTAGGAGGATGGGACCACCACCGAATCATTCAGCATGATGTGCTCTTTGTGTTCAAGGCATCTGCTTGGTTCTCTCCCTAGGTTAGGGAGGACCCCAAAATCATCACCTCTCCCACTGCTTGCTATATTTTCATTTTCACTTTTGTGAGATGACTATATGCATTTTAGCATGTAAAGATAGAGTTACTTGTTTTACCAAAGGTATGTGAGGTTTCTGTCTTATTAATTGGGATGAAATGGAACGGAGTTACGGAGCGGAGTTTTTGTTCAACTCTGCAGAATTCTGCGTAGTGGTACTCCGCCAACTTTCCCCACCCTTAAAGAGAAGTGAAGAAAGAAGGAAGAGAAGTGCAGAAAGAAGGAAGAGAAGTGCAGAAAGAGGCAAGAGAGGTGCAGAAAGAGGCAACAGAATGCAGAAAGAGGAAGAAAGGTGCACAAAGAAGCAAGAGAAGTAAAGACCAGAAGCAAGAGAGGTGCAGAAAGAAGCAGGAGAGGTGCAGAAAGACAGAAGAGAATTGCAGAAACAGGCAAAAGAGGTGCAGAAAGTGAAAGAAATGTGCAAAAAGAAGCAAGAGCGGTGTAGAAAGAAGCAAGAGGAGTGATGAAAGAGGAAAGAGAAGGGCAGAAAAAAGCAAGAGAAGTGTGGAAAGAAGCAAGAGAGGTGCAGAAACAAAGAAGAGAGGTGCAGAAAGAGGAAGAAAGGTACAGAAAGAGGAAGAGAGGTACAGAAAGAGGCAAGAGAAGTGCAGAAAGAGAAATAAAGGCGCAGAAAGAAGCGAGAGAAGTGCAGAAAGAAGCAAGAGAGGTGCAGAAAGAAGCAAGAGAGGTGCAAAAAGAGGAAGAAAGGTTCAGAAAGAGGCAAGAGAAGTGCAGAAAGAGGCAAGAGTGGTGCAGAAAGAAGCAAGAGAGCTGCAGAAATAAGGGAGGTGTAGAAAGAGAAAGAGGTGTGCAGTAAGAGGCAAGAGAAGTGCAGAAAGAGGAAGAAAGGTACAGAAAAAAGCAACAGAAATGCAGAAAGCGGCAAGAGAAGTGCAGAAAGAGGAAGAAAGGTGCAGAAAGAAGCAAGAGAAGTGCAGAAAGAGGCCAGAGAAGTGCAGAAAGAGACAAGAGAAGAGCAGAAAGAAGGCCAAGAGGTGCAGAAAGAGGAAGAAAAGCGCAGAAAGAATCAAGAGAAGTGCAGAAAGAAGCAAGAGAGGTGCAGAAAGAAACAAGAGGGGTGCAAAAAGAGGAAGAAAGGTACAGAAAAAGGCAAGAGAAGCACAGAAAGAGAGACAAGTGGTGCAGAAAGAAGCAAGAGAAGTGCAGAAAGAAGCAAGAGAGCTGCAGAAATAAGGGAGGTGCAGAAAGAGGAAGAGGTGTGCAGTAAGAGGCAAGAGAGGTGCAGAAAGAGGAAGAAAGGTACAGAAAGAAGCAACAGAAATGTAGAAAGTGGCAAGAGAAGTGCAGAAAGAGGAAGAAAGGTACCGAAAGAAGCAAGAGAAGTGCAGAAAGAAGGAAGAGAAGCGATGAAAGAGGCAAAAGAGGTACAGAAAGAAGCAAGTGAGGTGCAGAAAGAGGCAAGAGAAGCGCAGAAAGATGCAAATGCAGTGCAGAAAGAGACAATTGAAGTGCAGAAAGAAGCAAGAGAGGTGCAGAAAGAGAAAGAAAGGTGCAGATTAAGGAGGAAAGGCGCAAAAAGAAGCAAGAGAGGTGCAGAATGAAGCAAGAGAAGTGTAGAAAGAAGCAACAGAGGTGCAGAAATAGGAAGAAAGCTGCAGAAAGAGGAAGAAAGGTGCAGAAAGAGGAAGAAAGGTACAAAAAGAAACAAAAGAAGTACAGAAAGAAGCAAGAGAGGTAAAAAAAGAAGCAAGAGAGGTGCAGAATGAGGCAAGAGAGGTGCTGAAATAGGCAATAGAAGTGCAGAAAGAAGCAAGGGAGGTACAGAAAGAAGCAGGAGAGGTGCAGAATAAGGTAAAAAGCTGCAGAACGAGGAAGAAAGGTGCATAAAGAGGAAGAAAGGAGCAAAAAAAAGCAAGAGAGGTGGAGAAAGAGGCAAGAGAAGTGCAGAAATAAGCAAGGGAGGTGCAGAAAGAGGAAGAAAGCTGCAGAAAGAGGAAGAAAGGTGCAGAAAGAGGAAGAAAGGCACAGAAAAAAGCAAGTGAAGTGCAGAAAGAAGCAAGAGAGGTAAATAAAGAAGAAATAGAGGTACAGAAAGAGGCAAGAGATATGCATAAAGAGGAAGAAAGGTGCCAAAAGAGGAGAGAGGTACAGCAAGAGGAAGAATAGAGCAGAAAGAAGCAAGAGAGTGCAGAAAGAAGCAAGAGAAGTGAAGAAAGAAGAAGAATAGTGCAGAAAGAAGAAAGAGAAGTGCAGAAAGAGGCAAGAGACGTGCAGAAAGAGGCAAGAGAGGTGCATAAAGAAGTAAGAGAGGTGCAGAAAGAGGCAAGAGAATGCAGAAAGAGGAAGAAAGTTGCACAAAGAAGCAAGAAATGTACAGAAAGAAGCAAGAGAGGTGCAGAAAGAAGTAGGAGAGGTGAAGAAAGACAGAAGAGAATTGCAGAAATAAGCAAGAGAAGTGCAGAAACAGGCAAGAGAGGTGCAGAAAGTTTAATAAATGTGTAGAAAGAAGCAAGAGAGGTGTGAAAAGAAGCAAGAGAGGTGCAGAAACAAACAAGAGAGGTGCAGAAAGAGGAAGAAAGGTACATAAAGAGGAAAAGAGGTACAAAAAGCGCCAAGAGAAATAAAGGTGCAGAAAGAACCAAGAGAAGTGCAGAAAGAAGCAAGAGAGGTGAAAAAAGAGGAAGAATGGTACAGAAAGAGGCAAGAGAAGTGCAGAAAGAGGCAAGAGTGGTGCAGAAAGAAGCAAGAGAGGTGCAGAAAGAAGCAAGAGAGCTACAGAAATAAGGGAGGTGCAGAGAGAGGAAGAGGTGTGCAGTAAGAGGCAAGAGAAGTGAAGAAAGAGGAAGAAAGGTATAGAAAGAGGCAACAGAAATGCAGAAAGCGGCAAGAGAAGTGCAGAAAGAGGAAGAAAGGTGCAGAAAGAAGCAAGAGAAGCGCAGAAAGAAGGAAGAGAAGTGATGAAAGAGGCAAGAGAGGTACAGAAAGAGGCAAGAGAGGTGCAGAAATAAGCATGAGAAGAACAGAAAGAGGCAAGAGAAGTGCAGAAAACAGCACGATATGTGCAGAAAGAAGCAAGAGAAGAGCAGAAAGTGAAAAGAATGGTGAAGAAAGAAGCAAGAGAGGTGCAGAAAGAGGCAAGAGAGGTGCTGAAATAGGCAATAGAAGTGCAGAAAGAAGCAAGCGAGGTATAGAAAGAAGCAGGAGAGGTGTAGAAAGAGGTAAAAAGCTGCAGAAAGAGGAAGAAAGGTGCATAAATTGGAAGAAAGGTGCAGAAAAAAGCAAGAGAGGTGGAGAAAGAAGCAAGAGAAGTGCAGAAATAAGCAAGGGAGGTGCAGAAAGAGGAAGAAAGGTGCAGAAAGAGGAAGAAAGGCACAGAAAAAAGCAAGAGAAGTGCAGAAAGAAACAAGAGAGGTAAAGAAAGAAGCAATAGAGGTGCAGAAAGAGGCAAGAGAGGTGCAGAAAGAGGCAAGAGAATTGCAGAAAGAGGAAGAAATGTGCCAAAAGAGGAAGAGAGGTGCAGAAACAGGAAGAAAGGAGCAGAAAGAAGCAAGAGAGTGCAGAAAGAAGCAAGAGAGGTACAGAAAGAAGAGTGTGAGGTACAGAAAGAAGTAAGTGAGGTACAGAAAGAGGCAAGAGAGGTGCAGAAAGAAGCAAGAGAAGTGAAGAAAGAAGAAGAATAGTGCAGAAAGACGGAAGAGAAGTACAGAAAGAGGCATTAGAAGTGCAGAAAGAGGCAAGAGAATGCAGAAAGAGGAAGAAAGGTGCACAAAGAAGAATGAGAAGTACAGAAAGAAGCAAGAGAAGTGCAGAAAGAAGCAGGAGAGTTGCAGAAAGACAGAAGAGGATTGCAGAAATAAGCAAGAGAAGTGCAGAAACAGGCAAAAGAGGTGCAGAAAGTGGAAGAAATGTGCAGAAAGGAACAAGAGAGGTATAGAAAGAAACAAGAGGAGTGATAAAAGAGGCAAGGGAGGGGCAGAAAGAAGCAAGAGAGGTGTGGGAAGAAGCAAGAGAGGTGCATAAACAAACAAGAGAGGTGCAGAAAGAGGAAGAAAGGTACAGAAAGAGGAAGAGAGGTACAGAAAGAGGCAAGAGAAGTGCAGAAAGAGAAATAAAGGTGCAGAAAGAAGCAAGAGAAGTGCAGAAAGAAGCAAGAGCACTGCAGAAAGAAGCAAGAGATGTGAAAAAAGAGGAAGAAAGGTACAGAAAGAGGCAAGAGAAGTGCAGAAAGAGGCAAGAGTGCTGCAGAAAGAAGCAAGAGAGGTGCAGAAAGAAGCAAGAGAGATGCAGAAATAAGGGAGGTGCAGAAAGAGGAAGAGGTGTGCAGTAAGAGGCAAGAGAAGTGCAGAAAGAGGAAGAAATGTACAGAAAGAGGCAACAGAAATGCAGAAAGCAGCAAGAGAAGTGCAGAAAGAGGAAGAAATGTGCAGAAAGAAGCAAGAGAAGTGCAGAAAGAAGGAAGAGAAGTGATGAAAGAGGCAAGAGAGGTACAGAAAGAGGCAAGAGAGGTACAGAAAGAAGCATGAGAAGTACATAAAGAGGCAAGAGAAGTGCAGAAACAGAAAGAAAGTTGCCGAAAGAGAAAGAAAGGCACAGAAAGAGGAAAAAAGGTACAAAAAGAGGTAAAAAGGCACAGAAAGAAGCAAGAGAAGTACAAAAAGAAGCAAGAGAGGTGCAGAAAGAAGCAAGTGAGGTACAGAAATAAGGGAGTGAGGTGCAGAAAGAGGCAAGTGAGGTACAGAAAGAGGCAAGAGAGGTACAGAAAGAAGCAAGAGAGGTGTAGAAAGAAGCAAGAGAGGTGCAGAAAGAGGAAGAAAGGTACAGAAGGAAGCAAGAGAGGTACAGAAAGAGGCAAGAGAAGTGCAGAAAACAGCACGAGATGTGCAGAAAGAAGCAAGAGAAGTGCAGAAAGAGGCAAGACAAGTGCAGAAAGAGGCAGGAGAAGTGCAGAAACAAGCAAGAGAGGTGCAGAAAGAGGATGAACTATGCAGAAAGAAGCAATAGAGGTGCAGAAAGAAGCAAACGAGGTGCAGAAAGAGGCAAGAGAAGTGCAGAAAGAGACAAGAGAAGTGCAGAAAGAAGCGAGAGAGGTGCAGAAAGAGGAAGAAAGGCACAGAAAGAAGCAAGAGAAGTACAGAAAGAAGCAACAGAGGTGCAGAAAAAAGCAAGAGAGGTACAGAAAGAGGAAAGAGAGGTGCAGAAAGAAGCATGAAAAGTACAGAAAGAGGCAAGAGAAGTGCAAAAACAGGAAGAAAGGTGCCAAAAGAGGTAGAAAGGCACAGAAAGAGGAAAAAAGGTGGAAAAAGAGGAACAAAGGCGCAGAAAGAAGTAGGAGAAGTACAGAAAGAAGCAAGAGAGGTGCAGAAAGAAGCAAGAGATGTACAGAAAGAAGGGAGGGAGGTGCAGAAAGAGGCAAGTGAGGTGCCGAAAGAGGTAAGAGAGGCGCAGAAAGAAGCAAGAGAGGTGCAGAAAGAAGCAAGACAGGTACAGAAAGAGGAAGAAAGGTACAGAAGGAAGCAAGAGAGGTACAGAAAGAGGCAAGAGAAGTGCAGAAAGTGGCAGGAGAAGTGCAGAAAGAAGCAAGAGAAGTGCAGAAAGAGGAAGAAATATGCAGAAAGAGGCAATAGAGGTGCAGAAAGAAGCAAACGAGGTGCAGAAAGAGGCAAGAGAATTGCAGAAAGAGATAAGAGAAGTGCTGAAAGAAGCAAGAGAGGTGCAGAAAGAGGAAGAAAGGCGCAGAAAGAAGCAAGAGAAGTGCAGTAAGATGGAAGAGAGGTGCAGAAAGAAGCAAGAGAGGTGCAGAAAGAAGCAAGAGAGGTTCAGAAATAAGGGAGGTGCAGAAAGAGGAAGAGGTGTGCAGTAAGAGGCAAGAGAAGTGCAGAAAGAGGAAGAAAGGCACAGAAAGAAGCAACAGAAATGCAAAAAGCCGCAAGAAAAGTGCAGAAAGAAGAAGAATTGTGCAGAAAGAAGCAAGAGAAGTGCAGAAAGAAGGAAGAGAAGTTATGAAAGAGGCAAGAGAGGTACAGAAAGAGGCAAGAGAGGTCCAGAAAGAGGCATGAAAAGTACAGAAAGAGGCAAGAGAAGTTCAGAAACAGGAATAAAGAAGCCAAAAGAAGAAGAAAGGCACAGAAAGAGGAAGAAAGGTGCAAAAAGAGAAAAAATGCACAGAAAGAACAAGAGAAGTACAGAAAGAATCAAGAGAGGTGCAGAAAGAAGCAAGAGAGGTACAGAAAGAAGGGAGTGAGGTGCAGAAAGAGGCAAGTGAGGTGCATAAAGAGGCAAGAGAGGTGCAGAAAGAAGCAAGAGAAGTGCAGAAAGAGGCAGAAAGGTGCAGAAAGAAGAGGAAAGATGCAAAAAGAGGCAATAGAGGTACAGAAAGAAGCAAGAGAGGTGCAGAAAGAGGCAAGAGAAGTGTAGAAAGAGACAAGAGAAGTGCAGAAAGAAGCAAGAGAGAAGCATAAAGAAGAAGAAAGGTACAGAAAGAGGCAAGAGAAGCGCAGAAAGAGGCAAGAGTGGTGCAGAAAGAAGCAAGAGAGGTGCAGAAAGAGGCAAGAGAAGTGCAGAAAGAGGCAAGAGCGGTCCAGAAAGAGACAATAGAAGTACAGAAAGAAGCAAGAGAGGTGCAGAAAGAGGAAAAAGCTGCAGAAAGAGGAAGAAAGGTGCGAAAGAGGAAGAAAGGCGCAGAAAGAAGCAAGAGAGGTGCAGAAAGAAGCAAGAAAAGTGCAGAAAGAAGCAAGAGAGGTACAGAAAGAAGCAAGAGAGGCGCAGAAAGAGGAAGAAAGGTACAGAAGGAAGCAAGAGAGGTACAGAAAGAGGCAAGAGAAGTGCAGAAAACAGCACGAGATGTGCAGAAAGAAGCAAGAGAAGTGCAGAAAGAGGCAAGACAAGTGCAGAAAGAGGCAGGAGAAGTGCAGAAACAAGCAAGAGAGGTGCAGAAAGAGGATGAACTATGCAGAAAGAAGCAATAGAGGTGCAGAAAGAAGCAAACGAGGTGCATAAAGAGGCAAGAGAAGTGCAGAAAGAGACAAGAGAAGTGCAGAAAGAAGCGAGAGAGGTGCAGAAAGAGGAAGAAAGGCACAGAAAGAAGCAAGAGAAGTACAGAAAGAAGCAACAGAGGTGCAGAAAAAAGCAAGAGAGGTACAGAAAGAGGAAAGAGAGGTGCAGAAAGAAGCATGAAAAGTACAGAAAGAGGCAAGAGAAGTGCAAAAACAGGAAGAAAGGTGCCAAAAGAGGTAGAAAGGCACAGAAAGAGGAAAAAAGGTGGAAAAAGAGGAACAAAGGCGCAGAAAGAAGTAGGAGAAGTACAGAAAGAAGCAAGAGAGGTGCAGAAAGAAGCAAGAGATGTACAGAAAGAAGGGAGTGAGGTGCAGAAAGAGGCAAGTGAGGTGCCGAAAGAGGTAAGAGAGGCGCAGAAAGAAGCAAGAGAGGTGCAGAAAGAAGCAAGACAGGTACAGAAAGAGGAAGAAAGGTACAGAAGGAAGCAAGAGAGGTACAGAAAGAGGCAAGAGAAGTGCAGAAAACAGCACGAGATATGCAGAAAGAAGCAAGAGAAGTACAGCAAGAGGCAAGACAAGTGCAGAAAGTGGCAGGAGAAGTGCAGAAAGAAGCAAGAGAAGTGCAGAAAGAGGAAGAAATATGCAGAAAGAGGCAATAGAGGTGCAGAAAGAAGCAAACGAGGTGCAGAAAGAGGCAAGAGAATTGCAGAAAGAGATAAGAGAAGTGCTGAAAGAAGCGAGAGAGGTGCAGAAAGAGGAAGAAAGGCGCAGAAAGAAGCAAGAGAAGTGCAGTAAGATGGAAGAGAGGTGCAGAAAGAAGCAAGAGAGGTGCAGAAAGAAGCAAGAGAGGTGCAGAAATAAGGGAGGTGCAGAAAGAGGAAGAGGTGTGCAGTAAGAGGCAAGAGAAGTGCAGAAAGAGGAAGAAAGGCACAGAAAGAAGCAACAGAAATGCAAAAAGCCGCAAGAAAAGTGCAGAAAGAGGAAGAAATGTGCAGAAAGAAGCAAGAGAAGTGCAGAAAGAAGGAAGAGAAGTTATGAAAGAGGCAAGAGAGGTACAGAAAGAGGCAAGAGAGGTCCAGAAAGAGGCATGAAAAGTACAGAAAGAGGCAAGAGAAGTTCAGAAACAGGAATAAAGAAGCCAAAAGAAGAAGAAAGGCACAGAAAGAGGAAGAAAGGTGCAAAAAGAGAAAAATGCACAGAAAGAACAAGAGAAGTACAGAAAGAATCAAGAGAGGTGCAGAAAGAAGCAAGAGAGGTACAGAAAGAAGGGAGTGAGGTGCAGAAAGAGGCAAGTGAGGTGCATAAAGAGGCAAGAGAGGTGCAGAAAGAAGCAAGAGAAGGGCAGAAAGAGGCAGAAAGGTGCAGAAAGAAGAGGAAAGATGCAAAAAGAGGCAATAGAGGTACAGAAAGAAGCAAGAGAGGTGCAGAAAGAGGCAAGAGAAGTGTAGAAAGAGACAAGAGAAGTGCAGAAAGAAGCAAGAGAGAAGCATAAAGAAGAAGAAAGGTACAGAAAGAGGCAAGAGAAGCGCAGAAAGGGGCAAGAGTGGTGCAGAAAGAAGCAAGAGAGGTGCAGAAAGAAGCAAGAGAGCTGCAGAAATAAGGGAGGTGCAGAAAAGGGAAGTGGTATGCAGAAAGAGGCAAGAGAAGTGCAGAAAGAGGAAGAAAGGTGTAGAAAGAGGAAGAAAGGTGCAGAAAGTGGAAGAAAGGCGCAGAAAAAAGCAAGAGAAGTGCAGAAAGAAGCAAGAGAGGTACAGAAAGAAGAAGAAAGGTACAGAAAGAGGCAAGAGAAGCTCAGAAAGAGGCAATAGTGGTGCAGAAAGAAGCAAGAGAGGTGAAGAAAGAAGCATGGGAGCTGCAGAAATAAGGGAGGTATGGAAAAAGGAAGAGGTGTGGAGAAAGAGTCAAGAAAAGTGTAGAAAGAGGAAGAAAGGTACAGAAAGAAGCAACAGAAATGCTGAAAGCGGCAAGTAAAGTACAGAAAGAGGTAGAAAGGTGCAGAAAGAAGCAAGAGAAGTGCAGAAAGAAGGGAGATAAGTGATGAAAGAGGCAAGAGAGGTGCAGAAATGAGCAAGAGAGTTGAAGAAAGAAGCCAGAGAGGTACAGAAAGAGGCAAGATTGGTACAGAAATAGGCAAGAGAAGGGCAGAAAGAAATAAGAGAAGTGCAGAAACAAGCAAGAGAGGTGCAGAAAGTGGAAGAAAGGTGAAGAAGGAGGAAGAAAGGCACAGAAAGAGGAAGAAGGGCGCAGAAAGAAGCAAGAGAAGTGCAGAAAGAAGCAAGAGAGGTGCAGAAAGAAGCAAGAGAGGTGCAAAAAGAGGATGAAAGGAATAGAAAGAGGCAAGAGAAACACAGAAAGAGGCAATAGTGGTGCAGAAAGAAGGAAGAGAGGTGCAGAAAGGATCAAGAGAGCTGCAGAAATAATGGAGGTGCAGAAAGAGGAAGAGGTGTGCACTAAGAGGCAAAAGAAGTGCAGAAAGAGGAAGAAAGGTACACAAAGAAGCAACAGAAATGCAGAAAGTGGCAAGAGAAGTGCAGAAAGAGAAAGAAAGGTGCAGAAAGAAGCAAGAGAACTGTAGAAAGAAGGAAGAGAAGTGGTGAAAGAGGCATGAGAAGTACAGAAAGAAGGAAGAAAGGTGCAGAAACAGGATGAAAGGTGCCGAAAGAGGAAGAAAGGCACAGAAAGAGGAAGAAAGGTGCAAAAAGAGGAAGAAAGGTGCAGAAAGAAGCAAGAGAAGTACAGAATGAAGCGAGAGAGGTGCAGAAAGAAGCAAGAGTGGTACAAAAAGAAGAGAGTAAGGAGCAGAAAGAGGCAAGTGAGGTTCAGAAAGAAGCAAGAGAGGTGCAGAAAGAGGAAGAAAGGTACAGAAGGAAGCAAGAGAGGTACAGAAAGAGGCAAGAGGAAAGCAGAAAACAACAGAAAATATGCAAAAAGAAGCAAGAGAAGGGCAGAAAGAGGCAATCGAAGTGCAGAAAGAGGCAGGAGAAGTGCATAAAGAAGCAAGAGAGGTGCAGAAAGAGGAGGAAATATGCAGAAAGAGGCAATAGAGGTGCAGAAAGAAGCAAGAGAAGTACAGAATGAAACAAGAGAGGTGCAGAAAGAAGCAAGAGTGGTACAAAAAGAAGAGAGTAAGGAGCAGAAAGAGGCAAGTGAGGTGCAGAAAGAAGCAAGAGAGGTGCAGAAAGAGGAAGAAAGGTACAGAAGGAAGCAAGAGAGGTACAGAAAGAGGCAAGAGAAAAGCAGAAAACAACAGAAAATGTGCAAAAAGAAGCAAGAGAAGGGCAGAAAGAGGCAATCGAAGTGCAGAAAGAGGCCAGAGAAGTGTAGAAAGAGACAAGAGAAGTGCAGAAAGACGGGAGAGAGGTGCAGAAAGAGGAAGAAAGGTGCAGAAAGAAGCAAGAGAAGTGCAGAAAGAAGCGAGAGAGGTGCAGAAAGAAACAAGAGAGGTGCAAAAAGAGGAAGAAAGGTGCAGAAAGAGGCAAGAGAAGCACAGAAAGAGGAAAGAGTGGTGCAGAAAGAAGCAAGAGAGGTGCAGAAAGAAGCATGAGAGCTGCAGAAATAAGGGAGGTACAGAAAGAGGAAGAGGTGTGCAGTAAGTGGCAAGAGAAGTGCAGAAAGAGGAAGAAAAGTACAGAAAGAAGCAACAGAAATGCAGAAAGCGCCAAGAGAAGTGCAGAAAGAGGAAGAAAGGTGCAGAAAGAAGCAAGAGAAGTGCAGAAAGAAGGAAGAGAAGTGATTAAAGAGGCAAGAGATGTGCAGAAAGAAGGAAGAGAGGTGCAGAAAGAGGCAAGTAAAGTGCAGAAAGAAGCAAGAGAGGTGCAGAAAGAGGAAAAAAGCTGCAGAAAGAGGTAGAAAGGTACAGAAAAAGGAGGAAAGGCGCAGATAGAAGCAAGAGAGGTGCAGAAATAAGCAAGAGATGTACAGAAAGAAGGGAGTGAGGTGCAGAAAGAGGCAAGTGAGGTGCCGAAAGAGGTAAGAGAGGTGCAGAAAGAAGCAAGAGAGGTGCAGAAAGAAGCAAGACAGGTACAGAAAGAGGAAGAAAGGTACAGAAGGAAGCAAGAGAGGTACAGAAAGAGGCAAGAGAAGTGCAGAAAACAGCACAAGATATGCAGAAAGAAGCAAGAGAAGTACAGCAAGAGGCAAGACAAGTGCAGAAAGTGGCAGGAGAAGTGCAGAAAGAAGCAAGAGAGTGCAGAAAGAGGAAGAAATATGCAGAAAGAGGCAATAGAGGTGCAGAAAGAAGCAAACGAGGTGCAAAAAGAGGCAAGAGAATTGCAGAAAGAGATAAGAGAAGTGCTGAAAGAAGCGAGAGAGGTGCAGAAAGAGGAAGAAAGGCACAGAAAGAAGCAAGAGAAGTGCAGTAAGATGGAAGAGAGGTGCAGAAAGAAGCAAGAGAGGTGCAGAAAGAAGCAAGAGAGGTGCAGAAATAAGGGAGGTGCAGAAAGAGGAAGAGGTGTGCAGTAAGAGGCAAGAGAAGTGCAGAAAGAGGAAGAAAGGCACAGAAAGAAGCAACAGAAATGCAAAAAGCCGCAAGAAAAGTGCAGAAAGAGGAAGAAATGTGCAGAAAGAAGCAAGAGAAGTGCAGAAAGAAGGAAGAGAAGTTATGAAAGAGGAGGCAAGAGAGGTACAGAAAGAGGCAAGAGAGGTCCATAAAGAGGCATGAAAAGTACAGAAAGAGGCAAGAGAAGTTCAGAAACAGGAATAAAGAAGCCAAAAGAAGAAGAAAGGCACAGAAAGAGGAAGAAAGGTGCAAAAAGAGAAAAAATGCACAGAAAGAACAAGAGAAGTACAGAAAGAATCAAGAGAGGTGCAGAAAGAAGCAAGAGAGGTACAGAAAGAAGGGAGTGAGGTGCAGAAAGAGGCAAGTGAGGTGCATAAAGAGGCAAGAGAGGTGCAGAAAGAAGCAAGAGAAGTGCAGAAAGAGGCAGAAAGGTGCAGAAAGAAGAGGAAAGATGCAAAAAGAGGCAATAGAGGTACAGAAAGAAGCAAGAGAGGTGCAGAAAGAGGCAAGAGACGTGTAGAAAGAGACAAGAGAAGTGCAGAAAGAAGCAAGAGAGAAGCATAAAGAAGAAGAAAGGTACAGAAAGAGGCAAGAGAAGCGCAGAAAGAGGCAAGAGTGGTGCAGAAAGAAGCAAGAGAGGTGCAGAAAGAAGCAAGAGAGCTGCAGAAATAAGGGAGGTGCAGAAAAGGGAAGTGTTATGCAGAAAGAGGCAAGAGAAGTGCAGAAAGAGGAGTAAAGGTGTAGAAAGAGGAAGAAAGGTGCAGAAAGTGGAAGAAAGGCGCAGAAAAAAGCAAGAGAAGTGCAGAAAGAAGCAAGAGAGGTACAGAAAGAAGAAGAAAGGTACAGAAAGAGGCAAGAGAAGCTCAGAAAGAGGCAATAGTGGTGCAGAAAGAAGCAAGAGAGGTGAAGAAAGAAGCATGGGAGCTGCAGAAATAAGGGAGGTATGGAAAAAGGAAGAGGTGTGGAGAAAGAGTAAAGCAAAGTGTAGAAAGAGGAAGAAAGGTACAGAAAGAAGCAACAGAAATAAGGAAGAGAGGTGCAGAAAATAGCAAGAGAGCTGCAGAAATAATGGAGGTGCAGAAAGAGGAAGAGGTGTGCACTAAGAGGCAAGAGAAGTGCAGAAAGAGGAAGAAAGGTACAGAAAGAAGCAACAGAAATGCAGAAATTGGCAAGAGAGTGCAGAAAGAGGAAGAAAGGTGCAGAAAGAAGCAAGAGAAGTGTAGAAGGAAGGAAGAGAAGTGATGAAAGAGGCAAGAGAGGTACAGAAAGAGGCAAGAGAGGTGCAGAAAGAGGCATGAGAAGTACAGAAAGAAGCAAGAGAAGTGCAGAAACAGGATGAAAGGTGCCGAAAGAGGAAGAAAGGCACAGAAAGAGGAAGAAAGGTGCAAAAAGAGGAGGAAAGGTGCAGAAAGAAGCAAGAGAAGTACAGAAAGAAGCAAGAGAGGTACAGAAAGAAGCAAGAGTGGTACAGAAAGAAGAGAGTGAGGAGCAGAAAGAGGCAAGTGAGGTGCAGAAAGAAGCAAGTGAGGTGCAGAAAGAGGAAGAAAGGTACAGAAGGAAGCAAGAGAGGTACAGAAAGAGGCACGAGAAGAGCAGAAAACAACAGGAAATGTGCAAAAAGAAGCAGGAGAAGTGCAGAAAGAGGCAATCGAAGTGCAGAAAGAGGCAGGAGAAGTGCAGAAAGAAGCAAGAGAGGTGCAGAAAGAGGAAGAAATATGCAGAAAGAGGCAATAGAGGTGCAGAAAGAAGCAAATGAGGTGCAGAATGAGGCCAGAGAAGTGTAGAAAGAGACAAGAGAAGTGCAGAAAGAAGGGAGAGAGGTGCAGAAAGAGGAAGAAAGGTGCAGAAAGAAGCAAGAGAAGTGCAGAAAGAAGCGAGAGAGGTGCACAAAGAAGCAAGAGAGGTGCAAAAAGAGGAAGAAAGGTACAGATAGAGCCAAGAGAGGCACAGAAAGAGGCAAGCGTTGTGCAGAAAGAAGCAGGAGAGGTGCAGAAAGAAGCAGGAGAGGTGCAGAAAGAAGCAAGAGAGCTGCAGAAATAAGGGAGGTGCAGAAAGAGGAAGAGGTGTGCAGTAAGAGGCAAGAGAAGTGCAGAAAGAGGAAGAAAGGTACAGAAAGAAGCAACAGAAATGCAGAAAGCGCCAAGAGAAGTGCAGAAAGAGGAAGAAAGGTACAGAAAGAAGCAATAGAAGTGTAGAAAGAAGGAAGAGAATGATTAAAGAGGCAAGAGAGGTGCAGAAAGAAGCAAGAGAGGTGCAGAAAGAGGAAAAAAGCTGCAGAAAGAGGCCAAAAGGTGCAGAAAAAGGAGGAAAGGCGCAGAAAGAAGCAAGAGAGGTGCAGAAATAAGCAAGAGAAGTGCAGAAACAAGCAACAGAGGTGCAGAAATGGGAAGAAAGCTGCAGAAAGGGGAAGAAAGGTACAGAAAGTGGAAGAAAGGTACAAAAAGAAGCAAGAGAAGTGCAGAAAGAAGCAAGAAAGGTAAAGAAAGAAGCAAGAAAGGTGCAGAAAGAGGCAAGAGAGGTGCTGAAAGAGGCAAAAGAAGTGCAGAAAGAAGCAAGCAAGGTACAGAATGAAGCAAGAGAGGTGCAGAAAGGTGTAAAAAGCTGCAGAAAGAGGAAGAAAGGTGCTTAAAGAAGAAGAAATTTGCAGAAAGAAGCAAGAGTGGTGGAGAAAGTGGAAGAAAGCTGCAGAAAGAGGAAGAAAGGTGAAGAAAGAGGAAGAATTGCACAGAAAAAAGCAAGAGAAGTGCAGAAAGAAGCAAGAGAGGTAAAGAAAGAAGCAATAGAGGTGCAGAAAGAGGCAAGAGAGGTGCAGAAAGAGGCAAGAGAAATGCACAAAGAGGAAGAATGGTGCCAAAAGAGGAAGAGAGGTGCAGAAAGAGGAAGAAAGGAGCAGAAAGAAGCAAGAGAGTGCAGACAGAAGCAATAAAGGTACAGAAAGAAGAGTGTGAGGTGCAGAAAGAAGCAAGTGAGGTGCAGAAAGAGGCAAGAGAGGTGCAGAGAGAAGCAAGAGAAGTGAAGAAAGAAGAATAGTGCAGAAAGAAGGAAGAGAAGTACAGAAAGAGGCATTAGAAGTGCAGAAAGAGGCAAGAGAGATGCAGAAAGAGGCAAGAGAATGCAGAAAGAGGAGGGCAGGTGTACACAGAAGCAAGAGAAGTAAAGAAAGAAGCAAGAGAGGTGCAGAAAGAAGCAGGAGAGGTGCAGAAAGACAGAAAAGAATTGCTGAAATAAGTAAGAGAAGAGCAGAAACAGGCTAGAGAGGTGCAGAACGTGGAAGAAATGTGTAAAAAAAGAAGCAAGAGAGGTGTAGAAAGAAGCAAGAGGAGTGATGAAAGAGGCAAGAGAGGGGCAGAAAGAAGCAAGAGAGGTGTGGGAAGAAGCAAGAGAGGTGCAGAAACAAACAAGAGAGGTGCAGAAAGAGGAAGAAAGGTAAAGAAAGAGAAAGAGAAGTGCAGAAAGAGAAATAAAGGTGCAGAAAGAAGCAAAAGAGCAGAAAGAAGAAAGAGAGGTACAGAAAGAAGCAAGAGAGGGGCAAAAAGGGAAGAAAGGTTCAAAAACAGGCAAGAGAAGTACAGAAAGAGGCAAGAGTGGTGCATAAAGAAGCAAGAGAGGTGCAGAAAGAAGCAAGAGAGCTGCAGAAATAAGGGAGGTGCAGAAAGAGAACGAAGTGTGCTGTAAGAGGCAAGAGAAGTGCAGAAAGAGGAAGAAAGGTACAGAAAGAAGCAACAGAAATGCAGAAAGCGGCAAGAGAAGTGCAGAAAGAGTAAGAAAGGTGCAGAAAGAAGCAAGAGAAGTGTAGAAAGAAGCTTGAGAAGTGCAGAAAGAAACAAGAGAGGTGCAAAAAAGAGGAAGAAAGGTACAGAAAGAGGCAAAAGAAGCGCAGAAAGAGAAAAGAGTGGTGCAGAAAGAAGCAAGAGAGGTGCAGAAAGAAGCAAGAGAGCTGCAGAAATAAGGGAGGTGCAGAAAGAGGAAGAGGTGTGCAGTAAGAGGCAAGAGAAGTGCAGATAGAAACAAGAGAGGTGTAGAATGAAGAAAAAAGCTGCAGAAAGAGGAAGAAAGGTGCAGAAAAAGGAGGAAAGTCGCAGAAAGAAGCAAGAGAGGTGCAGAAAGAAGCAAGAGAAGTGCAGAAAGAAACAACAGAGGTGCAGAAATAGGAAGAAAGCTGTAGAAAGAGGAAGAAAGGTACAGAAAGAGGAAGAAAGGTACAGAAAGAAGCAAGAGAAGTGCAGAAAGAAGCAAGAGAGGTAAAGAAAGAAGCAAGAGAGGTGCAGAAAGACAAGAGAGGTGCTGAAATAGGCAATAGAAGTGCAGAAAGAAGCAAGCGAGGTACAGAAAGAAGCAAGAAAGGAGCAGAAAGAGGTAAAAAGCTGCAGAAAGAGGAAGAGAGGTGCATAAAGAGGAAGAAAGGCAGAGAAAGAAGCAAGAGAGGTGGAGAAAGAAGCAAGAGAGGTGGAGAAAGAAGCAATAGAAGTGCAGAAATAAGCAAGGGAGGTGCAGAAAGAGGAAGAAAGCTGCCGAAAGAGGAAGAAAGGTGCAGAAAGAGGAAGAAAGACACAGAAAAACAAGAGAAGTGCAGAAAGAAGCCAGAGAGGTGCAGAAAGAGGCAAGAGAGGTGCAGAAAGAGGCAAGAGAAGTGAAGAAAGAGGAAGAAAGGTGCCAAAAGAGGAAGAGAGGTGCAGAAAGAGGAAGAAAGGAGCAGAAAGAAGCAAGAGAGTGCAAAAAGAAGCGAGAGAGGTACATAAAGAAGAGTATGAGGTACAGAAAGAAGCAAGTGAGATGCAGAAAGAGGCAAGAGAGGTGCAGAAAAAAGCAAGAGAAGTGAAGAAAGAAGAAAAGCGCAGAAAGAAGGAAGAGATTTGCAGAAAGAGGCAATAGAAGTGCAGAAAGAGGCAAGAGAAGTGCAGAAAGAGCCAAGAGCAGTGCAGAAAGAAGCAAGAGAGGTGCAGAAAGAGGCAAGAGAAGCGCAGAAAGAGCCAAGAGCGGTGCAGAAAGAAGCGAGAGAGGTGCAGAAAGAGGCAAGAGAAGCACAGACAGAGGCTAGAGCGGTGAAGAAAGACAAGTGAAGTGCAGAAAGAAGCAAGAGAGGTGCAGAAAGAGGAAAAAAGCTGCAGAAAGAAGAAGAAAGGTGCAGAAAGAGGAAGAAAGGTGCAGAAAGAAGCAAGATAGGTGCAGAAAGTAGCAAGAGAAGGGCAGAAAGAAGCAAGAGAGGTGCAGATAGAGGAAGAAAGCTGCAGAAAGAGGAAGAAAGGCACAGAAAGAAGCATCAGAAGTTCAGAAAGAAGCAAGAGAGGTAAAGAAAGAAGCAAGAGAGTTGCAGAAAGAGGCAAGAGAGGTGCTGAAATAGGCAATAGAAGTGCAGAAAGAAGCAAGCAAGGTACAGAAAGAAGCAAGAGAGGTGCAGAAAGAGGAAAAAGCTGCAGAAAGAGGAAGAAAGGTGCAGAAAGAGGAAGAAAGGCACAGAAAGAAGCAAGAGAGGTGCAGAAAGAAGCAGGAGAGGTGCAGAAAGACAGAAAAGAATTGCTGAAATAAGTAAGAGAAGAGCAGAAACAGGCTAGAGAGGTGCAGAACGTGGAAGAAATGTGTAAAAAAGAAGCAAGAGAGGTGTAGAAAGAAGCAAGAGGAGTGATGAAAGAGGCAAGAGAGGGGCAGAAAGAAGCAAGAGAGGTGTGGGAAGAAGCAAGAGAGGTGCAGAAACAAACAAGAGAGGTGCAGAAAGAGGAAGAAAGGTAAAGAAAGAGAAAGAGAAGTGCAGAAAGAGAAATAAAGGTGCAGAAAGAAGCAAAAGAGCAGAAAGAAGAAAGAGAGGTACAGAAAGAAGCAAGAGAGGGGCAAAAAGGGGAAGAAAGGTTCAAAAACAGGCAAGAGAAGTACAGAAAGAGGCAAGAGTGGTGCATAAAGAAGCAAGAGAGGTGCAGAAAGAAGCAAGAGAGCTGCAGAAATAAGGGAGGTGCAGAAAGAGAACGAAGTGTGCTGTAAGAGGCAAGAGAAGTGCAGAAAGAGGAAGAAAGGTACAGAAAGAAGCAACAGAAATGCAGAAAGCGGCAAGAGAAGTGCAGAAAGAGTAAGAAAGGTGCAGAAAGAAGCAAGAGAAGTGTAGAAAGAAGCTTGAGAAGTGCAGAAAGAAACAAGAGAGGTGCAAAAAAGAGGAAGAAAGGTACAGAAAGAGGCAAAAGAAGCGCAGAAAGAGAAAAGAGTGGTGCAGAAAGAAGCAAGAGAGGTGCAGAAAGAAGCAAGAGAGCTGCAGAAATAAGGGAGGTGCAGAAAGAGGAAGAGGTGTGCAGTAAGAGGCAAGAGAAGTGCAGATAGAAACAAGAGAGGTGTAGAATGAAGAAAAAGCTGCAGAAAGAGGAAGAAAGGTGCAGAAAAAGGAGGAAAGTCGCAGAAAGAAGCAAGAGAGGTGCAGAAAGAAGCAAGAGAAGTGCAGAAAGAAACAACAGAGGTGCAGAAATAGGAAGAAAGCTGTAGAAAGAGGAAGAAAGGTACAGAAAGAGGAAGAAAGGTACAGAAAGAAGCAAGAGAAGTGCAGAAAGAAGCAAGAGAGGTAAAGAAAGAAGCAAGAGAGGTGCAGAAAGACAAGAGAGGTGCTGAAATAGGCAATAGAAGTGCAGAAAGAAGCAAGCGAGGTACAGAAAGAAGCAAGAAAGGAGCAGAAAGAGGTAAAAAGCTGCAGAAAGAGGAAGAGAGGTGCATAAAGAGGAAGAAAGGCAGAGAAAGAAGCAAGAGAGGTGGAGAAAGAAGCAAGAGAGGTGGAGAAAGAAGCAATAGAAGTGCAGAAATAAGCAAGGGAGGTGCAGAAAGAGGAAGAAAGCTGCCGAAAGAGGAAGAAAGGTGCAGAAAGAGGAAGAAAGACACAGAAAAAACAAGAGAAGTGCAGAAAGAAGCCAGAGAGGTGCAGAAAGAGGCAAGAGAGGTGCAGAAAGAGGCAAGAGAAGTGAAGAAAGAGGAAGAAAGGTGCCAAAAGAGGAAGAGAGGTGCAGAAAGAGGAAGAAAGGAGCAGAAAGAAGCAAGAGAGTGCAAAAAGAAGCGAGAGAGGTACATAAAGAAGAGTATGAGGTACAGAAAGAAGCAAGTGAGATGCAGAAAGAGGCAAGAGAGGTGCAGAAAAAAGCAAGAGAAGTGAAGAAAGAAGAAAAGCGCAGAAAGAAGGAAGAGATTTGCAGAAAGAGGCAATAGAAGTGCAGAAAGAGGCAAGAGAAGTGCAGAAAGAGCCAAGAGCAGTGCAGAAAGAAGCAAGAGAGGTGCAGAAAGAGGCAAGAGAAGCGCAGAAAGAGCCAAGAGCGGTGCAGAAAGAAGCGAGAGAGGTGCAGAAAGAGGCAAGAGAAGCACAGACAGAGGCTAGAGCGGTGAAGAAAGACAAGTGAAGTGCAGAAAGAAGCAAGAGAGGTGCAGAAAGAGGAAAAAGCTGCAGAAAGAAGAAGAAAGGTGCAGAAAGAGGAAGAAAGGTGCAGAAAGAAGCAAGATAGGTGCAGAAAGTAGCAAGAGAAGGGCAGAAAGAAGCAAGAGAGGTGCAGATAGAGGAAGAAAGCTGCAGAAAGAGGAAGAAAGGCACAGAAAGAAGCATCAGAAGTTCAGAAAGAAGCAAGAGAGGTAAAGAAAGAAGCAAGAGAGTTGCAGAAAGAGGCAAGAGAGGTGCTGAAATAGGCAATAGAAGTGCAGAAAGAAGCAAGCAAGGTACAGAAAGAAGCAAGAGAGGTGCAGAAAGAGGAAAAAAGCTGCAGAAAGAGGAAGAAAGGTGCAGAAAGAGGAAGAAAGGCACAGAAAGAAGCAAGAGAGGTGCAGAAAGAAGCAAGAGAAGTGCAGAAAGACCGAAGAGAGGTGCAGAAAGAAGAAGAAAGCTGCAGAAAGAGGAAGAATGGTTCAGAAAGAGGAAGAATGGTTCAAAAAGAGGAAGAATGGCAAAGAAAGAAGCAAGAGAAGTGCAGAAAGAAGCAAGAGAGGTGAAGAAAGAAACAATAGAGGTGCAGAAAGAGACAAGAGTGGTGCAGAAAGAGGCAAAAAAAATGCAAAAAGAGGAAGAAAGGTGTCAAATGAGGAAGAGAGATGCCGAAAGATAAAGAAAGGAGCAAAAAAAGCAAGAGAGTCCAGAAAGAAGCAAAAGAGGTACAGAAGGAAGAGTGTTGGGTGCAGAAAGAAGCAAGTGAGGTATAGAAAGAGGCAAGAGAGGTGCAGAAAGAAGCAAGAGAAGTGCAGAATCAAGAAGAATAGTGCAGAAAGAAAGAAGAGAAGTACAGAGAGGCAATAGAGGTGCAGAAAGAGGCAAGAGACGTGCAGAAAGAGTCAAGAGAGGTGCAGAAAGAAATAAGAGAAGCACAGAAAGAGGAAGGAGAATGCAGAAAGAGGAAGAAAGGTGCACAAAGTAGCAAGAGAAGTACAAAAAGAAGGAAAAGAGGTGCAGAAAGAAGCAGGAGAGGTGCAGAAAGACAGAAGAGAATTGCAGAAAGAAGCAAGAGAAGTGCAGAAACAAGCAAGAGAAGTGCAGAAAGTAGAAGAAAGGTACAGAAAGAAGCAAGAGAGGTATAGAAAGAAGCAAGAGGATTGATGAAAGAGGCAAGAGAGGGGCAGAAAGAAGCAAGAGAGGTGTGGAACAAAGCAAGAGAGGTGCAGAAACAAACAAGAGAGGTCCAGAAAGAGGAAGAAAGGTACAGAAGGAGGAAGAGAGGTACAGAAAGAAGCAAGAGAGGTGCAGAAAGAGGAAGAAAGGTGCAGAAAGAAGCAAGAGAGTTGAAGATAGAAGGAAGAGGAGTGATAAAAGAGGTAAGGGGGACAGAAATAAACAAGAGAGGTGAAAAAAAGAAGCAAGGAGGTGCAGAAACAAGCAAAAGAGATACAGAAAGAGGAAGAAAGGTGCAGAAAGAGGAAGAGAGGTGCAGAAAGAGGCAAGACCAGTGGAGAAAGAGGAAGAAAGATACAGAAAGAGAGCGAGAGAAAGAAGCAAAAGAGGTCCAGAAAGAAGCAAGAGAGGTGCAGAAACAAGCAAGCAAAGTGGAGAAAGAATCAAGAGAGGTGCAGAGGGGGACAAAAGAGGCAAGAGAAGTGCAGAAAGAGGGAGACAGGTGCAGCAAGGAGCAAGTGAAATGCAGATAGAGGCAAGAGAGTTACAGAAATAAGCAAGAGAGGTACAGAAAAAAGCAAGAGAGGTGCATAGAGAAGTTAGAGGTACAGAAAGAGTTGAGAGAGGTGCAGAAAGAAGCAATAGAAGTTCAGAAAGAAGCAAGAGAGCTACAGAAAGAAGCAAGAGAGATACGGAAAGAAGCAAGCGAGGTGCAAAAAGCAGCAAGAGAGGTGCAGAAAGAGGCAAGAGAGGTGCAAAAAGAGGCAAGAGAAGTGCAGAAAGAAGCAGGAGAAGTATAGAAAGAAGCAGAAAGTCAATTGAGGTGCAGAAAGAAGCAAGAGAAGTATAGAAAGAAGCAAGAGAGGTGCAGAAAGAAGCAAGAGAGATACAGAAGGAAGGGAGTGAGGTACAGAAAGAGACAAGTGAGGTGCAGAAAGAAGCAAGAGAGGTGTAGATAGAAGCAAGAGAGGTGCAGAAAGAAGCAAGAGAATGCAGGGAGAAGTAAGGGAGGTATAGAAAGAGGCAAGAAAAGTGCAGAAAGAGGAAGAAAGGTGCAGAAAGAAGCAGGAGAAAAGCAGAAAGCAGCAAGAGAGGCGTAGAAAGAAGCAAGAGAGGTGTAGAAAGAAGCAAGAAAGGCGCAGAAAGAAGCAAGAGAAGTGCAGAAAGAGGCAAGAGAGGTGCAGAAGGAGGTAAGAGAAGTGCAGAAACAAGAAGAAAGGTGCTGAAAGAGGAAGAAAGGTACAGAAAGAGGAAGAAAGGTGCAGAAAAAGGAAAAAGGTGCAGAAAGACGCAAGAGAAGTGCAGAAAGAAGCAAGAGAGGTGCAGAAAGAGGAATAAAGGTGCAGAAAAAGGAAAAAGGTGCAGAAAGACGCAAGAGAAGTGCAGAAAGAAGCAAGAGAGGTGCAGAAAGAGGAATAAAGGTGCAGAAAAAGGAAAAAGGTGCAGAAAGACGCAAGAGAAGTGCAGAAAGAAGCAAGAGAGGTGCAGAAAGAGGAATAAAGGTGCAGAAAGAAGCAAGAGAGTTGAAGAAAGAAGGTAAGGGGGACAGAAATAAACAAGAGAGGTGCAAAAAGAAGCAAGGAGGTGCAGAAACAAGCAAACGAGGTACAGATAGAGGAAGAAATGTGCAGAAAAAGGAAGAGAGGTGCAGAAAGAGGCAAGACAAGTGGAGAAAGAGGAAGAAAGATACAGAAAGAAGCGAGAGAGCGAGAGAAAGAAGCAAAAGAGGTCCAGAAAAAAGCAAGCGAGGTGCAGAAACAAGCAAGCAAAGTGGAGAAAGAATCAAGAGAGGTGCAGAAGGGGACAAAAGAGGCAAGAGAAGTGCAGAAAGAGGGAGACAGGTGCAGAAAGGAGCAAGTGAAATGCAGATAGAGGCAAGAGAGTTACAGAAATAAGCAAGAGAGGTGCAGAAAAAAGCAAGAGAGGTGCATAGAGAAGTTAGAGGTACAGAAAGAGGTGAGAGAGGTGCAGAAAGAAGCAATAGAAGTTCAGAAAGAAGCAAGAGAGGTGCAGAAAGAAGCAAGAGAGATACGGAAAGAAGCAAGCGAGGTGCAAAAAGAAACAAGAGAGGTGCAGAAAGAGGGAAGAGAGGTGCAAAAAGAGGCAAGAGAAGTGCAGAAAGAGGCAGGAGAAGTGCAGAAAGGAGCAAGAGTGGTACAGAAAGAAGATGAAATATGCAGAAAGAGTCAATAGAGGTGCAGAAAGAAGCAAGAGAAGTATAGAAAGAAGCAAGAGAGGTGCAGAAAGAAGCAAGAGAGGTACAGAAGGAAGGCAGTAAGGTACAGAAAGAGACAAGTGAGGTGCAGAAAGAAGCAAGAGAGGTGTAGATAGAAGCAAGACAGGTACAGAAAGAGGAAGAAAGGTGCAAAAAGAGGCAAGAGAAGTACAGAAAGAGGCAGGAGAAGTGCAGAAAGGAGCAAGAGTGGTACAGAAAGAAGAGGAAATATGCAGAAAGAGGCATTAGAGGTGCAGAAAGAAACAAGAGAAGTATAGAAAGAAGCAAGAGAGGTGCAGAAAGAAGCAAGAGAGGTACAGAAAGAAGGAAGTGAGGTACAGAAAGAGGCAAGTGAGGTGCAGAAAGAAGCAAGAGAGGTGTAGAAAGAAGCAAGAGAGGTGCAGAAAGAGGAAGAAAGGTACAGAAAGAAGCAAGAGAGGTACAGAAAGAGGCAAGAGAAATGCAGAAAACAGCACAAGAGGTGCAGAAAGAAGCAAGAGAATTGCAGAAAGAGGCAAGAGAAGTGCAGAAAGAGGCAGGAGAAGTGCAGAAAGAAGCAAGAGTGGTACAGAAAGAAGAGGAAATATGCAGAAAGAGGCAATAGAGGTGCAGAAAGAAGCAAGAGAGGTGCAGAAAGAGGCAAGAGAAATGCAGAAAGACACAAGAGACGTGCAGAAAGAAGCAAGAGAAGTGCAGAAAGAAGCAAGAGAGGTGCAGAAAGAAGAAGAAAGGTACAGAAAGAGGCAAGAGAAGCGCAGAAAGAGGCAAGAGTGGTGCAGAAAGAAGCAAGAGATGTGTAGAAAGAAGCAAGAGAGCTGCAGAAACAAGGGAGGTGCAGAAAGAGGAAGAGGTGTGCAGAAAGAGGCAAGAGAAGTGCAGAAAGAGGAAGTATGGTACAGAAAGAAGCAACTGAAATGCAGAAAGAAGAAAGAGAAGTGCAGAAAGAAGGAAGGTAAGTGATGAAAGAGAAAAGAGAGGTGCAGAAAGAAGCAAGAGAGGTGCAGAAAGAAGCAAGAGAGGTGCAGAAAGAGGAAAGGGAAGTGCAGAAAGAGGCAAGAGCGGTCCAGAAAGAGACAATAGAAGTACAGAAAGAAGCAAGAGAGGTGCAGAAAGAGGAAAAAGCTACAGAAAGAGGAAGAAAGGCGCAGAAAGAAGCAAGAGAGGTGCAGAAAGAAGCAAGGAGGTGCAGAAACAAGCAAAAGAGATACAGAAAGAGGAAGAAAGGTGCAGAAAGAGGAAGAGAGGTGCAGAAAGAGGCAAGACAGGTGGAGAAAGAGGAAGAAAGATACAGAAAGAGAGCGAGAGAAAGAAGCAAAAGAGGTCCAGAAAGAAGCAAGAGATGTGCAGAAACAAGCAAGCAAAGTGGAGAAAGAATCAAGAGAGGTGCAGAGGGGAACAAAAGAGGCAAGAGAAGTGCAGAAAGAGGGAGACAGGTGCAGCAAGGAGCAAGTGAAATGCAGATAGAGGCAAGAGAGTTACAGAAATAAGCAAGAGAGGTACAGAAAAAAGCAAGAGAGGTGCATAGAGAAGTTAGAGGTACAGAAAGAGGTGAGAGAGGGCAGAAAGAAGCAATAGAAGTTCAGAAAGAAGCAAGAGAGCTACAGAAAGAAGCAAGAGAGATACGGAAAGAAGCAAGCGAGGTGCAAAAAGCAGCAAGAGAGGTGCAGAAAGAGGCAAGAGAGGTGCAAAAAGAGGCAAGAGAAGTGCAGAAAGGAGCAGGAGAAGTATAGAAAGAAGCAGAAAGTCAATCGAGGTGCAGAAAGAAGCAAGAGAAGTATAGAAAGAAGCAAGAGAGGTGCAGAAAGAAGCAAGAGAGGTACAGAAGGAAGGGAGTGAGGTACAGAAAGAGACAAGTGAGGTGCAGAAAGAAGCAAGAGAGGTGTAGATAGAAGCAAGAGAGGTGCAGAAAGAAGCAAGAGAATGCAGGGAGAAGTAAGGGAGGTATAGAAAGAGGCAAGAAAAGTGCAGAAAGAGGAAGAAAGGTGCAGAAAGAAGCAGGAGAAAAGCAGAAAGCAGCAAGAGAGGCGTAGAAAGAAGCAAGAGAGGTGTAGAAAGAAGCAAGAGAGGTGCAGAAAGAAGTAAGAGAGGCGCAGAAAGAAGCAAGAGAAGTGCAGAAAGAGGCAAGAGAGGTGCAGAAGGAGGTAAGAGAAGTGCAGAAACAAGAAGAAAGGTGCTGAAAGAGGAAGAAAGGTACAGAAAGAGGAAGAAAGGTGCAGAAAAAGGAAAAAGGTGCAGAAAGACGCAAGAGAAGTGCAGAAAGAAGCAAGAGAGGTGCAGAAAGAGGAATAAAGGTGCAGAAAAAGGAAAAAGGTGCAGAAAGACGCAAGAGAAGTGCAGAAAGAAGCAAGAGAGGTGCAGAAAGAGGAATAAAGGTGCAGAAAAAGGAAAAAGGTGCAGAAAGACGCAAGAGAAGTGCAGAAAGAAGCAAGAGAGGTGCAGAAAGAGGAATAAAGGTGCAGAAAGAAGCAAGAGAGTTGAAGAAAGAAGGTAAGGGGGACAGAAATAAACAAGAGAGGTGCAAAAAGAAGCAAGGAGGTGCAGAAACAAGCAAACGAGGTACAGATAGAGGAAGAAATGTGCAGAAAAAGGAAGAGAGGTGCAGAAAGAGGCAAGACAAGTGGAGAAAGAGGAAGAAAGATACAGAAAGAAGCGAGAGAGCGAGAGAAAGAAGCAAAAGAGGTCCAGAAAAAAGCAAGCGAGGTGCAGAAACAAGCAAGCAAAGTGGAGAAAGAATCAAGAGAGGTGCAGAAGGGGACAAAAGAGGCAAGAGAAGTGCAGAAAGAGGGAGACAGGTGCAGAAAGGAGCAAGTGAAATGCAGATAGAGGCAAGAGAGTTACAGAAATAAGCAAGAGAGGTGCAGAAAAAAGCAAGAGAGGTGCATAGAGAAGTTAGAGGTACAGAAAGAGGTGAGAGAGGTGCAGAAAGAAGCAATAGAAGTTCAGAAAGAAGCAAGAGAGGTGCAGAAAGAAGCAAGAGAGATACGGAAAGAAGCAAGCGAGGTGCAAAAAGAAACAAGAGAGGTGCAGAAAGAGGGAAGAGAGGTGCAAAAAGAGGCAAGAGAAGTGCAGAAAGAGGCAGGAGAAGTGCAGAAAGGAGCAAGAGTGGTACAGAAAGAAGATGAAATATGCAGAAAGAGTCAATAGAGGTGCAGAAAGAAGCAAGAGAAGTATAGAAAGAAGCAAGAGAGGTGCAGAAAGAAGCAAGAGAGGTACAGAAGGAAGGCAGTAAGGTACAGAAAGAGACAAGTGAGGTGCAGAAAGAAGCAAGAGAGGTGTAGATAGAAGCAAGACAGGTACAGAAAGAGGAAGAAAGGTGCAAAAGAGGCAAGAGAAGTACAGAAAGAGGCAGGAGAAGTGCAGAAAGGAGCAAGAGTGGTACAGAAAGAAGAGGAAATATGCAGAAAGAGGCATTAGAGGTGCAGAAAGAAACAAGAGAAGTATAGAAAGAAGCAAGAGAGGTGCAGAAAGAAGCAAGAGAGGTACAGAAAGAAGGAAGTGAGGTACAGAAAGAGGCAAGTGAGGTGCAGAAAGAAGCAAGAGAGGTGTAGAAAGAAGCAAGAGAGGTGCAGAAAGAGGAAGAAAGGTACAGAAAGAAGCAAGAGAGGTACAGAAAGAGGCAAGAGAAATGCAGAAAACAGCACAAGAGGTGCAGAAAGAAGCAAGAGAATTGCAGAAAGAGGCAAGAGAAGTGCAGAAAGAGGCAGGAGAAGTGCAGAAAGAAGCAAGAGTGGTACAGAAAGAAGAGGAAATATGCAGAAAGAGGCAATAGAGGTGCAGAAAGAAGCAAGAGAGGTGCAGAAAGAGGCAAGAGAAATGCAGAAAGACACAAGAGACGTGCAGAAAGAAGCAAGAGAAGTGCAGAAAGAAGCAAGAGAGGTGCAGAAAGAAGAAGAAAGGTACAGAAAGAGGCAAGAGAAGCGCAGAAAGAGGCAAGAGTGGTGCAGAAAGAAGCAAGAGATGTGTAGAAAGAAGCAAGAGAGCTGCAGAAACAAGGGAGGTGCAGAAAGAGGAAGAGGTGTGCAGAAAGAGGCAAGAGAAGTGCAGAAAGAGGAAGTATGGTACAGAAAGAAGCAACTGAAATGCAGAAAGAAGAAAGAGAAGTGCAGAAAGAAGGAAGGTAAGTGATGAAAGAGAAAAGAGAGGTGCAGAAAGAAGCAAGAGAGGTGCAGAAAGAAGCAAGAGAGGTGCAGAAAGAGGAAAGGGAAGTGCAGAAAGAGGCAAGAGCGGTCCAGAAAGAGACAATAGAAGTACAGAAAGAAGCAAGAGAGGTGCAGAAAGAGGAAAAAGCTACAGAAAGAGGAAGAAAGGCGCAGAAAGAAGCAAGAGAGGTGCAGAAAGAAGCAAGAAAAGTGCAGAAAGAAGCAAGAGAGGTACAGAAAGAAGCAAGAGAGGCACAGAAAGAGGAAGAAAGGTACAGAAGGAAGCAAGAGAGGTACAGAAAGAGGCAAGAGAAGTTCAGAAAACAGCATGAGAGGAGCAGAAAGAAGCAAGAGAAGTGCAGAAAGAGGCAAGAGAAGTACAGAAAGAGGCAGGAGAAGTGCAGCAAGAAGCAAGAGAGGTGCAGAAAGAGGAGGAAATATGCAGAAAGAGGTAATAGAGGTGCAGAAAGAAGCAAGAGAGGTGCAGAAAGAGGCAAGATAAATGCAGAAAGACACAAGAGACGTGCAGAAAGAAGCAAGAGAAGTGCAGAAAGAGGAAGAAAGGCGAAGAAAAAGGAAGAAAGGCACAGAAAGAGGAAGAAAGGCACAGAAAGAAGCAAGAGAAGTGCAGAAAGAAGCAAGAGAGGTGCAGAAAGAAGAAGAAAGGTACAGAAAGAGGCAAGAGAAGCGCAGAAAGAGACAAGAGTGGTGCAGAAAGAAGCAAGAGATGTGTAGAAAGAAGCAAGAGAGCTGCAGAAACAAGGGAGGTGCAGAAAGAGGAAGAGGTGTGCAGAAAGAGGCAAGAGAAGTGCAGAAAGAGGAAGTATGGTACAGAAAGAAGCAACTGAAATGCAGAAAGAAGCAAGAGAAGTGCAGAAAGAAGGAAGGTAAGTGATGAAAGAGAAAAGAGAGGTGCAGAAAGAAGCAAGAGAGGTGCAGAAAGAAGCAAGAGAGGTGCAGAAAGAGGCAAGAGAAGTGCAGAAAGAGGCAAGAGCGGTCCAGAAAGAGACAATAGAAGTACAGAAAGAAGCAAGAGAGGTGCAGAAAGAGGAAAAAGCTGCAGAAAGAGGAAGAAAGGTGCGAAAGAGGAAGAAAGGCGCAGAAAGAAGCAAGAGAGGTGCAGAAAGAAGCAAGAAAAGTGCAGAAAGAAGCAAGAGAGGTACAGAAAGAGGCAAGAGAAGTTCAGAAAACAGCATGAGAGGAGCAGAAAGAAGCAAGAGAAGTGCAGAAAGAGGCAAGAGAAGTACAGAAAGAGGCAGGAGAAGTGCAGCAAGAAGCAAGAGAGGTGCAGAAAGAGGAGGAAATATGCAGAAAGAGGTAATAGAGGTGCAGAAAGAAGCAAGAGAGGTGCAGAAAGAGGCAAGAGAAGTACAGAAAGAGACAAGAGAAGTGCAGAAAGAAGCAAGAGAGGTGCAGAAAGAGGAAGAAAGGTGACGAAAGAGGAAGAAAGGCACAGAAAGAGGAAGAAATGTACAGAAAAAAGCACGAGAGCTGCAGAAATAAGGGAGGTGCAGAAAGAGGAATCGGTGTGCAGAAAGAGGCAAGAGAAGTGCAGAAAGAGGAAGAAAGGTACAGAAAGGAGCAACAGAAATGTAGAAAGCGGCAAGAGAAGTGCAGAAAGTGGAAGAAAGGTGCAGTAGGAAGCAAGAGAGGTGCAGAAAGAGGCAAGATAAATGCAGAAAGACACAAGAGACGTGCAGAAAGAAGCAAGAGAAGTGCAGAAAGAGGAAGAAAGGCGAAGAAAAAGGAAGAAAGGCACAGAAAGAGGAAGAAAGGCACAGAAAGAAGCAAGAGAAGTGCAGAAAGAAGCAAGAGAGGTGCAGAAAGAAGAAGAAAGGTACAGAAAGAGGCAAGAGAAGCGCAGAAAGAGGCAAGAGAGGTGCAGAAAGAAGCAAGAGAGGTGCAAAAAGGGGCAAGAGCGGTGCAGAAAGAGGAAAAAAGCTGCAGAAAGAGGAAGAAAGGTACAAAAAGAAGCAAGAGAAGTGCAGAAAGAAGCAAGAAAGGTAAAGAAAGAAGCAAGAAAGGTGCAGAAAGAGGCAAGAGAGGTGCTGAAAGAGGCAAAAGAAGTGCAGAAAGAAGCAAGCAAGGTACAGAATGAAGCAAGAGAGGTGCAGAAAGATGTAAAAAGCTGCAGAAAGAGGAAGAAAGGTGCTTAAAGAAGAAGAAATTTGCAGAAAGAAGCAAGAGAGGTGGAGAAAGTGGAAGAAAGCTGCAGAAAGAGGAAGAAAGGTGAAGAAAGAGGAAGAATTGCACAGAAAAAAGCAAGAGAAGTGCAGAAAGAAGCAAGAGAGGTAAAGAAAGAAGCAATAGAGGTGCAGAAAGAGGCAAGAGAGGTGCAGAAAGAGGCAAGAGAAATGCACAAAGAGGAAGAATGGTGCCAAAAGAGGAAGAGAGGTGCAGAAAGAGGAAGAAAGGAGCAGAAAGAAGCAAGAGAGTGCAGACAGAAGCAATAAAGGTACAGAAAGAAGTGTGTGAGGTGCAGAAAGAAGCAAGTGAGGTGCAGAAAGAGGCAAGAGAGGTGCAGAGAGAAGTGAAGAAAGAAGAATAGTGCAGAAAGAAGGAAGAGAAGTACAGAAAGAGGCATTAGAAGTGCAGAAAGAGGCAAGAGAGATGCAGAAAGAGGCAAGAGAATGCAGAAAGAGGAGGGCAGGTGTACACAGAAGCAAGAGAAGTAAAGAAAGAAGCAAGAGAGGTGCAGAAAGAAGCAGGAGAGGTGCAGAAAGACAGAAAAGAATTGCTGAAATAAGCAAGAGAAGAGCAGAAACAGGCTAGAGAGGTGCAGAACGTGGAAGAAATGTGTAAAAAAGAAGCAAGAGAGGTGTAGAAAGAAGCAAGAGGAGTGATGAAAGAGGCAAGAGAGGGGCAGAAAGAAGCAAGAGAGGTGTGGGAAGAAGCAAGAGAGGTGCAGAAACAAACAAGAGAGGTGCAGAAAGAGGAAGAAAGGTAAAGAAAGAGGAAGAGAAGTGCAGAAAGAGAAACAAAGGTGCAGAAAGAAGCAAAAGAGCAGAAAGAAGAAAGAGAGGTACAGAAAGAAGCAAGAGAGGGGCAAAAAGAGGAAAAAAGGTTCAAAAACAGGCAAGAGAAGTACAGAAAGAGGCAAGAGTGGTGCATAAAGAAGCAAGAGAGGTGCAGAAAGAAGCAAGAGAGCTGCAGAAATAAGGGAGGTGCAGAAAGAGAAAGAAGTGTGCTGTAAGAGGCAAGAGAAGTGCAGAAAGAGGAAGAAAGGTACAGAAAGAAGCAACAGAAATGCATAAAGAGGCAAGAGATGTGCAGAAAGAGGAAGAAAGGTACAGAAAGAAGCAAGAGAAGTGTAGAAAGAAGCTTGAGAAGTGCAGAAAGAAACAAGAGAGGTGCAAAAAAGAGGAAGAAAGGTACAGAAAGAGGCAAAAGAAGCGCAGAAAGAGAAAAGAGTGGTGCAGAAAGAAGCAAGAGAGGTGCAGAAAGAAGCAAGAGAGCTGCAGAAATAAGGGAGGTGCAGAAAGAGGAAGAGGTGTGCAATAAGAGGCAAGAGAAGTGCAGATAGAAACAAGAGAGGTGTAGAATGAAGAAAAAAGCTGCAGAAAGAGGAAGAAAGGTGCAGAAAAAGGAGGAAAGTCACAGAAAGAAGCAAGAGAGGTGCAGAAAGAAGCAAGAGAAGTGCAGAAAGAAACAACAGAGGTGCAGAAATAGGAAGAAAGCTGTAGAAAGAGGAAGAAAGGTACAGAAAGAGGAAGAAAGGTACAGAAAGAAGCAAGAGAAGTGCAGAAAGAAGCAAGAGAGGTAAAGAAAGAAGCAAGAGAGGTGCAGAAAGACAAGAGAGGTGCTGAAATAGGCAATAGAAGTGCAGAAAGAAGCAAGCGAGGTACAAAAAGAAGCAAGAAAGGAGCAGAAAGAGGTAAAAAGCTGCAGAAAGAGGAAGAGAGGTGCATAAAGAGGAAGAAAGGCAGAGAAAGAAGCAAAAGAGGTGGAGAAAGAAGCAAGAGAGGTGGAGAAAGAAGCAATAGAAGTGCAGAAATAAGCAAGGGAGGTGCAGAAAGAGGAAGAAAGCTGCCGAAAGAGGAAGGAAGGTGCAGAAAGAGGAAGAAAGACACAGAAAAAAACAAGAGAAGTGCAGAAAGAAGCCAGAGAGGTGCAGAAAGAGGCAAGAGAGGTGCAGAAAGAGGCAAGAGAAGTGCAGAAAGAGGAAGAAAGGTGCCAAAAGAGGAAGAGAGGTGCAGAAAGAGGAAGAAAGGAGCAGAAAGAAGCAAGAGAGTGCAGAAAGAAGCGAGAGAGGTACATAAAGAAGAGTGTGAGGTGCAGAAAGAAGCAAGTGAGGTGCAGAAAGAGGCAAGAGAGGTGCAGAAAAAAGCAAGAGAAGTGAAGAAAGAAGAAAAGCGCAGAAAGAAGGAAGAGATTTGCAGAAAGAGGCAATAGAAGTGCAGAAAGAGGCAAGAGAAGTGCAGAAAGAGCCAAGAGCAGTGCAGAAAGAAGCAAGAGAGGTGCAGAAAGAGGCAAGAGAAGCGCAGAAAGAGCCAAGAGCGGTGCAGAAAGAAGCGAGAGAGGTGCAGAAAGAGGAAAGAGAAGCACAGACAGAGGCTAGAGCGGTGAAGAAAGACAAGTGAAGTGCAGAAAGAAGCAAGAGAGGTGCAGAAAGAGGAAAAAAGCTGCAGAAAGAAGAAGAAAGGTGCAGAAAGAGGAAGAAAGGTGCAGAAAGAAGCAAGATAGCTGCAGAAAGTAGCAAGAGAAGGGCAGAAAGAAGCAAGAGAGGTGCAGATAGAGGAAGAAAGCTGCAGAAAGAGGAAGAAAGGCACAGAAAGAAGCATCAGAAGTTCAGAAAGAAGCAAGAGAGGTAAAGAAAGAAGCAAGAGAGTTGCAGAAAGAGGCAAGAGAGGTGCTGAAATAGGCAATAGAAGTGCAGAAAGAAGCAAGCAAGGTACAGAAAGAAGCAAGAGAGGTGCAGAAAGAGGAAAAAGCTGCAGAAAGAGGAAGAAAGGTGCAGAAAGAGGAAGAAAGGCACAGAAAGAAGCAAGAGAGGTGCAGAAAGAAGCGAGAGAAGTGCAGAAAGAACGAAGAGAGGTGCAGAAAGAAGAAGAAAGCTGCAGAAAGAGGAAGAATGGTTCAGAAAGTGGAAGAATGGTTCAAAAAGAGGAAGAATGGCAAAGAAAGAAGCAAGAGAAGTGCAGAAAGAAGCAAGAGAGGTGAAGAAAGAAACAATAGAGGTGCAGAAAGAGACAAGAGAGGTGCAGAAAGAGGCAAAAAAAATGCAAAAAGAGGAAGAAAGGTGTCAAATGAGGAAGAGAGATGCCGAAAGATAAAGAAAGGAGCAAAAAAAAGCAAGAGAGTCCAGAAAGAAGCAAAAGAGGTACAGAAGGAAGAGTGTTGGGTGCAGAAAGAAGCAAGTGAGGTATAGAGAGAGGCTAGAGAGGTGCAGAAAGAAGCAAGAGAAGTGCAGAATCAAGAAGAATAGTGCAGAAAGAAAAAAGAGAAGTACAGAGAGGCAATAGAGGTGCAGAAAGAGGCAAGAGACGTGCAGAAAGAGGCAAGAGAGGTGCAGAAAGAAATAAGAGAAGCACAGAAAGAGGAAGGAGAATGCAGAAAGAGGAAGAAAGGTGCAGAAAGTAGCAAGAGAAGTACAGAAAGAAGGAAAAGAGGTGCAGAAAGAAGCAGGAGAGGTACAGAAAGACAGAAGAGAATTGCAGAAAGAAGCAAGAGAAGTGCAGAAACAAGCAAGAGAAGTGCAGAAAGTAGAAGAAAGGTACAGAAAGAAGCAAGAGAGGTATAGAAAGAAGCAAGAGGAGTGATGAAAGAGGCAAGAGAGGGGCAGAAAGAAGCAAGAGAGGTGTGGAACAAAGCAAGAGAGGTGCAGAAACAAACAAGAGAGGTCCAGAAAGAGGAAGAAAGGTACAGAAGGAGGAAGAGAGGTACAGAAAGAAGCAAGAGAGGTGCAGAAAGAGGAAGAAAGGTGCAGAAAGAAGCAAGAGAGTTGAAGATAGAAGGAAGAGGTGTGATAAAAGAGGTAAGTGGGACAGAAATAAACAAGAGAGGTGAAAAAAAGAAGCAAGGAGGTGCAGAAACAAGCAAAAGAGATACAGAAAGAGGAAGAAAGGTGCAGAAAGAGGAAGAGAGGTGCAGAAAGAGGCAAGACAGGTGGAGAAAGAGGAAGAAAGATACAGAAAGAGAGCGAGAGAAAGAAGCAAAAGAGGTCCAGAAAGAAGCAAGAGAGGTGCAGAAACAAGCAAGCAAAGTGGAGAAAGAATCAAGAGAGGTGCAGAGGGGAACAAAAGAGGCAAGAGAAGTGCAGAAAGAGGGAGACAGGTGCAGCAAGGAGCAAGTGAAATGCAGATAGAGGCAAGAGAGTTACAGAAATAAGCAAGAGAGGTACAGAAAAAAGCAAGAGAGGTGCATAGAGAAGTTAGAGGTACAGAAAGAGGTGAGAGAGGGGCAGAAAGAAGCAATAGAAGTTCAGAAAGAAGCAAGAGAGCTACAGAAAGAAGCAAGAGAGATACGGAAAGAAGCAAGCGAGGTGCAAAAAGCAGCAAGAGAGGTGCAGAAAGAGGCAAGAGAGGTGCAAAAGAGGCAAGAGAAGTGCAGAAAGGAGCAGGAGAAGTATAGAAAGAAGCAGAAAGTCAATCGAGGTGCAGAAAGAAGCAAGAGAAGTATAGAAAGAAGCAAGAGAGGTGCAGAAAGAAGCAAGAGAGGTACAGAAGGAAGGGAGTGAGGTACAGAAAGAGACAAGTGAGGTGCAGAAAGAAGCAAGAGAGGTGTAGATAGAAGCAAGAGAGGTGCAGAAAGAAGCAAGAGAATGCAGGGAGAAGTAAGGGAGGTATAGAAAGAGGCAAGAAAAGTGCAGAAAGAGGAAGAAAGGTGCAGAAAGAAGCAGGAGAAAAGCAGAAAGCAGCAAGAGAGGCGTAGAAAGAAGCAAGAGAGGTGTAGAAAGAAGCAAGAGAGGTGCAGAAAGAAGTAAGAGAGGCGCAGAAAGAAGCAAGAGAAGTGCAGAAAGAGGCAAGAGAGGTGCAGAAGGAGGTAAGAGAAGTGCAGAAACAAGAAGAAAGGTGCTGAAAGAGGAAGAAAGGTACAGAAAGAGGAAGAAAGGTGCAGAAAAAGGAAAAAGGTGCAGAACGACGCAAGAGAAGTGCAGAAAGAAGCAAGAGAGGTGCAGAAAGAGGAATAAAGGTGCAGAAAAAGGAAAAAGGTGCAGAAAGACGCAAGAGAAGTGCAGAAAGAAGCAAGAGAGGTGCAGAAAGAGGAATAAAGGTGCAGAAAAAGGAAAAAGGTGCAGAAAGACGCAAGAGAAGTGCAGAAAGAAGCAAGAGAGGTGCAGAAAGAGGAATAAAGGTGCAGAAAGAAGCAAGAGAGTTGAAGAAAGAAGGTAAGGGGGACAGAAATAAACAAGAGAGATGCAAAAAGAAGCAAGGAGGTGCAGAAACAAGCAAACGAGGTACAGGTAGAGGAAGAAAGGTGCAGAAAAAGGAAGAGAGGTGCAGAAAGAGGCAAGACAAGTGGAGAAAGAGGAAGAAAGATACAGAAAGAAGCGAGAGAGCGAGAGAAAGAAGCAAAAGAGGTCCAGAAAAAAGCAAGCGAGGTGCAGAAACAAGCAAGCAAAGTGGAGAAAGAATCAAAAGAGGTGCAGAAGGGGACAAAAGAGGCAAGAGAAGTGCAGAAAGAGGGAGACAGGTGCAGAAAGGAGCAAGTGAAATGCAGATAGAGGCAAGAGAGTTACAGAAATAAGCAAGAGAGGTACAGAAAAAAGCAAGAGAGGTGCATAGAGAAGTTAGAGGTACAGAAAGAGGTGAGAGAGGTGCAGAAAGAAGCAATAGAAGTTCAGAAAGAAGCAAGAGAGGTGCAGAAAGAAGCAAGAGAGATACGGAAATAAGCAAGCGAGGTGCAAAAAGAAGCAAGAGAGGTGCAGAAAGAGGGAAGAGAGGTGCAAAAAGAGGCAAGAGAAGTGCAGAAAGAGGCAGGAGAAGTGCAGAAAGGAGTAAGAGTGGTACAGAAAGAAGAGGAAATATGCAGAAAGAGTCAATAGAGGTGCAGAAAGAAGCAAGAGAAGTATAGAAAGAAGCAAGAGAGGTGCAGAAAGAAGCAAGAGAGGTACAGAAGGAAGGGGGTGAGGTACAGAAAGAGACAAGTGAGGTGCAGAAAGAAGCAAGAGAGGTGTAGATAGAAGCAAGACAGGTACAGAAAGAGGAAGAAAGGTGCAAAAAGAGGCAAGAGAAGTACAGAAAGAGGCAGGAGAAGTGCAGAAAGGAGCAAGAGTGGTACAGAAAGAAGAGGAAATATGCAGAAAGAGGCATTAGAGGTGCAGAAAGAAACAAGAGAAGTATAGAAAGAAGCAAGAGAGGTGCAGAAAGAAGCAAGAGAGGTACAGAAAGAAGGAAGTGAGGTACAGAAAGAGGCAAGTGAGGTGCAGAAAGAAGCAAGAGAGGTGTAGAAAGAAGCAAGAGAGGTGCAGAAAGAGGAAGAAAGGTACAGAAAGAAGCAAGAGAGGTACAGAAAGAGGCAAGAGAAATGCAGAAAACAGCACAAGAGGTGCAGAAAGAAGCAAGAGAATTGCAGAAAGAGGCAAGAGAAGTGCAGAAAGAGGCAGGAGAAGTGCAGAAAGAAGCAAGAGTGGTACAGAAAGAAGAGGAAATATGCACAAAGAGGCAATAGAGGTGCAGAAAGAAGCAAGAGAGGTGCAGAAAGAGGCAAGAGAAATGCAGAAAGACACAAGAGACGTGCAGAAAGAAGCAAGAGAAGTGCAGAAAGAAGCAAGAGAGGTGCAGAAAGAAGAAGAAAGGTACAGAAAGAGGCAAGAGAAGCGCAGAAAGAGGCAAGAGTGGTGCAGAAAGAAGCAAGAGATGTGTAGAAAGAAGCAAGAGAGCTGCAGAAACAAGGGAGATGCAGAAAGAGGAAGAGGTGTGCAGAAAGAGGCAAGAGAAGTGCAGAAAGAGGAAGTATGGTACAGAAAGAAGCAACTGAAATGCAGAAAGAAGCAAGAGAAGTGCAGAAAGAAGGAAGGTAAGTGATGAAAGAGAAAAGAGAGGTGCAGAAAGAAGCAAGAGAGGTGCAGAAAGAAGCAAGAGAGGTGCAGAAAGAGGCAAGAGAAGTGCAGAAAGAGGCAAGAGCGGTTCAGAAAGAGACAATAGAAGTACAGAAAGAAGCAAGAGAGGTGCAGAAAGAGGAAAAAGCTGCAGAAAGAGGAAGAAAGGCGCAGAAAGAAGCAAGAGAGGTGCAGAAAGAAGCAAGAAAAGTGCAGAAAGAAGCAAGAGAGGTACAGAAAGAAGCAAGAGAGGCACAGAAAGAGGAAGAAAGGTACAGAAGGAAGCAAGAGAGGTACAGAAAGAGGCAAGAGAAGTTCAGAAAACAGCATGAGAGGAGCAGAAAGAAGCAAGAGAAGTGCAGAAAGAGGCAAGAGAAGTACAGAAAGAGGCAGGAGAAGTGCAGCAAGAAGCAAGAGAGGTGCAGAAAGAGGAGGAAATATGCAGAAAGAGGTAATAGAGGTACAGAAAGAAGCAAGAGAGGTGCAGAAAGAGGCAAGAGAAAAGCAGAAAGACACAAGAGACGTGCAGAGAGAAGCAAGAGAAGTGCAGAAAGAGGAAGAAAGGCGAAGAAAAAGGAAGAAAGGCACAGAAAGAGGAAGAAAGGCACAGAAAGAAGCAAGAGAAGTGCAGAAAGAAGCAAGAGAGGTGCAGAAAGAAGAAGAAAGGTACAGAAAGAGGCAAGAGAAGCGCAGAAAGAGGCAAGAGTGGTGCAGAAAGAAGCAAGAGATGTGTAGAAAGAAGCAAGAGAGCTGCAGAAACAAGGGAGGTGCAGAAAGAGGAAGAGGTGTGCAGAAAGAGGCAAGAGAAGTGCAGAAAGAGGAAGTATGGTACAGAAAGAAGCAACTGAAATGCAGAAAGAAGCAAGAGAAGTGCAGAAAGAAGGAAGGTAAGTGATGAAAGAGAAAAGAGAGGTGCAGAAAGAAGCAAGAGAGGTGCAGAAAGAAGCAAGAGAGGTGCAGAAAGAGGCAAGAGAAGTGCAGAAAGAGGCAAGAGCGGTTCAGAAAGAGACAATAGAAGTACAGAAAGAAGCAAGAGAGGTGCAGAAAGAGGAAAAAGCTGCAGAAAGAGGAAGAAAGGCGCAGAAAGAAGCAAGAGAGGTGCAGAAAGAAGCAAGAAAAGTGCAGAAAGAAGCAAGAGAGGTACAGAAAGAAGCAAGAGAGGCACAGAAAGAGGAAGAAAGGTACAGAAGGAAGCAAGAGAGGTACAGAAAGAGGCAAGAGAAGTTCAGAAAACAGCATGAGAGGAGCAGAAAGAAGCAAGAGAAGTGCAGAAAGAGGCAAGAGAAGTACAGAAAGAGGCAGGAGAAGTGCAGCAAGAAGCAAGAGAGGTGCAGAAAGAGGAGGAAATATGCAGAAAGAGGTAATAGAGGTACAGAAAGAAGCAAGAGAGGTGCAGAAAGAGGCAAGAGAAAAGCAGAAAGACACAAGAGACGTGCAGAGAGAAGCAAGAGAAGTGCAGAAAGAGGAAGAAAGGCGAAGAAAAAGGAAGAAAGGCACAGAAAGAGGAAGAAAGGCACAGAAAGAAGCAAGAGAAGTGCAGAAAGAAGCAAGAGAGGTGCAGAAAGAAGAAGAAAGGTACAGAAAGAGGCAAGAGAAGCGCAGAAAGAGGCAAGAGTGGTGCAGAAAGAAGCAAGAGATGTGTAGAAAGAAGCAAGAGAGCTGCAGAAACAAGGGAGGTGCAGAAAGAGGAAGAGGTGTGCAGAAAGAGGCAAGAGAAGTGCAGAAAGAGGAAGTATGGTACAGAAAGAAGCAACTGAAATGCAGAAAGAAGCAAGAGAAGTGCAGAAAGAAGGAAGGTAAGTGATGAAAGAGAAAAGAGAGGTGCAGAAAGAAGCAAGAGAGGTGCAGAAAGAAGCAAGAGAGGTGCAGAAAGAGGCAAGAGAAGTGCAGAAAGAGGCAAGAGCGGTCCAGAAAGAGACAATAGAAGTACAGAAAGAAGCAAGAGAGGTGCAGAAAGAGGAAAAAGCTGCAGAAAGAGGAAGAAAGGTGCGAAAGAGGAAGAAAGGCGCAGAAAGAAGCAAGAGAGGTGCAGAAAGAAGCAAGAAAAGTGCAGAAAGAAGCAAGAGAGGTACAGAAAGAAGCAAGAGAGGCGCAGAAAGAGGAAGAAAGGTACAGAAGGAAGCAAGAGAGGTACAGAAAGAGGCAAGAGAAGTTCAGAAAACAGCATGAGAGGAGCAGAAAGAAGCAAGAGAAGTGCAGAAAGAGGCAAGAGAAGTACAGAAAGAGGCAGGAGAAGTGCAGCAAGAAGCAAGAGAGGTGCAGAAAGAGGAGAAAATATGCAGAAAGAGGTAATAGAGGTGCAGAAAGAAGCAAGAGAGGTGCAGAAAGAGGCAAGAGAAGTACAGAAAGAGACAAGAGAAGTGCAGAAAGAAGCAAGAGAGGTGCAGAAAGAGGAAGAAAGGTGACGAAAGAGGAAGAAAGGCACAGAAAGAGGAAGAAATGTACAGAAAGAAGCACGAGAGCTGCAGAAATAAGGGAGGTGCAGAAAGAGGAATCGGTGTGCAGAAAGAGGCAAGAGAAGTGCAGAAAGAGGAAGAAAGGTACAGAAAGAAGCAACAGAAATGTAGAAAGCGGCAAGAGAAGTGAAGAAAGTGGAAGAAAGGTGCAGTAGGAAGCAAGAGAAGTGCAGAAAGAAGGAAGAGCAGTGATGAAAGAGGCAAGAGAGGTGCAGAAAGAAGCAAGAGAGGTGCAAAAAGGGGCAAGAGCGGTGCAGAAAGAGGAAAAAAGCTGCAGAAAGAGGAAGAAAGGTGCAGAAAGAGGAAGAAAGGCACAGAAAGAAGCAAGAGAAGTACAGAAAGAAGCAAGAGAGGTGCAGAACGAAGAAGAAAGGTGCAGAAAGAGGCAAGAGAAGCGCAGAAAGAGGCAGGAGTGGTTCAGAAAGAAGCAAGAGAGGTGCAGAAAGAAGCAAGAGAGCTGCAGAAATAAGGGAGGTGCAGAAAGAGGAACAGGTGTGCAGAAAGAGGCAAAAGAAGTGCAGAAAGAGGAAGAAAGGTACAGAAAGAAGCAACAGAAATGCTGAAAGCGGCAAGAGAAGTGCTGAAAGAGGAAGAAAGGTGCAGAAAGAAGCAAGAGAAGTGCAGAAAGAAGGAAGAGAAGTGATGAAAGAGGCAAGAGAGGTGCAGAAAGAAGCAAGAGAGGTGCATAAAGAGGTAAGAGAAGTGCAGAAAGTGGCAAGAGAGGTGCAGAAAGAGGAAAAAAGCTGCAGAAAGAGGAAGAAAGCTGCAGAAAGAGGAAGAAAGGTGCATACAGAGGAAAAAAGGTACAGAAGGAAGCAAGATAGGTGCAGAAAGAAGCAAGAGGAGTGCAGAAAGACGAAAGAGAGGTGCAGAAAGAGGAGTAAAGCTGCAGAAAGAGGAAGAAAGGTACAGAAAGAGATAGAAAGGCAAGAAAGAAGCAAGAGAAGTGCAGAAAAAAGCACGAAAGGTAAAGAAAGAAGCAAGAGAGGAGCAGAAAGAGGCAAGGGAGGTGCTGAAATGGGAAAGAGAAGTGCAGAAAGAAGCAAGAGAAGTGCAGAAAGAATAAGAAAGGTGCCGAAAGAGGAAGACAGGTGCATAAAGAGGATGAAAGGTGCAGAAAGAAGCAAGAGAAGTGTTGAAAGAGGCAAGAGAGGTACAGAAAGAAGCAAGAGAGGTACAGAAGGAGGCAAGAGAATGGCAGAAAAAGGCAAGAGCAGTGCACTTCTCTTGCCTTTTTCTGCACCTCACTTGCTTCTTTCTGTGCCGATGCCATCCCATCCTATGTCGGTCAGCCTGTGCTTACACTTTTTATTATCTGTATTCGGGAGCTCCTGGTGTGCTCATTTCTGTCTCACACACTGCACTTTTTCATTATTTGTTAACTGTTGTAGAGTCTCACTGTAGGTTTTCGGTGGAGTCTGTGCACCAGCTCTGTAATCAATTAGATTCTGTTTTGCTTTAAGCTCCATACAGTACCAGCAAGTTATTTGAACCATCTCAGGGATTCTTCTTTTGTTCTTGTTTTCCCTTTCAGTTCATTGTAACTCTTGTATATAACTTGGACTCCTGCTGATATTTACATGACATCCTTACTGTTGGCGACGTCTATATATGTGAGGAAATGCTTAATTGACATTTTTAAATATGTATTCCTTGCCAAAGCTCAGATTACTGTGTACATCCCGGAAGCATCACACAGGTAGAACCTGTTTCTAATGTGTATGATCCCACATCCTGGGTACACCTAGCCTTATAGGACAGCAGTCCGTAGGTACCCCACAGTTGTTTTTGTGTGCCAGGTACCAGAGTACAGGTGACACCCGGCCCTTTTTGGGTCTCGCCTAAGCAGCGCTTGTGCTGTCTCTACGAGACATGCTGTATTCACGATATGGGCATTGAACATGACCAGGGCTTCTAGTTGGTTTGTTGGCCTGCCTTTCTATATTCCTTTACTCTGGTTGGTTAATACTGTCCATCTGTCCCGCCTTTGTGTAACTGGATCCCTCCCAGCGGACATCACCAATTTATTTTTTTCGGTTGGACATCTATTGCCTCTTCTGCTTGTACCCCCTCCCGTCACTGCTGACATCCTTCCTGCAACATGCCCTACCCCCTGCATGACACTGCATTGACTTTTGTGGCTATGGTGGCACACCGCGCTTTAGCTTTAAATATCTAAAGCGTGGCGTGCCGCCACTGCTACAAAAGTCAATAAATAGAAAAACAAAGGAAGATGGATGCCATATTTCTTTTACAGTTGCAAATCAATAGCTCAACATTTAACTAATGTGAGACCTATTGCTTTGCAAATGGTTACGCACCATTAGTACCAATTTAACAGCCACATTTAGCAATAAGTAACATGTGACCATTTCTGCTTTGCATAGGGCCTTCCACCACGCTGTAACATGTGTCGCTTCATTTTTGGTAACGGTTGAGACGTTTGAGCTAGAAACAAGGTTTTTTTTGTTCAAATCTGCAGATTGTGCGGCAGATGATGGATTATGTGACAAATACGAAAAATGTATAAGTATGCGAAAAACAGCACGGCCGAACAGTCGCATAATTCCAGTGGTCCTGCTCATACCTCTGACTAAAAAAAAAAAAAAAATGTAAGTCCGTTTTTATATAGCGCAGCTACTCCCCTTACGGGTCTCAAGGCGCTGGGGGCCGGAGTGGAAATTAAGTGAGCTATTGCCCAGAGTCACATGGTGCTGAGCTGAGCTGCCGCCGGAGCCGGGGATCGAACCGTGAACCCTGTGCTCCGAAGTCAGCTGCCCTGGCCGCTGCACCACACCTCTCCAGGTCCAGAAATGCTCCTCTGTGGTTGCTTCTTTTTTTGTGTCTCATTGAGTTTATAGTTTAGACTCTATGGAAATGAGGAATACTAAACCTGAGGTTGCCACTCTACAACACAGACTACCATACCACATAATTACTCTCCATAACACATAATCCCACTCCACATAATTCCTATACAATAAATACCACATACTTTTTATCCACATAATTTCACTGCACAACATACCACATAATTCCACTACACACAACGTACATCCACTCCACTCCAAAAACATTAGTAAAATACTTTTACATTTACAATGCCAATAGCTCTAACTCTCTCAAATGCCAGACCTATTGCATTGCAAATGCTTGTTCAACTAGTAGTCGCGTTTGGAGAGTGGTAGAGAAAGGGGGCTGGGCCTCCAACCAGTGCTCAGGAATTCTGCTGCGTAGGGCTTACAGGCGGTACCAGGGGGGCTAATTGGCCCCCAAGGTCCCTCAGGAGTAAAGTGGACTTCATCTCCAACCAGTAGTGTGCCATGAGTCGCATGTGCAGAGTAGTGGAGAAAGGGGGGGCGTGGGCTCCGAAAACCACTTATCAATCCCACTGCGCGGGACTTACTGGAGGTAACAGGAGGGGTAGCCCTTGGGGGTGCAATTACCCCTCCTTTTACCGCCAGTAAGTCCCTCAGCAGGATTGCTGAGTTGTGATACCAGGCCAAGCCCCCTTTGTCAACCACTCTGCAAACGCACCTCCTGGCACGCTCTTGGTGTAGGGATAAAGTCCCCTTTGCTGTTGGGGGCCCTTAGGGGCCAACTAGCCACCTGTTATCTCCAGTAAGCCCCACACAGTGGCATTGCTAAGAGGTGGTTGCAGGCCATGCCCCCTTTCTCTACCACTCTGCTTCCTGGCGTGCTCTTGGTTGGGGTATGAAGTCCCCTTGCCACTTGTGGGTCCCTGGGGGACAACTAGCCCTCCTGTTACCTCCAGTAAGCCCCACACAGCTGGATTGTTGAGAGGTCATCAGAGGCCAAGCCCCCTTTTTACACCACTCTGGAAACGCATCTCCTGTCACACTGCAGCTTAGGAGATGAAGTCCACTTTAGTCCTGAGATCCTCAGGACCCAAGGTGACCTCATCGCCCCACCAGCAGTGCGCCAGGAGGCGCGTTTGCAGAGTGGTGCAAAAAGGGACGGGCCTCCTACCACCACTCAGCAATCCCTCTGTATGGGCCTTCCTGGAGGTAACAGGTTGGCTAGTTGGCCCCTAAGGACCCTCAGGAGCAAAGTGGACTTCTTCCCCCAAGCAAGAGTGCGCCGGGAGGTGTGTTTGCAGAGTAGTGGAGAAAGGGGGCGGGCCTCCAGTGAATTGCCCTTCCTTATTTTTTTTAATTTTGGGAAGGGGGCTGTTTGACCCCTCCCCCCTTCCTTTGACCATTTTGGGTCCCGGGAACCCCATCCCCCGAGGCCTGACCCATTTTCAATGTTTTTGAATAAAATAATAAAAAAGGGAGGGGGCGTGCGGCCCCCCCGCCCAAGGCCGATTTGCGCCCGGGCCCGGCCATTTTCTTTCTTTCTTTCTTTTTTTAAGGAAGGGGGGCCACGCGGACCCCTTCCTGAGACCAATTTTGGCCCCGGGGACCCCATCCACCAAGGCCAGGCCTTATGTTTAAAAAAATAAAAATGGGTTGGGGGGCCAAGTAGCCCCCCTCCCGGGCCATTTTTGGCCCTGGGGACCCCATCCGCTGGGGCTTGGCCTCTCATTGGGGACCACATGGGAGCCCCAAGGCCCCTGCATTCCCTACTGGCTCCCCGCCTCCTGCGGGAGCCGGCATTGCTTTTGGACAAAGGGAGCTTCTAACATGCAGCTCCCTATAGTCTCTTGCTTCTTTCTGCACCTTTCTTCCTCTTTCTGCAACCACGGGGACTGCCACCTGCCCGCAGCTTCATTTTCTAAATTTAAGTGTGAGGGAGGCTCCTGCCCCTCCCCCACATTACCCCGGGGACCAAAACCTCCCCAGGGCACTAATTATGTAAATGCTGGGGTCCGTTGCAGACCCCCGGCCACGGGTACGACCACCTCCCCGGGGCTTTGAATTTGATGGAGGGGGGCTGCACGGCCCCCCTCGTGGAGCCCTCCATGGCCCTTGAGGGGCTCCAGCAATGTCCCGGGGTGCCCACCCCTGGGACATTGCAGTTTGCTATGGCAGGGCAGGAGCACTACTCCCGCCCTGTCATCGCAAACATCTGCTTCGTTTCATGGAATCAAGAGCAGAAAAACTGCTCTCGCTTCCATGAAGCACAGCAGAATTGCTTTTGTGCAAAGGGAGCTGCATGTCAGCAGCTCCCTTTGCCCAAAAGCAATGCCAGCTCCTGCATTGGGGCTCCCCCCGCGGTCCCCAACGTGAGGCCATGCCTCAGGGGATGGGGTCCCAGGAGCCAAAAATGGCCCCAGAGGGGGGCGTAGAGCCCTCCTCCGTTTTTAATTAAAAAAAAAAAAAATTGGCCAAGCCGCGGTGAATGGGGTCCCGGGGCCAAAAGTGGCCCGGGAGGGGGGGCAAGTGGACCAGTTCCCTTTTTTTAAAAAAAAATCAAAAATGGATTTGCAGATCTACCTTAAATAAATAATTTAATAGTATATAATTCAGAAGGTAGTGTTGCATTTGTGAACTTTTTTATGGAGTCAGTGAGATTGAAGTTAATAATCACATTAAATTTGATAGAGTTAGTAATAATATAAAAAAATAAAAATTAAAAGTTAAACTTGAAAAGTGTATTGTGCTGTAGTACATTGAATTAGTGCTTTTGTTTTGTGGATTTGCGATGGGTTCGCGAATCCACCAAAAATTTAAAAAGAGAATGTATGTTAAAAAAAATAAGATTCACTGTTGGGTTATGGGTTACCTCTAAAAAGAGCCCTTGTTTTCATTATGACTTTGTTGGAGCTACATGTAAGTGCGGATGCACAGCTTAAGGTTGTTGAGAAACACTCTGTTCCCTTCATCTGTGAAGTGAACTCCATCACTTCTGTAGATGTCATGCATATCAAAATGTACATTGTTTATTGACATTCTTCCTAGCTTTCTCAATCTGTGGACAGAATTGATTTTGCCACTTCCATTTCTGTCTTTGGCATATATTAGAGTATACAAAGACAGTTTGAGGCAAAAGCAACATCAGTTGTGCAAAGGTATCCTTCTTTAGGATTTCCAGACCTACCCCAGGCAATGTGCCTAGGTCATTGCCACCACAGTGCAAAATCATGAGGTCTGGGGATTGGAGATGCAAAAAGGTTTTAACCAAAGGCATCAATTGGTGCCACTTTAATTCTCTTTGCGTAATCCATTTAATATCCACATTTTGCAAACCTAGGACTTTGTCAACTCAATACCTCTGTGTTCAGCATACTTTTTGCGCCAGAAAACATTGCTGTGCCCTACAATCCATACTGTAAGCATCTTGAAGGAATGTCTGGAAGGAATGCAAAGATGTCTGTAGCTCAGGTAGTCAGTTGGTAGAATGAGAGGTACCTAAAATGGTGGAGAAGATGCTGTTATTGAAATAGCCGATAAGTGATTGGCTGTTCATTAACATTGTGCACTTAAAAATAGGATGCATGTTATTTCCCTGAAGAAGCATGTTTCTTATTGGTTATTAAACTTTTTTTTAAAGGTACAGTAGATAGGATAAGGTAATATTTTGCAAAAGTCAACCACACCTGCTATTTGCATTTTTAAGCTACTGTGCTGAACTTGAAAATATGGTGAACTTGTGACCTGCCAGTACAGTTGAATGTTGCAGAAACGGTTACTATGGAGACTGGGATTAAGCAGAATGGGGAAGGGTTGAAATTTAACTATGGATTTAAAATGTGTAATGGTAACTTATATATAAGTGATATATTATTAAATCAAGTTTTTCTAAGTAAGTAGTATGTGTAGAAGTAGTCTGTTGTGTAAAAAAAATACTAGTATTATTAGACGTAGGTTTTTGAACTCCCGTACGGGTGCGCGATTCCATCGCGACGCTACACTGCGGCACAGCGGTGGAGTCGCAACTCCAGAATATTACAGAACCAGTTTGGTCACTTTTAGAAGACAGTTAAAAAGGGTTTATATGTCTAACCAATAGAAATATGTTTCACAATTTGAAATAATGTAGGAAGCAATGTGATTCGTTACTTATATTTATTTGTGTGCAGAAGGAGAGGGAAGGTTTGCCATTACTGGTTTTACGTTGTTGAGAGTGGTGCATTACATTTATTGTGTGGGAAAGTAAATCTTTTATGAATTTCTGATATTGCATATTCTGCAATACTATTTGAAAGGTGAGTTACACATTTGTAAGGTGTGTTATGTATTATGTAGTAGTGCTTTACTGTTTGTAGTGATATTTTTAGATTTGAAAAGCTTTATTTTCAAAGTTTTGAAATTATTTGAGAAGTGTGATGTTTGAAATATGTTACGAAATGTACAGATGTTTATTGTAGTTTGTTTTAATGTACTGAAATGATGATTGAAATAGTTTGTGCATACTAATACGTGTACATTGGTAGATGGATTAGTGATTATGGTAGTTTGTATGAGTTTGTGGAAAGGTACAGTTGAAGTAAGCCGCATAATTTAAGGTGTCTCTTTGAAATGGGAAGTGCAGTCTGTGTAGTTTTATGGTCTGCATGGTCTTGTGACTGAGGTATGTGTCTACTTGCACATGTATTCTCATACGTGTTATGCATCTGAAGATGCTAGACGTATAAAACACAGGTATACATCTATTTGTATGTTTCTTTTGCATATGATGTCACCAGGAAAAGGTGCAGACACACGCATGCATGCTTTCAGGAATAGGGTGAGACTTACAACAGAGACATGCGAAGGGTTAATGCTTTATATTTGGCTAGGCCGAACACCTTGAGTACTTGCAGAATAGTGAAGCTGAAGTACAAAAGTGAGGTTTAAGACCTGTTGGCAGAGGGATTAGTGATTAGGCTACTTTGTATGAGTTTGTGGAAAGGTACACTTTAAATATGCCGCAAAATTTTAGGTGTCTGCTTGAAATGGGAAGTGCAGTCTGTGAAGTTTTAAGGTCTGCATGGTCTAGTGACTGAGGTATTTCTCTACTTGCACATGTATTCTCATACGTGTTATGCATCTGAAGATGCTAGACGTATAAAACACAGGTATACATCTATTTGTATGTTTCTTTTATATATGATGCCACTAGGAAAAGGTGCAGACAAATGCATGCATGGTTTCAGGAATATGGTGAGACTTATAGCAGAGACATGCAAAGGATTGCGGCTTTATATTTGGCTAAACCGAACACCCTGAGTAGTAGTAGAATGGTGAATCTGCAGAACAAAAGTGAGTTTTAAGACATATTGCCAGAGGGATTAGAGATTAGGCTACTTTGTATGAGTTGGTGGAAAGGTACACTTGAAATATGCTGCATAATTTGCGTGTCTGCGTGAAATGGGAAGTGCGGTCTGTAAAGTTTTAAGGTCTGCATGGTCTTGCGACTGAGGTATGTCTGTACTTCCACATGTATTCTCATACGTGTTCTGCATCTGAAGATGCTTGAAGTATAAAACACAGGTATATGCCTATTTGTATGTTTCTATTATATGTGATGCCACTAGGAAAAGGTGCAGACACATCCATGCATGCTATGAGGAATATGGTGGGACTTACAACACAGATATGCAAAGGGTTGCTGCTTTATATTTGGCTAGGCCCAACATTCTGAGTAGTAGTAGAATGGTGAAGGTGCAGCACAAAGTGAGGTTTAAGACATGTTGGTAGAAGGATTAGTGATTAGGCTACTTTGTACAAGTCTGTGGAAAGGTACACTTGAAATATGCTGTATCATTTTAGGTGCCTGCTTGAAATGGGAAGTGCATTCTGTGAAGTTTTAAGGTCTGCATGGTCTTCTGACTGAGGTATGTGTCTACTTGCACATCTATTCTCATACATGTTATGCATCTGAAGAGTCTAGATTTAAAAACACAGGTATACGTCTATTTGTATGTTTCTTTTATATATGATGCGACTAGGAAAAGGTGCAGACATATGCATGTATATTTCAGGAATATGGTGAGACTTACAACAGACACATGCAAAGGGTTACTGCTTTACATTTGGCTAGGCGCAACACCCTAAGTAGTTGCAGAATGGTAAAGCTGCAGCCCAAACGTGAGGTTTAAGACATGTTGGCAGAGGGATTAGTGATTAGGCTACTTTGTATGAGTCTGTGGAAAGGTACACTTGAAGTACAGCACATAAATCTAGGTGTGTGTGTCAAATGTGAAGTGCAGTCTGTCAAGTTTTAAGGTCTGCATGGTCTTGTGACTGAGGCATTTCACTACTTGCACATGCATTCTCATATGTGTTATGCATCTGTAGATGCTAGACGTATAAAACACAGGTAAAAGTCTATTTGTATGTTTCTTTTACATATGATGCCACTAGGAAAAGGTGCAGACACATACATGCATGGTTTCAGGAATATGGTGAGACTTACAGCAGAGACATGTGAAGGGTTGCTGCTTTATATTAGGCTAGACCCAACATCCTGAGTAGTAGTAGAATGCTGAAGCTGCAGCACTAAAGTGAGTTTTTTTTTATTTTTATATAATTTTTTTTATTGTTTTGTTTTCATACAAGACATTAGCATTTTACGTGAACATCCATTATATCCAATTTATACAGAAACAAATCTCTCGTTGAATAGAAACAGAAATATAGAGATTAAACACAAAACATAGCTGATTTGATTTAGTCCATAAGCTCCGAGATTGGTGCCCACATCCGTAGCCCCCTATCTTTTTTCTTACGACCCTTTAAATTATAAATCGCAACCTCAATATTATAAGCTGCAAAAAGTCGTGCACGCCAATTAGAAACTGTAGGAGGGTCAACACAAATCCATTCAGATGTTATACAAAGACGGGCAATAGCCATTGCAATAAACACTAATTCTGCAGTTGACCTTGTCCAATTATTTGTCACATCGTTACTTATTCCAAAGATAATAAGAGCTGGATTGATTGCAACCGGAATCCCTAAAGACAGTAAAAAAAACGTTTCTATACCCTGAATGAAATCAGTTAGTTTTGGACATGCAAAAAACATATGTACTGTATCTGCAGCTATAAGATTGCAGCTGTTGCATTTTCCCCCTCGAGCACTCCCCCATTTAGCGATTTTAGCCGGAGTGTAATACAGGTCAAATATTGACATATAATGTTGGCTTTTTAGGCTACCTGTGATTAAGATCTGGTTAGCTAGTGACAATGAGTCTTCTAGATCTATTTCAATCCCCCCCATTTTATTAGCCCATTTACATGATTGTGCCGCCAAATCATCAGGAAAACATTCAAGCAGGATAGAATATAATTTCCCTAGCCGGCTTTTTTTATCATTAGTTCTATCAAAGGGATTTTAGCGGTGTTGAAGGGTACCCTCTGATTTTCTTTCTCCAGATAACTTCATATTTGAAGATATTTAAAAAGTCTCCCTTCCCAGCCCATATTTATCCTGCAAAGTGGAAAAAGGTACCAGTTGACCATGCCAATATAGATCTCCCATTACTGAAAGACCTTTATTCCTCCAGTTGTATGTAACCTGAGCACGAAAAATTGGAGGAAGAATTAGTGTATTCGCCAGTGGGGAATAGGCATTCAAATTTGGGATCTTTAGCCTCCGTTGAACCTGTTTCCAAACCTTGTAGGCTGCCCTTAAGATCTTAAACCGTGTCTTTTTGTAGTAACTGGGTTCGAAAATCGCTGCCAGGCAGCCCACTGCTTGTTTCCCCAAACATAATTCATATATAGATGGGCTGCATGCCAGCGGTATATCAACCCCAGAGCCCACAAGGAGTATCATCATATGTTGGAGAAATGCTGCCCAGTAATATAATATAAAATTAGGGACAGACAATCCCCCTTTCTGGCTGGGAAGCATCAGCCATTTACCTGCTTTTCTTGGTCTCCGGTATCCCCAAAGAAATCTGGTACACATCCTTTCAATGTTTAAAAAATGGGAGGGTGAAAACTCAAGGGGTATTGTTCGAAATAAATACAAAAGCTTAGGTAAAATTAACATTTTTAAAACATTGCAACGCCCAATTAGGGAAAGATGTAAGTGATCCAATCTCTCTAATTGCCTATTAGTTGAATTAATTATCGGCTTCATTTCAGATCTGGGATACTTTCCACTTGGGTGGAGATTGTCACACCCAGATAGTCTGCTTCCGTAACAACCGGAAAATCTAAAGGGCATAGTGAACCAGAACATAAGATTTGGGTCTTATTGGCATTAAGCTTATACCCAGAAAGTGCTCCGAACTGGGCCGCTAGATCCTTGACAGCTGGAAACGCAGAGCAAGCGTCACTGGTAAGTATGGCAATATCATCAGCATAAGCTAATGCTCTGTACTTGACCCCACCAATTTCCATTGCCTTAATCCGGGTGTTGTTCTCCAATTTTGTTAAAAAGGGGTCGATATAAAGGGCGAATAAAAGAGGGGAACAGGGGCAACCCTGTCTTGTGCCCCTGCTGATTGTAAACGCCTCCGATTCCTGCCCTGCAATCCGAACCCTTGCCTCCGGTGATGAATACAGTGCTTTAACCGCCTGAACAAACCCCGAGCTAAACCCCTTCCATCGTAGAACAGACCACAGGTACCACCAGGAGACCCTGTCAAATGCTTTCTCAGCGTCCAAGAGGAGAACTCCCAGCGGTGCTCCCGTGGCCTGTGCCCAGTCCAATATTGCCACCACCCGACGTATATGGTCTGTTGTATCCCTCCCCGGGATAAAACCATGTTGACCTAGGGATACCAACGGGGTGAGAACCTGTCCTAATCGGTTTGCCAGAAGTTTAGAGTATATTTTGCTAACAGCATTAATCAATGTTATTGGTCGGTAAGAAGCTGGCATTAGTTCGGGCTTTCCTTTTTTCTTAAAAACAATGATAGTGGTTTTCCGCCAGGAATCGGGAATTTGTTGATTGCTACGGGCATGTTCAAGTAACCTTAAGATGTCAAATTTAAGTTCCTTGCGGAAAGTTTTATAAAATTCCAGCGGAATACCATCAGGACCCACTGCTTTACCTGCTGCCAACGAGATTATCGCTAGCTCTGTTTCCTCCCAGGTAAATTGGATTTCTAATGCCGAGTTTTGATCAGGGGAGACTTTGCCTGTTTCGATGTCTCTCAGAAACTCCCTTAATAGATCCCCTGGGTAGTCCTCCGTTTGTCCATCAGGGCCCTGAGACGTTTGGAGATCCTGTATATAAAGTTGTTTATAAAAGTCCTTGAACCCCTAAGAATACTATCCCGAGAGTCCTGGATCTGACCATCTAGGTTCTGTATTTTGAGTATGCGGTTAGCAGTTTCTCGCTGTTGATTCCGTTTTGCAAGAACTTTGCCCGTGTTTTCCCCAGCTCATATGACTCTGTCTTCTGTTGTGTATACTTGGCCACCAGTTCCTTACTGAAATTACTGTAAAGTTTAGATTTAAGGATATCAATCTTCTGCAGAGTGACTTCTGTGCCTGCCCCCTTCTGAATGTTACTAATTAGCTCACTTTCTTCTATCCTTAGTTGTCTTATCCATTCATTGGTTTCACTGTGTATTACTTTTTGTCGTGCTATTGAAAAGCTAAGAGTTTCCCCTCTAACGGCAGCCTTAAAGGCATACCACACTGTACTAATAGAGGCTGTGTTTCGGTTAATAGAGAAAAACTCCACTATCCAACTTGCCATATGAGAACGATATGTGACATCACCCCGTTGGTATCCCTAAAGTGAGGTTTAAGACATTTTGATAGAGGGATTACTGATCAGGCTACTTTGTATGAGTCTGTGGAAAGGTACACTTGAAATACGCCACAAACCTTTGGGTGTCTGCTTGAAATGGGAAGTGTAGTCTGTGAAGTTTTAAGGTCTGCAAGGTCTTGTGACAGGTATTTCTCTACTTACACATGTATTCTCATATGTGTTATGCATCTGAAGATGCTAGACATATAAAACACAGGTGTATGTCTATTTGTATGGTGAGACTTACAACAGAGACATGTGAAGGGTTGTTGCTTTATATTTGGCAAGGCCCAACACCCTGAGTAGTAGTAGAATGCTGAAGCTGCAGCACTAAAGTGCGGTTTGAGACATGTTGGCAGAGGGATTAGTATGAGTCTGTGGAAAGGTACACTTGAAATACACTGCTTAATTTTAGGTGTCTGCTTGAAATGGGAAGTGCAGTCTGTGAAATTTTAAGGTCTGCATGGTATTGTGACTGAGGTATGTCTGTACTTCCACATGTATTCTCATACGTGTTCTGCATCTGAAGATGCTAGAAGTATAAAACACAGGTATACGTCTATTTGAATGTTTCTATTATATGTGAAGTAACATTTGCAAAACTTTTACTGGTGAATGGAAGCACACTACCAGTACTGAGCCTTTCTTTAATGAAGAAAGCTATTTTCAACAGAACACATTAGTGCATGCAGTTGATACTAGTGGTCGATGCTATCAGATGAAAGATGGTTGTCCCATTTCAAAAGAAAAAATGGTTATTAGGAGTGTGGAAGAAGTAATAGCTGAAGAAGTTCAAGGGAAGCATACACAAGCTTCTGGCTATAAGTGGGATTGTAGTAGTATTTGCAGTATTCGACAGGAACCTATTGGCATATTACGAATTTGTTTACGCGCATAGGCAAAAATAAATCTTAAACAGAACATTAAAATGTTACAAGGACTAGATTCATGTAAAATACAAAAATATACTAACTTGCAGGGTCATTCTCTGGCTTGTCTTTCAAGAAAAGTGTGTTGTAGTACTTTTCATAATTTAAGAATGTCAGCAGTACACCACTCAGAAATGTGGAAGTTCGTAAGGAGACTCTACTATGTAAAAAGTCCTGCATTATGTTTAAGTGAAATGAAAGCTCTTCCGCACGGTTCATTATCAGATGTACAACAAATTTGTGATGATATAAGGTTTTGTTTTTTTGGTTCACAAGAAGAGTGTAGAGAAAGTGAGAGCTTGATAAGTGTAGGTGTTGAAGAACAGGTGAAAGAGATTAGTATTGATAAGTTTGCAGAAGAAATTACAAAGTTTAAGACAGTTTCATCTGAAAAACTAAACTATGTTTGTACTTGTTGTCGACGTACTCACTATACAAGTCAAACTAGGAATGTTGATTTATATTTAAAAAGTGAAAAGGAAAATAATGATAAGTGGCAGCAATTTGGTGCTTATTTGTTGGTAGATGGTCGGTTTGAGTTGGCTACTGATCAACTTATTTGTAAATATTGTTACAACAAATTAGAAGAGAACAAAATGCCAGCTAGAGCAGTACATAACAACTTAGAGTTGGTAGCTATTCCTCAGGAACTGGCAGATTTGAATGTATATGAGTCCATTCTATCAACAATGGCCGCTGCCGAGTAGGAGCCTCCCGGAGAGCTCCCGGTTTAAGCATTACCGCATCGGTAGTTATCCCCGTTAAAACCTCGCCCTCGGCCCGCCGCCCTCCTGCCCTAGGACCCGGCTGCTCACCCTCACTGAAACTCGCACACTGCATACTTTTGACCTACTACTTACCCACTGGATTGACTGCCGCTACTGCCCCAGACCGTGCCTGCACTCTTCGCATCTGGCGCCATTCGGTTGGTCTCCTGCTCCAGTACCGGCCTACCCCCGGAAGGTCGACATCCCCTGGACCATCGTCGAGCCCTAGGTTCCGCCGCCTTCTGTTGGATCCTCTACTCATGTGCCTGCATGCTGCCGGAAGATCGACGTCTCCTGGTGCCAGCGGGGAGTCCTCGGATCCAGTGCCATTTGCTGCCTCAACTCTGCCTGTGACCAGCGGGAGCCTGCCGAGTCTCCCATTGAGCGTTGGATGGCGAGTCCCTACCTACCGCTGACGATCAGCATCGCCTGGAACCTGCATGGAGTCTGACTGATTTCCTTGCCTGTGTTGGACGGTGAGTCCTTCCCCCGCTTACCCCTGCCCGGTCGCTTACTTTCAGGACCGTAGCCTGGCGGCCCTGAATGTGGTCCTCCAGATCACCTGCTAGCGGCCGGGGAGCGAGGCCTCGTCATCTGGGCATGTACCCACCCGAATCTGCTGGATCGCCTGCCACAAGAGCAGTCCGGGATCTTGAGGCGCTGACTGCCTGGCCCGGCTTAACATAACCCGCTACAGCCTCACCCCCGCGGCATCCTACCTCCGCAATCTCCAGCCTGCCGGTAGGGAGGCCCTGAGCCCTACGGCGCCGGCTGCTCTGTTCTCGCCTCCGAAGCGTTCCCCACCCGACCTGGTTCGCCTTGCCCTGGGGCAGTCGCAGCCCTAACCTAATCTGGCCACTCCACTCTGCCAGCACAAGCCTGCTTCGAGGACGGCCTTGGGGCCTGAGGCACCGGCTGCTCCTTCCGGTGCGGCTCAGCCCCCGCAGCCTCACCCCGGTAGCCCGGAACCCCTGCAGCCTGGAACTCCTCCCCGCAGCCTAAGCCTACCGCAAGGACGGCCCTGATCCACACAACGCCGGCTGTTCCAGGCTGGTGTGGCCTTGCCCCAGCAGCTTCTTCTCCCCCGCAGCCTGGAACCCGACTACTCCTCTCCGCATCCTCATCCAGTTGCGAGGGCGGCCCTGGGGCCAAAGGCACAAGCTGTTCGTTCCGGTACGGCCTGGCCCCCGCACCCTCACCCCCGCAACCCGGAACTCCTCTCTGCAGCTTCAGACCGCCGCAAGGGCGGCCCTAAACTTATAAACCTATCAACGACGGATGCTTAAGGCCAGTGTGACTCTGCCCACTCTTATCCGCATCCTGAATCTGGCCGCGATAGCGGCCTTGAATCTGCCCGTTCTGCTGCCCATAACATGCCTTGCATCCCCTCGGCCCGCACCTTAGACTGCTCTGTGTTGCCTCACTCTTGGGGTGGCCTCCCTCCCCTGCAGCCAATGTGGCAGGGCCTCCGGCGGCCTATCTTTACTCCTACTATCACCATCAACCAGAGCCATCTGGAGTGAGGCCGTCCTCCCCAACCACAGCCTATTCACGCACCCGAAGTTTATCCGCCCTTGACCCTCGTGCTGTTTCTTCTACAACGGGGCCAGCGACATGGATGACCCGCTTTGAAATCAGTCGGATCTCCCCTGCAGCACTGGGAACCCTCTAAAGGGCCGCCTCAGTCCCCGCCCCTCCTGAAGCTCCACCGGCATAAACCGGTATTGACTGACCACATGGTCTCAGGATCTAATGCTCGTTCCCTCTACTCCTGATGCCCTGCTATTCTGCGGACTTCTTGTTTGTGCCCTGGAGTAGTAATCCTCACTGCTATAGCCCTGCTTATCTGCGGACCTCCTTGTTTGTGCCCCGGAGCAGTGATCCTCACTGCCAGAGCCACTCCCGCAGCCTCCCTAAGATCGCCCCTGGCCCTAACGATCCCCCTCTCTCTCCAGTATGACAGGGCCTTGCCTGAATACAAGAGGGGGCAACTCCTACACCATTGTTTATCCTCCTAATCTCTCCAAGACCGCTGACAAAACCTTCAAACACTCCATTCTGAAAAGACACCCTGAGACCCTGATCTCTGACCTGCGCTATAGCGCTGACAAGGGCACAATCATTAATGACCTCATCTTCTACTCCAGAAAAACATCCTCATGGCGTGCAACCATTACAAACATACACGAATCGAGGAACATTCCGTACGGCACCAAGCTCACGATCGCTCCCTCCTTAAATTTGCGAGCTGACCTTACCATCACCTTATACAAAAACGGAATCGTCCTGATCCAAGCCCCAAACAAAGACCTCAACAAATTTGCGGACCTATTCATCACCCTCAAAAAACACGTGCACTACCCTTATCCCTCCACGCTCCCCCAGCTCCAGCTTTCGTCACCCAACCCCCTCCTACGCTCCTATCAACGCAGCCCAAAGGGCAAGGGTAAAAGCCCCCAATTAAGCCCCACCAAAGATCCAACCACTCCCCCTCGCCCCCCCACCCCTTCCTATGGTGCAGACTAGACCAACTCAACCCATGCCGTTCTCTACCCTAAACGGCTCTCTAGGCAGTGTCACCCATATATCTGCTAGGGAATTTCCCTCCACTCCCACACAACCTCCGCCACCTCTCAACTAGACCATGCCACCACCCCCTTCCTCCAACCCATGCTCCTCCCCCACACACATAGTGACTAATACGCTAGACACCTGCTGGGCTGCGAACACCCGCCCCAATGATCCCTCAACCAGTCTGCCAAGCGCGCCTAGCCGCTCACAAACCCCTCCTCTCAGGATCTATGACACAGGACGGACTAGCCCCACTACCATGCTACCCGATCATGTCAACAGAACCGATCCCGAACTATTGACCTCTTTCCCGCAAGCACTTTCCTCACTTATGGATCTTGAAACTCTGCACCTCAGAGCAGCCAACATAACTCAGAGCAACCATAACTCCATTCTTGAACTGAAAAACATACTTCACCTCACCGAACTCTCCTTCTTGAACTTCAAGCTCCCACAGAACTCAACTCCCCCCCTTTTAGCAAGCCCCTCCTTCACCCCTTACCGTTATCCCTGAGACACCTCCGCCCTCGCAAACAGCCCAGCTACCTCTCGGAGGAGGAAATTCCAGCCCTCCTCCTAACTTACAAGTCTGCTCCTAAAGCCCCCAGTCCACTGGACATGATCGACGAACAGGTTATCCATACGGTTGCAATCAACTCCAATAGATCAACAACTCTCCGCAACAGAGGAGTTATTAGCAACAACCTAGCACAAGTACCCATTTCCGCCCTAACTCACGACACACACCCCGACCCCCCTCTCTCCGGCCTCTTAATTAACTTCCGCTCAGCAGTAAAACATGCCTCTGATGTCGCCGATCTCATCCTGCGCCAAAAATCTGACGTAGCAATCCTGACCGAATCTTGGCTCAACTAAATCTCATCTCCTTGCCTAGACCTATTAGTCCTTCCTAATTATAATATCTCAAGGCTGGACAGGCACTCAAAAAAAGGGGGAGGCAATGCTTGCATCTACTGCTCTAACCTCCTCATAACTGAACTTCATGTAGATCCCACAGACTCCTGCGAATACCTTGCAACAATGCCACTCAATTGTGCAGACTGCACATCTTCTACCACCCCCCAGGTATGAATGATACCTTCACTGACCACCTCATGGAAATCATTACAGCCAAGGTCTCCCCCAATTCTAATGAACTTTTCCTCGGTGACTTCAATCTGCACTGGAACGACCTCAAGGACCCTCAGGTCAATGGCATCAAAGACTTCCTGGCCGACCAAGCCCTTACCCAAGCCTGCACACTCCCAACACACACGAAAGGCACCACTCTAGATTGGATCATTGCTAAGGAATCAGCGGTCAAGCTTATCTCTATAGACCCATGCGACTGGTCTGATCACCACGCTATTACCTTCCTACTACCTGGCACCCACAAGACAAGGCCACCACAATCTGTGAATCCAAAATGTTGGGTTAGAGACACAAAGAGCCTAGATCCCGTGAAATTGGCTGCACGCTGCGAGATTAACCTCCTCCTCCCCCCAAATATCTCAACGGTCAACAACCTCACAGAACACTACACCTCGACTATGTCTAACATACTTGATGATCTTGCCCCGCTAAAGCTAAAAAGAACCCAAATCAAAGACAGAAACCCCTGGTTCAACAGATCCCTCAACAATGAAAGGAGAAACCTCCAGCATACAGAAAGAAACTGGAGACAGCACCACTCAGCCTCCCACTTAAAACTTCTCCGTCAGACCAGAAATGCCTAAAATAGGAACATCCTCAATTCAAAAAAAGAATTCTTCAGATAAGAACTGGAGAACGCCAAGAACAGACCCTGCAAGCTCTTTGAAATGGTCAAACACCAATCTAATAAACTGGCTAAAACCTCCAAAGAAACCCCTAAATCTCTAATATCATGCAAGGAATTCTCTTCCGTCTTCTCTGACAAAATTTCTGCCCTAGGAAACAAACTTAGATCTGCTACCTACTCCCAACCCCCTCCGGACCTGCCTCATCTCTCCACGCTGCCCCCCCCAGACATCACCCAAAAACCAAGCGCACTGGTCCAACTTTAAAGTATATGACGACCATTCCGTCTCGGAAATTCTATCCTCCTTAAACCCAAACAACCACTTTAATGACCCACTCCCTCCAACTGTTTGGCCACTGCCTCCCAATCTATCATTCCTATTTGGACTGCAATAATCAACGCCTCCCTCTACAGGGGTCGATACCTGACTCTCTAAAAGCCGGTCAAGTCATCCCCATCTTAAAAAAACCTATGCTGAATCCTGCCTCTCCAGACAACTTTAGACCTATATCCAATATCCCACTCCTAGCGAAAGTTCTGGAGAAATGTGTACAACTTCAACTGAGCCAACACATCACCAACTTCAACCTACTAGACGATTTCTAATCCGGGTTCAGGTCTGGGCACAGCACTGAAACCACCATTCTCCATATCGTGGATGATGCTCTCCAAGCCCTTTGACCAAGGCAAAACCTGTCTCCTAATCCTTTTAGATCTATCCTCAGCTTTCGATACGGTCAACCACGAGAAACTTCTCGAACGCCTCAAACTCAGGATGGGACTGGATGGCTCTGTGCTCAAATGGTTTAGATCCTTCCTCCAGAACCGCTCCCAGAGATTCTTAATCAACAGTAACCTATCCGCTCCCTCTCAGATTACGGTCGGAGTCCACCAAGGATCAACCCTTTCCCCTACCCTCTTCAATCTTTACCTCAAACCGCTAGCAGAAGTACTACGCACCGCCAATATCTCCTACCACATGTATGCTGATGACACCCAGATCTACATCAAAATCTCTTCTCCGGAGAAGATTTTTTACCTGAATGAGGCCTTGAAGTTGACTGTCCAATGGCTCAACTCCAACCAGCTCAAACTAAATGCACAAAAAACAGAATTCCTTCTAATCTCCCCACCCAAAACCAACCATGACATTCGGGAATGGACTGAGTCAATCACAGCCCTAAACTGCCCACAGACCATAGTGGACTCTGCCAAATCCCTTGGAATAATCCTGGAGAGCAGCTTGAATATGCGTGACCACATCAACTCGATGGCCAAAACTGCCAGGTTTCACATGAGCTATCTAAGGAAACTAAAACCTTTCCTTGACACTCCCGACCTAAAAATGGCAGTCCAGGCACTAGTTATCTCCAGACTCGAATATGGATGCTCTACCCTTTCTGGCCTACCCAAGATCTCCCTGGCCCCTCTAAAAACCTGCCTCAACGCCGCCGCCAGACTCATAAAAGGGTCTAAAAAATTGGACAACATCTCACCACATCTGAAAGCTCTGAACTGGCTTCCTCTTGAAGCCAGAATCCAACTTAAACTGGCAGGTATCACTCACAAGGCTCTTTACACTAAATCCCCTGCATTTCTCGCACAGAAACTCATGGTGTCCGGAGGAGCCAGAAACTCCCGGTCCTCCAGAGACCTTTTGCTCCAGCCTCCGTGCTTTCAAAAGGAAAAAACTTATAATCGTGCGTTCTCTGGGGCCGCACCAAGAATATGGAACTCATTCCCGCCCGCCATTAGAAGAATTCCGTCTCTGGCACGTTTTAAAAAGGAAACCAAAACCTTCCTAATGGGCAAAATCCTCTCCTAAATCTTGCATTGCTCTCACCTTCAGCGACCTTGTTTTTACTCTATTACTACTACACCTTGGACTGACCAGATGCTATCCACATATATATTTCATCTTCTGTTTGAAAGTGATTTGTCTACACTTTCATATGCAGTGAACCACATATTAAAGACAGGAGTTAATCTTCCACATGTTTCTGCAAAGGAATTCATGAACAAAGTACAACAAAGAGATGAAAATTTAGAATCTCAGTTAATTAATTTGATGGCGTGCCAACGTGGTACCAATGAGTATTGGTATCGTCGTCATGGAGAACTTAAATGTATGTTAAGAAACTTAGGTACACCTACATGGTTTGTAACACTTAGCTGTGCAGAATATGCATGGGAAGATTTACTTGAATTTCAACGAGAAGCAAATTCAAATGTTAAAAACATTCAATTGAAGACAGCTGGAGAACTGTGTTCCTTGGATCCTGTAAATGTGTGCAGATATTTTAATCATAGGTTTCAAGCTATGATGTCATTTATCTGCAATACAAATAATCCACCTCTTGGAGAGGTAACAGATTTCTTTTGGAGAAAGGAGTACCAAGCCAGAGGTGCTCCTCAGATACACATGCTAATATGGATAAAGAATGCACCAAAATTTGGAACTGATACTGATGAAACTGTTTTGTCTTTCATCGAACAGTATGTTACATGTGCCATTCCAAGTGATGGAGGAGAAAAGAGCTTGAGACAACAAGTTTTACAGTTTCAAAGGCATCGATGTGGGAAAAACTGCAGACGAAAATACAAGTGTAAAGGGAAATTTTATACAAAATGTAGTTTTGGATTGCCACTTCCTATAATTTCTAAAGGAAGAGTAAATAGTTTTTTGTCAGCAGTAAGGCATACAATAACTAGGAAACCTCCCAAGAATACATACAACTTAAAAAGAACAGAAGCTTCAAAGTACATTAATGACTACAGTCCAGTTATTTTGAAAATGTGGAATGCAAACATGGATATCCAGTATGTTGCAGATAATTCAATTGCTGTAGCTCGCTATGATGCATCATATATAACCAAATCTGAAAAGATAGAGATGAAGGAAATGTGGGAAGAAATTTCACGAGAAGAGTCTTAGCAAGAAATTGTACAGCTTCAGTTTGAAAATGCTTTCCAATCGAGATATTGGATCCTATGAATGTTCGGATTGCTTGAGCTCAGCCAGTTTATATTCCAAGTCAAGAGGAATCATTTGGGTAAGTCTAGGTCTTGCCGCCACATGAAATAGAGTATTGAAATCTTTGCAAGAAATCAAATACTTAGCACAGAATGAACCAGAAAGTACAGATATTGTTAAAACTAATATGTTGGATACATACTATCCCAAAAGGAGTCCACATCTCGAAAACCTATGTCTGTATGAAATACTTCAACATTACAGCTTTAAACGAAAAGTTACAGAAAATATAAAAGAAGAAAAATATGCAGTAATTGGATGTGACGGATGTTTGGTAAAACATGCAAAAGGAAATCTTAATAATCACAGAAAACTCAGTTGCTAAAGTCAAGATAAGAGGGAATATTTCTATTTAGCACTTCTGCAACTGTTCAAGCTTTGGCGTAGTGAAACAGAATTACTTGGAGATTTCAACTGCTATGAAAATTATTTTAGTACAAGTAAAGACAGTATTCAGTGCACAATTTTTCCTATATATCTACAAATGTTAAATGATGAGATTGAACAACAAACTACTATTGCAGCTGAAATAGCTAGAGAAAGTTCTGGTCCACTGAGTCAAGATCCACTGGGACAACCAATTGTCGAAAATGAAGCAGCAATAGCCATGAATGAGGTAGAAACTGCAATGCAACAAGCACAACATGATATTATTCAGTTGAAAAAGTTAGAAGAACAACTATATATTGAACAGAAAGAAATATATCTAAAAGTCAAACAACAGATACAACATGGTTTGCTGCACGAAAAAAAAGAATGCCAATGTTCATCATTTAAACGTATTCTAATGTACATTAGTGGTCAAGCTGGAACAAGAAAAAGTTTCTTAATTAAAGTTTAATCAGTTATCTACACAAAACTTTAGAATCACATTTATCTGGTGTTGTAACAGCTCCAACTGGATTAGCAGCACACAACATTAAAGGGATTACTTTACATGGATTACTTATGCTACCAGTTGGACATGATAATAAATATCAGAAGCTAGCTGGAAAAGCTTGTTATGAAGTCTCAAGAGTTCTGAAGAAAATGAAACTTTTAATCATTGATGAGGTGAGCATGGTCTCAAACTTAATGCTTGCCTTTGTACATTTAAGAATGCAACAGATTTTAAAAACAGATTACGATGTTGTGTTTGGAGGAAAACATTTAATTGTATTCGGACATCTACTACAACTTACTCCTGTAAAAAGTCAACCTGTTTTTAAAACACTTGTCCATGAAGACACTAGGAAATCTTTGGGAAGTATTGGAAACGTGAACATTTGGTTACATTTTGAATATAAAGAATGTTTTAAGAATATGCGACAAGCAAGTGATGAAGATTACGGAAATATTCTTCAAGACATAAGAATTGGTGTTTTGACGAAACATGGTAAACAAGCTTTAGAAAGTCGGCTACTAAGGAACTTGTTTACAACTGGAAACACAGCAGCTGAAGTAATGTACAACATGCTTGGAGAAAAGCAATCTATAGTTTGCTTAATGCCTACACTGCTAGAGTGTTCTATATTTAATCAACAACTTCTCAAACTGGAAAAAGAAAAAATAGTAGAAATTGAAGCTATTGATAAAATTGAACATCAGGGATTGACTATTCTTCTTACAGAGAAACTACAGGCTAAATTGGATTCTTTGGAAAAGTCTGTATCTAAAACTGCAGGCTTAGAAAAGACTTTACATGTATGTATAAACTGTCGGGTAATTTTTCGGCGTAATTTGAAGGTTTAGTAAATGGAGCAATGGGAAAAGTTGATGATTTTTTAAAATTTCAGAATAGAGATGGAATAGAATTTTTTATTATAAAATTTGATCAGATTAAAGAGGTAAAACAGAGTGGGCATTGTGCTGTACGTTTTTTGCTTGTAAAAGATTTGTATGTTCGGAGACAACAGTTTCCTCTGTCTTTAGCATATGGAGTAACTATTCATAAATCTCAAGATTTAAGTATAGACACTGCTTTTGTGAATATCGGAAGTACAGTGTTCAAAGAGGGAATGGCATACGTTGCATTGTCTAAAGTAAGAACATTGTCTGGTTTGTATTTGATAGATTTTGATGAGAAAAGGATTAGTGCTGATGCAAATTGTGTAAAAGAGTACAATCGTTTAAGAAGACTTTATGCTCCTGATTTAGGTGAATATCACATATATGAGAAACGTGTAGTGTGTCCAAAACGGAAATATGTCAAAGATGCAATTGTGGTTCAAAAAAAGCAAACAAATGAAGAGATATTTGAAGGCTTAAAGAAAAAGAAAATAGAAACTGTTGATGACATTGTAGGATACCAGTTGGAAAATAGTTCAGGTATCAACTGTTATGCTAATGTGATTCTGAATGTTGTGTTTTATCTACAAGATCTTCATCATGAAATCATGGGAAATCGTGAAAAAATATTCTGTTCTTCACTAAATCATGTATTAAACAAATGGTAACTGACAGAAGTAAAATGCATACTGCTTCTGGTGTTTGGCATCTTTTGGATATATGTACTGGTTCTTTGACATTTACTCTCAATGTACAACAAGATGCACAAGAATTTCTAATGCTTATGCTTGGAGTATTAGAACATGAAGGAATACAGAATGAAAACTTATTTGGACTACATTACAGATGGGATCATAAATGTGAAGGGTGTTCATTTACTTTTACCACTGAAATACAAACAGAACGATTCATATACTTGACAACACAAGACTGCAAATCAGTACCTTTTAACAAATTGATAAAAACAGCCAGTTAGGATATGAAATGTTCGCATTGTAGATCAGAGATGTTGTCTACATAACATATAGAAAGATTTGGAAAATATCTGATTTTAATGCTACAGCGTTGTAGAGCAAATGGAAACCAAAATTAAAGTTTTTATTGTAAGTCAAATATCTATTTCAGGAAGAACTTTTATAGCAGTGGCTATTATTTTCCATGATGGACCTACTACAACATCTGGACACTATACTGTGTATTTAAAGTGTAATAAAGGATGGACACATTGCAATGATGCCCACTTGGAATTCAAACCTAGATTGTCTTATGAATTACTGTCATGTCCTTTAGGATAGTCCCATCATGTACATACCAATTACATACATTTTGTCCCATCCACACGACATAACGGTCCTACACAGGTGAACGTTTACCTAGTAGCTTACTTCTGTCCCTCCGACATCAGGCTCTTGGTACCCTATCTTAATCCCTCTACCTGACGTACATAAACATGTCAAACACAACATAGAAATCCTTGGGTCTAGAATAACGAGGCAAACAGTCAGAGATACTGGAAAGAATCACACAGAGATACCTGTGGGATAATGCCTTTCAGGACGTAATCCCTCACTCACCGAAGGTGGCATGCTTCATCATCTGGGATTCTCCTCTTGGCGGAAACCCCTAGTCCCACCAAGGGCTACAACCCCCTCTCTGAGAGGAAGGAGCTCAGGGATGTTTTGTATATCTACTTTATACAGGATATTCATAATCCAACAGATGAGAGAAATAGGTAGGGTGAGGGCGCAGCACAACAGAAAATTACTGTGTAGGAAGTGATATTAAAACTAACTAGCGAGATCAAATTATCTACTTTATTGGCTTGTTCTCACTGCCAGGGTTAAAAACAGTGCACCTGCAGTATGGATTTAAAACTGCACGTGTCAGACGAAAAAGAGGTCAACATGTTTCAGCCATAATGACCCATACAGTGTCAAGGCTTTCGTCAGGACCTAGGGAGATGCTGCTGCAAACAAGCAAGTGAGTAGTGAAAAATAATAAACAATACTGATACTGTAATACAAAACCACTGGTACAGCTGTTTTCAGTTCAAAGTATACTAATCGTACCCGTTGTGCACGGATAAGATACCTCGCCTCTACCTGGTGACAGCTCGGGGAAGGGGGCACCGCTCTCTCCGTCGGTACCCCAACCTCCAGTTGCAGCTTTCACACAGCCTGGGGTACCGATGGAGAGAGCGGTGCCCCCTTCCCTGAGCTGTTGCCAGGTAGAGGTGAGGTATCTTATCCATGCACGATGGGTACGATTACTATACTTTGAACTGAAAACAGCGGTTTTGTATTTCAGGATTTGCTCTTGCTAGTTAGTTTTAATATCACTTCCTACACAGTAATTTTCTGTTGCGCTGCGCCCTCACCCTACCGATTTCTCTCATCTGTTGGATTTAGAATATCCTGTATAGAGTAGATATACAAAAATCCCTGAGCTCCTCCCTCGCAGAGAGGGGGTTGTAGCCCTTGGCGGGACTAGGGGTTTCCGCCAAGAGGAGAATCCCAGATGATGAGTGAGGGATTACGTCCTGAAAGGGATTATCTCACAGGTATCTCTGTGTGATTCTTTCCAGTATCTCTGACTGTTTGCCTCGTTATTCTAGACCCAAGGATTTCTATGTTGTGTTTGAGTATTGAATTGGGGATACAATCCTTTGCAGGTCTATAAACCTGCCCTTGGACCCTCCTCTACCTTTTTTGTGAAGTACATAAACATGTCCCCAGGCACGGCAGATTTATTCTGTATAAGGGTCACCACTTTTTTCATCCATGGGCAACAGCCAGCTGTGCATGATCATGTTTGTTTAGAAAAGGATTAGCCGAAGATTAGCAAATGTTTTCAAAACATATAGATTCTAGAAGAAACCCTGGAGTGACCACTTTAGTATAAAAGACTCTCAATCCCCCTTACAAAATAGAGGAGAATTCCTTCTAGGCTGGACCAAGTCTCTGCAGGCTGATCCTTCGGCAGGCAGAGGCCTGCCATCCCTTGCAAGGGTGCCATCCTCGACGCAGAGATGGGGTCCTTCATTCAGAACCATCAGGTGAGGGGTTAGCACTTCCCCGGGGGATTCTTGGCTTCATTAGGATATATCCTAATACTTACATACACAGGCTTCACCTACATATCTAGGCTAGGTACATTTAGGTAGTCTACTCACCGTAGGAGTACACCAATGCTACTGTTTTATATAATCTGCTTTTATTCATCTTATTAGCACTATGGGAGAAATGTATTTACTATTCACAATATTGGGGCTAGCAATCACATTTGTCTGCTCCTGTCTTTTGATTGTCACAGCGAATATGTTGTTTCAAACTAGACTGACACTTGACCAATAAATACTTATTGAAACTGTTCCAATCATCATTCTATGTGTATCCTGAGAAAAGTAAGCACGAGTGACTGAGCGAAAAATACCGTATTGTTTTCCACGATACCTGAGGAATCAGGGTTGTCATGTTCGGTGGTTGGCAGACACTACACATACCACCGTAGAATACAGGGGGGTGGTAGTGGCACCGTAGAGGTAGCTGGTATAATGGCTGACTCATCCTGTGAAGGGTGTCCAGAGTCTGTCTGCCCACCAAGACCCTGGGGTGGTCCTAGGAACTACACGACATTACCAAATTCATGAAAGTTTTCAGTACATCCTTCAGCCTATTGGGAAGATGGGAACAGAAAGTAGACAGGACTGCAAACTATTAGCATTTATGATTAGTGTTTGGAATATTATTTGAGCTAATTTATATTGCAGTTGGAAAATTGTGTTTACAAAGGAAATACTTTTTATATTTGTTGTCTATATTGTACCGGATGTAAATGAGAGTCTACTTTTTGGCAAATGTATTTGGAATAAATATTAATGTTAATGTAGATGAAGGAAGTAATTAACAAAGTGTAGATAAAAAAACACATAGCTACACACTTTGAAAATGACGCTCTACGCTGATTTTTTTTTTCTACAATTATTTTGATTGTATTTTTCCCCGCTGTTCAATGATGATACTACATTGAAGGGGGCGTGGCTTGCCTGAGCTTCATGGCGGACGCGTGAGTGAAGAGCTCCGCTCCAGCCGCCGATTAATCCTGCCGTTAGCCCTGACTGTGACCGTGATCTCGCCCCGGTCTGCCTGCGGCGGTGTCCTGAGGGGAGCGGGTGACCTCCGCTGCGGCGACAGCGACATCGACGCGACGGCTCCCCCTGGGTGCGTGAGGCCCTGATTGCGTTGGGCCGTGGAGCGCGCGAGCGGCTGAGGAGCTGCGCGACTCCCCGGTCGCGGCCTGGTTGCAGGCCGGAGCTGCTGGGGCTCGGAGCCCGAACTTGTGGGACCAGCGGAGTGCGGCGGACCTGCCCTGTACCTGCCTTGACCGCCTGTGGTACTTGGTGTTCGCCGTGTAGGTGCGGGCCGCCTGAGCAGAGAGCCGCAGGACTTGGCCCCGTGGCGCACTAGCGGGGGTGGTGCGAGACGGCGCCTGAGGGACCAGTGGACTGCTGATTTGTGCCTATCGGCCGGAGCTCATCGTCCCCAGCGGAGCAGCGGGCTGGGGAGTGCGCGTGCAGCGGAGGGATTTCGCGTCTCCCCGGTCGCGGCCTGGTTGACGGGCTTGGAGTGCTGGGGCCCGGAACCCGCACCTGTGAGACCAGCGAGGTGCAGCGGACCTGTCCTGAGCCTGCCCTTACCTCCTGTGGTGCCTGGTGATTCCCGTGTGGGAGCGGCCCGCCTGACCAGAGAACCGCGAGGGAAGGACCCGGGGCGCACTAGCGGAGGTGGTGCATGACGACGCCGGAGGGATCTGAGGGTAGCTGGTCTGTGCCCCTCGATTGGAGCCCCATTGTCTACAGCAGAGCGGCGAGCTGTGGGGCGCGTGAGTAGCTGAGGGACAGGGTGACTACCCGGTCGCAGCCTGCTCGACGGGCTTGGACTGTTGGGGCCTGGAGCCCGGACCCGTAGGGCCAGCGGAGTGCGGCGGACCGGCCCTGTGACTGCCCTGCCCTTAGGCAGTGCCTGGTGGTCCCCGTGCGCGAGGGAAACCACAAGAATAGGCCCTGTGACGTCCTTGCGGAGGGGATGCGAGACTGCGCCTGAGGGACCAGGGGATAGCCGGATTGTGCATCGGCTGGGGCCCCATCATCTCCAGAGGAGCAGCGGATGGGGGAGGGGCATTGCCTGCTGGGACACGGATTAACCTGCTGCCACTTGAGAACGGACTGAAGCCCGCTGACGCACGAGGTGGGTGTGTGCCCAAGGTCCTGCTCTACCCCCGAGGTGGCCCTGCCCGTGCACCTCCCGCAGGACTACAAATAGCTAGAGCTGGGTGTGCGCTGAAGCGTCGTGGGGCTGGCTGGTGAGCTGATGCTGATGTGAGTAGCCTTTTTGCAGGCCCGCTCTCACTGGCAGAACTGACCCGGAGGTGCTGGTAGGGAACTGTGACTGGGTCCTCGTGGTTGACGCTGTCTGTGACCCCAACTCAGAGTTGATTGTCCAGGAGATTGTGGGGCCCGAGTTGAGAAAGTCCTGGGTTGCAACCATGGGTAAGCCCAAGGCCAAGGCTACTAGTGCGGGGCAAGATCAAGAGGATGGAGGGCCGGAGCAGACTCAGTCGTCCTCTGGAGACCCTATCCAGCAGCAGCTTAAAGAAATCTTAGCAGCCATAACGGACACTAAAGCCACTCTCCACCAGGACATTAGCACGGTGGCGGTTGGGCTTGGCCTTCTCCGGGATGAACATAGGAAGTTGGCGGGGAGGGTCAGGGACGCTGAGTCTGGACTGGCGGAATTGCGCCCAGCTCAAAAGGATACGGCCCAACAGCTGACTGCCCTTGCGGATAGAGTGACCCTCTTGGAACGCAGAGCTGAAGACGCGGAGGGCAGGAACCGGAGGAATAACGTCCGTGTGGTTGGCCTGCCGGAGGGAGTGGAGGGGAACGATATGGTGGCGTTCTTAGAGACCTGGCTCAAGACTGTTGTGGCCCCGGAGGGCCTATCTGGCTTTTACACCCTGGAACGAGCACATAGGGTTCCGGCCAAGCCTCTAGGCCCCGGTAGACCTCCGAGACCTGTGGTGGCTCGACTACTACACTACCGGGACCGGGACCTGTTGCTGCAAAGAGCGCGAACGGCAGGGCCCTACGCAGTCGATAACAGCAGGGTCACTTTGTTCCCGGACTACACTTTCGAGGTCCAACGCAGGCGGGCCTCGTACCTGGAAGTCAAGAAAATATTAAGAGAGGAGGGTTTGCAATATTCCCTACTGTTCCCAGCCAGGCTCCGCGTGATGGTTGACTCTGCCTCCCGCTTCTTTGACTCCCCAGAGGCAGCCTGGGATTGGCTGGAGGAATATAAAACTGGACTGACGGATCTGCCTAGGTCTGGCGGAACTGTAACCCGGGATGCAGGGAGAGGAGGGCGTGGAACTAGACGGCTCCGACGGAGGGTACGGACAAAGCCTTCCATGACGCAGGCAGTATTGGAGCGGGCCGCGGCTCTACGAGCGGTGGAGTCGGTGTCGGGCTCGACCAGTCCACCTCTGCCCGAGGATGGTGCAGCTTCTACAAAGGACTCTGAGGACGCTGATTCGGACTCTTCCGTTACTAGCAGTGTGAGGCTACCGGTGGTAACGCCCCAGAGTGTAGACGATATAATATGATTATGGGGGCGGAAGGTTGTGAAGTGCCCGTGACCTGTTGTGAGACCCTGGTGGTGGGATGGGGTCACGGTCTTGGGAGTGTGTTGGGATTCTAGGCGGTTGGCGCCTTCTGATTGGTTACAGGACAAATAAGAGAGCAGCTACGTCCACCCTTACCTCTGAAGTAGTCGGGGGATTTTGATTAGTTGTTAATCTTTGTTTGTTTGGATGGGAACTAGTTTCAAGGTAACTGTCCTTGGGAGGGGGTTGGTGAGTTTGGGGAAGTTTCTAAGGGGACCCGGCATGGTGGGTTTATTTTACTGAAGGGGCACTGGACATACTGTTCACTATGGCGGCACCAAATGACTTAAAATGCATATCATGGAATGTTAGGGGCTTACACACCATGAGTCGCCGCCATAAGGTCCACGCATATTTGGTGCGGAGGGGTGTTCAGATAGCGTTTCTCCAAGAGACGCATCTACAGGCCTCGGAGGGACATGCGCTACAGCGCAGGTGGAGAGGTCAGGTCTTCCATACCTCATATTCTGCTTTTGCGCGGGGGTGTTAGTCTGGGTCAGAGCTGGGGTCCCTTTTCAACCTGTGCAGCATGTTGCAGATCCGGAAGGGCGCTATGTACTGGTACAAGGCAGGTTGGACGGAAGGGATATTACGCTGGGCAGTATCTATGCCCCCAATACTGATCAACAGGCCTTTTTTGCTTTACTCTCAGGGACATTAGCGTCATATTTGTCTGGTGCAGTGATGTTGGGTGGGGACTTTAATTCCATAACGGATATTGATCTAGATAGGTCTCACCCCCCGCTCCCCATGGCTCCCGTCCATAAGGTGGCTAGGGCTCGCAGTGCATGGCAATTGCATTGGGGGCTATTGGACACGTGGAGGGAACATCACCCTCATGAGCGTGATTATTCCTTTTTCTCAGCGCTACATGAGCTACACGTCAGGTTGGATGCGGTACTTTGTTCACCTCCCATCCACACCGCGGTCCAACACAGTGAATACCTGACCAGGACACTGTCGGATCACAATCCCCTGTTGCTGAGACTCCGTTGGGCTCCACCGCGCCCAGCGATTCCACTGTGGCGATTGAATCCGGAGCTACTGGAGGACCCAGTTTTTAAGGAGGTAGTAGGGACAGGCATAGAACAGTATTTCAGGGAGAATGTGGGCACGGCGTCCAGTATGGCGGCGGAATGGGATGCTTTCAAAATAGTGCTACGGGGACTCTGTATAGCTAATGTGGCTGGGGTGCGGAAGGTTCTCCTCCAGGAGCTGGACACTGCTGACCTGCGCCTGAGAGAGTTAGAGCGTGAGCGACCGGAACGCCCAGCTAGGCAGGATGCGCTATTGGAGGCTAAGGAGGCAGTGGCAGTGGGGGTTGAGCAGTTGCGACGTTACGATTATAAACGATATATGGTGCGAACCCACGCAGAGCGGGATAAATCTGGGGCGTTGCTAGCGTGGCTCGCGAACCCGGCGAGGCAGGCGGTCCCTATTTTGGCACTTTGCGATGCGGTAGGTACTGTGTGCCACACCCAGCAGGGCATTAATACCATTTTTTCTGATTATTATGAGGAACTCTATAATAGTAGGATCGTTCTGGACGAGTGTCGTCTAGCAGGGTTCTTAGAAGGCGCACAGTTGCCGACCCTCACCAGGGAGGAAGCAGACTTGCTGGGTCAAGACGTCACACTGGGAGAGATACGAGGGGCAATCAAGCATATGGCGCGCAAGAAGACACCGGGGGTGGATGGTTTGCCCATCGAGTTTTATGTTGCATATATTGACCAGATGGCCCCTAGGCTGATGACCGTCTATAATGGCTCGCGACGAGCGGGTCGACTCCCTACCTTGACGCGTGAGGCGCTGATCATACCATTGCTGAAGCCTGGGAGGCCCCCACCGATAGATCGGCTTATAGACCGCTCTCCATGCTCACCACAGACTATAAGATCCTGAGTCGGATACTGACTACTAGACTCATGCCGTATATGACTCGGCTGGTACATGGTGATCAGGCGGGGTTTATACCCAAGCGCAACACGGCGGGTAATGTCCGTCGCCTCCTCCGAGTATTAGAAGCCAACGCGAGCTCCTCCCCAGAGGCTGCCATATTTTCGGTTGACATTGAAAAGGCCTTTGACAGCCTGGAGTGGCCTTACTTATTTCAGGTATTGCGGGCCTTTGGGTTGGGGGACAGTTTTGTGTCCTGGACGGCCTTGTTGTATAATGACTCCAAGGCTAGGACTAAAACGGGAGCGCTAGTGTCAGCTCCCTGCTCGGTGCGCAGAGGGACTCGGCAGGGATGTCCCCTGTCACCACTGCTGTTCGCATTGGCCATTGAACCGCTGGCGGCCCAGGCCCGCACGGGGCAGTGGTTTAGAGGGCTTAACATACACGACGACACCCACTATATTGCCCTTTATGCGGATGACCTCCTGCTGTTTTTGGCGGACACCCGAGAGGCGCTGGTGGGAGCGAAACACCTACTCCAACAGCTTGAAGAACTGGCGGGGCTGGGGGTAAACTGGGCGAAATCGTGCCTGTTCCCCACCACCAAGACAGTTGGGGGCCCGAGGACAGCGGAGGGTGTGAAGTGGGAGTACACCTGCATAACATATCTGGGGACACGTATTTATCACGACCAGAAAGATCTGGTAGAGGGTAATGTTGGTAGAGCTATTCGGGGCCTACGAGGCAGTATGGACTTCTGGCGGACGCTGCCTTTATCTCTGCTGGGGCGGGTGGCACTCCTTAAGATGGTAGCACTCCCAAGGCTGCTGTACTACTTTCGCACGCTTCCTGTTTGGCTCCCAGCGTCGCTATTTAAGAGGCTGCAACAGATGGTGATGGGGTTTCTTTGGCTTACTGGCCGACGACGAGTGGCCATGCAAACTTTGCTGCGCCCGCGGGGGAGGGGGGCTGGCGGTCCCAGACTTTGAGGATTATTATTTGGCGGCCCAGCTGCAATGGCTCACCCAGGCGGTGGCTCGGGAGTTCAGAGATGTGGGGGAGCCTATGGAGGGGCGGATCTCTGCCTCTGTGTTGGCGAGAATTATACTGAAGCAGCCGCTTAGGGTCGGAGACCTCCCTGGGGAGGTACAAACGTTTCGGTCCTGCTGGAATAGAAGTCACCAAAGGGCGCGCATCGCCTGTCCATATGCTCCGGAGATTCCGTTGCTGATGTGTCAACAGCTGCCTCATGGGGGCAACTGGTCGGCGTTGGCGGGATGGACTGCCTTGGGCCTCACAGCAGTGGGAGACTTATATGAAGATGGTGTGCTGATACCGTTTGAAGCACTCAGTGAGCGCTTTGCACTCCCCCGAGGTGATTATCTCCTGCATACGGCCTTGATGTCGGTTATCCAGCGGCACTGGAAAGAGGGGTTGTCTGAGCCGAAAACGGCGCTGGTATGTCAGTATGTAGCACTGGCAGCTGGCACTATCAAAGCGGTTACTGCCTTGTATCGAAGGATGACCGTTGAGAAGTTGCCCCCCCTACAGGGGTTGAAAATTAAATGGGAGGCTGACATGGGAAAGGAAATCCCAGATAAGACCTGGGCTGAACTACTTGAGCGCCCGTGGAAATGTTCCAGGAATGCCCGATTCCAGCAGATCCAATTCTTCATCTTGCACAGAGCCTACCTTACCCCGGCAAAGATTAAGCAGTATTTTTCCGCACCCACAGCGCCCTGTCCACGCTGCCATGGAGAGGAAGCGGATTTCCGCCATATGATGTGGGACTGTTCACGGGTGGAGCCGTATTGGCGGGAAGTATCGGCACTACTATGTACTGTTACAGAAAGGGATATCACATGTGACCTAGGCACGTGTCTGCTGCACTGGTTCCCTCATACTTCCAAAACAAAAATAACCAGCAAATTTATAGACTTAGGACTAGTACTGGCCAAACGGGAGATTACAGCTCGCTGGAAAGCGCCGCAAGGCCCGCGACTGCAGAGATGGAGGGATGAGTTTCTTAGGTGGGCTGAGTGCGAAGCGGTAGTACGCATGCAAGCAGCTAGCCGAGCTCAGAGTGACAAAGCGTTGGACTCTGCCCGCGCATGGGGGGCCTTGACAGAGCTGCTCAGGCCCGTGGATTCTGATACTGAGGTGGACTCGTTGCCTGGTGAATAGCAGGACCTGCGCTCCTCTTTGTGTCTTGCAAAAGATGGGGAGGAGTGTTCTCAATGTTAGCCACCTAATTCTCCTATGCAATGAATATTTGATTAATGTCATTCAGTCACAAGATTATTACACAGGAATTACTGTGAAGTATGCCTCCTTCTGTTTCAAGTTACTACCACATGCCGGGGGATGTCTGGGGAGGGAGATAGGGGGATGGGAGGGGGTTGGGGGGTGTTTTGGGGCTTTGGTTTGTGTGACTGATTTTGGGTCTATTTTTTTTTCTTCTTTTTTTCTTTTTCCCCCATGTGTTAATGTTCCTGTTTACATTGCCTGATATTGGCCAAGCTACGTTATACTCTATGAACCTGTTGACACTAAGGCACCAATGGAGAAAGAAAATGTTGCTCCTTCGTCACATAGTGTACGTTAACAAATGTACTCAGGTTTTATTGGAAAGTTTATATGAAAGGGCATGTATAAGGGGACAGTGTTATGTGAGCAGTAGCTCCTGTTTAATTGTATATGATTATTGTGTAGACAAAATCAATAAACACATTTAAAAAAAAAAAAAAAAAAAAATGATACTACATTGAAATCACAGTGTATGGTGAAGTTAAGTGGAATCTGAGAACAGCAAAAAAGGAATATGAAAATGTTATGTAATTCTAAATTTATGTTGAGTTCTTAAAAATATAATATTATCAATTCTGTAATATATTATAAATAACAGGTTTTTTTCTTCTTCTTTATAGTAGGTACTGTTGAACTTTGAAAAGATATTTAATGCTGTTTAGGAGAATACTACTCTAAAATACGTCCACTGAGTAATGTATCTAAATTACTTAAAAGGTAAGAATACATAATATAATATGCATGATAACGTGAAAAAATGTTTAAAGTTCAATTATATGTTATTTGTTTCTAATATAAATAATGTTGATCCTTTAGACTACTTGAAAATTATCATTATGTTGCTCATGTAATCAGGCAGGCAGTCATCCTTTCACGTAGACACTACCCATGCACTTATCCATTCTCTGAAGCACAAGTCTTGCACTAATAGGAAAACACAGTCATTACCCTTGCATTCTTTCTTTCACACAGGCACTACCCATGCACTCATCCAATCACCCAGGCAGTACCCCTGCACTTATGCAATCACCCAGGCACTACCCATGCACTCATCCATTCACTCAGGCACTACTCCTGCACTCATGCAATCACCCAGGCACTACCTATACACTCATGCAATCACTTAGGCACTACCCATGCAGTTATGCAATCACTCAGCCACTACTCTTGCACTCAACCATTCACTCAGGCACTACCCGTGCACTCCACCATTCACTCAGGCACTACCCATACACTCATCCAATCAGCCAGGCTTTATGCTTGCACTCATACTTTCACTCAGGTACTTGCCATGCACTAATACAATCACCAAGGCACTATCCCTGCACTCATTCTATCACCCAGGCACTACCTATGTACTTATGCAATCATTCAGACACTACTCTTGAACTCAAGCATTCACACAGGCACTACCTATGCACTCATCCATTCCCTCAAGGACTACACATGCACTCATCCAATGATCCAGGCATTGGCCTTGCACCCATACTTTCGCTCAGGTACTTCCCATGCACTCATCCAATTACTCAGGCACTACCCCTGCATTAATGCAATCACCCAGGCACTACCCATACACTCATGCACTGACTTAGGCATTACTCTTACACTCAACCATTCACTTAGACACTACCCATGCACTCATCCAATGACCCAGGCATTACTCTTGCAGTCATCCTTTTACTCAGGCAGTACCCATGAACTGATATAACCACCCAGTCATTACTGTTTCACTCATAGACTCACTCAGGCACAGCCCATGCATTTATCCAATCACCCAGGCAGTACCCCTGCACTTATGCATTCACCCAGGTAGTGCCCATGCACTCACGCAATTACTCAGGCACTACTCTTGCACTCAAGCATTCACTCAGGCACTACCTATGCACTCATCCAATGACCTAGGAATTACCTTTGGACCCATGCTTCCACTAAAGTACCTCCCCAGCTCGTTGGGGGACCAAGGCAGGAAGACTCCTTTTCACAAGGAATTTCGTTCCCCTTATACGCCAGTCATGGCTAAGAGGAGGCAAAGGCAAACCACCAGAAGCAAAAACCATCGACAAACAAGAAGGGGGGGCGGGGGTGCTGGGGGAAGCAGCATGTCTCCACGAATAATGAGAAGCAGAAAGGCGAACAAATGGAAATAGTCACAGAAATTCTAACCATTATAAATGTAACTCCTAAAATACTAACAAATGCGAAGAGGTCCTTGCTGAAACTTGGATTGACCTTTTGTCCACAAACTAAATTGGAATATACCCAGACTAGAATTTACTTATTCAAATTTACAAGAAAACTTAAATTTCATAAATTTTTAAAATTAAAGACATTGGCCATTAAATCTAGAAAGATGCAAATCAAAACCATGCCAACCGATATCTTGACAGGAGAAGACCCTTACAACATTGGAGGCCCTCGAAAGCCTGCATACAGGGGAAAGGGATGGCACAGATATCAGCCTAGACATCGTACAGAGAACAGCGATGGAAGGGATTGACAAAGAAGTGCCAGTAGCCCGTTTAAACCAACATCACAATTCTTACCCCAGATGCCGTCCGATGCGATTGACGTATTTGCAGTTAATAAAGATCTTTTGCATTTAAGAATAAAAAAACCTTTTGCAGAGGTGCGAGTAACATCACACTCGAGCAACAGCAACCTCTTGTGAATTTACAGAAGGATGACTCTATTGTATGCAAACCTTCGGACAAGGGAGGAAATATTGTCCTGCAGACCAGAGAACAATACTGTATTGAGGCACAGAGACAATTATCAGACATTAAGTGCTACTGCAAAGTGACGAAGGAGGAATATAATCGTAGTGTTATGTTTCAAATAGGTACCCTAATATAGGCCCAGGTAATACCATACACTTTCACCTACATTATCTCCCTTACACTACACAGTAACGAGCCTTTAGGATTTAACCTTTACCTCGTTCTAGTCCTGGGCGCAGAAAGAGGGTTTTCCCTGAACAATGGCGTCCTATAAACTCCATCAATGAACTCATACAGTATGAATGAATATTCATGAGGGTTCTTGGAAACCAGGCAGGGGCTACACCACCTGCATAATATCTATGTACAAGTTTCATCCCATACGTCATCCTCAAATCCAACAATGGCTAATACAAGAAACAAGGGACAAAGAAACCCTAGATACTTTTTGTATAAATACAGCACATCTTGCTAGGGTTAGGGAGAGGAGACCGAGACTTCCAGGCTGACACACTGCCCAGAGACGCAGAGACTCCTGCATGCAGAGGCTCCAGCTGACAGTGGTCTAACACATCCCTCGTGGGGTGTCCAACTCGAGACCAGGACGGGGTCCCACACTCTCTCACTTCAGGTAATGGGGTTACACTAAATCCTAGAGGGATTCTTGGCTTCACACCTACTCACATGCTAGGTACACTTAGGTACATCTAGATAAGCATCGTAGGAGTACGCGCATTTTATCAGGCATTTTATATTCATGTATGTATTCATGATTATTGCAAGATGGTAGAACTATACTATCCTTTTATTTTCACTGTACTGCTAATTATATATATCTGCTACTGTCTAACAGTTGTTACAGCACATCTATTTTACACTAGAAGAACAACTGTGCAATAAATTCTTATTGTAACACGCCCGACTGTTTCTTCTGTGTAACTCTCTGAGACCGAATAAGTGAGCACGAGTGACTGAGCAAAAAGTAGTATATTGTTTCCACGATCCTGGGGGATCAGGGTTGTCATGTTCTGAGGTTGCCAGAAACTATTCTCTCCCCGATAAGAGGAGATTCTAGTGGCACTGTGAGCTAGCTAAAACAGAAAGGCTAACATTCTCGGTGGGGGTGCTCAGAGCCAGTCTGCCACCAGTCCTACAGTTTATGTTATCCGAACGTGCAGATCCTGTATGGGTAATATAGGAACTACACGACATGCCGCCGCCAACGTTGGTTGGGTACTTATTTAACAGTAGAATCTGAGTAGTTCAGTCGTGCTAATTCTCAGAGACCCCTACACACAAAACGTCAGAGACGTCTGGAGTGGGTGGGCACCAACTCCGCCACAGCTGAGTAGGCGAAAACATCCTAATTATTAGCTGTTAGTTAATCAAGCTTGAAGGACACAGCATTCCTAAAATTGTGCAAAACACCTTATCTTAGTTCCCTTGGAAAACTTCTTTGTTACAAAAATGACTGAGGGCAAAACTAACTCAGCCAGAGAAGAAGATTTAAACGCAATACAAATTGCACTAAAATTCAGACGTACGATCACCCTGAAACTATTAGAAAATGGTTTATCAGCTAGGGGTGGCATAGTAGCTTTTGTGATTGAGGCACACGAATCAAACAAAACAGAGGTATTTTATTCCTGGGTTACATTCCCGGCAGCAGATGCGAGAACACAGACATTTCACTACTATACAGAAGGAGATGCACCAGTGGAATATGGTCCGTTCGAGGACATAGAGGTTCCACTCACGTACCAGGAACACTTATACTGGTTTAAAGGCACCCTACCCCACACAAGAAGAAGAGTAAGATTAGGCCGGCTCAGAGGAGAGGGGGCAACATGGCTGTTTTAGCGGCTTACACACCACATCCTGACATTGACACAATGCCACAGGTAGACTTACTCATACAACACAAGGATTTAATTAAAATCTACAGAAATTGACACAATTCTTCATGAGGACTTTCACAGTCCAACCTGCAACAGTTGCAATAAATGGTACTCAATCTCAAGGTACAGCAACTAAAATCACACCACAAACATTACACATGGTAATGGGCAAAATGCCCACAAAATGTGAACAAATGCCATTCTGGGTAGCTCAGAAAATAACTCAGCTCGAGGCAGTATTCCCGAATACTACCCCGTATGAAAAACACAGAATGCTAACAATCTGCTTGCCCATGGGGATCACACCACAAATAGAAGATTGTACCACTTGGGGTACAGTCTTTGCTGCCATTTATACCAGAACACATGGTATACCATCATTAGCTGTAGTACCAGATGTATTAAGACAAATACAAAGCAGAGCCTGCCCTAAACTTAGGGTTGAAGTTACTAGGTAACTATGATCAGGTATCAGCCATAATACTAGCTAATATTAAAGGGGAAGCAGCTTCAGTGGCAATCCGCCAACACCTATAGATCAACAACACGAACTACCCAAAATAATTGAAACTGCATATGCAGAATTAGGCAGAGACAGTTTAGATGGGAAAGCTTTAAAACCACAACTGATGGGCAGTCCTGAAAAGGACACTTCCAAGCAGACACCAGCTTCTTCTACAAAGAAGTGGGATAATAAAAAACAACAAAACTTTAAAGGAAACAGATCTGAATCCCGAGGTAGATCTCCTCCACAGGAGCCCTCCGAAAAGAGGTATAATCTCAGGAATAGGGATAACATTAGGAAACCTGACAGGTATCAGGATACTGATACACGTTCCTCTCGTTCCTTTCAGGGTTCATCGAAAAACTCAGAGAGGGAAGGACGGTCAGAAAGACAAGAAGAGCGTACAAAGTCCAGAGACAAACAGCACACTCAAGACTATACTTCCAAAAAAGAAGAAAAGCCAAAATCAAAACCTCAGTTTAAGAAGAAGAAAGCTGCAGGCCTGAAGATCAGACATGCCCAGAATTCTGAGGACACAACTTCTGACTGGGGAATGGGCTCAGACGATGCTAGACAGTGCGGCAGAAGTAACAATAGCTCGCCAGAACCTGAAGGAATTTCTGGTGACAGCGGACTTGAATGATTACATCACGGTGGAAACACCAGATACGAGGGTAAGCGTCCCACATAAGTTATACGAAATAACACTCCGAATGGAGGGCGACGAGCCCAGGAAAGTTAAAGGTCTCTTTTGAAAGAATCTGTCATCTGGTTATGACATCCTATTAGCTGAACAAGATTGGCTGCCAGCATTCGTTATGGAGTGCCCTAGGGGAGAAACAGTAATTTTTCCAGCCTTTTCCGACCTTGTTCCCATTCATTTAAAACACACATATGCATGAGAGTGGGCAGTTGCCCTAGCTCCGGCATTGTACAAAAAACATGCTGGATGGGATGAGGATTCAACCCACCACGTGATCCCGTTAAAGGTTTCACCAAATGTACAGAGACAATATCCAATAAAGCAAGAAGTTAAAAAACAGGTCAGGGAGATCTTAGATCAACTTGAATATCAAGGGTTCATTGAAACATGTACCTCACCAATGAACAACCCTTTGTTTCCTGTCATAAAACCTGACAATACATATCGTCTAGTTTTAGATTACAGACACTTAAATACTTGCACTAAGACATTTGCAGTCCAAAATGCACACAGTGCCGCATTAATGAATAACATGTGTGGAAAAAATACAAAACTACACTTGATATCTCAAATGGATTTTTCTGCCAAAATATAGTGCCTGAAAGCAGGTATCTAACAGCCTTCTCAGTGCTAGGGACGCAGCGTCAATTTTGTCGACTCCCCCAGGGGTATAAGAACAGCCCGGGGTTATTTTCGGCTAGGGTAACAGAGTTACTTCAAAAATTGGACGAAGAGGCATTGTCCTATGTGGATGATATTTATCTAACGGACGATGACCTGGAGGAACACTTGAACAGAGTAAATACCATAATTATGGGATTCGCCTCTGAGGGCTACAAATTAAATTTTTGAAAATCAAAAATCGCCCACCTCAATGTCCTGTTTTTAGGATATGAGCTTTCAAGTGAAGGGAAAAGTCTGGCAGCCAACTTTTTAGAAAAGTGTGCGCTGCTCCAACCTCCAAATGTATTAAAAAAATTACAGTCAATACTGAGATTCCTGAATTTCGGCAGAACATACATTTTGGATTACGCGGAAAGAGTAAAACCTTTCTACGACTTAATAAAACCTGACTTTTCAGTTAGACAATGGACACAGGAACTCACAAACATCCTACGTTCACTAAAAGAAGACATGATAGCTTCAAAACACTTACAGACGCAGGTAAACGTACGCAACTTAGTGATCCGTGTAATAGCGGGTCAATGCGGTTACACCTACTTTACCTTCAATGAAGGCGAAACAGTACCAATCGCTTACAAATCACACCTGTACACAAACGCAGAAATGCGTTTCACTTCAACAGAAAAAATCCTGACAGCAGTTCAGACCGCTGTAGCAAGAGAAAGCAAAAGACACACAATTGATGGACGGAATGCAGAACAAATCAAAACATTCACCCCCAGTCAAGAGATCTGGGTTAAATCCATCATTCTTTTGCTCACCATGCCACCCCAGTTTAGCAAGAGAAAGAGCACTGGCTCAGGGAAAGCGCATAATTGTCATAACACCGGTATCGGCTTTAGAAGCTGTTACAAAGGCTAGCATTCCAAATGCAAAAGCCTTACATCCGAGATGGATACAATGGGATAATTCTCTTACTGCAACGGATGTTGAATACAGATTTGATCCAAGTCTAAAAACACAAGCATTTCTGCAATACGAACAAGAATATCCTCTGCCGAATGAAATCTTGCCTCTAGATCAGTATGAATATATTATTTACACTGATGGATCTGCTCAACCGGCCATAGGGAGTAAGCAACAATACAGCGCAGCATGTGCTATCGTTAAAGGTCGCATGCGGGATGGAAAGTTCCGTCCAAGTTGCACCAAAACACAATCTCTAGGAGACTGCACGGCTCAGTTGGCAGAGTTAAAAGCACTGATACTGGCACTGGTAAATACAGATCACGAATTCCCCACACTGATAGTGTGTGATTCTTTTTACTGTGTGCAATCATACAATGAATATTTACATCATTGGGAACTAAACGGGTTCAAAGACGCAAAAGGTGGCACAATTAAGCATAAAATGCTATGGGAACAGGTAGTTGAGTTGAGAAACGAACTACCACGGGCTCACGTGATTCATACACTGAGTCATCAGCGTGATGGCGTTCACGTTGAAGGGAGTTCATTGGCTGATGAAGCCGCAAAGGGGGCTGTGCGCACAGCTTCCGTAGCTGCAATCACTCGTTCAAAAACGAGGATAGACGGTGAGATTATGGTAGCTATTAATGCAACCCGCAAAAATAGAGGAGCAGTACCAAAAAGGTTTCCACTCAAGTACTCCTACAAGTTAGATGCAAACAACATTCCATATGCTCAGATTCCTGGAGTGGGGGACAGAGTAATACCAAATATGGATCGTAGGCAAGGTTTGATTATTGCAGCACACGAGGGTTTGGGCTCTGCGCATACAGGCGTTACAGCGACTATTTCATTGGTGAAACAGCGCTATTGGTGGCCAGGTCCGACAAAACAAACTAAAGACTACATTTTGAAATGTGACATCTGCCAGCAGATGAAAGGCTCCACCATAGCACACCCGGCACAGACACCGTTATTAAAATCAGACAGACCTCTCGCTTGTGTATATCTGGACCACTGCGGCCCCTTATAATCAGATGGGGCTTACAAGTATATCATGGTTGCAGTGGATTCATGCTCAAGATTCCTATGGGGTGGCCTCAGTGCTCGGCTGATGCTCGAACTGTTATCAAAGATTTGCGAGTCTTTATCGGGACATACGCAGTTGGCACGTTACATTCTGACCGTGGCCCGGCGTTTAGCTCTCGGGCTTACAAAGAGGCCATGGAAAGTATGGGCGTAGCATTGCGGTACTCCTCTCCGTACCATCCTGAGGGAAATTCGGTTGTGGAAAGGAAAAACCGGGACCTAAAGCAATCTTTAACAGCTAGGGTATTAGGCAAGGGCGGTAGTTGGGTCAATGATATATATGGGGTACAACAAGCTCTCAATAACCAGCCAAGAAGCTCTCTAGGGGGTGTCACTCCTTACGAGGTCCTATTTGGGACAAGAATGTGGGTACCTGATCTTGATTGTGAAGGCACAGTGGCGGATGAGAAACCACTTGATATCCATGATCGTTTGGCTGTTTTACAGGACCTAAAGGAATCCAGGACACAACAAAGTAAAGTCCACCTGAAACAGACCGCCACTGGGAAGTCAAGGCAGTCACGGCAAGACCTGTCTGGATCCCAAAAGTCGGGGATCTGGTCAGAGAGAAAATAGCGGATAACAAAGAATTTGGGCCATCCTACAGAAAACCTGTACCGGTCCTAGCAATTCAAGGAACAAGAACTGTGATACTACCGCCTCTTGCCAGGAAAAAGGAGAAAAGATTTGTCTCAATTGACCTAATCAAACCACACTATGTGACCGATACTAAGCAGTAGGCCACGTGGACTCCACAGTAGCAGACGCCCTCCTCTCCCTACAATCCAAGAAGTTCAAACGGAAAGACTCATCACGTTCGAAGAGCCTCCAACACGGAATGAAGGACTAAGCAACAATGCTATGGAACTAGTTCCCCTTGAACCCGAAGTTCAACTTCAAAATCAAACTCAAAATAACACACAAGTTGCAATAAGACCTAATACAGATGTCTATGTCAACATGCCTTGACAAGAGCAAACCATGATTTCAACAAATCCTGATGCAATTCCAACAATTGATCGAACCGCTTCTAGCTACTTCATGAACTTTGATACGTTTTCCTTGGATCCAAGTGAACCGGAAACGACGCCAGCCCAACAAACACGCAAGCAGCAGATTACAGACTTTCTGAACTTTCTCAAAAAGACTTACCTGGTATCACCTTGGGTACAACTCTGGGTAATTACTGGGATACTGTTTTTCTTTTCTGGCTAGGCTTAGTTATAACTTTTAGCATGCTTATTAATGGACGATACCTTCAACAAAGACCTGAAGCCGAAAAAGTACATTTGATTCTGAAACCACATCAATCTTCTCATCGTGAACAAAGAGACTTGTCATCAGTGAACATTACAGCAGTTCCTATACCGGACAGTATAGTCTGGGACAAGGTTGATTTCGATATATTCGGTCCTACTGAACTTTTTAAAAATTTCTCATGTATTTAAAATTTAATTGAATGATATCATTACCTCCAGTACATTTTCTGATGATTGGGACTCTGAAACTGTTAATGATATGTTGTCTGATTTAGAGAGAACTGCCGCATTTCCGAACACTGAAATGTTAGAAGCTACTTCAGACTATGACACTTTGTACTGTTGCCAACATTATGGTCATCATTTCTTGCACAAATCTATCTCACCTCGAAATATTTTTGTATACCACCAGTGGGAACATTGCCCTACACCACCAAAAGGTAGTTTGCATACATTTGCGCAGGAGTTTTCATATTTTTCAGGGTTTAACACCACTGACCCGACCTTGTATTACTACAAGGTTGCACCGACATCAGCACTGAAAATTATGTTGACAAACACCAAACAAATATACTCTGCTTCCTTTATCACCCAATTGTCTGATCAGGGTTTTGACCTATGGAAGGACACAATAGACTTAAAATCAGTCTGGGGTTCTAGAGACTGGCAAGTCCAGGGAACAGAAGCGCTATTTAGAGCATGCCTCATTCCACAGCAGATGATATTCCTAAATGACACTGTGCAACAGACAGCCTGTCTTGGACTAGCCAAGAACAAGGACCTGAACACACCTCGCTTTCCAACACCATCACAGATGGAGGGGTGGCAAAATTCAACTTCAGAAGAAGGGGCAACAGTGGATGACATTTTACAGTACAATAGATCAGACCCTGATTGGAAGAAATGGGTGGTTTGGCCCTTAGACACGAACACATGTCAGAAAAGATTCTGGGGTATAACAGAAGGGTTCAGTATCCATAGGCCAGACCCACGCTATGTACAAAGAGAACACCCAGGGGTAGTGACATCCTACAGTGTTGGGAAGTTGTGCCTTGATTGGCTAGAGACCTCAACACTCACAGAAGTGAAACAACATTTATCCTTACTCACACATGACATGCATCTTAGGAATTTTTTGCTAGGTCCCAGGAAATCACGTCAGAAACATTTCATATATGCTGGCATTTATGCTGTCTACAATGAAAATTGGAAAATATCCCAACAAGAGGCCGCAGAGAGAATGCGGGAAATAGACCGTATTAATTTAGAGAAGGCATTGGCAGCAGTGGATAATGGATTAACAACTTTGACCTCCAGGATCTATTCCTTAGGCAACATTGTATCTTCTGCAATAGACATACTGGAACAAGATTTGGCCATATTACAACACGGGCAATCTCAGTTACGTTCTATTATGTTGTTATGCTGGACACTGCAATCTTTGCGTGAAGGCTATGTGCCTTGGCGTTTTATCAACAGTACGTCTCTGTTTTCTGAATATAATCTAACTGATAAACAGGTAGAAATGGCACAAAGGGGAGCAAAATATACAATTCTGTGTATTGAGAAACTGGATAGATTACCATTTACGGTAGCGGAATCACCATCCACAGAATGGCTAATCCATGGCCACATCACTCTACCGGTCACGACTTTTCAGTTTGAGTATTGCCTTGAACACAAACAGGCAGGCAAATATGAAAAATTGGGTAAGGAATACATTGAGGAATCTTGGGAATTACCGTACAGAATTCGATGCCAGAGTGGGGATCGAGAAGTGTTTCTAAGCGGTACAAACTGCAAGAACGCTTTAAGCGGTTCTCTCATGTGCCAGGATATTTCCCTGCACGGAGCTTGTAATGGTTCAGTAGCAAACTTGTCCTGCCACATGAAAGGGACTCCAGCGGCCGTGATTACTCCAGTATTCAGGCTACTCTCGAATGGGAGTTACTTGATGCTGAACAATCAAGGTTGCTGTGGTATGCTTCCGGGCATTGCCTATCTGGTCACTGTGAACTCCAGGGTTACTTGCTGTATGCAAGTATTGTTTCCCCCAGTAAATACAGTCAGGAAGGCGCCGTTATGGCCTTCATTGAATGTTTCCTTTATACAGTTTGATACTTTGAGCAGACTGAAAGCCATGCTTTTACAGCATACCGTACCCTTAACCTCCGCTCAAGAGACCTTTGATCTTCAAATCGCAAGGACCTCAACTGAGATACAGGCACTTATACGTACAAACTGCCCCTTTCATTTCACAGAAATGGTGGGTCGTATCTTTAATATGTCTGATACGAGTGGTATTGTACACCTATTTAAGACAATAGGGTCAGGATTTCTAAGCACCTTTCAGACAATCCTCGGAGTTATTCCAAATTTTATACACTCCGTATTGGGAAGCGTTTTTGGAGGTCTTCTGCTGATCCTGCTCTCAATAGCAGGTATCCTGATTGTCATATTTTTGCTACGCAATGGACGGCCCAATCACCAACGAGATGGCAAAAGCACTCCTGGAGCGCAAATATCGTGAGCGCATGGTACAACATCTGGGCACACCTCGCCTACGGGAACTGAGCACCTCTTGGTTCCTATCATTTAGACCAGTCTGGATGGACTGCATCTTACCTGTTCTTCGATGCCTGTTCTGCGGAGAAGAATGCGTGTTGGATCTCTGTCTGACATTTGCAACGGACATGCCTACGGACTTGAATACCAGGCTGGAACTTGTGAGGTCCTATGCTCGGCAATGTCCCCAGTGTATTCCTGTACTGATGGCTGCATTCCTCCAGAACCCGCAGGTACCTTTTACTACAACTGGGTTAAGCATCAGCTCTTCCACTAGCACTCAGGTATCGACTGCAGCACCAGCCGCCTCTGCACCAGCTATTGGCAGCTCTGAATATCATCTGTGCTCCATTGACGTACTCTGCGAGGTGTTACAGGGACTGTCCTCTGCAACGGCAAGCAACAACGAACTACACGACAATAGCATCACAGAATATCACTCCCTAATACGAAGTTGGTACGAAAAAAATATGCTAGAGACCGATGAATACCTGTTTCTCCATTGTCTGATCCCACAACACCTACTTTCTACCACTTACCAAAAATCCATAAAGACGCTGAACATCCCCCGGGACGACCATTAGTTTCATCACAAGGAAGTCTCACTGAACATCTATCTATATATATCGACTATTTTTTATTTCAATTTGTGACTGGTTTAGTCTCATACATCAGGGACACAAAAGATTTTCTGTGCCATATAGATAAGTTGAAATAGGAGCCTGATTTTCAAATGATAGTGTTAGACATATCTAGTCTCTACACAAGCATAGCCCATCAGGATGGTTTCAAAGCAGTTTAAATTTACAGAACACAATCTGATGCTGATGGAATTGACAGAGTTCTGTCTAAATAACAACATTTTCCTGTTTCCGGATGACTACAATAGGCAAATCTCAGGGACCGCCATGGGCACCTGCTTCACCTGCAGCTATGCAAATTTATTCATGGGCTGGTGGGAGAAGCAGGTGGCATGGTCGGCCGAGAATGCAGAATGGATGGCAATGTAATATCATGGCATAGGTACATAGATGACCTCTTTATGGTTTGGAAGGGCTCCCCGGAGTCAGCTTGGAACTTCATTAGACATCTGAATGACAAAAAAGTAAATTTACAGTTTACAGTTTACAGGTGAAGTAAGTTCTATGACTGTGAACTATCTAGACCTAAGAGTACTTGTATCAGAAGGAAAATTATGTACTGCCCTGTATAGAAAACCTACGGCTGGAAATTCACTTCTCCATGCCACGAGTAGCCATCCCCACAAATTAATCAACAGTATACCTTTTGATGAATTCCTGAGATTGAAAAGGAGCAGCTCCAGAGATTGTGATTTTCATGTGGCGGCGCAAGAGAGCACTGCCAGATTCATCACTAGAGGATATGGGCAACAGCTGCTAAATAAAACCTTGAAGAAAGTGAATTCCATCCCTAGAATGGAATTATTAAGAAAGACAAATAAATAAAAAAAGGAAACAGGCAAGTTTAGAATGATTACATCCTTTTTGGAGAACACCAGTGAATTGAGGAGCATACTACGAAAAAACTGGCAGACTCTAAAAACAGTCATTTTTCTCAACTATTATTTATAATTCAAAATAACGCCCTCAATGGGCTAATCAAATTACTTGATTTACAAGTTATCATAAACTCTTGCCCTGAAGGGACATGCATTATGCTCCATCTTATAACATTACCAATCGATATATTTTCTATACATGTAACCTTAAAAATACTTGTCATTATTATTTTCATGACCTTTTTCTGCCCTGAATGGGCTTGAATTCACAATACGTTACTTGTCATTTCATTATATCTATTGTTTTCTTGTATTCAAGTGCATATTGACCTGGTATCCTGTCCTACTTTACAGGTAAACCCCCAGTTCCTCACTCCCATTTAGACCAAATGGTGTTTTGGTTTGTAGGTCTATAATATATCTCAATTCCAGTCTTCTCAATTTAAGCTCTCTGTTGCCCCCACGTTCATCTATGGGTACATGGTCCAGACAAAAATATTTCAACAAATTTCTGTTGCTTTGATGGTGAGACTCAAAATGTCTGGCCACTGGATAAGTGCCATCTCTGTTTGCCCTCATGTGTTCTAGAATTCTTTGTTTCACAGGATGAATAGTACTTCCTATGTATTTAAGTTGGCATGGACATATGAAGCAATACACTATGAATTCCGTTTGGCAATTCATACATTTAGTTATATTTTTGTCTTTCTTCAGGCCTGGTACTCTATAGTTAAAAAATGTATTATTATATGTGCAGGCCTTGCATTTCCCACAGGGAAAGAATCCTTTCAGATATCTGATTATTCCTTTCTGCTGTGGTTTCTCTAGGTGACTTTTCACTATCTCATCACATATGGAGTGTGATTTTCTGAATGTAATCAACGGATGTGGTGGCACTTCTCTTCCTAGGATGGCAGCACTTTTCAGGGTATTCCAATTTCTCTGCATTATATTTTGAACACTTTTGGCTGCATTTGAGAATTTGGTAAGCATCCTGAAGTTGTTATTCGTGTCATCTGTTAGTACCTCAGATCTTTCTTTCAGTAGATCTTCTCTGCTTTTTTCCTTCACTCTGTGCATAGCATCAGTGAGTATCTGTCTTCGGTATCCTCTCTTTGTGAATCTTCCTGTACTGTCCACTGCAGTCGCTTTAAAATCACTATCTCTTGAGCAGTTGTGTCTTATTCGCAAAAGCTCGCCATAAGGTATGCTGTTAATCAATTTGTTAGGATGGCTGCTATTAGCATGCAGTATCAAATTGCCTGCTGTTGGTTTTCTGTAAAGGACAGTACAAATTCTATTTTCACTGATGAATACCTGTAGTTCCAGGAAATTCATCCTCTATGAGCTAATTACTCTGGTACATTTTAGGTTTTTGGTATTGATATTTAGGAAGGAAAGTATTGCTTTGCTGACTCTTCTGTTCCTTTCCATATGATGAATAAATCATCTATGTACCTCCTCCAACTGATTATCTGTTCTACCCAGTTATCTAGGGCATCTGACCATGCCACCTGCTTCTCCCATTAGCCTACGAACAAGTTCGCATAGCTGGGGGTGAAGTAGGTGCCCATGGCGGTCCCCCGTATCTGTCTATACAGTTGTCCTTCGAAGGTAAAAATATTGTTATTTAAACAGAATTCAATGAATTCCAGAAACATCTTATTGTGCTGTAAATACTTCAAAGGACGTCTTGTGAGAAAGTGTCTTACAGCTTCCAACCCATCTTCGTGCCCTATACTTGTGTATAAGTTGGCTACATCTAGTGTGATCATCAAGAAGTCTGATTCCCATGTTGTTCCCTCTATTTGCCGCAGGAAATCTTTAGTATCTTTTGTTCTTTGATGTTAATTCTGCCACAAATGGGAATAGAAGATGATCCACATATGTGGACATATTCTTCGTAAGGCTCCCCATTTGTGAAATAATGGGACGTCCCAGTGGATTTATCCTGTTTTTATGGACTTTCGGTAGATGATAAAATGTCAGTAGCCTGGAATGTGATGTTCATAGAAATTCATGCTCATCTTTGCTCATGTTCATTCCTCTCAAATGCCATTTGTGTATCAGGTTGTAGAAATCCTTTATGCTGTTGTCATATTCTCGTCTTATTATTGGTTGATAACTTTCTGTCCTTTAGTTGTCACAGTGCTTCCTTGCAATAATTGTTTTTCATTTGTAGGACAATATTTCCTCCTTTGTCTGAGGGTTTGTACACAATTGTATCATCATTGCATAGGTCTTGTAGAGCTGCTCTTTGTTGCAGCGTTAGATTATCCTTTATTTTCTCTTTATTCTTTCTCCTTAGACGGAGAGCCAAAAGATCTTTATTGACACTGTCGACAAATACATCAATGGCATCCACAGGTGTCTGGGGCATACATTTAGATGTCTGTTTAAACCTAGTAACACCACGTACTTGAGTAATTCCTAGAATCTCTACTCTATCTATATTATCTTGTGTGTCTATTATTTGTAAGGAACCCTCCAATTCTAATTCCTCGAGTACTGTCAATGTCAGTAAATCTTCTCCTGTTAGTATTCCAGCGGGATTTTCTTACATGAGTCTTTGCCGTCTTTGCATATTGTCCTGTTGTCCTTGTCCTTTTAGTTTGAAAAATGTGTAAAGTTTTAATTTTCTTGAGAATTTAAACAGATCAATTCTTGTCTTTGTGTATTCAAAATCCTTTGTTGGGCAAAACGTCAATCCTAATTGTAATACAGATTTCTCTGCTTCAGTCAGTTCTTTAGGTGTCAAAATGATTATTGTTAGATTTTCTACTTGTTTTTGGATCCTCTTTTGCTCTGTGTATTTCATTTTTGAACTTTGTCTATGCTGTCTCCAGCCTCCTCCTTTCATTGGATGATGTCAGCAAGTAAGTGAATAAAATTAAGTAGTACGTTGGATGCATTAGTAAGAAGTCCTACTATTGGCTGTTGTTAAAAAAAGGAATATAATACAGACATGGAAATGTTTCTGAATCTGCGCAGTAAACCACACCTGCTGTATCTCATTTGGAAGTAGCATGTTCCTTCTATAATGTGGTGTGAACTTGTGACCTAATGGCTTCACTGGGCTGCTAGATACAATGAGCTAAGAGTGTATTGGGGGAATGGGGTTAAAAAGAGAAATTTTTTTTTTTAAAGTTGAGGAGTTATGACATAATTTATGTAATGATAAACTTTAATTTCCAATTGAGAACTATGTAATAAAATGTTGTGCAGTATCTAAATTTTAAAAACTGAAGCTAAATATAGGTTAAAACTCCCATTTTTTTGCGATTACTCTGCAAGCAACACGAAAAAATCGTAAACGCGCGGAGACAGGAACCTCGTTTTGAAAGAGAGGGAAAGCGTTAACAGATGCTAACCATTTACAAGTGGAGATAGAATAGTCTAAAATGAAAGACACTATTTCATTTGCTGCCTTTCTCATGATCCTAGAGTGGAAATTTGAAGAGATTACCATTTTATGGTTGCTTTGTATGAGAGTGGTGTACCATTATTGTGCTTAGCTAATACAAATCCTAACTGTGTCAAAACTATTTAAAAAGAGCTAAAACAACAATATAATCTACAAACTCAATTCACTGATATCTACATACCTTTTTAGTTATTTAAAAAAATTATATTACAAATGAAGATGTATATGGGAATTTGATAAAAAGAGTATCACATGATATAAAAAATAGATGAGTTGAACTGTATCTATTAGAGGGTATGTGTTTAAGATGTTAGTATGAAATGTTTTGGGAAGTAAGAGAAAAATGAATGTGTGCCCCTTTATTCCATTGTGTAGTTTATAGAAAAATAACAGTATAGCATTGTTCAAAGTTGTAATGAGAAATGTATTTAAAGCTAAGAATGTTTTAAATGTCTAAGCATCATGTGCACAATAGATACATCTATGCTATTTGCATTCTGGAAGTTGTAGTACTTTTGGTCACATTATTTCTGTTTAAAATTGAGGAGAGTTTAAAGTGCAGAATGTCTGTTGGGAGTTCTAGTACTACCTATATTTGGAATGTAAATTTTCTTGGAGAAATGCTGAATATATGTTTAAAACACACAAACAAAATTTGAGAAATGATGTAGGTATGCCCTTAAGAAAAGGTTTTGTGCTTTGAAAAAGTGAGATTTTTTTGTTTTAGAAACTTACTGATGCATGTGCATGCTGTGCAACAGAGGAATGTATGCTTGTAGAGAGTCATGTATCCAATGATATATGAAGTGTGATATCAAGACTTTTCTGACACATCGGTCATTAGAAAAGGATAGAAACACTAAAACAGATAGTTTGATACTGACAGAAGGAGTTAAACAATTAAACAATGAGTTACAAATAAAGTCGCAACTGTGTGTAACAGCAATGGAGAAACTTTACAGTCACCCAAGCATTACTCAGGCACTCATTCAATCACTCAGCCACTACTCAGGCAGTTATTGAATCACTCACCCACTATGTAAGCACTTTTTCCATCACCCAGGCACTACACATGCACTCTTCCAATCATGGAGGAACTAATAATGTACTCATTGAACTAAGCAGGCAGCACCCAGGCATTCATCCAGTCACCCAGGCACTAAGCATTCACATATACAATCACTAATGCTGTACCCATGTAATTATTAAAACACCCATGCACTCATCCAAACACTCACCTATAACCCATGCACTCATCCAAATACTGAGGCACAACCCATGCACTCATCCAAATACTCAGGTACTAGTCATGCACTCATCCAATTATGCAGCAAGTACTTTGTAGTAAACCTATCATCCAGCCAGTATCTCTTCTCTCATCCAATTACTGAGGCAATACTCTTGTACTAATATAAACACCACAGCAGCACACTTGCTTTTATCCAATCACTCAAGCTTTAACAATGGACTTCTACAATTACTCAGACATAAGTCATGCAGTCATGTAATCAGCCAGGCACTACTTAACTGATGCAGTTATTCAATTATCCAGGCAATACTCATGTAGTTTTGTAATCACCCAGGTATTACCTGTTCAATTAACTAAAAACACATGGGGATAAGTCATGTACTCATTCAATCACTGAAACACCATTCATGCACTCACGCAATCTCCCAGGTGCTATGTATGTACTTAAACAATGACGTATGCACTATGCATGCACTGAATAAATCACATATATACTACGCATGTCCTCCTGTTAACAAGCACTCAGTTAAGTAGCACTCACTTAATCATCCAACCACTATCTATTCATGTATTGAATCATGGAGGCATTAGTTATGCACTTATCTAATCATTCAGGCAGTACTCATGCACTCAACCAAACACACAGATAGTAGCATTATAGTACTGCGAATACACAGTCACTAACTATACAGATATGGAACCACTGATGTAGTTCCCACATACTCAGGGAATCATCCAGGCACTACCTATATTCTGAGGAAATCACCTAGGCACCATTTATGCACTCATCCAATCATCCAGGGAGTATTGTTGTACTCAAACACAAGCACATGTATTTATAAATTTTAGTGAGGAATATGTACTCTTTTAGAACCATCTAGTGAATTATATATGTAACCTGTCACACACAGTTCGCATGTATTCAGAAGAATTAGTGAGTTATATGCTTGATACAGATTAATGTGCAGATTTGTATATGCAGTGTTTCTCAAAATTTAAATCTGATACATCTAATTAGAAAAATACTGAAACGCTAAATCTACCAGTGACACAGTGGTAGAAAGGCACAGAAATAGCTCTTATGTTGTGTTTTCTGATTTACAGTATTGAGACCCTGTATGTACTTTTACACCTTGGTTGATGTTTATTTTAAAATTTACTACAAAAGGGATAAAGTGGTCTTTTAGCATGTATAAGTGAGAACTGAGACATGGTGCAGCTGTTTTGTAGGAGGGGTGCAATAATATTAAAAGGTAACTAATAAATTAAGTTTTGTGTTTTGGTTTGGATTTGGTTCATTGAAGTAAGTGCTTGTAGTTATGTATCTAGGTTCATCTGTAGATTTAAAACTGAAACAGAACATAAAAATGTTTTTTGTATTATGTGTAAGCCAGTAGTAAAGTAGCTGATACATTGGCTAAAATAAAAATTCGGATATACCTATCTCTTTAAGAAAGCCCTGGGGAGGTGGTGATCCCCAGGCTGGGGGTCCACAACAGACCCCCTGCATTATTGTTTTGTGCCCCGGGGAGGGGAGGTGGTGGTCCCTGGGTTGGGGCTGCATGGGGGGGCAGAGCCCCCAAGCATTATTAGTTATTTTAGCCCCAGGAAGTTGGCAGTCCCTGGGGTTGCATGGGAGGCTGCAGGGACTCCCCCACATTGCTTTTTAAATTAATTAATGTTTGTGCTCCAGGGAGGTGGCAATCCCTGAGGCAGCAGGGGGGCCAAGCAGGCCCCCCTTCATTTGTATACAACAGTGCCCCCGGAGAGGTGGTGGTCCCCGGGGAAGTAGGGGGGGGGTTAGCGGGCCCCCAGCATTTGCATACAACAGTGCCCTGGGGAGGTGGCAGTCCCCGAGGCAGTGAGGGAGCAGCGTGGCTACCCCACATACTCTTACTGCCACAGGGAGGTGGTGGTCCCCAGGGCACGGGGGAACTGAGCCGCCCCCCGCATTTATAGTATTCAGTGCCCCAGGGAGGTGGCGGTCCCCGGGGCTTAACAAAAGCCTAGGAGGGGGCCCCATGAACCCTCCTCCTTGATTAACTTTATGCCCCCGGAACCTGGCCGACACAGGTGTTATTCCAAAGCAAGGGCGGGAGCCCATGCTTGCTTGTTTTAAAACGTTTGCCATGGATCTACCCATGAGACTGCGTCACAATTAAAAAAAAGCCTTTTACCCCTTTCGGGGTCGCTCACCATATCTGGGGGGTCAGGGTATTACCACGCGGCCTCCATTTTTTTTTTTACTTATTTTTTGGGACCAAGCTTCAAGCCGAGACCCAAGATGGCTGCCAACACTTCCTGGTTGAAGTGTTGACAGCCAATCAAATTTTAGTAGGATTTGCGAATCCACTGCAAGGACTCGTGTCCCCAGATATCTATGTTTTTTAAAGATAGATATCTAAAACATTACTGAATGGATTTACACCAAATCACAAAAAGCACGCCTTCTGGACCAACATCCAGCTTTCTGCCAAACTGGTGTAATTCAATTCAGCAATTTGAGCTGTAGTCGTGTTCAAAAAATGAAATATCCCTATAGACTACCGCCAGCAGTATATATACACACTTACCTTAACTATACTTACCTTGTATGAAAAAGGCATACGTGGTAACGGCGTATACATGGGCAAGGCATACATGCTAACGGATGCGTGGTGCAGGCATTGCGTGATAAAGACTATATGGTAAAGGCTGTTTCCTTATGTGGGATATCCGTCATGTTGTAATGGACTGTCTAACCCGCCAAACTCTAATAAGGCGTCTAATATCCCACCAGCTTCTGACATTTTGGAAAGAACCTCCAAAGTTTTGATTTTCTGGAATTTATAAGTAGATTTAGGCCATTTTGTAAAACTCCTATAGATAGGAGGCGGTCTGATTGTGAATTTAGAGGCAATGCAAATGCTTATGGAAGCATCAGAAAGTATAGGAAATGCAGGGTCCCAAATGTATTTGTTCTCAACATAGATGACATGGACTGAGTAAATGATATATTTTAATGTCAGCTTAGCAGATTCATAGGCTGAGCTGAGGAATGGGTGCCTACACAATGAGATCCCGATTTACTAACACTTTATGTCATTGGTGAATTGGGATTTATGTTCCAGTGGAAAACTTATTTTGGAATGGAAAGTAGCCCTAAAGTCACTCAAAGTGTGCTAAACGCTATTTTGAACTATTTTGTGTCAAGTTGGATGCTAGGGCACTGCCCAAGTATCCTGCTGCCACTGCACACTCTTCGAAGTATTGCAGACATCCACTCATACCTCCAGCCCTTCTGCCCAGGGCTTTTATCTATACTTAACAGGAGTTCAACACAGAGTCTATTTTGTGGTCAAGCCCTACACCCAACCGGCCACTAATCATCACACTCAGGACATAGCCTGCGGCTACCCTGTCCATCCACTAGCCCCATGCATCCAGGTGTTTGGATGTATGGCCTGATCTGAAGCAGATCTTGCAGCCAACCAGTAGTGCGACTTACCACGACTTGTACCTAATCACATGCCCAATGCTGAATTGCCAACTTTGGATTTTTTATTTTTATTTGCGAATTTCAATAAAGTGTAGCTTCCAAGCTCAAAATTGTTAAATATTCATGCACTTGGCCTATATGCAAGTGTTTTTTGTTGTACACTAATGATTGTTCTGTGCTTTTTAGCAGCAACCATCACTATGGGCCCGATTCCGATCTCGGTTGGAAGGGCTCCGAATCGGATTTGGTTTTACCTAAACCGATCCGGAGCCCTTGTTTCCGACCGACTTGTTCCCAATTCCGAACGACCAAGTACGATGCCTGGAAACCTTTAGCGCTGACCGAATCGTTTCCGGAAGGCATGCGGCGAGATAGAGCCTTCCGGAGCTGAATCGTACAGCTCTATGGAGTAGGTTTTCCATGCGAGCAAGTACGATGAACGATTCGGACAGCCTTTATGAGTCATTGTGCCCGGATCGAAAAGGCTGCTGGAATCAGTCTTTGGGGGCCCATAGCAAGCCCCCCTTCACCCGGGGCCCTCCAAATTGTGCCCGTGGGGGTACCCATGGGTCCCCCTTTCAGACCATGCACAGTGTGGCAGGCACCAAGGGGTGCCTGCCACAGGGTGCACGATTTTCCCCAGTCACCCATTTCTTCAATGCGAGCCTGTGGACACGTTCGGTACACAGGCTCCCATTGAAGTCAATGGTAGTCCGACCGAATCGTATCCGGATGCATTCAAACGCATCGTACTTGTTCGGTCGGACTCCCCTGACATGAGTCGTACGGAAAGCATTCCGGACATGAGTCGTTCGTTTTGCTTTCCAACCGAGATCGGAATCGGGCCCTATGTCTTTTCTTTAACCTTGCTTAGATCTGTGTCTTATATTTGTATTCATGAAATTTAAGAATTCACTGAAAATTTTGAAACTAGAAAAATGCCATCTATTTCCAAATGCAAAATGCTGCCCATGTGCTTGCAAGTTTCTCAAAGCATTGCAAGTCTGCCATACACTATGGGCCTCATTTATAAAGAATTGGCGTAGGACAGCACTGCAGGTCATTTTGCTGCGCTGCCCTACCCAATTCAAAAGGGCAGGAATGCACCGTATTTACAAGATATGGTGCATTGCTGTCCTTTCAGCTGGCGCACAATTTCCACCTGAGCACCAACACAGGCACCCTTGCCCCATGGTACAAAGGTGTCTGTGTTGCTGCTATGATTGTTTTTGTGGAGGAAGGGGTACCTTCTTGCACAAAAACAATCACAAGAGGTGTTTTCCACATTCTAAGTGTGCTACAGAATGCAGCACATGGGGAAAGAGAAACAAATTCGGAGAAATGTAAACATTTCTCCTCGTTACGCCCACTCTGGGGAGGTGTAAGTTTTTGGCGCTGCCCTAGGTTTAGATGATGTTGTAAATCTGGGGCCATGTCAAAAACCTTGGGTGTCTAGTGGGAACACCTACAGCAACGCCCATGAAATGCCTCCTTGATGTAGAGTATAGTAAGGCAGCACAAATGCCTTACTCCTTATCTATGAGGCCTTGCAAAGCCACGCAAGGTGGCTTTGCGTCATCTCAAAGATATGATTGAGAGGTCTCCACCACTGCATCGTCATAAAAAGTGACGATCTGGTGGCGCAGGCCTCTTGTAAATGAGGGCCTATGGGAATAATTTATGAGATCCCTGCATCATAAAGATTAATGAAGCCACACAAAGCCACCCTGCTTGGCTTTGAGTGGCCTCTTAAATCATGAGTAAGGCAACACAGCACACATCGCTGCGTCACTTTACTCTGTGCCTGGGAAGCGTTCCTTAGGCATTGCAGTGGGTTTCCCATGCAACACCCATGGAATTTGACACTGCCCCAAATTCAAACCTGGGGAAGCGCTAAATCCTTATGCCTCCCGAGGTGATGCGTAATGAGGAGAAATATGTTTAATTCTCCTTGTTTTTACATGTGTGGTGCATTCTGCAGCACACATAGAAAGAGGAAAATGCCTCATAGGATTGTTTTTTGCACAGGAAGGTGCACCTTGCACCTCCAATGGAGGCACCGTGGTCCATGGGTGCCTACACTGGCCCTAGGCTGCCAAAACGGTGCCAGTGCAGAAAGAAATGACAGGAATGCACCGTATTGCTTAAATATGGTGCATTCCTGCACTTTCACTTTGGCATAGGGCAGCACAACAAGGTGCCTTGCTGCACTGCCCTATGCCAAAATGCCATAAATGAGGCCTTATGTACACATGTACAACCTTTTGTACTTTTTCTCCACTCTTCTGTGTATTTCCCCTTTCCTGTTGCTTAGAGCCAGTTATGATACCCTCCCTTTCTCTCTATGAATTGTTTTACCAAAATGGGGGAACGAAATATTTCAAGCCATTTATCAACCAAAAACAACATAGGAAACCTCAATATGATTAGCAGAATTACCGAATGTTATGCTCCTGCGGTCAATTGACAAGGTATACACAATTCCTGAGTGAAGATTTACTTTTATGCCAAGTTAAATTTAAAATTCTTTCAGAGGTTTTTGTTAGTAGTGGGAACAAATTGCCAATGGAAATGCATTTTTAAAGCACCCTAACTTCTATTCCCATGCACAGGTCTGCATGAAAATTGGCATGTACAAAGTGGTCAAATTACACTTGGGTCGTGCCAAAGTATTTTGTGCAGATTCTTCTAATGGCTCCAAAGTTATTGGGAAACCAAAAATATCACTGATGTATATAAAAAAAGTTACATATATATATATCGTCCAAAGTGTCATCCACAAGCAGAGGCGCACACAATGACAGGCGGACTCCCACTTCCCAGAAGAGTCCTTTATTCAGCAGAAAGCGGCAACACACAGAATATTCCCTTTAAATCTTCCCTACGCGTTTCGGAGCTCCTGCTCCTTGCTCACCGGAAACACGCAATCAGCAGATACGAAGTAGGTGTGTCCCATAATTACCCTTTATATCGCCCTCTGATGGGCTTTCTTGTTCATGGGCTTCTGGGACATGCAGTCCTTTTGTTACGAAATGACCCTGAATGGGTTCTGCCTTTAGCATACTCCAGGTGAAACTCCCAATGGAGCCTTCAGTGTGTATGACGCTTTCAATCCACGCACTGCCATCCTGCATAACGGACCCTGATATCAAAATCCACAGTCCACACAATCGTAGTGGTGGTGCTGCCCCCCCGACCTGGACAGGCCGGTATATATCGTCCAAAGTGTCATCCACAAGCAGATGCGCACACAATGACAGGCGGACTCCCACTTCCCAGAAGAGTCCTTTATTCAGCAGAAAGCGGCAACACACAGAATATTCCCTTTAAATCTTCCCTATGCGTTTCGGAGCTCCTGCTCCTTGCTCACGGGAAACACGCAATCAGCAGATACGAAGTAGGTGTGTCCCATAATTACCCTTTATATCGCCCTCTGATGGGCTTTCTTGTTCATGGGCTTCTGGGACATGCAGTCCTTTCGTTATGATATGACCCTGAATGGGTTCTGCCTTTAGCATACTCCAGGTAAAACTCCCAATGGAGCCTTCAGTGTGTATGACGCTTTCAATCCACGCACTGCCATCCTGCATAACGGACCCTGATATCAAAATCCACAGTCCACACAATCGTAGTGGTGGTGCTGCCCCCCCGACCTGGACAGGCCGGTATATATCGTCCAAAGTGTCATCCACAAGCAGATGCGCACACAATGACAGGCGGACTCCCACTTCCCAGAAGAGTCCTTTATTCAGCAGAAAGCGGCAACACACAGAATATTCCCTTTAAATCTTCCCTACGCGTTTCGGAGCTCCTGCTCCTTGCTCACGGGAAACACGCAATCAGCAGATACGAAGTAGGTGTGTCCCATAATTACCCTTTATATCGCCCTCTGATGGGCTTTCTTGTTCATGGGCTTCTGGGACATGCAGTCCTTTCGTTACGATATGACCGTGAATGGGTTCTGCCTTTAGCATACTCCAGGTAAAACTCCCAATGGCGCCTTCAGTGTGTAGGGTCATATCATAACGAAAGGACTGCATGTCCCAGAAGCCCAATGAACAAGAAAGCCCCTCAGAGGGCGATATAAAGGGTAATTATGGGACACACCTACTTCGTATCTGCTGATTGCGTGTTTCCCGTGAGCAAGGAGCAGGAGCTCCGAAACGCGTAGGGAAGATTTATAGGGAATATTCTGTGTGTTGCCGCTTTCTGCTGAATAAAGGACTCTTCTGGGAAGTGGGAGTCCGCCTGTCATTGTGTGCGCTCTGCTTGTGGATGACACTTTGGACGATATATACCGGCCTGTCCAGGTCGGGGGCAGCACCACCACTACGATTGTGTGGACTGTGGATTTTGATATCAGGGTCCGTTATGCAGGATGGCAGTGCGTGGATTGAAAGCGTCATACACACTGAAGGCTCTATTGGGAGTTTTACCTAGAGTATGCTAAAGGCAGAACCCATTCAGGGTCATATCGTAACGAAAGGACTGCATGTCCCAGAAGCCCAATGAACAAGAAAGCCCATCAGAGGGCGATATAAAGGGTAATTATGGGACACACCTACTTCGTATCTGCTGATTGCGTGTTTCCGTGAGCAAGGAGCAGGAGCTCCGAAACGCGTAGGGAAGATTTAAAGGGAATATTCTGTGTGTTGCCGCTTTCTGCTGAATAAAGGACTCTTCTGGGAAGTGGAGTCCGCCTGTCATTGTGTGCGCTCTGCTTGTGGATGACACTTTGGACGATATATACCGGCCTGTCCAGGTCGGGGGCAGCACCACCACTACGATTGTGTGGACTGTGGATTTTGATATCAGGGTCCGTTATGCAGGATGGCAGTGCGTGGATTAAAAGCGTCATACATACTGAAGGCTCCATTGGGAGTTTTACCTGGAGTATGCTAAAAGCAGAACCCATTCAGTGTCATATCGTAACGAAAGGACTGCATGTCCCAGAAGCCCAATGAACAAGAAAGCCCATCAGAGGGCGATATAAAGGGTAATTATGGGACACACCTACTTCAGTATCTGCTGATTGCGTGTTTCCGTGAGCAAGGAGCAGGAGCTCCAAACGCGTAGGGAAGATTTAAAGGGAATATTCTGTGTGTTGCCGCTTTCTGCTGAATAAAGGACTCTTCTGGGAAGTGGGAGTCCGCCTGTCATTGTGTGCGCCTCTGCTTGTGTATGACACTTTGGACGATATATACCGGCCTGTCCAGGTCGGGGGGGCAGCACCACCACTACGATTGTGTGGACTGTGGATTTTGATATCAGGGTCCATTATGCAGGATGGCAGTGCGTGGATTGAAAGCGTCATACACACTGAAGGCTCCATTGGGAGTTTTACCTGGAGTATGCTAAAGGCAGAACCCATTCAGGGTCATATCGTAACGAAAGGACTGCATGTCCCAGAAGCCCAATGAACAAGAAAGCCCATCAGAGGGCGATATAAAGGGTAATTATGGGACACACCTACTTCGTATCTGCTGATTGTGTGTTTCCCGTGAGCAAGGAGCAGGAGCTCCGAAACGCGTAGGGAAGATTTAAAGGGAATATTCTGTGTGTTGCCGCTTTCTGCTGAATAAAGGACTCTTCTGGGAAGTGGGAGTCCGCCTGTCATTGTGTGCGCCTCTGCTTGTGTATGACACTTTGGATGATATATACCGGCCTGTCCAGGTCGGGGGGCAGCACCACCACTACGATTGTGTGGACTGTGGATTTTGATATCAGGGTCTGTTATGCAGGATGGCAGTGCATGGATTGAAAGCGTCATACACACTGAAGGCTCCATTGGGAGTTTTACCTGGAGTATGCTAAAGGCAGAACCCATTCAGGGTCATATCATAACGAAAGGACTGCATGTCCCAGAAGCCCAATGAACAAGAAAGCCCATCAGAGAGCGATATAAAGGGTAATTATGGGACACACCTACTTCGTATCTGCTGATTGCGTGTTTCCCATGAGCAAGGAGCAGGAGCTCCGAAACGCGTAGGGAAGATTTAAAGGGAATATTCTGTGTGTTGCCGCTTTCTGCTGAATAAAGGACTCTTCTGGGAAGTGGGAGTCCGCCTGTCATTGTGTGCGCCTCTGCTTGTGGATGACACTTTGGACGATATATACCGGCCTGTCCAGGTCGGGGGGCAGCACCACCACTACGATTGTGTGGACTGTGGATTTTGATATCAGGGTCCGTTATGTAGAATGGCAGTGCGTGGATTGAAAGCGTCATACACACTGAAGGCTCCATTGGGAGTTTTACCTGGAGTATGCTAAAGGCAGAACCCATTCAGGGTCATATCGTAACGAAAGGACTGCATGTCCCAGAAGCCCAATGAACAAGAAAGCCCATCAGAGGGCGATATAAAGGGTAATTATGGGACACACCTACTTCGTATCTGCTGATTGCGTGTTTCCCGTGAGCAAGGAGCAGGAGGTCCGAAACGCGTAGGGAAGATTTAAAGGGAATATTCTGTGTGTTGCCGCTTTCTGCTGAATAAAGGACTCTTCTGGGAAGTGGGAGTCCGCCTGTCATTGTGTGTGCCTCTGCTTGTGGATGACACTTTGGACGATATATACCGGCCTGTCCAGGTCGGGGGGCAGCACCACCACTACGATTGTGTAGACTCTGGATTTTGATATCAGGGTCCGTTATGCAGGATGGCAGTGCGTGGATTGAAAGCGTCATACACACTGAAGGCTCCATTGGGAGTTTTACCTGGAGTATGCTAAAGGCAGAACCCATTCAGGGTCATATCGTAACGAAAAGACTGCATGTCCCAAAAGCCCAATGAACAAGAAAGCCCATCAGAGGGCGATATAAAGGGTAATTATGGGACACACCTACTTCGTATCTGCTGATTGCGTGTTTCCCGTGAGCAAGGAGCAGGAGCTCCGAAACACGTAGGGAAGATTTAAAGGGAATATTCTGTGTGTTGCCGCTTTCTGCTGAATAAAGGACTCTTCTGGGAAGTGGGAGTCCGCCTGTCATTGTGTGCACCTCTGCTTGTGGATGACACTTTGGACGATATATACCGGCCTGTCCGGGTCGTGGGGGCAGCACCACCGCTACGATTGTGTGGACTGTGGATTTTGATATCAGGGTCCGTTATGCAGGATGGCAGTGCGTGGATTGAAAGCGTCATACACACTGAAGGCTCCATTGGGAGTTTTACCTGGAGTATGCTAAAGGCAGAACCCATTCAGGGTCATATCGTAACGAAAGGACTGCATGTCCCAGAAGCCCAATGAACAAGAAAGCCCATCAGAGGGTGATATAAAGGGTAATTATGGGACACACCTACTTCGTATCTGCTGATTGCGTGTTTCCCGTGAGCAAGGAGCAGGAGCTCCGAAACGCGTAGGGAAGATTTAAAGGGAATATTCTGTGTGTTGCCGCTTTCTGCTGAATAAAGGACTCTTCTGGGAAGTGGGAGTCCGCCTGTCATTGTGTGCGCCTCTGCTTGTGGATGACACTTTGGACGATATATACCGGCCTGTCCAGGTCGGGGGGGCAGCACCACCACTACGATTGTGTGGACTGTGGATTTTGATATCAGGGTCCGTTATGCAGGATGGCAGTGCGTGGATTGAAAGCGTCATACACACTGAAGGCTCCATTGGGAGTTTTACCTGGAGTATGCTAAAGGCAGAACCCATTCAGGGTCATATCGTAACGAAAGGACTGCATGTCCCAGAAGCCCAATGAACAAGAAAGCCCATCAGAGGGCGATATAAAGGGTAATTATGGGACACACCTACTTCGTATCTGCTGATTGCGTGTTTCCCGTGAGCAAGGAGCAGGAGCTCCGAAACGCGTAGGGAAGATTTAAAGGGAATATTCTGTGTGTTGCCGCTTTCTGCTGAATAAAGGACTCTTCTGGGAAGTGGGAGTCCGCCTGTCATTGTGTGCGCCTCTGCTTGTGGATCACACTTTGGACGATATATATATATATATATATATATATATATATATATTCACTGAAAAAACCATAGGTTTTAGGGACGTTATAGTTACAAATTAGCATTTAAAAAACCTTTGAAATTCACTGAAAAAACCATAGGTTTTAGGGACAGTTATAGTTAGTTGGACATTGCACTCGTACAAAACCCGTGAAATTCCCCCGTTATAGTTAGTTCAGCTAACTATAACTCGCGCCCGCAATGCACTGCTGATGACGTCACATATTACATCACTCATGACATGGTCAGTGGCATCACTGATGACATCACTGATGACATCTCAAATGACATCACTGATGACATCATCCAGTGACTGTGTGTTTCTGTAAAGTTTAAATATTTTTTATATATATAGGGAAAGGCGTATTGAAGAATGAGTGGGTGTATAAGTGTCTGTATGGATGATTTAGTAGGTGCGTGACTAATTCTATTAGTGAGTGATTAAACGTATCTTACTGAATGCATGGGTTAGTGACTAAACTGGGTGAATGTCTGTATCTGTCTGTTGCTGTGTAAGTGGCTGCATGGGTTTGTGAATAGCTACATGAGTGTCTATAAGAGTTATTGATTTGTTGTCTGAGTATCTGTATGGGTGCCTGAGTGTTTGTGTGGATGGGGTGTGTGCGACTGTGCATAGATGTGTGAGTGGGTGATTCACTGGGTGGATGGTTTCAAGAGTGCATCTGTGATAGATTGTATGGGTGGGTAAGTGTGTGTAAGAGTGTGTTAGTGAGTGAATGTATGTCCCAGTGATACATGTGTGAGTAACTACATATGTGAAAGGCAGTATATATGTGTGTTGGAGTATATAAATAGCTATAAGCGAGAGTGAGTGATTGTGATAGTGGCTGTATGGATGAGTGTGTGCTTGTATCAGTGATTGTATAAGAGCGTAACAATGTGCTAGTATTTGTATGATTAAGTGAGCTGGTGTGTGTATAACTGTATAGGTGAGTAAATGGCAGTGTGTTTAATTATTTGCATGACTGACTAGGTGTGTGAGTACCTCTATGGATGAGTGGCGGTGTTTGAGTGTCTATATAGGAGTAAGAGTGCATATGATAGTCCTGTATTGAGTGACCATAAGTATGAGTGACTGTACGGGTGAGTGAGTGGATGTGTGTGTGTCGACCTAAGAATCAGTGAGTGGGTATGTAGTTATTGGTGTTGGAGTGTCTATGGTTTTGCGAATGGCAGTCTGTAATTTAGATTGGGTGTATCAAAGGTTATATTAGGGTGTGAAGAGCTGCATCAGATTATCACGTGGATGATGTCATCAGTGATGTCATTTGAGATGTCATCAGTGATGTCATCAGTGATGTCACTGACCATGTCATGAGTGATGTAATATGTGACGTCATCAGCAGTGCATTGCGGGGCGCGAGTTATAGTTAGCTGAACTAACTATAACGGGGAATTTCACGCGTTTTGTACGAGTGCAATGTCCAACTAACTATAACTGTCCCTAAAACCTATGGTTTTTTCAGTGAATTTCAAAGGTTTTTTAAATGCTAATTTGTAACTATAACGTCCCTAAAACCTATGGTTTTTTCAGTGAATTTCAAAGGTTTTTTAAATGCTAATTTGTAACTATAACATGTCTGAAACCTACGGTTTTTTCAGTGAATTTCAAAGGTTTTGTAAATGACAATTTTTAAATGTATTAATTGTTATATAAATTTTTTTCATACTGATTTCGAAATTTTTTAGAAAACATTTTTTTAAATATTTTGTTTTTTAAATTACATTGTAATTATATTATACATTACAAAAAATACTTTCTCAGAATGAATTACTTTAGTTTAAATACTTTGCACATAGGCAATAGACTTTTAAGTACAGTAGTTACAGTTGTTGCAATGGGCAACACATTTTCAAACACAATGCAACATTCAGCTCAATGTGAATTTCTAGTTAAATGCAATTAGTTACTTTATGGATTACTTTTCTAACCACAGGACTGGATCCTAGATTCAGTCCTGGGACATCTCCTGTAAACAGTTGAGTAAAAGCGTTTTGGTTACAGTCGTGATTTTTAAGGAATATTATTGTACTTTAAAAGTTGACACTTCGAAACTTTTTCTCATAGAATGACCAATGTTATCCTATGGAAGGAAATTCACTTAGGAGGTAAAAACTGTTATCGTTACTTTTTGTTACTCAGTGTTGGATCCTGGATCCAGCACTGGTGCATCTCCTGTAAACAGTTGAAAGAATGCGTTTAAGTCATACAGGCGATTTTTAAGGAATATTTGTAGTTTGTGAAAATCGACACTTTGAAACTATTCTGCTGAAAACCAGACAAAGGATTCCTATGGAAGAAAATATAAGTTACTGGTAAGTACGGTTAAAATTACTTTTCAGGGTCAGTGCTGGGCTAAAAGATGCAGCACTGGGTTCTCTCCTGATAACAGGTGAGTAAATTGGAATTCGTACTTTGGTTGATTTTAGAGGAATATTATAAAGTTCCAAAACTCCACACTTAGAAGAATTTCCAAGTGAAACCAGTCAATGTTAGCCTATGAAGGAAATTCAAGTTACCGGTAAGTACGGTTAAAATTACTTTTCAGGACCAGTACTGGGCTGAAAGATGCATCACTGAGGTCTCTCCTGATAACAGGTGAGTAAATCGGAATTCGTATTTCGGCTGATTTTACAAGAATATTTTAAAGTACCAAAACTCCACACTTAGAAGAATTTCCAAGTGAAACCAGTCAATGTTAGCCTATGGAAGGAAATTCAAGTTACTGGTAAGTACGGTTAAAATTACTTTTCAGGACCAGTACTGGGCTGAAAGATACAGCACTGAGGTCTCTCCTTATAACAGGTGAGTAAATCGGAATTCGTATTTCGGCTGATTTTAGAGGAATATTTGCACAATGGTGAAGGGAAGGGCGGGGCCTGAGGTGACATCTGTGCAAACGCGCCCGTGGCGCGTTTTAAGTTGGGGGATTAAGTCCCCTTGAATCCTGAGGGTCCCTAGGGGCCAACTAGCCCACCAGGAACCTCCAATATGCGCCAGGGGCTGCGTTGCAGAGACGTGTAGAGAGGCCACACCCCTTTTTACACCTCTCTGCAAGGCAGCCCCCTGGCGCATGCTGGAGGTTCCTGGTGGGCTAGTTGGCCCCCAGGGACCCCCAGTATTCAAGGGGAATTTGTTCCCCCTCTGCAAATGCGCCAGGGGCGCGTTTGCAGAGTGGTGAAGGAAGGGGCGGGGCCTGCGGGCCCAATCGTTTTTTTTTTTTGTTTTTTTGTCCCCTGAAGGGGGCTGTGTGGCCCCCTTCCTTTTTCTCTTTTGGGCCCTGGAAACCCCATCCCCCAGGGCCTTCCCCTTTTTAAATTACAAAAAAAAAAAAACGGGAAGGGGGCCGCATGGCCCCCTTCCCTGGGCCTGTATTGGCCCCGGGGACCCCATCCCCCGGGGCATGGCCTCTATATTTATTATTTTGAGGGGGCAGCGTGGCCCCCTCCTCTGGCCATTTTAAGGCCCCGGGGACCCCATCCCCTGGGGCCGGCCTTTCCATTTTTTTTTTTACATTTTTTTTCTCTTTTTTGGAGAGGGGGCCGCGTGGCCCCTCCCGGGCCACTACTTGCCCCGGGGACCCCATCCCCCGGGGCTGGCTCTCTCCGTTGGGGACTGTGGGGGTCCCCAATCCCCCACAGTCCCGCCGGCTCCCCACGTCCCTTGGGAGCCGGCATTGCTGTTCCACATGGGGAGCAGCTGACATGCTGCTCCCCATGTGGAAAAGCAATCGCTTTGGATATTGGAAGAGAGAGCAGGTTTCCCTGCTCTCTCTTCCAATATCCAAAGCAGTTTGCTATGGCAGGACGGGAGCCGCGAGGCTCCCGTCCTGCCATAGCAAACTACAGTGTCCCGGGGGTAGGCGCCCGGGACACTGCAGGAGCCGGCCCTGGGGGTGGTGGTCCCCAGGGCCATCAAGGGCTCCAGGAGGGGGCCGCGCGGCCCCCTCCCATTCAGTACACAGCCCCGGGGAGGTGGTGGTCCCCGGGGCGTGTGGGGGGGCTGGAGCCCTACCGCACCATTTTTCAAAAAAAGCCCCGGGGGTGGCGGTCCCCGGGGCTTGGGGGCCCTTTGAGGCCCCCACACATTAAATTATCCCCCCACCATGCCCCCGGGACTTGGGCCACCCGGGGGCCAATTAACATCGAAGCGCGGGAGACCGCGCTTCGATTTTCCGGCAGGATTCGCGCACCCTGAGCGCATCCTGCCGATTTTTTAAAAACAAATTTTTTTTTTTTTTGCCCAGGGGGTCCTTGTGGGACCCCCTTAGCAGACCTAGGGGGTCAGGGTGTTTCTACCCTGCCCCCTTTGTGCGCTTTGCGCACTTGTTTCTGTCCCTTGGTTCTACCGAGGGACAAAATGGCTGCCAACATTTCCTGAATCGGAATGTTGACAGCCAGCTGACAGCCAATTAACATGCAGCTCGTGATCGGGACGGTGCGCGCAGGGTGCGCTGAGGGTACACGGACCCTACTCGGCCATAGATATCACTAACTTTTTACTTTTCATTTTCTCAGCAACTACTGAATGGATTTACACCATTTAACAAAAGGGTTCTTTCTGAACCAAGAACTACCTCTTTGCCAAATTTGGTGTAATTCCGTTCAGCAGTTCGGGCTGTAGCCGTGTCTAAAGTTTCCTATGGAAAAGTGCATGGGGAAAACGCGTTTTGGGACCCCCTTTTTTCTCGGCCCCCGCTTGACGAATCCCCCGAGACTTTCAGGGTAGGAGCGGACCGGAGCGGGCCACAAAGTTTGAAAATTTTGCGAAGATACGTCAACCGGCAAGAGAGTTATTTCAAATAGAATGTCGCGGATTTCCTATGGATAATAGGTTGTAACTATAACTATCTACTGGCGACCGCCAGTAGATAATATATATATATCAAGAACCACAATCCTGATGAAACATCCTCCTTGAGCGAGAAATCAGGTACGGACCACCAGATAAATTGAATATCGTGCTTTATTTGTGAATTGTCAGCAGCATGACGCGTTTCGACCGAGTTTCCCCGGTCTTGATCACATATATATATATATATATATATATATTCACTGAAAAAACCATAGGTTTTAGGGACAGTTATAGTTAGTTGGACATTGCACTCGTACAAAACCCGTGAAATTCCCCGTTATAGTTAGTCCAGCTAACTATAACTCGTGCCCCGCAATGCACTGCTGATGACGTCACATATTACATCACTCATGACATGGTCAGTGACATCACTGATGACATCTCAAATGACATCATCCAGTGACTGTGTGTTTCTGTAAAGTTTATATATTTTTAATATATATAGGAAAAGACGTATTGAAGAATGAGTGGGTGTGTAAGTGTCTGTATGGATGATTTAGTAGGTGCGTGACTGACTCTATAAGTGAGTGATTTAACGTATCTTACTGAATGCATGGGTTAGTGACTAAACTGGGTGAATGTCTGTATCCGTCTGTCTGTTGCTGTGTAAGTGGCTGCATGTGTTTGTGAATAGCTACATGAGTGTCTATATGAGTTATTGAATGCTTGTCTGAGTATCTGTATGGGTGCCTGAGTGTTTGTGTGGGAGGGGTGTGTGCAACTCTGTGCATAGATGTGTGAGTGGGTGATTCACTGGGTGGATGATTTCAAGAGTGCAACTGTGATAGACTGTATGGGTGGGTAAGTGTGTGTAAGAGTGTGTTAGTGAGTGAATGTATGTCCCAGTGGTACATGTGTGAGTAACTACATATGTGAAAGGCAGTATATATGTGTGTTGGAGTATATAAATAGCTATAAGCGAGAGTGAGTGATTGTGATAGTGGCTGTATGGATGAGTGTGTGCTTGTATCAGTGATTGTATAAGAGCGTAAGAATGTGCTACTATTTGTATGAGTAAGTGAGCTGGTGTGTGTATAACTGTATAGGTGAGTAAATGGTAGTGTGTTTAATTATTTGCATGACTGACTAGGTGTGTGAGTACCTCTATGGATGAGTGGCGGTGTTTGAGTGTCTATATAGGAGTATGAGTGCATATGATAGTCCTGTACTGAGTGACCGTAAGTATGAGTGACTGTACGGGTGAGTGAGTGGATGTGTGCGTAGACCTAAGAATCAGTGAGTGGGTGTGTAGTTATTGGTGTTGGAGTGTCTATGGTTTTGCGAATGGCAGTCTGTAATTTAGAGTGGGTGTATCAAAGGTTATATTAGGGTGTGAGGAGGTGCATCAGATTATCACGTGGATGATGTCATCAGTGATGTCATTTGAGATGTCATCAGTGATGTCATCAGTGATGTCACTGACCATGTCATGAGTGATGTAATATGTGATGTCATCAGCAGTGCATTGCGGGGGCGCAAGTTATAGTTAGCTGGACTAACTATAACGGGGGAATTTCACGGGTTTTGTACGAGTGCAATGTCCAACTAACTATAACTGTCCCTAAAACCTATGGTTTTTTCAGTGAATTTCAAAGGTTTTTTAAATGCTAATTTGTAACTATAACGTCCCTGAAACCTATGGTTTTTTCAGTGAATTTCAAAGGTTTTTTAAATGCTAATTTGTAACTATAACATGTCTGAAACCTACAGTTTTTTCAGTGAATTTCAAAGGTTTTGTAAATGACAATTTTTAAATGTATTAATTGTTATATAAAAAATTTTCATACTGATTTCCAAATTTTTTAGAAACAATTTTTTTTACATATTTTATTTTTTAAATTACATTGTAATTACATTATACATTACATTACAAAAAATACTTTCTCAGAATGAATTACTTTAGTTTAATTACTTTGCACATAGGCAATAGACTTTTAAGTACAGTAGTTACAGTTGTTGCAATGGGCAACACATTTTCAAACACAATGCAACATTCAGCTCAATGTGAATTTCTAGTTAAATGCAATTAGTTACTTTATGGATTACTTTTCTAACCACATTACTGGATCCTAGATTCAGTCCTGGGACATCTCCTGTAAACAGTTGAGTAAAAGCGTTTTGGTTACAGTCGTGATTTTTAGGAATATTATTGTACTTTAAAAGTTCACACTTAGCAACTTTTTCTCATAGAATCACCAATGTTATCCTATGGAAGGAAATTCACTTAGAAGTTAAAAACTGTTATCGTTACTTTTTCTTACTCAGTGTTGGATCCTGGATCCAGCACTGGTGCATCTCCTGTAAACAGTTGAAAGAATGCGTTTAAGTCATACAGGCGATTTTTAGGAATATTTGTAGTTTGTGAAAATCGACACTTTGAAACTTTTCTGCTGAAAACCAGACAATGGATTCCTATGGAAGGAAATTCAAGTTACTGGTAAGTACGGTTAAAATTACTTTTGAGGATCAGTACTGGGCTGAAAGATGCAGCACTGAGGTCTCTCCTGATAACAGGTGAGTAAATCGGAATTCGTATTTCGGCTGATTTTAGAGGAATATTTTAAAGTTCCAAAACTCCACACTTAGAAGAATTTCCAAGTGAAACCAGTCAATGTTAGCCTATGAAGGAAATTCAAGTTACCGGTAAGTACGGTTAAAATTACTTTTCAGGACCAGTACTGGGCTGAAAGATGCAGCACTGAGGTCTCTCCTGATAACAGGTGAGTAAATCAGAATTCGGATTTCGGCTGATTTTAGAGGAATATTTGTATGTTTAAAAAATCAACACTTAGAAACTTTTTCAGCAAAAAGCAGGCAATGATATCCTATGGAAGGAAATTCAAGTTACTGGTAAGTACGGTTAAAATTACTTTTGAGGATCAGTACTGGGCTGAAAGATGCAGCACTGAGGTCTCTCCTGATAACAGGTGAGTAAATCGGAATTCGTATTTCGGCTGATTTTAGAGGAATATTTTAAAGTTCCAAAACTCCACACTTAGAAGAATTTCCAAGTGAAACCAGTCAATGTTAGCCTATGGAAGGAAATTCAAGTTACTGGTAAGTACGGTTAAAATTACTTTTCAGGATTAGTACTGGGCTGAAAGATGCAGCACTGAGGTCTCTCCTGATAACAGGTGAGTAAATCAGAATTCGTATTTCGGCTGATTTTAGAGGAATATTTGCACAATGGTGAAGGGAGGGGCGGGGCTTGAGGTGACATCTGTGCAAACGCGCCCCGTGGCGCGTTTTAAGTTGGGGGATTAAGTCCCCGTGAATCATGAGGGTCCCTACGGGCCAACTAGCCCACCAGGAACCTCCAGTATGCGCCAGGGGGCTGCGTTGCAGAGACATTTACAGAGGCCACACCCCGTTTTACACCTCTCTGCAACGCAGCTCTGGGGCGCTTTCTGGACGTACCTGTTGGGCGAGTTGGCCCCCAGGGACCCTCAGGATTGAAGAGGATTTAATTCCCCATCTTAAAACGCGCCACGGGGCCTGTTTGCACACATGTCACCTGAAGCCCCGCCCCCTCCCTTCACCACTGTGCAAACGCACCCCGTGGCGCGTTTTAAGTCGGGGATTAACTCCCTTGAATCCTGAGGGTCCCTGGGGTGCAACTAGCCCACCATATACCTCCAAAAGCGCCATAGAGCTGCGTTGCAGAGAGGTGTAAAAGGGCGTGGCCTCTGTACACCTCTCTGCAAGGCAGCTCCCTGGCGATACTGGAGGTTCCTGGTGGGCTAGTTGGCCCCCAGGGACCCCCAGTATTCAAGGGGAATTGTTCCCCTCTGCAAACGCGCCAGGGGCGCGTTTGCAGAGTGGTGAAGGAAGGGGGCGGGGCCTACGGCCCGATCGTTTTTTTTTTTTTGTTTTTTTCCCCTGAAGGGGGCTGTGTGGCCCCCTTCCTTTTTCCTATTTTTAGGCCCTGGGGACCCCATCCCCCAGGGCCTTTCCCCTTTTTTAAATTAAAATAAAAATAAAAAACGGGAAGGGGGCCGCGTGGCCCCCTTCCCTGGGCCTGTATTGGCCCTGGGGACCCCATCCCCGGGGCATGGCCTCTTTTTTTTATTTGGAGGGGGCTGCGTGGCCCCCCTCCTCAGGCCATTTAAGGCCCCGGGGACCCCATCTCCCGGGGCCGGCCTTGCACTTTTTTTTTTTTTTTAATTTTTTTTCCTTTGGGGAGGGGTCTGCGTGGCCCCCCTCCCGGGCCACTTATGGCCCCGGGGACCCCATCCCCCGGGGCCTGGCCTCTCGTTGGGGACTGTGGGGGTCCCCAAGCCCCCACAGTCCCGCCGGCTCCCCGTGTCCTACCCTACGGGAGCCGGCATTGCTTTACACATGGGGAGCTGCTAAGATGCAGCTCCCCATGTGGAAAGCTATCGGCTTTGGATATTGGAAGAGAGAGCAGGTTTCCTGCTCTCTCTTCCAATATTCAAAGCAAGTTTGCAATGACAGGACGGGAGCCGCGAGGCTCCGTCCTGTCATTGCAAACAGCAGTGTCCCGGGTAGGCACCCCAGGACACTGCAGGAGCCGGCCCTGGGGGATGGTGGTCCCCAGGGCCATCAAGGGCTCCAGGAGGGGGCCGCGCGGCCCCCTCCCTACATTTTGAAAGCCCCGGGGAGGTGGTGGTCCCTGGGGCTCTGGGAGTCCAAAATGGACCCCCATTTAAATTCTTCTTAGTGCCCCGGGAGGTGGTGGTCCCGGGCGTGTGGGGGCTGGAGCCCCTCCACACAGGTTTTTTAAATAAAAAGAAGCCCCGGGAGGTGGCGGTCCCGGGGCTGCGGGAGGGCTCAGAGCCCTCCCGCACCATTATACAAAAAGCCCCGGGGGTGGTGGTCCCCGGGGCTTGGGGGACCTTAGAGGCCCCCACACATAAAATTAACCCCCAGCATGCCCCCGGGACTTGGCCCACCCGGGGCCAATTACATCGAAGCGCGGGAGACCGCGCTTCGATTTTTCGGCAGGGTTCGCGCTCCCTGAGCGCATCCTGCCGATTTAAAAAAAAAATGTTTGCCCAGGGGGTCCTTGTGGGACCCCCTGAGCAGACCTAGGGGGTCAGGGTGTTTCTACCCTGCCCCCTTTGTGCGCTTTGCGCACTTGTTTCTGTCCCTCGGTTCTACCAAGGGACAAAATGGCTGCCAACACTTCCTGGTTTGGAGTGTTGACAGCCAATTAACATAAAGCTCGTGCTCGGGAGGATCCGCGGCCCTAGATATCACTATCTTTTTTACTTTTCATTTTCTCAGCAACTACTGAACGGATTTACACCATTTAACAAAAGGGTTCTTTCTGAACCAAGAACTACCTCTTTGCCAAATTTGGTGTAATTCCGTTCAGCAGTTCGGGCTGTAGCCGTGTCTAAAGTTTCCTATGGAAAAGTGCATGGGGAAAACGCGTTTTGGGACCCCCTTTTTCTCGGCCCCCGCTTTCCGAATCCCCCGAGACTTTCAGGGTAGGAGCGGACCGGAGCGGGCCATAAAGTTTGAAAATTTTGCGAAGATACGTCAACCGGCAAGAGAGTTATTTCAAATAGAATGTCGCAGATTTCCTATGGATAATAGGTTGTAACTATAACTATCTACTGGCGACCGCCAGTAGATAATATATATATATATATATATATATATATATAATGCAGTTTTGCATAGCGTAATTTGATATTTATTAACATTGTTTTGGGATGGAGCCATGATTCATGAGAGAAGTCTAGAGTGAGACATGAAATGTCTTCCCTTGCTCAACAAAGGTAAATTACACTCAACAGATTTGCAGATATGGTTATGCTATTGTTTCAGGCTTACAAGAGCTCTGCGGTTATATCCATGCATTGAGATAAAATCAAGACAGGCTTTGTGGGTATTGCCCCAGTTGTTTTCTTCTGTAAAATAATTCAAGCATCAAATTTGTGAGGCATTCATTTTTCAACCCAATTGCGCTCTGATGTGGTGATAATACCTTTTCACTGTAGTACTAAATGTGTGAAATGTTGGTTTATTAGTTCACTTGTTCCAAATTACATTTGATTTCACTGGCATATATTCTATTTCTATGTGTTCCCTAAAGACTAAAGTTGAAAGGCAGTGTAGAGTAACTAATTTGTTTACAGTGACATCTCAAGGAATCAAAAGTTAAGAATATTTGAAGTTGAGATGCTACCTTCACTTTGTACAAAACACACCATAATGAGCAGACTTTAATTCCCATTAGTGTTAATAAAGCATGTGATGATGTGCATTTTAGAAAATAATGTAGTTTCAAGGATAATATTGAGAATTATTAAACAGTAGCTGTGTGAATGTATAATGGGCGGTGTATTGGTCTATAACGTTTAATGGGGCATGAGTATATTTGATTTGATTTGATTTAAGATTTATATAGCGCCTGAATCACCTCCCAAGGGGTATCTCCGCACTAGCGAACTGCTTAGTTGGCCAAGAAAGAGGAATAGATTAAAACAATGTAGTCTTCAGAAGCCTACGGAACTGCAGGTGATCAGAGCACGCCCGCAAATGGATTGGTAATTGGTTCCTGAATGTAGGGGCTAAGTGGAAGAAAGCTTTCCCGCCTAACTGAGATTTTTTGCAGCATGGGACCACAAGTAGAGATTTGGTCCCTGAGCGTAGTATCCTGGGAGGCTGGTATTTTTTAAATTTCTCTGCCAAATAACTGGGGCCTTTGCCATTTAGAGATTTATGCACAATGCAGCAGATCTTAAAACAGATATATTGGTAGATGTGTGCATGTATAGTGGTGTGTGCTTGTGTGTATGATGCTAGTTGTACTGGTGAATAATTGTGCCTATTTTCAAATGATTGTAGATCTGCAACCTGTGTTATTACTTGAGTAAGCTGTTAATGGGATATGTTATAAGCGAAATTGTGATAAAGGATATATGACTGTGTAAGACCTTACTGTTAATGGCTGAGCTGGTGATATGACAGTCGTTATGGTGGCATATAACAGTGCGTGTGTTGCAGTAATAAATTTGCTGTGAGCATGTCTGTTTCAGGATATGAAGGTAGATGTGTTGATGTATAATGTGTGATTGTGTATACTTTGGTGGATGTGTGGGCCTTGATGTTGGTAAGTTACATGTTAGTTGGAGAGTGAAAAATATGAACATGGCTGTGTGATTGCATGATGGGTGTGTGTGGTCATATAGTGTTGTTTTTGTGCACATATAATGTTGCTTCTTCAAAAATATATGATGCTGGGTTGATGACTATTTCAATAAGATCATATTGGCATATGACATTGGCTGTCGAGTGGATGAAGATATGGAGGAGGTTGGGTTCATTTCGTGAAGGAATATATGATGGTTGGTGCAAGATAATGCCTCATTATACATGATCACTCCTATTTCTTTTTAAGCTGATGCTTTGGTTTTTGGACTGTGTACACTTGGACCCTGCTAACAAGGCAACCGTGTATGTGGCGTGACCCCTGTAAACTAGTGATATTGGTTAAAAACAAATCCTCATTGGCACATGTAACTTACCTATAGGTCCCTAATATAAGGTACCCAGGATACCCAGGGCCTGTAAGTTAAATTGCACAAGTGGAGTGCAGCACCTATTGTGCCACCACTAAAGTGACAATGCAAAGCGGTGCAGAGACAGAATATCGATTCAAAAATATCGAGTTGCACAAATATCGAGTTGCAAATATCGTGGGTCAGAAATATCGACATACAGATTCTCGTGGTCAAGAATATCGATTTTAGGTAAGTAATATCGATGATAAAAATATCAAAGTGTTTAATATCGTTTGCAAAAATATAGTTATTAAAAATATTGTTTGTTTATTAATGTTATGTATGTAAGTATATATTTTGAATGTATGTGTGTATGTTTTTTTGTATGAGAATTGTTTGTATTTTTAATATATGTGTTACATTTTTAGTGGTTATTCATTTTTTTATTTGAATTTTGCATTTTAAATTTCGTAGCGGGTTATGTATTTATAGGGGAATAGGGTGTGAAGTAATTTAATTATATTAAATGTATTCATTATTGTTTAATTGAGATGTTCTAGTGTTAAATGTGTACAGTAATTTTTAATTAATTAATTAATAATTGGTTGTTAATTAAATTAAATTAACTAATTGGTAATTAATTATGGTAATTGTGTAATTAATTTTAGGTGTGTGTTGTGGTGTTTATAGGTGTTAAGGGTGGGAAGTAATTTATTTTTAATTGATGAATTAATAATTGGCTGTTAATAATGAATTGGTAATTAATTATGGTAATTGTGTAATTAATTTTACGTGTGTTGTGGTGTTTATTGGTGTCAAGGGTGGGAAGTAATTTATTTTCAATTGATGAATTAATAATTGGATGTTAATTAATTTTAATTATTTAATTGGTAATTAATTATGGTAACTGGTAATTAATTTTAGGTGTGTGTTTTGGTGTTTATAGGAGTAAATGGTGGGAAGTAATTTGTATTTAATTAATTAATATATAGTTGTTAATTAATGTTAATTATTTGATATGTATTTTGGAAAATTGTTTAATTTTTTGTCTGTTGATTTTTACTTTTAAAGGGGTAAAGGGTGGGTATTAAATACATTTTAATTACTTTATTATTATTTGTTAATAGTAGTTGTTTTTAATTTATAAATAAGTTTTAATTGCGTTTTATTATTTTAGAGTTTAATTTAGGTGTGTGCTGTGGATATCATAGTGTTAAAGTGTGTGTAGTCAATTAATGTTTATTAGTTTTCATTTTATTAATAATATTTTTTATATTGATTATTAATTATGTTAATTTTGGGAAAACATTTAAGTAAAAATGTTGAAGTGTTTTGTTATTGGTGTGGTGTTATAGGGTAGGAAATACAATAATTACTTTTATTTATTAATTAATTTATTTGTTTGTAAATATTTTCCAGTTTAAGAATTTTATTTTATAAATTCATTATTTTATATTATATAGTATTTGTAGTTTTTGTAGATGTAATTAATATTATATTTTAATTTTTATATATTTAATATATTTGATTTTTCATTTCTAATTATTGTTTATTTATTTTTATGATTTTTTAAATTTTTTAATGTTTTTTATTTTTGTTTTAACTGTTTGAGTGAGAATAGTAATTTTTGTCTCTTCGCTATCCAACACTTTACCTACAGTGGCACTCACTGGAGTGGGAATAGTAATTTTTACCCCTCCGCTATCCAACACTGTCCCTACTGTTGCACTCACTGGAGTTGGAATAGTAATTTTTAGCCCTTCGCTATCCAACACTTTCCCTTCTGTTGCACTCACTGGAGTGGGAGTAGTAATTTTTACCCCTCCGCTATCCAACACTTTGCCTACTGTTGCATTTACTGGAGTGGGAATAAAAAATGTTACCCCTCCGCCATCCAACAGTTATTCTGCTGTTGCATTCAGTGGAGTGGGAATAGTAATTTTTACCCCTCCACTATCCAACTCTTTCCCTATTGTTGCACTCACTGGAGTTGGAATAGCAATTTTTACACGTCCGCTATCCAACACTTTCTCTACTGTTGCACTCACTGGAGTGGGAATAGTAATTTTTACCCCTCTGCTATCCAACACTTTCCCTACTGTTGCACTCTTTGGAGTGGGAATACAAATTTTTACCCCTCAGCTATCCAACAGTTATTCTACTGTTGCATTCAGTGGAGTGGGAATAGTAATTTTTACCCCTACGTTATCCAACACTTTCCCTACTGTTGCACTCTTTGGAGTGGGAATAGTATTTTTTCCCCTCCGCTATCCAACACTTTCCCTGCTGTTCCTCTCACTGAAGTGGGAATAGTAATTTTTACCCCTCTGCTATCTAACACTTTCCCTACTGTTGCACTGTTTGGAGTGGGAATAGTAATTTTTATCCCTCCGCTATCCAACACTTACCCTACTGTTGCACTCTTTGGAGTGGGAACAGTAATTTTTACTCCTCCGCTATCCAACACTTACCCTACTGTTGCACTCTTTGGAGTGGGAATAGTAATTTTTACTCCTCCGCTATCCAACACGTTCCCTACTGTTGCATTCTTTGGAGTGGGAATAGTAATTTTTACCTCTACGCTATCCAACACTTTCCCTACTGTTGCATTCACTGGAGTGGTAATACAAATTTTTACCCCTCTGCTATCCAACAGTAATTCTACTGTTGCATTCAGTGGAGTGGGAATAGCAATTTTACCCCTCCACTATCCAACACTTTCCCTACTGTTGCTCTCACTGGAGTGGGAATAGTAATTTTTACCCCTCTGCTGTCCAACACTTTCCCTACAGTTGCACTCTTTGGAGTGGGAATAGTAATTCCCCCCGCTATCCAACATTTTCGCTACTGTTGCTCTCACTGGAGTGGGAATAGTAATTATTACCCCTCCGCTATCCAACACTTTCCCTACTGTTGCACTCTTTGGAGTGGAAATAGTAATTTTTGCTCCTCTGCTATCCAACACTTTCCCTACTGTTGCATTCTTTGGAGTGGGAATAGTAATCTCTTCCCCTCCGCTATCCAACACTTTCCCTACTGTTGCTCTCACTAAAGTGGGAATAGTAATTTTTACCCCTCCGCTATCCAACACTTTCCCTCCTGTTGCACTCCCTGGAGTTGGAATAATACATTTAATTATTTTTCTATCCAACACTTTCCCTACTGTTGCACTGATTGTATTGGGAAATTTAAGTTTAAATATTTTTTGATAGTTTAATGTTTTAAATTATTATAGATTTTTTTATATTTTAAATTATTGATATATATATTTAATTTTTATATAATTTCAAAGTTTTAAAATAAGTTAAGGATAATAGTTTATTAATTATTTTAAAGTAAATATATATATGTGTAAATTATTATGTCTGTGTGTTTATTTTTTTTAATTAAGTTTATTTGTTATATTTTGTTAAAATGTATATTAAATTTAATATATTTTGTTACAATTAATATTAATATGTAATATATATTATTTTATTTTATATATATTTAAATCGATATTTTTTACATCTATATTTTTTACATCGATATTTTTAATTCGATATTTTTGTACTTACATATGTAGGTATGGGAGTCGATATTTTTGTATTCTATATTTTTTTGTTGATATTTTTAATATCTATGTTTTTGTCATAGATATTCTATCAGTGAACTAAAATAAATCTTTTGCCATGCCTAAACATTTTGCTTTTTATTTCTTATAAGTCACCCCTAAGGTAGGCCTTAAATGCCCATAGGTCAAGGTGCATGCTCCTTAAAAATGAGGACATGTGTACTTAAGTTTTACATGTCCTGGCAGTGAAAAATCTCCATATCTGTTTGTAACAGTGGCAGGGCTGGGTCTACCATAGAAAAGCACTGGTTAGCATTATAACACTTTATAATGCATAACTTCAGTTTGGGAATAGCTAGAACCATGATCAATAACAATTTAAAATCCAATCTAAAGGCCAAGTCAGATTTTATATTACTATTTATAAGATCCACTTTTAGAAAGTTGTCATTTTCTATACTAAAGCCTCTAGAAGCCTTTTCAGAGTTAATCCTTCACTGTCACCTGGCAGCCTGCTGGCCTCCCACAAGGAGGTGTGAATGGCTCTCAGGAAAGGTGAGAAAATGGCACTGGCTGTAAAGTAGCATCTCCTACTTCAGGCAGAGGTTCCTCACAACTATGCCTGTCCAAATAGCCTGAGTGGCACCAATCCCATCAGGGGAAAACCTGTTTCAGAACTGGTTTTCAGGGGAAGATTCTCATTTTCCTAGACATATCTCAGAGCTCTGCAAGAGAAAGAAAGAGTCTGCCATGTTGGATTTTGGCACAATAGTGCACTGTGACTGTTTAGGGCCAAACTCACAGGATGTGATAGCGAAGCTGGCAGGGGTGCCCCTGGGAACTTTTTCCCTGTTAGTCACGGAGTCTTCCCCACCCTCACAAGCTAGTGCCAGGGACAAAAGTGGCACCACTGGCCACCCTCTTTAGAACACTTCTGGACCTGTGGAAGACAGAAGAAGGGCTGAACCTGCTGGTGAACCCGTGGAGAGAAACCATCAAGGACTGGACCTGCCCCACACTTGTACCCAGGACAGAAAAGCAGATTCCTAGGGTTAGCTGGCTAGTCTCTTGTTCAGGTCTAGGAACATAAAAGCTGAAAGAAGCCCAGGTCTCCGCTGAGCCAAGCTGACCATTTCCCACTGGATTTGTCTTGGACCTTGCTGGTGGCTTTTGGAAGATTGAGTCCCAACCCCAAAGTGGTGCCAAAATGGTACTAGACACTTAGCTGGTGTAAGAGTGCACATTTTCCCCATCAAACACGACAAGACTGGATACTTAAAACTTTTTCCAAATTATTTGCAAAAAGAACCACTGGAATGCGGCATAGCCGCAGCCACCGATGTTGAACTGCTGATCATACTCAACTTGCTGGTTTGCCCCGCTGAAAGGATACTGACTTCCAGAAACTTTTCTAAATCCGAACTTAGAGGACTTCACATGAAGCAATGAGCCTCAACTTTGGACTTCACCTACTCAAAGTTTTGCTGCCTTCTAAATTGAGAGCCTTGAACTTCTCAATGAAACCAAGGTTCCACTGAGGTTGTGCGCTCCTGCTGGCAGAAGTAGGCGAGTTCCTCTTCAGATCCACCTGGCACCCGGACCCGCTGATGACCTCATTAATGAGGACTTTTTCTTCAGAAAAATGACTAAGTCCAAAGGTAAACTCTCCAATGCGAGGAACCTAGTCCTGTATCCTATGAGACCTGCGCTCCATTGTGGTCAGCCTTAACTTTTGATTTTGATCCAGTCTGCTGCGATCAGATATCCGTGGTTGGTGCTTTGTGCTTTTTGGCTCTAGGAACACCTAAAACATTGGAAAATCATATCTCCAGTACCCTACATCAGAATTGTATGTATTTTTGTGTTTATTTGTTCTTTAGAATTTTCTCTTTTTTTAATAAATTTGAGTGGAGTTTTTATTGTGTTGTGTTTGTGAAGCCCTTCTCACTGTGGGCATGTGTTTGCATAAAATACCCCCCCAGTGCTCTTCTGGAATCTTATGTATCCTCAGAGCTAGCTCAGAAAACCACTTGATAATATCATCTCCTACCACATAATTTTGCACCAGTTCTTGTGGTATGCGGATCCTCACCTCTCCAGAGGCTGCCACCATTGTTGCTGGAATCTGGGATCTGTCTGGCTTTTAACTTCATCTCCTTCAGTCCCATTGCATGAGCCAGCAGACGTTTCTTCTCAGCCAAGGCTCATTCTCCCTCAGCCCTCCTTTCCTTTGCTTCCAACTTAATCTTGGCCAACTGAAGTCAGAGCTCCCTCTTCACCTTTCTGTCATCCAGATCCTCTGGGGACAGATTCCTGACAAACTAACTGCTCATTACCCCATCCTGGGCATCCTAGTTATCCATTGGAGTTCAGTTTAACCGTGGGCAATGAAGGTTGCGGAGATTTGCTAACTACGCATTGCATTGAAAACACGGAATTCATGCAAAAATTCCGACTCCACCACGTAGCGGAGTTAGCTACTGCACCCACAACCCTTTGATAAAACAACTTTACCCTTACATGCTAAAAAGCATATACCCAATTCACAAAAGTGAGCTTTGAAAAATATCAGGCAATGAGAGAGGTGATGATTTTGGGGTCCCCCCTAACCTAGGGGGAGGACCAAGAAGATGCCTTGAACACAAAGAGCATATCATGCTGAACGATTCGGTGGTGGTCCCATCCTCCTAGGACCACCCCAAGCAATGTTACGGGCAAAAATACAATGCCAACCAAAGGCCCAGCAAAGAATTATGGGGCGAGATTCTATGTAACAAAAATCACAGGGGCAGATTTACAAGCCCCTTACGCCACTTTTGCGCCGCCGTTGCGTCACTTTTGTGACGCAGCGGCGGCGCAAATAATGCGCCATGCTGCGGGGGATTTACAACGTGACGCATCTAGGGAGATGCGTCACGTTGTAAGCCCTGCGCCACATGAAACCTGCGTCAGGTTTCATGTGGGCGTGCCGGCGCAGGGGGCGTTCCTGCGCAAGATAGCCCCGTAAAGTGACGCAGTGAAATCTACAAGATTTCACGGAGTCACTTTACATCCCTGCTGCGTCAAATCCTTACGCCTGCTTCAAGCAGGCGTAAGGAGTGACGCAGCATATTAGGTATAGGGCACCCCTGAGCAGTACTGGAGTTACGTCGCACTTGCGACACGACTCCAGTACTGCGCCACCCTTCCGCCGACAGATGCGTCACGCATCTGTTTATCCTTGTGCCATGATGCGCCGCATTGTAAATGCGGCGCATCTGTGGTGGCGCAAGGGTAAACTTGCGTCACGCATCTTCCCTGGTGCATCCCTGCTGATTTGCAGGGATGCGCCAGGGAACGTAAATCTGCCCCACAGTATGTTACCGCACAAACATAAGTCTGGAGCTACACCGCTGAAAAACAATTTTGGGAAATTGGGTTGTTGTTTGACTGGGGGTGTTAATCCTGGTCAAGCAATAGCCACAATCCCTGTCAGGGTGAACCACAAAAAGTCACTAAAATAAACTGTGTTTAACCCTGGGCATCCTGGCACAAAAAGCAGTCAGGCTTAACTTAGAGGCAATGTGTAAAGTATTTATGCAGCACACATACAGTAATAAAGTGAGAACACAACACAAGAAAAATCCCACACCAATTGAAAAGAATAGAGTAAATTCTATTAAATTATTTGATACCAAAATGACAAAAATCCAATCAGTAAAACCTGAGTTATGTATTTTAAAGTTTTTAGTCTAAAAGATCTAACCACCAACCACGGATATCTAGTCGCGCAAGAGCAGGTGAAAGTCGAAAAACATGGTCGACCGCGATGGATCATGGGTCGGACATTAGAAGTAGATTGGGACCGGTCAGCACTTACCTTCGGACTTAGCAGAAATTTTGAAGAAAAAGTTCTGAGAAGGTAAAGTTCAGTGGGACAATGATTCAGGCGGTGTCCAAGCGGGTGTGTCGTCATCAGGGAGCTGTTGGGCAAGGTAATAGAGAAGATTTCTATGTTCAGTCCTAGTCACTTTTAAAAAATTGTAAATCTCTAGTGGGGGGAGGCAGGATTTGTTGCTGCAGAGAAGAACGTAGCAGGTACTTCCGCAAAGCCAGACTGACTAGCGATGCACCTTGGGCAGATTGACTAGCAAGTTGGTCCTAGTCTTCCATCAGTTCTCAGAGCTGTTTTTAGCCAAAAAATGTGTAAGTCCAAAGTTTGGGATTTTGGCTATCTGGACACATTTAGCACCACCACATATGGGCCAGGACTAGAAGGACACCACTTGGGGGGTTAGGACGCTCCCAGGATGGGTCCAGGTGTGGATGAAGGTGGTGGGAGCCTGTTATGGCTCTAAACAGGAGGCCAGAAACTAGCCCATGGAGTCACTATGGTAGTCCTGGATTCTTGTGATGTAGTGGGCTCAAGCAGCAGGGCAGGCCTCTGAGTGTTCCAGTCAGGATCCAGGCAGCAAAGAAGCCCTTCCAGGTACAGCAAAGCAATCTTATGTAGTACACAAGAGGCCACATCATCAGGCAGTCCTCTGAGAGTCCTTTTGCAGGTTCAGAAAGTGATCTGAAAAGTGGGTCTGAGGGCGCTATGTTTATACCTGGTACCTTCTTGGAAGTAGGATACATTTCTAGAGGTTTCTCTTTGAAGTGCTTGGAACTTCCTGACTCTCCTGCCTTGGATCCAAGTTGGCTGCAGAGGCAATGCAGTGGGGACAAGCCCTTTGTGTAAAGGCAAAGCACAGCCTATTCAGTTGCAAGAGGGGCTGTGTCTAGCTCTGCCACCATCTTGCCAAAAGATGGCCCATTTAGGTACATATAATCCCTCTATTATGTGACTGTCGGCAGGGAATTCACAAAGTCTAACTGCCAAATACACACAGTCATGTGACCTAGGACAGGCTGCAGAAAACAAATGGCAGAGGCAAGGAAAATGCCAACTTTCTATCTGTGACTGGGGGTGAGTATCTGAAAAGTTTCAGCGCTCAGTCCATCATCACCTTGTGTTTGCTTTGTTCGCCCTAAGTTGACAGGGTATACCCAGATGTGGGTCCCTTGCTCACTTTGCTACTGGATTCAAGCTAGCCTGGCTGATGAGGGGTGTTACCCCGAAACTGGTCCCAGGATGCTTGTTTCCTTCCCAGGGAAGACCTGGCTTGGCATTTTAGGCTAGACTGTTCCCATAAGAAACAGGGTCAAGAGTCAAGACTGATTTGCATATGGCTGGGTCTGAACTGGGGTGGCGAAGTGAGCTAAAGAACGTTGATGGAATCAACCCAGATCTGTGACTGGGGGTGAGTGTCTGAAAAGTTTCAGCGCCCTGTCCATCATCACCTTGTGTTTGCTTTGTTCGCCCTAAGTAGGCAGGGTATGCCCAGACGTGGGTCCCTTGCTCACTTTGCCACTGGATTCAAGCTAGCCTGGCTGATGAAGACTGTTACCCCGAAACCGGTCCCAGAATGCTTGTTTCCGGTCCAGGGAAGACCTGGCTTGGAAGTTCGGGCTGGACTGTTCCAATAAGGAATAGGGTCAAGACTGATTTGCATATGGCTAGGTCTGAACTGGGGTGGCGAAGTGAGCTAAAGAACGATGATGGATTAAACCCAGATCTGTGACTAGGGGCGAGTGTCTGAAAAGTTTTAGCGCTCCGTCCATCATCACCTTGTGTTTACTTTGTTTGCCCTAAGTTGACAGATTATGCCCAGATGTGGGTCCCTTGCTCACTTAGCCACTGAATTCAAGCTAGCCTGGCTGATGAGGGGTGTTACCCCGAAACCGGTCCCAGGATGCTTGTTTCCTGTCCAGGGAAGACCTGGTTTGGCAGTTCGGGCTAGACTGTTCCCATAAGGAACAGGGTCAAGACTGATTTGCTTATGGCTGGGTCTAAACTGGGATGTTGAAGTGAGCTAAAGAACGATGATGGATTCAACCAAGATCTGTGTCTGGCGGTGAGTGTCTGAAAAGTTTCAGTGCACCGTCCATCATCACCTTGTGTTAACATTCTAAAAGAGGCATTTTCTAAATTGTAATTTAAAATCCGACTTTACCATTAAAGAGGAATCTTAATTACAATTTCATAAATACCAAACATAAAATGCTCATCTATCCCCAATTAAAAATGAGCACTTATTAGATGTATTACGGTAACCCCATGTTATCCTACGGTACAGGTACAACAAAAAATTACATGTCCAACCTTTTAAGTACAATGCACCCTGCCCTATGCGCTTCCTAGGACCTCTCTTAGGGGGACTCGTATGTAACCCTGGGCGTAGTTTGCGTAGTAGCACTTCACGTAGCTACGTGAAGTACATTTTGAACTACACGTAGCTATGCAAATTGCGTAGCTGTGTGCTTGACTGCACTGTACAATAATTGCCAAAGGCATCTTGCACAGTGCAAGTTAAAATAAGTATCTCTGTCTTTATATGATAAAATGCATATAGCATTTCACAAAAGTGAAATCGATAAATTAACAAGCAGTGAGAGAAGTGATGATTTTGGTATCCTCCCGAACCAAGCAGATGCCTTGAAAACAAAAAGCACATCTTTTGAACGATTCAGTGGTGGTCCCATCCTCTTAGGACCACCCCAAGCACAGTTATTGGCAAAAATACAATCCCAACCAAAGGCCCTGCAAAGCATTATGGGACGAGATTAGCAGTGGGCAGTGAATATTATAGTATCCAATATCAAAATAATTCTACAAAGAGCTGCAGTTCCACTAGTCGTTACTAGATGTCCCTCACGAGTCAAATGCAAAAGCTTCATGAAAGGGTTTCAATGCTTTTGCATTTGACTCGTGAGGACATCTAGTAACGACTAGTGGAACTGCAGCTTGATGTATTAATAATTTCAATGCTTTTGCATTTGACTCGTGAGGGACATCTAGTAACGACTAGTTGAACTGCAGCTCTTGGTAGAATTATTTTGATATTGGACACTATAATATTCACTGCCCACTGCTAATCTCGTCCCATAATGCTTTGCAGGGCCTTCGGTTGGGATTGTATTTTTGCCCATAACTGTTGCTTGGGGTGGTCCTAGGAGGAAGGGACCACCACTGAATCGTTCACATGATATGCTTTTTGTGTTCAAGGCATCTGCTTGGTCCTCCCCTAGGTTAGGGGGAACCCAAAATCATCACCTCTCTCATTGCTTGATATTTTCATTGTCAAAGATCACTTTTGTGAATTTGTTATATGCTTTTAGCATAGAAAATTGCTTTAACAAAGCATTTGTCTGTGTTTAATATACTGCTGCTACGCTACGTCGATTAGCAGAGTTTTTATTCTGCTACGTGCACTTTGCGTAGTGCGTAGTAACACAAACTTTGCATGCTCCGTGAGTATAGCAAAGTATTATGCCCAGGGTTACTCGTATGCAATTAAAGGGGAGTTTAAGGCATAGCAAGGGGGTTATATTGCAAGTCAAATTGGCAGTGTAAAACTGCATTCAGGCTTCAAAGGCAGGCCTGGGGCATGTTGTAAGGGGATACATAGGTGGGTGGTACAATAAATGCGGCAGGTCAGCATTCAATTTACTGGCCCGGGGTATATGGTATGCCACCCTACAAGGGACTCAGAAGTAAATTAAATATGCCAAACAGGTGTAAGACAGTTTTACAATGTTTAGGAGAGTGAGCACAACCACCTCAGCACTGATTAGCAATGGTAAAGTGCAAAGAGTCTTAAGGCCAACAAAAACAAATTTCAGCACAAATGGAGAGAAACAGGCAAAAGGGAATGATACCCCAAGGCTGACAGGTCTCGCAGGTACTGATAAATATTTTACACATTTTGCCTAAGTTAAGACTGCTTGCTCTCTGCTACAGCTACCAAGGTTTGAGCTCAGGTTTAAATTATTGAGACCTACAGGACCTGGTACAGAATTAGGATATTATTACTTGGCGAGGACTCACATTTTCTCCAACTAATAATCCACTTTCTCACAGTTAGATATAGATGCGTTATGCATTATGATTATGCACCTAATTTTTATGTTTTTGTGCATCATATTGATGTGCCATATAATTTATGCTGGCTGGATGGGAGGAAATTATAAGACAACTAGGAATTCACAGCTTTGTTAGGGCAACCTTACCAAAGCTTCAAAATCATCTCATGAAGTTAAGCAAAGTAATAGCTTTAAATGCAAAAAAAATTAAAGTGAAAGTTTACAGAGTTGGTACAAACTTGACAAACCTACGGACATAAACAAATTTATGGACACAACAACCAAAGCAAAGTATGGAAAGTATGATAAAATAAGATCCGCCCACACTGGACATTCATCATGCCCTGTGATACAAGCAAAATAAAAATAACACATTTTTCTAAGGCCTGAATTGAAACTTTATTGAAAATAGACACTAAGGGGTCGATTCCGAATCGGGCCGGAAAACGTACCGACCGACTCGGAGCCGGAATTAATTCCGACCGACACGTACCGGTGCAGCCCGACCCGCAAAGGACGATGAGAAGCGTGCAAAACCCGACCGACTCGTACGGAACACAAGCCGAACGACCGAGCCGCGCGGAAAACAGCAATCTGGCCGGAAAAACACACGAATCGAACCGACCGACACGCACTCGGAACAATCCCGAACGAAACGTACCCGCGAACTCCTACCCGCCAAGTACGATGCAACGCGTGGAAAACACGACCGAGTCGCACGGAGGACAAGCTGTACGACCGACACGCATAGAAAACTGCGAGCCGAAGCAACCCAAAACACTGCGACCGACGCGTACGCAGCATAGAAAACAGCACAATCACAGCGTGAACGAATCGGAGAAGCCCGTACGAGACAACTGCAGGGTCCGACTCGGTCACAAGAACGTCTCCTACATGCACAAAAAGTACAAAGGGAAAAACACACAAAAAAAGGCCAAACAAGCAATTACAAAGCCAATAAATACTGGGGGGGGGCAGGGAACAAAGACACACCCACAACTCCACCCATATAAAGGACACAAATCCCTACCATGATCCTTTGCAAATTCAAATTACCTGCCAGCACTCAACAGACAGCAACCACACACCCACAGGTCATCCATCACACAAGCCACACACCATCAGCACCCCAACAAATAGCAACCTCACATACACCCAGCAAAACACACAATCACACACCTTCACCTGCACACCAACACACACATCACTCACCATCACCACCCATCACCATGCCCCCAAAGAAGAATCATAAGTTCCTAGATAGTGAATTGGAAGTCCTGGTAGATGAGATCCTCAGGGTAGAGCCACAGCTGTTTGGTACACTGGTCCAACAGACACCCATGTTGCAGAAAACCAAGATGTGGGAGAGGATCGTCGACAGGGTGAACGCACAATCACCATGTTTGCGCACAAAGATAGACATCCAGAACAGGAGGTATGACGTGCGCAGGAGGGTCAGGGAGCTGTTGAAGAAGGACTACCTCTTGAGCCAACACACCGGCAGTGGCCCTCCTGCTAAGCCAGTATACCTCAGGCCCTGGGAGGAGAAGGTGCGGGCCATCCTACCACCAGTGAGCGTATATGGACTAGAAAACATCCCAGAGCCTGGTGAGTACACAACAAATGTAAACAATATTGTGCCACAATACACACACATCACTGTCAAGGGGAGAGTCAAACCATGCACCCTTAGCAAATACAAAGCAACCAGAACAGAACCATCCCAAAATGTGTATGTCAGTCAGATAAACACAACACATGCCATCTCATAGTGACATGTAACTGTGTCATCACATGTACAAACACAACTACAACTACAGCTGGGCAGTGGCACAAATATAACTAACAAACACATCCAGACATGTAGCCACCACTACAACACCACCACACAGTGAAGCCCACTGAAAGGAAGGAATACTGTGTATGCTGGGCAAGTCAGTGTAGCCAATAGCATCATGGGAGTCGTAGTCACAGATATTGCCCACCCTCACAATGCGCACATCAACACCACCATGAACCATGCTCACATCACAGGGAGTGGAAAACAACTGACAAGATGGCTGACACTGGCTACTGCTGTGGGGAGCACAAGGTCCTGCTGGCAACTGTGCACCAACCAACAGCAGGACACCACTGACTGACATCTTGCCATTGCTCTCACACTCACACACAGTGAAGTCCACCCAAAAGCAAGTAAGTATGGGCATGCTGGGAAGTGGGGTGGAGGCAATAGCATGATGGGAGTGGTAGTCACAGATATTGGTCACCCCCACAACTGTCCCATCAACACCACCCTGAACCACGCGCACATCACAGGGAGTGGAAAACAACTCACAAGATGGCTGACACTGGCTACTGCTGTGGGGAGCACAAGGCCCTGCTGGCAACTGTGCACCAACCAACAGCAGGACACCACTGACTGACATCCTGAAAGACAACTTGCACTCCCTGCAATGGAAGCACGTTCCATGGTGGGATATCTGGCTGGGTGGGAAGGAGGACTCACAGCCCTGACCATAGTTACCAGCAGCGTTTCTCACACACACCCCTAACACAAACTCCACATAACTCACCTGGGAGAATGCATTGCCTCACACTCCAATCAAATATCCCACAAAGAACCACAACCCTGGGTCATGCTGAGTGAAGCACAGGGACACACATGGGACTTGTAGCAAAACTAACCCCAGGATAACACTGTCAGCCATCTTGTCAGCACAGGCACACAACCCCACAGGGAAGCAGAGTCAAAGGGAAGGAAGCATGGGCATGCTGGGAAGGGGGGTGGAGGCAATAGCATGATGGGAGTGGTAGTCACAGCTCAACATCCCCCACCCACATGGCCCAGCAAGCTCACACTCAAGCATGCACACCCCACAGAGAGTGGAAAGCCCCATCAAAGATGTCTGACACTGGTGCTCTGTTGTGAGGAGCACAAGGCCATGCTGGGAACTGGCCACCAACTAACAGCAGGACACCACTGTCAGCCATCTTGCCATTGCTCACACTCACACACAGTGAAGTCCACCCAAAAGCAAGTAAGTGTGGGCATGCTGGGAAGTGGGGTGGAGGCAATAGCATGATGGGAGTGGTAGTCACAGCTCAACATCCCCCACCCACATGGCCCAGCAAGCTCACACTCAAGCATGCACACCCCACAGAGAGTGGAAAGCCCCATCAAAGATGTCTGACACTGGTGCTCTGTTGTGGGGAGCACAAGGCCATGCTGGGAACTGGCCACCAACTGACAGCAGGACACCACTGTCAGCCATCTTGCCATTGCTCTCACACTCACACACAGTGAAGTCCACCCAAAAGCAAGTAAGTATGGGCATGCTGGGAAGTGGGGTGGAGGCAATAGCATGATGGGAGTGGTAGTCACAGCTCAACATCCCCCACCCACATGGCCCAGCAAGCTCACACTCAAGCATGCACACCCCACAGAGAGTGGAAAGCCCCATCAAAGATGTCTGATACTGGTGCTCTGTTGTGGGGAGCACAAGGCCATGCTGGGAACTGGCCACCAACTAACAGCAGGACACCACTGTCAGCCATCTTGCCATTGCTCTCACACTCACACACAGTGAAGTCCACCCAAAAGCAAGTAAGTATGGGCATGCTGGGAAGGGGGGGTGGAGGCAATAGCATGATGGGAGTGGTAGTCACAGCTCAACATCCCCCACCCACATGGCCCAGCAAGCTCACACTCACGCATGCACACCCCACAGAGAGTGGAAAGCCCCATCAAAGATGTCTGACACTGGTGCTCTGTTGTGGGGAGCACAAGGCCATGCTGTGAACTGGCCACCAACTAACAGCAGGACACCACTGTCAGCCATCTTGCCATTGCTCTCACACTCACACACAGTGAAGTCCACCCAAAAGCAAGTAAGTATGGGCATGCTGGGAAGTGGGGTGGAGGCAATAGCATGATGGGAGTGGTAGTCACAGATAATGGTCACCCCCACAACTGTCCCATCAACACCACCCTGAACCATGCGCACATCACAGGGAGTGGAAAACAACTGACAAGATGGCTGACACTGGCTACTGCTGTGGGGAGCACAAGGCCCTGCTGGCAACTGTGCACCAACCAACAGCAGGACACCACTGACTGACATCCTGAAAGACAACTTGCACTCCCTGCAATGGAGGGATATCTGGCATGGTGGGATATCTGGCTGGGTGGGAAGGAGGACTCACAGCCCTGACCATAGTTACCAGCAGCATTTCTCACACACACCCCTAACACAAACTCCACAAAACTCACCTGGGAGAATGCATTGCCTCACACTCCAATCAAATATCCCACAAAGAACCACAACCCTGGGTCATGCTGAGTGAAGCACAGGGACACACATGGGACTTGTAGCAAAACTAACCCCAGGATAACACTGTCAGCCATCTTGTCAGCACAGGCACACAACCCCACAGGGAAGCAGAGTCAAAGGGAAGGAAGCATGGGCATGCTGGGAAGGGGGTGGAGGCAATAGCATGATGGGAGTGGTAGTCACAGATATTGGTCACCCCCACAACTGTCCCATCAACACCACCCTGAACCATGCACACATCACAGGGAGTGGAAAACAACTCACAAGATGGCTGACACTGGCTACTGCTGTGGGGAGCACAAGGCCCTGCTGGCAACTGTGCACCAACCAACAGCAGGACACCACTGACTGACATCCTGAAAGACAACTTGCACTCCCTGCAATGGAAGCACGTTCCATGGTGGAATATCTGGCTGGGTGGGAAGGAGGGCCGGATGTCAACCAAATACAACCAATGCAGACCATGTACACACCCCAACATTCACATAGAAATGCCCAAATAATGCAGGACAATGTGCTACACCAATATCAACCCCTGACTGTTACAACCTAGGACAATGCAATGTACAGGCCCGCATCCAGAGTTACAGTCACAACTGTCAGGTGTGTCAACCATTGATGCCTGCAGAAACATAACATACATTGTTTGTGTCTCCCAAAAACAGGTGATGATGGGGACACAGCAGCAGACGCTGAGGAGTCCCCGTCCCAGGCTCAAGAGGATACGGAGCTCACTGGTGTGGAACAGCCTCTGCCCTCCTCGGATGAAGAAGACCCACCTGGCACCTCCGGAGCAAGTCATCATGCAGCACCAGCAGGACCACCAGCTGCACCCCCTGCACCCACCCCTCCAACGACTGTCAACACACATACCACCCCTGCCGACATGGACAGACCAAGGAGCACCACCACCAGCACAGGGACCCTGGACCAACGTGGGGCCATGGACACCAACACCACCAACAACCCCCAAGGGGGCCCAGGGTCACCTGTGCGTGCCACCTCAGGTACTGCACGTGTCGCCAGGGGTGGTGGGAGGGGTGGGAGACATAGGTCGCTGCTCGCAGAGGGGTCTGGACTGCATGATGACCCACAACTGGCACGCATAGCCGATGCGTACCAGTCCAGCACCGGAGAGTTCAGCCAGGTAGTGGGGCTCCTCAGGGACATTAAACAGCAGCAGGCTGCCCATCATGCCCGCTTGGACTCACACATGTCCCGCGTGGAGTCCAAGTGGGACACACTGCAAGAGATGACGGCGGTGCATAGGGACATATTACAATGCCTCCGCCAGATGAGCAGCAACCAGTCAACACCTCCCTGTGTGCCCACAACATCTGCTGCTGAAACAACTGCAACTGCCACAGGGAGGCAGGATGACTCTGGCGGAGAGTCCCCTGCACCGCAGCAGCCTGCACTTGAGGGTCCCCCCCAAAGAAGAGGGGTCGTCCGAGGAAGGACAACTGAGAGGCTAATGGCCATGCACAACCCCCAGGAAGCCAACACCTGTTCTGGATAATCACCTTTGTGCGCAAACTGTTCACCCTGTTGACTGCAACACAACTCCCCCACATGACATGGGGAGTACAAGTTGGACCAATGTCTCAGATGACTGTGGACTTGATACAGGACATTTCTGCTACCAGGACTTCCAATTCATCTAGGAACTTTGGATTGCAATCAAAATGTACAGCACTCACCATCCTGTGCACTATTCACACACATGTATGACAATAAACACACTAATACACCATACCTGCCTCTGTCGTGATTCCAACGTGGTTTCTGTCATGGAGATGATGACCAGCGAAATTACACTGTGCATGCTAACTGCTACAGCAAGTAAAACACAGGCATGTGAGTCATGGCAACGTGACACATATGAGGGAGACACACCACCAGGGCTACACAACAAATACACACCTAGGCCATCTGACTCATTGCCTACACTGATGTTGCCAGGAAATACGGTGCAATGCACAGACACAACACCTATTCACAGTCTTAGTCAACTAGCCCACTGGTGCAGTAAGCAAATGTCAGTCAAATGTGTGACCACAGACAACGCACATCACAAAGTGAAGCACAGGTTTATTACACATTTGCAACATGTTGTAACCACTACAGATGCAAGGTAATCCCACCTGGCAGCGGGCACACAGTCAACAAGTGTAGAAGGAAGGAAGTCCATGGGTGTGGAGCACATCACCTGTAGGGACATGACAGCTACCACCCTGGAAGTCGAATCACGGTGTCGGGGATCACAGTTGACCAAACGACTCTGAAGTACCCTGTGAAGGACAGAAATGACACACAGTCAAAAGCACTAAACAACAGGACAGAACTGCAATACTCATGCCCAATACATGTCACAAGATACCCACCCAGAACCAAGTTAGCATTTCAACACTGTTGTGGAGTACAGACTACCTGTAAGGACACATCGCTACACGCATACAGTCATGTAGCCCATGGACACACTCAAACAGCACCAGAGCACCACCAACACATATCATGCAAACTCACATCATTGACATGACATCTCTGGATACTCACATTCAGCTGAAGAAGTTGGTGATGAGCTGTGTGCGGACATCACCATCATCATCATCATCATCACTGGCATCGTGGTCCAGGCCAGGATCCTCCACAGGTGGCGGACGTTGGTCATCGTCATCCAGGATGAGAGGCAACTCCTTCCGCACTGCCAGGTTGTGTAGCATGCAGCAGACGATGACAATCTTGCACACCTTTGCTGGGGCATATGGGAGGGACCCTCCTGTCTTGTCAAGGCAGCGGAAGCGGCTCTTCAGGAGACCAAATGTCCGCTCAATCACTCTCCTGGTCCGACCATGTGCCTCATTGTAGCGCATCTGGGCTGGTGTCACAGGGTTCCTGAGGGGCGTCAGCAACCACGGCATGTTGGGGTATCCGGAGTCACCTACATACAGACAATTGCACATTAGCTGAGTTGGAAAAGAGGGTGGAACACTACATTGCAGAACACACACAATGGTACAAAGTCAGTACACACCAACAAGCCAGGCACGCTGGTTCCGCATCTGTGACATCATCCTCGGGATGCGACTACTCCTCATCACGTAGGCATCGTGTGCAGAACCGGGGAAACGGGCACACACGTGTGAGATGCTCATATCTGCAAGACAGACCACCAGTGCATTGACCGAGTGGTAGTGTTTGCGGTTCCTGAATGCCTGCTCTTGGGCCTGTGGTGGTACCAAAGCCACATGTGTCCCATCAATGGAGCCAATGACATGCGGCATCCTCCCCAGGGCATAGAAGTCACTCTTCACGTCAGTGAGTTGTTGGAGTCTAGGGAAATAGATTTACTGGTTCAGTAGCCTCCAAAACATCGCGGAGCACACGGCTGAACATGGTCTGTGACATCCCACCAGCAGTCGCCACAGTGTGTTGAAAGGTACCGGTGGCAAAGAAGTGTAGGGCTGCCATCACCTTCACCTTGGGGGTCAGCGCTGTAGGGTACGGCCGGCCAGGTTGCAAATGTGGTGCCAAGCGCACTGCCAAATCCTCAATCAGCTGCCTGGTGAAGCGGTACCATCGGATGCTGTCACGTTCCACCATCGTTGCCAGGTCAGGGAATGGTCTATGGACAGCTGGTGCCCTGCAGTGCATAGGTGAAGAAAGAAAGATTGTCAGTCACCCCACATATGTGGCATTGAACACACTCAATATCACATGATACATCATTATGAGGCACAAGTACATGATGTGTGCAGTTCCGTAAGGACATGTATGGCACATACATGGCCAACATCTAACATCACAGTTCAACAAGTGGCATCAATAAGTCCCAGGTTGTGCCATTGGATATCATGAGGCCGTGTCACAGTTCCCATCTCCTGCTGCCACGTTACAAACACACCCCACAGTGACATGTGAGGACAGATGTGCCCCAGGCATCACAGCTCAACGACAGGTAGATTCCCAGGGACCCTGTATTGCCACATGGACACTGGCATGACATGGTGTATCATGTATACACCACAGCAAACCAACCATGACCCCCACAGGTAGTGGTCCCTGTTGCCTCGGCAGGACAGACATGGACGTCTGTGACACACACACGCACAACATCAAAGTCCATGCACAAACAACGTGGATGTGGAGACTGTCTCCCATTGTGCACATGAAATCAGAGACATTGTAAACACAACATGCACACAGACTGTGGAGGACCACCACTATTGTGCCAATGGGTCACCCTGGGTTAAACATACCGTCCCACATGGGACTCAGCGGGTATGTGACATGACATACACATACACCACCATGAAATGTGACCATGCCACATGCTCAGATATGAACAGTTGCACATCACAGTGGTCATGTACACGAAACACCAAGGATCCGGTCCCCATGAACACGTGCACAGCCTGGGGGTGGCTGCCCCCATGTGACACCCACAGAACAACATGTTCACCCCCATACACGGAATAGGTAATGCAGCCTTACATGCCTTAGGATACAGTTTGGACAGGCTGTGGTGTTGTAGGTGTGCCCCTCACTCCCTGGGAAGTATATGTGGCTGGCATATGTTCACCTGTGACAGGCATGGTGACATATGCCAGTGACTTGTACAGGGACGCGTTGGACAGCAATGGACCGATCGGTGCGCACACATTGGCCATTGCATTCAATGTGTGCTGATACGCGTTGTATTCGCAATACGCGTTGGACAGCAATGGACCGATCGGTGCGCACACATTGGCCATTGAATTCAATGTGTGCTGATACGCGTTGGACAGCAATGGACCGATCGGTGCGCACACATTGGCCATTGCATTCAATGTGTGCTGGTACGCGTTGTATTCGCAATACGCGTTGAACAGCAATGGACTGAACTGTGCGCACACATTGGCCATTGCATTCAATGTGTGCTGATACGCGTTGTATTCGCAATACGCGTTGGACAGCAATAGACCGATTGGTGCGCACACATTGGCCATTGCATTCAATGTGTGCTGGTACGCGTTGTATTCGCAATACGCGTTGGACAGCAATGGACTGATCTGTGCGCACACATTGGCCATTGCATTCAATGTGTGCTGATACGCGTTGTATTCGCAATACGCGTTGGACAGCAATGGACCGATCAGTGCGCACACATTGGCCATTGCATTCAATGTGTGCTGGTATTGCGTTGTATTCGCAATACGCGTTGGACAGCAATGGACTGATCTGTGCGCACACATTGGCCATTGCATTCAATGTGTGCTGGTACGCGTTGTATTCGCAATACGCGTTGGACAGCAATGGACTGATCTGTGCGCACACATTGCATTCAATGTGTGCTGGTACGCGTTGTATCCTGGGTACGCGTTGAACAGCAATGGACCGATCGGTGTGCCCGGCCGGCCCATTGCATTCAATGTGTGCGGGTACAAGCTGTATCCTGGGTACGCGTTGAACAGCAATGGACCGATCGGTGTGCCCGGCCGGCCCATTGCATTCAATGTGTGCGGGTACGCGTTGTATCCTGGGTACGCGTTGAACAGCAATGGACCGATCGGTGTGCCCGGCCGGCCCATTGCATTCAATGTGTGCGGGTACGCGTTGTATCCTGGGTACGCGTTGAACAGCAATGGACCGATCGGTGTGCCCGGCCGGCCCATTGCATTCAATGTGTGCGGGTACGTGTTGTAACCTGGGTACGCGTTGAACAGCAATGGACCGATCGGTGTGCCCGGCCGGCCCATTGCATTCAATGTGTGCGAGTACAGCGTTGTAACCTGGGTACAGCGTTGAACAGCAATGGACCGCTCGGTGTGCCCGGCCGGCCCATTGCATTCAATGTGTCGCGGTGCACGCGTTGTAACCTGGGTACGCGTTGAACAGCAATGGACCGATCGGTGTGCCCGGCCGGCCCATTGCATTCAATGTGTGCGGGTACGCGTTGTAACCTGGGTACGCGTTGAACAGCAATGGACCGATCGGTGTGCCCGGCCGGCCCATTGCATTCAATGTGTGCGGGTACAAGCTGTATCCTGGGTACGCGTTGAACAGCAATGGACCGATCGGTGTGCCCGGCCGGCCCATTGCATTCAATGTGTGCGGGTACGCGTTGTATCCTGGGTACGCGTTGAAGAGCAATGGACCGATCGGTGTGCCCGGCCGGCCCATTGCATTCAATGTGTGCTGATACGCGTTGTATTCGCAATACGCGTTGGACAGCAATGGACCGATCGGTGCACACACATTGGCCATTGAATTCAATGTGTGCTGATACGCGTTGGACAGCAAGGGACCGATCGGTGCGCACCCATTGGCTATGGCCTGGCCTGGCAACGGACGCGTTTTCAAATTTTGAACGAGTCTGATGCTGTAAATTCAGTTGGTCACCCACAACAATGTTGCAAATTCATGGGTGTCATGAAGTTGAACTTTTGAAGGATGCTGTGGGCGTGTGTAAGTGGTGCAATTCCATGGATTGGCCAGATTCAGAGGATGCAAACAACTTGGACCTATCACTTTGGACACATGGGACAGTATCTGCCTCTGCAGCACACATATAATGCTGGCTGTTCCCCTGAGAGCTCACTTGCCTGCACTACATGCTCCAGGACGACATCTGCCACCACCACTGCTGCTGTATCTGTACCCTCTGGACCCTGCAATGGCACATACTGTGGAGAGAGCCCCAGCCTTCAGCACTGAGGAGAACCAGGCCCTGCTGGACAGCCTCCTTCCACAGTACAGCAAGCTGTATGGGAAAGCAGGGGAGCAGGTGAGTGTTCTGTCCACTGCCTTCCTAAATGTGCATGTTTTCTGACTAGCAAGGCTAACAGTCTGCACGCCACTGGCTAGCAGGCTCACTGAGTAGTTGTCACCCCCCATAGTGTGTAGTTACATGCACTGGACAGGTATAGTGCAGTGACAGTGCATTTAAACAAGGTTTTACTTCCCATGCAATGATACCATGTAGTAACTGCTGGCATACTGTCCATGGCCATCGTTGCACTGCCTGTGTACATCATGTGCCCCTGTGATTGAGACATGTATATCCAACTGTGTAATGCACGGATATGTTGCATGTGTAGTAATGGCATTCTCACTTTGTCATCCTCACAGGTTGATGCCCACCAGAAGCAGCAGATATGGCTGACCATCATCCAGGCAGTGAGATCCGTGGGGGTCTACAAGCGCCGGATCCGCAACTGCCAGAAGAGGTGGCAGGACCTTAGGGGCTGGACCCAGAGGATCGCACGGGTCCAGCTGAAGCTGTCGCCTCCTCGCAGGAGGGGCGGACACCGGACCCTGACCCCCCACATGCTCAGGATCCTGGCGGTGGTCTTCCCTGATCTGGATGGGCAGCTGAAGGCCAGTGAGCAGCACGGAGGGGGTGAGTCCATGACTGCATTGGGAACTATGTCTGCCATGCTATGTGCCCTCCTCTGGCCTGGTTAAACTTCCACAGTACATCAGTCATGTGGTCCAGGACCCATGTCCCTCTATTGTGCACTGCCCACTCCTCAGCTGATACCCAGGTGTGGCCCTTACAGTCAGGGAATTGTGTCACTTGGGTACTATGTCCTTGCAGTTTGCTTGACTCAAGGTGGGGGACAGCATCTGTTTCCCTAACTCTGTGGTGGGCATCATAGGTGGGTCCATTGCTTACACAATGCCTGTGTTCTGACATGTAATCTGCGTGTTACTTTGATATGTGGTCCAATTGCTGAGCTGATCCACCACATGTGCCTGGGGTATCTGGCACACACCCATGCTGTGGGTGGGAACAATGTTTGGGCCCCAGGAGTGTGTATATTACGTGTGTCACACATACTTAGCCAGCTGCCTACTGTCCATGGCTCATCCCTCATTCATGTGGGGGCAGGACAGTCATGCCTACTCCAGGCCATACAATACACTCTGTACTCCCACTCCCGTGTATCAGCTGACACGTTGTGCCCAGTGAATTGTCCCCTCAGGTGTCTGCCTCTGTGTCAGTGTGCTGTGGCTTCGTTGTCAGGACAGCTGGGGTGTTTCTCGGTTGGGGCTCAGCATGCCACCGGAGATGTGACCATAGGAGACGATACTTGTGTGACACATAGGTGTTTGATCACCTGACCGTGCAGACTGGGGTATGCGAATGTGAAGTTCAGGCAGCTGTCTCCCATTCACAGCAGATTGTGAGGTGCTCAGGTTCAGAGGGTTGTGTTACAGGTCTCCCATATGTCCAATCGGTATGACCTGGACAGATAAGGGTTCAGATGATGTTGTGTGTGGGGGATGTACATGTGCACTTGTTCAGCTCCAGGACTTGCATTCCCCATGACCTACTATTGTGACACAGTGCAGAGTGTTGTTGTCTGGCTGCCCTGCCCATGTGATTGGAGACAGTGATGTATGACTTAGCAGGCATGCCTGTGCCATGGCATGTGACTTCCTATTAGTGATCCTGCAGGGGAGTGACATGTGCTACATGCACACCATTGTGGCAATGGCTATCAGGACATGGGTGCATCATGGTGTCTGTCACTGGTATGCATCACATGCATTTCATACTTGACTCTGGGCATCCCTTTCATCCGGACACCTGTACTGACTCAGTGGCAAGTGTTGTGATGTGTGCATGTTCACATGCTTAACCGGGTTCTCTGCACTGTCCAACTACTGTGTAGGTGGTGCATGTGTCCACACTGGGGTATTGCCATCCAACAGACACCAGACAGATGGGTGCAAGGCCAGGTGGGATGTGAGTGCCATGGTCGACCATCAGACTGACAATTGGCTTCTCCTGTTCTGTTTGGGCACTTTTAGCAAAGTTCAACTAAGGATGCCAGGGCTTGCTCTGTAATGTGCTGTACTAACTGTGGTGTCTGCAGGTGACTGATGTCTGTCTGTTTCCCTATTGATTGCAGATATATCCACGGCCACAGGAGGGGACAGCTCCACGGACCAGGAGGAGCCGCAGAGCCAGACTGGGTCAGCAGCCGAGGAGTGGTCGGAGGGACCCAGTGGCATACCGAGGAGTCCTCAGCACCATCCACCTCAGCTGAGGACCACAGCAGCTCGGAGGATGACTCCCTTATGGAGGCGGGTGTCAGCAGCCACCACACCCCAGCTAGTGTTGCTGTCCCCGCCACCACCACCACTGCCCTCCCATTGGCTCCCATCCCGAGGTCCGTGGAGGCTCCCATGTTCGGGAGCGTGTCTTCTTCGGGCCAGGCACCGCACCCCCTGCCCCTGTGTCCCCTGCTGCCCTGAGTGAGGAGTCTGTGTACCTCCTTCGCCAGCTCCATGTAGGGCAGACAGCGATGCTGAGTGTCCTCCATGCCCACACCACTCTGTTGACTCAGTTGGTGTCGTTCATGGAGGGCATCTCATCGGGCATGTCTGCCCTACAGAGGGGCAATAGGTCCATGGACTCCTCCCTGACGGCAGCAGTGTCCCTCCTCCGACAGTCCCTCACCCCTCCTTCTTCTGCCACATCCACACTCCCCAGCACCTTACCTGTCCCAAGCACACACACACCGGCACAGACACACACCAGCACAGACACGAGCAGCACACAGACACACACGCCACAAACAAGACGCACACGCACGCACAGTCAGGGGACTGAAACCACACTCACAGGGGATGGGGCCCAGGCACACACACACGCATCCACGAGCACTGCGCAGTCCTCAGTTGCCTCTCCCTCCAAAGCCCCCTCCCTTGCCTCACCTGCAACCCCAAAGACACAGCGGCTCTTCCTCAGTGACCTCGGCCTCTTCCCCTCCGATCCAGCTGATACAGCATTCAGGGGGAAGCGGAAGCCCACCCACACGGAGCGGAGTGCCCCTTGCCCCCGGACACCCTCCCCCAGGTGCAGACCGACTGACGCCCCACCCGCAAGTCCCCCGGACCCGGAAGAGCAAGACCCCGCCGCCGCCCTGCAGCTCAGGCACCAAGTCTCCTTCCTCCATCCCTCAGGCCCCCACTCCACAGGTGCCCCCACCACACCCTGCCCCAGGTTCCCCCACCCACAGATACACCATCCCCAAAAGGATCAGGCCTTCTCCCCTGCCACTTGCTCTTCCGGCCCCACACCCCCGCTGCGCTTGTCTGTGCCACTGGTGTGGTGAGGGTGTCCTCCCCCTCTGTCCTGCCCACCTTACCTGATCCCCATTCTCCTCCCCTGGAGGTAGGCACTGCAGTGGAGGCCACTACCACCCTGTCTGACTTGGGCACTGCAGTGGCGAACCTGTCCACTCCATCTGCACGGTCCAGTGCAGTCGTGCCGGCGCCCACACCATCTGAGTCATGCCCCCAGTTGTGCCGGCACACACCATGTCAGACACCTCCACTGCAGTTGTCAGTGGCTCTCCAGCACCCACCACCCCTTCCCTGCCTCCTTCTGGTGAGCCCTGATCCTGTCCCTGCGGTGCCTGGCCTGCCCCCCGTATGCCCCTCCGATGGGATTGTCCCTGGTTTTCATCAGTGCAGGCATGCGTAGGGTGACATCTGCCACTGTCACCCTGTTTTGACTTTCATGATGGACTGGCCATTGGCCTTTGTTTATTTTTTACATGACTTCAAGTTTTGAACACACATATGCTGAATAAAGCAACTTTCTGTTCTCTAGTACTTTTGCTTCTGATGTACATGATGTTGATGATGCTAACCATGCCCTTGCTGCAGTGATGGTGATATTTGGTCTCATGAATATGTAGTGTTACTGTGCAGGAACCCATGTGGTCCAGGGGGACTGTGTCCTATCCTGTGGTGTATCCATGTCATCCTTAGCAGCATCTGAGGGTGTCATGTTATCAATATTTGTCAATGGGATTTCCTACTTACATTAGCAATGTCACATCTGTGGCTTCCACCCCTGCACATCTGTTGTGTTTGCCATTGTTCAATTAGTCTACTTCCCTGACCGTGTGGCCATCTCCACTGGACATGCAGGTTTGGGCATCAATGGGGAAGGACTCAACTGTGTTGTCAGTGCAACTTGCTATACATGTGTGTTGGATCTGTGCTGATGATTTCGTTGACACTCCCATGACCAGGCTGATGTGACAGGAGCCTTCATTTGGTGCTAATTGTTGACTGTCTGACCAAGTGTTCTGCTGACATGATGGAGCCCTACTGAGGCAACATATGGCACAGCTTTCCTCACACAGGAGTGGAGTCCCCTCATGGCAGTGTGTGCTCCTGTGACATCGCCTGCACCCAAGGTGTGTGTTGTATGAGCATGTCTGTGTGTTCACTTCCATTTTGCTGTGCATGCTGGGATCCCTAGTGATGTACCTGTTTGTGATGCTTGCTGAGTTGACCTATGTTCCCCCAAAGTCTTCTCCCTGGGTTCTCTGTGATGTGGGTGCATGGCACATTACTGTTCATCAGGGTGTCACCCATAGGTGTGTTTGCTGTCAGGGTTGAGTTTGTGGGCAGACGCTGATGGGTCACAGTCAGGATTCCCCTTGGCACTTGTTGTTTACACCTGTCATGTGATTTCCGGTTTGTGTTAGCTTTCATTGGTTGTGACACGTTGTGTGTGTTACTGCTGGCACTCCTCAGGGTCAGGGCTGCAATGTTGGTAGTTGTCTATGTGTGTTCTTTGTGGGTGACCTTGGCTTCTTCATTGGTGTGTGACTGTGGCTGGGATCCCATTGGTTGGTGTGGTATTGCCGTCATGTCCATGTACAGCGTAGTGTGCAGTGTGTCAGACATTCAGGAGTCTTGTTGAGTGGCCATGTGTGATGTGTTTCTGCACCTTGGTTCCCGCCACCCCCTGGGATTGTCATGGGTGCATGTGAAATGTCACCAGTGCATGTGAGCTTCACTGCTGCACATTGTTGGAGGTCGAGGTGTGTGGTGTTGAGTGTGTGCAGATGAGAGTTGTTGCCCGGCTAGACCCCTGCCTCCATGTTGGCCTTGGCTTACTGGCCGTGCTGATTGATTTGTGCTTGTGTAGGTGTGATGGTAGTTTGTTGCTCAGGACACATGACTGTGGTTCACAGTGTGAACGACATCTAGCTTTGTCATCACAGTGGGATTGTAATGCAGCCCAGGGTCACCACATTGTGGGGGCCCTGGGGGTAGTGCTGTGGTGTCTCTGTGTCTTGCTGTGTCAGTTGCTGTTCCTACATGCTTGTGTGACATGTGTGATTTGTGCTCCCTCTCATCTGACAATGCCTGATTCCCCACATAGGGGATTTGGATCCATGAGTTACCTTTGTGTGGCACTGTATGCACATCTGTGTAATTGGTATTCAGGCCTCCTCATGTGTTGTGTGGTTGCCTGGGGACACTGGTACCCCCCGCCCTCACCTGTTGTGTTTGATGTGCAGTGTGGGTCTGCCTGTTTGTGTTTGTGCATCTGCACCACTGCATTGGCATATCTTTAGTGTGCCATTGGCTGTATTTTGTTTGGTGTGTTTCCCCTGCTGTCCCTGGGACTCCTAGGTCATCAGTCAGCCCAATGATCATTGTTTGTGTGTGCCATTGCTGCCATGGTATGGTATCTGTTCACCTCACATCTACAGTCTCCACAGGGTATCTGCATTTGTGTGCCCATTGGTGCAAATATGTGGGTCTGCATTCTGATGGTCACTTCTGTCATTGTGTCATTGATGAATGTTGACAGTGTCAGCCCCCATGGGTGATGTTTGTCTGCACATGGCCAAAGGTATGTCTTATTTGCACTGCACTGTTTGCCTCCCCCAATCTATGTTGCTATGGGACACAAGCACTACTTTGACACTGATGTGTTTGTTGTTCTGTGACCAGGAATCATCCATGCAGTTTGGCAGTTGCAGCTTTTCTTTGTCAACACTTACATATTGGTCACTGTGATGATGGGGGTTTGGACCCCATTGCCACAATGTTCAAAATGTGCTTCAGCTATGGACCCCACACTTACATTTTGGTCACTGTGATGATGGGGGTTTGGACCCCATTGCCACAATGTTCAAAATGTGCTTCAGCTATGGACCCCACACTTACATTTTGGTCACTGTGATGATGGGGGTTTGGACCCCATTGCCACAATGGTCATGGCCTGCTTGCATTGTGGGGGCCACACACATTTATGTGTGGCACATGTGATAGGGGGTCACATTGTATGTTCAAAGTCATGTTCAGTGCTGTAGGCATTTGACACAGTCTACACACGCTTGTCATGGTGTTGGGTAGGGGTGGTAGTAGTGACAGGCATCCAGCCCCCCATGGGTAGAGGTGGTAGTAGTGGTAGGCATCTGGCACCCCCTGGGTAGAGGTGGTAGTAGTGGTAGGCATCTGGCACCCCCTGGGTAGAGGTGGTAGTAGTGGTAGGCATCCAGCCCCCCATGGGTAAGGGTGGTAGTAGTGACAGGCATCCAGCCCCCCCATGGGTAGAGGTAGTAGTAGTGGTAGGCATCTGGCAACCCCTGGGTAAGGGTGGTAGTAGTGGTAGGCATCCAGCCCCCCACGGGTAAGGGTGGTAGTAGTGACAGGCATCCAGCCCCCCATGGGTAGAGGTGGTAGTACTGGTAGGCATCTGGCACCCCCTGCATAGAGGTGGTAGTAGTGGTAGGCATCTGGCACCCCCTGGGTAGAGATGGTAGTAGTGGTAGGCATCTGGCACCCCCTGGGTAGAGGTGGTAGTAGTGGTAGGCATCCAGCCCCCCATGGGTAAGGGTGGTAGTAGTGACAGGCATCCAGCCCCCCATGGGTAGAGGTGGTAGTAGTGGTAGGCATCCAGCCCCCCATGGGTAAGGGTGGTAGTAGTGACAGGCATCCAGCCCCCCATGGGTAGAGGTGGTAGTAGTGGTAGGCATCTGGCACCCCCTGGGTAGAGGTGGTAGTAGTGGTAGGCATCCGGGGCCCTATGTGTATATGTGGCATTGGTGATGGCCATCCCGCCCCTATGGTGCTGCTGTTGCTGGTGTAAGTAATTTCTGCATCCCTCTGTGTGTGTGTGATGTGTCGGGTACGTGTAGTTTGTTTTTGTGGTTGGTGTCTGACTTACCTTCTGCGCCGTACGCGTCCGTGCCTGTTCCGGTAGTAGATGTAGAATATTGGTAGGATCGGCACGATGGGATTCATGGTTGGTTCGTCTCGTTCGTCTTTCTCGTTGCTTCGCCTCGTCCTCGTCAGTGGCGTGTTCGTCTCGTAGCCGTGGATCGTGTTGTGGCGCGAATCGGAGCTTATGTGCGCCTCTCCCGGATGCTTTGACGTGCCGTACGTAGCGACGGGTTCGGCGCGTACGGGAAGAGCATCGTACTTGTCCGGCCGGACGGGGCTGCGTTTTGGCTTCCGTGCGACTCGATTCTGCGTTTACCGATCCGGCTCGGTCGGGGAACTGGACCTGGATTGGGTGAGTACGACTGGGTCGGAATCTATGCTGTTGTGTGCATCGTACTTGCTCGTTCGGACTAATGTGCGGTTCGGTCGGGAAACAGGCATTCGCATTGCTTTTTTCCCGACCGAATGATGTTAGGTGCGCCTCCGACCGAGATCGGAATCGGCCCCTAAATATACCAGCATGCACCTAAAATAACCTTTCTTCAATCCTAAAGCTGAATCCTCCAACTACCCAGAGGGAAGTAAGGATGTTTTGGGGAATAGTTGGCTACTGTTGTCAGAGGATTCCAAACATTTTCCTGTATGCAAAGCTTTTAGAAAGACTTACCCACAGTGATATCAAGGATCTGGTACCATTTGATGGTGAATGCATTAAGGCCTTGCAAAAATTTAAGAGACTTTTCAGTACACCCACTCTTAGAATGCCTGATTATGAGAACAAATGTTATCATTTCTGCATGAAAAAGGTGGGTGTCTCCTGTCCATGTTAGTCTCACCAGCATGAAGAGGTAATGAGGCCCGTTGCTTGCTTCTCTGCTACAGTAGCAGCAGCCCTTCCTGGTTGTCTGAAACCAGTCACGTCATACATTCATTGTCTTTGATCCTCTTTCAGTTGCGATTTTGCTGATTTATACTTCAACTCAGCGCTTGACAAACAGTATGAGTACACAATGCTGGCAGCTTAAAATATTTTCATTATGAGGTGCACATCTTAATCCTGCTGATTATAAACAATGATAAAGATGATAAATGATAAACCCAACCATGATTGTCATAATAGAACATATTGTAACAGGTACCAAGCCAAGACCAGATTTGAAAGATGTTCCCAGCTTATGTAGTCTGCGCCATTTATGAAATCACTAAAGCATCATGCGTGTCTGATGCAGCTTCAGCACAAGAGAAAGAGTTGATTGCCTAGCGAATGAATTGAGTGAGATGATTTAAACAGAAAGCCGGTACGGATTTGGAGATGTACATTAACAGTTGTGGTCACAAAGGGGATTCATGACATCCTCTGGTACTCCCGTCATGAATGGTTAATGTATTCTGTAAATGATCAAACAACTAGAGACATTTTAGTATTGAAACGTATAGCCCATACGTCTGGTGATGACCAGAGGTCGAAGTGGGCAGGGTCTGAGGGGCACAGCATGCCCATACATTTTTAACTTGACAAAAACAGTTCCTCTAGTTTGTTTATGTAAAACCGAGGGAGGGACAGACAGCTGAACAAGAAACAGGCATTCTAGCCAGGTTGTTTGCTGCCGGAAAGAAATGTAAATGTGCCCATTTGGCTAATATGCAAATGTGAAGACTGCTTGTAGACCGGTATTGGCTTTATTTGAGGGAGTCACTTGAAGAATATTCTTTTTGGGAGATATCGTAAGGTGATTTTATGAGCTGTGGGGTGCATATTTTTAATTGACATCTATACAAATATTTTGCATTAGCCACATTATTCAGGTCTATATTTTGGAAGCATGTTTTTGTCTTAAAGCTAGTTCTTTTTGTGTGCTTTGTGGCAAGTTATTAGGAAAGTGTTAAACTCACGGAATTTGACTCCGCAGAATTCCATGGAGTTACATAAAAACTGTGCAAGATTCCATGGAGTTCTGCCAACGGACGGAATTAGGCACGTTGCAATGCTTGTGCTGTGATTTAGTTCCGGGAGCACATTCCGTGCTGAAAAATTAGTGCTAACGACACCACACAGGGTGCCAGAGGGTGCAGCTACTCCAGTTGATTTTGCTGCAGCTCAAGTAGATTTTCTACTTGAGTGGAGTCTTCTGACAGCAAATGGACGCAACCGCCCGAGACTGCCCACATTAAAAAAATCTCGCCATATGTCCACCTAGCGATTGGAAAATACGCAAGGGGATATCAAATCTCGCTCGTGTTTGCCAAATTAGCATCCTGGAGCCGTGCGTGAGAAAAGATTTTGCCACACGGCAATTGGTTGAATTTGGCCGGAACTCCCTGTTACAAGAGTAACACGGAGCCACCAAAATTCCACAAATACAGCGGAACAGACTATTTCGCCCACCCTTCCAAGTTATCTTATACTGTGTTTAATGCAAGTTTAAAATAATGTCACATAAATTCAATGTGCTTTCTGTCACAGGCTAGGACCTTGTAACACTAAAAACACAGACGTCACCATTCCCCATTGCACCAGTCAAAATTCGGATTTGGGGCTATCTGATTACACACACACATATCTGAAGGGATTGCAATAACCAATAGAGATTTACAAAGTAAAATAGTCCATCTCTCACTGATTAGTTTAACTTGCATTTATCTTTCATTTAAGGTGTGTGTTATTTTGCATGCAGTTACTTAAATGTGAAAGACCAACTAAATAGTTACAGAACATTTTGTTATTTTTAGGCACTCTTTTCAACCCGTCCCCAAAGCTCACTGACCTGGCTCTCATTTGACTCAGGATCACAGTTCCTGTACTTTTTTACTGCTCTTCAATCGCTTGTGACGACAAGCTCACAATGAGCAAAAAATATGCTGAAGAGGTAGCAAAGTACTGCACCCTTGAAAGAGCAACTGAAGGAGCAAATGATCAGAAACAAATACAAGAATCAGAACAATCTGAACCTGATGAAAAAACTAGTAATGAAGTAAATAATGTCAATTGTTTCTTCCTGAATCCAATACAGACAACATTGAGTGAGTTACTAGAACTGCAGGAGGAATTACCAGAGGATAAAAAGAAAAAGATGGGAAATAATTAGTTGTAGAAAACAAAATTGCGATTTATGGGTAACTTCAGATGGTTTTGCCAGACTCTATGCTGCACTCTCTGCCAAAGTATTTGCATGGGCCTTGTCATGTGGGAAGGAATTACATGGTCAGGACTTTCAGAAAGTACTGGCACAATAGAAATTTCAGAAGTGTAGATTTGTATCAGAGATGCATTACTTACCAGAGGAATAATCAGGGAAAGTGAACACTTGTTGTCATGAGTCACATAAGACAAATCAGAAGGCCCACTTACTAGACACCAAGGAGACTTAATAGAGATGCTTGTTTACAACGGGTTCAGTTACATTCTTGTGATTGTTTGCTTGTTTTCTAAATGTGTTGAAATCTATCCAACCAGGCAAAGTGACAGCATGGATGCGGCCAAACTCCTGTTGAGGGAGTTAATACAATGGTTTGCCTTCGCTACTTTAATTGAGACAGATTTATTTTTATTGAGACAGATTTACTTCTATTGAGACAAAATGTGGATCTCATAAAACTTCATAATGTCCATACAATGGAAAATTGAAATGTTGTATGGACATTATGAAGTTTTAGCCCACTGGGGCAGAATTGCATGATCGCCCACTGGGGCAGAATTGAAGGACACTTAATCTCGTACCAACACGGATAACGAATACTATTGTGGCCAAATCACGTTGTTTCTAGATTAAATCCGGTTAGAGAGGTGGTAATGAATTGTTAAATATTTATGCCCACTGGGGCAGAATTGTATGTGCCCACGAGGGCAGAATTGATGGACATTAATCAAGATCTAATTCGGATCACAAATGTTGTATTTTTCATATCATAATCCGGTTAGGAATGTGAAAATACTGATGTAGCCCAAATGAACATTGTGCCACTGAATATCCAAACATTGTAAAACCCATTACAAAATTGATGCCATTTCTGTTGTTATGTTATGATCATATAGTAGTCCTACCTTTATTTTCATTATTGTGCACTATATGTAAATGGTGGTAAAGAAATGTACTCTGACCCGTGAACAAGGAGCGGCTGCTCCGAAACGCTTCGGGCGTTTTTTCGCTGTTTTCTTAATAAATCAGCATTCACTCCATAAGGAATTGGGTTCAGTTTTGGTTTCTGGAAAACGGACCACATTTAAATATATATAATATATATATATATATTATCTACTGGCGGTCACCAGTAGATAGTTATAGTTAGGACCTATTTTCCATAGGAAATCCGCAACATTCTATTCCCAATAACTTTGGCGCCGGTTGACGAATCTTCACGAAATTTTCAAACCTTATGGCCCGCTCCGGTCCGCTCCTATCTTGAAAGTTTCGGGGTGATTCGTCAAGTGAGAGCCAAGAAAAAAGGGGGTCCCAAAACGTGTTTTCCCCATGCAATTTTCCATAGGAACCTTTAGTTGTAGCTACAGCCCGAACTGCTGAACGGAATTACACCAAATTTGGCATAAAGGTAGCCCTTGGTTCAGAGTCATGCCTTTTCCTTAAATGGTGTAAATCCGTTCAGTAGTTCCTGAGAAAATCAAAAGTAAAATCACATATATATCTATGGCCGAGTAGGGTCCGCGTACCCTCCCGATCACGAGCTGCATGCTAATTGGCTGTCAAGTGGCTGTCAACACTCCAAACCAGGAAGTGTTGGCAGCCATTTTGTCCCTCGGTAGAACCAAGGCACAGAAACAAGTGCGCAAAACGCAAAAGGGGGCAGGGTAGAAACACCCTGACCCCTAGGTCTGCTCAGGGGGTCCAACAAGGACCCCTGGGCAGAAAAAACATTTTTTTTTTAAATCGGCGGGATGCGCTTAGGGTGCGCGGATCCCGCCGTGATAAAAAAAAACTCGAAGCGCGGTCTCCCGCGCTTCGAGGCTATTTTGCCCCCGGGTGGGCCAAGTCCCCGGGGCATGCGGGGGTTGATTTATATTTTATAGGGGGGGCCTCTAAGGCCCCCCAAGCCCTGGTGACCGCCACCCCCCGGGGCTTTAAAAAAAAATGGTGCCGGAGGGCTGCCACCCCCCGGGGCTTCTTTTTTAAAATTTAAATCACCTGTGTGGGGGGGCTCCAGCCCCCCCACACACCCCGGGGACCGCCACCTCCCCGAGGCACTTAGAAAAGAAATGTGGAGGTCCGTTTTGGACCCCCGAAGCCCCGGGGACCACCACCTCCCCGGGGCTCAGTTTATTTATTTATTTTATGGTATTTATAGCGCGCACAGCTACTCAATAGAGTGTCCCGGCGCGAAGCCAAAACGTCAAAGGGAACAAAAGCAGAGTAAGAGAGGGACAGTTTAGTTGAACAGGAAGGTTTTTAACTTTTTCTTAAACTGAGAGGGATTCTTCAGATTGCGTAGGTCCAAGGGAAGGGAATTCCAGTAAGTTGCTGCAAGATAAGACAAGGAACTGCCACCTTTACGTTTCAGACGAAACCTAGGGACAACCGCAAGGAGCATATTCGAGGAGCGCAGACACCTGCCAGGGGTGTAAAACTGAAAGCGTTTCCTAAAATAGGCAGGGCCATACTCATAAAGTGCAGCGTGAGCAATGGTAATAGCCTTAAACTTTATCCTAGATTTAACTGGCAACCAGTGTAGATTACGTAAATGATGCCTAATACTGGAGTGCTTAGGAAGATCCAATAGGAGACGCGTGGCGGCATTCTGAACCACCTGAAGTCTGTCCAGAAGGTAGCATGGCAAACCGGCATAGAGTGCATTCGCATAATCTATGCGAGAAGTAACCAAAGCACGGATAACCGTTTCTTTAGCGGCGAGAGGCAATAGTGGCAGAAATCTACGGAGAAGTTTTAAAATACCGAAGCAAATGCCAGTAAGTTTGCCAATCCTGATTACCAAAACTTAATTTCTCATCAAACCAGGTGCCAAGATTTTTCACTGGATGACCAGAAGGGGAGGGACAGGGGGACTCAGTCGGCCAAAAGTAATGCCAAAACAGAGGGGGGAACTCCCCAAAGAAGAGAATCTCAGTTTTGTCTGTGTTACATTTTAACTGAGCCGACGCAAGCCAGCTAAATACCGCAGAGAGGCAGGTCTTGACATGAGATGTGTCAACCTCGTGTTTCTTCCAAGTAAACAAGAGTTGCGTATCATCTGCATAGGCAACTACTTTGGCACCCAGATCCTCAGCCAGCTGAATAAGAGGAGTCATATAAAGATGAAATAACAAGGGACTAAGGATAGACCCTTGAGGCACTCCTGTCAGCAAGTCTTGAGGTGATGACACAAAAGGGGGAATCCTAACTTGTTGAGTTCTTTTTTCCAGGAAGGATTTCAACCACTCCCAAGCAGTACCGGTGATGCCAAGCTTGTGTAAACGGGCAAGAAGAAGTGAATGGGGGACAGTATCAAAAGCGGCCGAGAGGTCCAGCAGGACCAAAACAGCCCTGCCCCCAGCATCCAAAGTCTCACGAATAGCCTCTGTTACTTCCACAAGAGCCGACTCCGTACTATAGGTGGCCCTAAAACCTGATTGTGCAGGGTGGAGAAGGCCATGATGTTCAATAAAAACTGTGAGCTGCTTGTTAACCATTTTTTCACAAACTTTAGCAATCGCTGGGAGCAGAGAAATAGGGCGATAGCTGGAAGGGAGATGGGGGTCGAGAGTAGGTTTTTTATAAGAGGAACAAGCAGCGCCTGTTTCCAATCAGTCGGCACAGAAGCAAGAGAGAGTGAGGTATTAATCAACTGGTTCACAAAGGGATTAACAACAACCGCAGCAGTGGCCATAAGTTTCGCCGGGCATGGATCATGCGGAGAGCCTGATTTAAGGCAAGATAGAGCCGCAAGGGAGTCTGGCAGAGAAACAGGTTCAAATGCAGAAAAGGTGATACAAGAAGTGGAGCCAGTCAAATAATCGGGAAACAACGGAGAGATCTGGCTGTTGAAATTTTGAAAATGTGATTGCAATGACCTGACCTTATTAATAAAAAAGGTGGAAAGTTCTTCACACCATTCGAGAGAGGGGGTGTGGGCCACATTCATTGCTTTGGGAGAAGTGAAGCTTTTTACAATGCTAAACAACTCTTTAACATTATTACTAGACTGGGCAATTCGGTTAGTGTAATAAGTCCGCTGGGCCAGTCTAACGGCCGCATAATAAGCCTTTTGGGCCAATTTCAATGTGGTCTTGGCCCCGGAGTCATAGTCTTGTCTCCATGTTCTTTCGAGCTTTTTACAATGTTGCTTCAAAATTTTAAGCTGGGGCGAGAACCAGGGTTTGGGCAGTGGGGCATTATGGTATCTAGGTTTGACTTGAGGGGATAGATTGCTCACTACCTTCTCAATCCAACTGTTAAAATGGGCAAGAGCAAGATCAAGATCATCAGGAAGCGACAATGGACATTCTGCTAAAGCTGAACAGAAGGCCGCAGGCTCTATTTTAGGAGGCAACCTACCCCGGCCATTGAAACGAGGCCTAAGGGAGGGATGGCCTTTAGAAATCAGCCAGGAAAAAGGAATCAGATAATGGTCGGACCAGGTAACTGGTATCGGGGGAGAGACCACCAGAGGCAGACTAGAGCAAATTACATCAAGCGTGTGACCACCGCAATGAGTTGGGGCAGTCACATATTGCTGAAGTGAAGACGATTGTATCACAGCTAGGAAATCATGTGTGTCACTCCCGTTGCTGTTATCAATGTGTATGTTACAGTCACCGAGGAGAAGAAAATGCGAGTATCGCAAGGCCCTAGACATGGTCCAGTCGGCAAGCAGTTTAGGGAAAGGACCGACAGGTCCAGGGGGACAATATAACAGTATCCCGCCCAAGCAGTAGTGAGGGGACATTTTGATGCAGAAGTCAAGGGCTTCAATGTCAGAAGAATCAGTCAATTCACTGCATTGACAGTCCCACTCTTCTCTCACAATCATGGCAACTCCCCCACCCCGCCCAACTTTGCGGTCGGCTCTGAATATCTTAAACCCATTGGGAATTGCCATTTCCACAACTGGGTTGGAGGAGGGGTTAAACCATGTTTCAGTAACGAAGAGCAGGTCCAGAGACTCATCGATCAACAGATCAAAAATATCCTGATGATGCTTAGGGATGGAGCGGGCATTGATAAGAACAGCCTTAACATTCTGTAGCTCTATTCTACCCATCGTCTCACTTAAGGAGGTAGGGGGGAGCAGGGGGAGTTCGAGTCTGCACTTATCACAGGTGTACTTATCATCAACCGCAACCTCCCATCTCCTGCATACCCCACAGCTATAAGAGTTTAAGGATAATAGCTCAAAACCATCATACGTCAATGTACCAGCCTTGGTTTCAACCTGAGCACCCACAAAATGACTGGCCCCTGGCGCTTCCGGGTCGCTGACGGGCGCAGACGGGCTTGCCTTAGGCGTGCTCGCGCAGCGCGCATTTTTAAGCCCCAGCCCTCTGGAAGCACTAGAGCACGCACTAAGCAAAATGGCACTAAGCAAAATGTCTCTAGAATGGCACAACCAGGAAGTGTGAGCCCCAAGGAAGAGAGGAGGTAAAAGCGGTGCATAAAGCAGCCGAAAATGCCTAATTTAATAAATTGAAATCCCCGTTTTCAAATTCAATTTAAACACAGTTAAAAAATCATTTGATGTTGGGAGGGGGGCCGCGCGGCCCCCCTCCTGGAGCCTGTGGTGGCCCTGGGGACCGCAGGGATGCCTACCCCACTGCAGTGTCCCGGGATGCCTACCTCCGGGACACTGCTGTTTGCAATGGCAGGACGGGAGCCGTGCGGCTCCCGTCCTGTCATTGCAAACTTGCTTCGCTTCAATGAAGCAAAGCAGATTGCTTTTCCATAAGGGGAGCTGCATGTCAGCAGCTCCCCTTATGGAAAAGCAATGCCGGCTCCCGCAGGACACTGGGAGCCGGCGGGACCGTGCGGGGATTGGGGACTCCCCCACGGTCCCCAAGTGGCCAGGCCCCAGGGGACGGGGTCCCCGGGGCCATTAGTGGCCCGGGAGGGGGGCCACGCAGCCCCCCTCCCAAAAAAAGGATTTTAATTTTTATTTTTTTTAAAAGACGCAAAGGCCGGCCCCGGGGGATGGGGCCCCCGGGGCCTTAAATGGCCTGAGGAGGGGGGCCACGCAGCCCCCCTCTGAATATTTTATTTAAAAAACCAGTGGGCATGCCCCGGGGATGGGGTCCTCGGGGCCAATAGAGGCCCAGGGAAGGGGGCCACGCGGCCCCCTTCCCGTTTTTCGTTTAAAAAATAAAAAGAACATGCTGAGGCCCCGGGGGATGGGGTCCCCGGGGCCAAAAGTGGCCGAGGGAAGGTGGGCCTCGCAGCCCCCCTCCCATAAAAAAAAAAATAAGAAAACAAAAAACAAACCGGCATCGTGCCGGAGGCCCTGCCCCCTCCCTGCAGCAGTCTGCAAACGCGCCCCCTGGCGCGTTGTAAGAAGGGGAAGTAATTCCCCTTGAATACTGGGGGTCCCTGGGGGCCAACTAGCCCACCAGGAATCTCCAGTATGCGCCAGGGAGCTGCGTTGCAGAGAGGTGTACAGAGGCCATGCCCCTTTTACACCTCTCTGCAACGCAGCCCTGTGGCGCTTTTGGAGGTACATGGTGGGCTAGTTGGACTCCAGGGACCCTCAGTATTCAAGGGACTTAATCCCCCAACTTAAAACGCGCCACGGGCGCGTTTGCACAGTGGTGAAGGGAGGGGCGGGGCTTCAAGTGACATGTGTGCAAACAGGCCCCGTGGCGCGTTTTAAGATGGGGAATTAAATCCTCTTCAATCCTGAGGGTCCCTGGAGGCCAACTAGCCCACCAGGTATGTCCAGAAAGCGCCACAGAGCTGCGTTGCAGAGAGGTGTAAAGGGGCGTGGCCTCTGAACACCTCTCTGCAACGCAGCTCCCTGGCGCATACTGGAGGTTCCTGGTGGGCTAGTTGGCCCCCAGGGACCCACAGTATTCAACAGGAATTACTTCCCCTTCTTACAACTTGCCAGGGGGCGCGTTTGCACAGTGGTGAAGGGAGGGGGCGGGGCACGTTATAGTTAGAAATTAGCATTTAAAAAACCTTTGAAATTCACTTAAAAAACCATAGGTTTCAGGCACGTTATAGTTAGAAATTAGCATTTAAAAAACCTTTGAAATTCACTGAAAAAACCATAGGTCTCAGACACGTTATAGTTAGAAATTAGCATTTAAAAAACCTTTGAAATTCACTGAAAAAACCATAGGTTTTAGGGACAGTTATAGTTAGTTGGACATTGCACTCGTACAAAACCCGTGAAATTCCCCCGTTATAGTTAGTTCAGGTAACTATAACTCGCGCCCCCCCAATGCACTGCTGATGACATCACATATTACATCACTCATGACATGGTCAGTGACATCACTGATGACATCACTGATGACATCTCAAATGACATCACTGATGAAATCACTGATGACATCATCCATGTGATAATTTCATGCATCTTCTCACACCCTAATATAACCTTTGATACACCCACTCTAAATTACAGACTGCCATTCTCAAAACCATACACACTCCAATACCAATAACTACATACCCACTCACTGATTCTTAGGTCTACACACACACATCTACTGACTCACCCGTACAGTCACTCATACTTACAGTCACTCAGTACAGGACTATCATATGCACTCATACACCAATATAAACACTCACACACCGCCACTCATCCATAGAGGTACTCACACACCTAGTCAGTCATGCAAAAAATTAATCACACTGCCATTTACTCACATATACAGTTATACACACACCAACTCAATTACGCATACAAATACTAGCACATTCTTATGCTCTTATACAATAACTGATACAAGCACACACACATCCATACAGCCACTCTCACAATCACACACTCTCACTTATAGCCTTTTAAATACTCTAACACACATATGTACTGCCTTTTACATATGTAGTTACTCGCACATGTACCACTGAGATATACATTCACTCACTAACACACCCATACACACACTCAACCACCCAAGCAGTCCATCACAGATGCACTCTTCAAATCATGCACCCAGTGAATCACCCACTCACACATCTATGTACAGAGTCACACACACCCCACCCACACAAACACTCAGGCACCTATACAGATACTCAGAGAACCAATCAAAAACCCATATAGACACTCATGTAGCTATTCGCAAAGCCATGCATCCACTTACACACCAACAGACAGACGGATACAGACATTCACCCAGTTTAGTCACTAACCCATGCATTCAGTAAGATACGTTTAATCACTCACTTATAGAGTTAGTCACGCACCTACTAAATCATCCATTCAGACACTTATACACCCACTCATTCTTCAATACGCCTTTGCCTATATATATTAAACATATTTAAACTTTACAGAAACACACAGTCACTGGATGATGTCATCAGTGATGTCACTGACCATGTCATGAGTGATGTAATATGTGGCGTCATCAGTAGTGCATTGCGGGGCGCGAGTTATAGTTAGCTGAACTAACTATAACGGGGAATTTCACGGGTTTTGTACGAGTGCAATGTCCAACTAACTATAACTGTCCCTAAAACCTATGGTTTTTTCAGTGAATTTCAAAGGTTTTTTAAATGCTAATTTCTAACTATAACGTGTCTGAGACCTATGGTTTTTTCAGTGAATATATATATATATATCCTTCAGTTAATTATATAAAATATATAATTCAGTTAATCATAATTGATGAATTTCAGCAATTTTTAGAGTTTAAAAAGTTACATTTTAACATCACTTTAACTTTCGTCTTTTTCAGTGAATATGTGTGTGTGTGCATCTGTGTGTTTGGAGAGAGAGAGAGTGAGAGAGAGAGCGAGAGAGAGAGAGAGAGAGAGAGAGAGAGAGAGAGAGAGAGAGATGATACAGAGCAGCGCACAATGCAGGATAGGAATTTTGATTTGGACGAGACCTAAAGTTAGAGATCATACTAGAATCTATGGCAATAAGTGCTTTCTATTTTAGCATTGTTTCAAGCATCTGTTCCTTTCCATACATCATGCACAGGGTCTTGACAAACCAGCAATACACTATTAAGCGCACCGTACCCTTGGGCATTCATTAGCTTTTCTATGGTCAACACTTTAACAGCTGGTGAGATTGTTTTCACAACAAATGAGCTCTCCAGGAGGCACCAGAAGCTACGGTTGTGGCCTGTAGACTTTAGAGCAGTGTTCCAGAATGGTACATGTTTGACCTAAGCTTTCTACAACTTTATCATGCTGCCTATCCGCATTCTACTCTCCAAGGGGCCAGATTTGTAAAAAAAAAGCAAGGCTCATATAAAGCACATAAAATAGAAATGACTCTCAACCACTAGAATATTTTCTTCTGAATAAATAGTGTGTCTTATGTGAGGTCTGTAAACCCAGAATGATTCTTCATTCAAATTAATTGGTTTGGCTTAATTCAGAAGGGACGAGGCATGCTGTTGTCATAATGGATTTAACAATATCGTATCTATTTTGTAAGTTATAAAAGATGTAGGAAGAATGCAGGCTAGATAGCTTATACTTGAATAATATTGCATGTATTTGAAATGAGAACATAAAATAGAGACAAAAGAGAGATTTAATGAGAGAGGTGGAGCAAAAAGAGGAGGAGTGAAATAAGTGATTAAGATAATGATGAATGTGAGGCGAGATAGGTCCTAAAAGGTAAGCAATCAATCAATAAATCAATCATGGCTATTTATATACCACGACAAATCACCCGTGAGGGTCTCCAGGTGCTGAGCTTGCTGGTCGCTTGGTGGTGTACTGCTAAGTAACAGGCAGGTCTTGAGCCCTTTCCTGAACTCCTGGCGTGATGAGGTGGTCCTGAGGTGCAGGGGAAGATCGTTACCAGCCTTGGCCGCTAAGTGGGAGAAGGATCGACCTCCGAAGTTGCTTTGCCAGATCTGGTGGGTGTCAGCGAGAGACAGGGAGGCGGAGCATAACAGTCTGGTCGGTTGGTGGAAAGTGATGCGCTTGTTGATGTATGCTGTCCCTCGGTTGTGCAAGGCTTTGTGTGTGTGTGGGTCAGCATTTTGAGCTAGCACCTCTTCTGGATTGGGAGTCAGTGCAGTTTTTTGAGGTGTGGTGTGATATGTGTTCATCTGGAGAGATCGAGAATGAGTCTTGCTGCTGAGTTCTGTATTTCCTGGAGCCTCTTCCGTAGGCGTGCGGGGATACCTATGTAGAGCGTGTTCCTGTAGTCCAATCTGCTTGTGATGAGGGTCTGTGTGATGGTCTTTCTGGTATTGACCAGGAGCCACCTGAAGATTTTACGGCGCATGTGTAGAGTGTTTTAACTATGGCTCGGCCCAAACTTCCGCTCCGCTCACGGACTTTGTGGAATTTGGAAACTCCACGCTACATGGAGAACTTGGAGTTCCTGACAAATTCTGCTTTCCGCCTTGTGGCACAATTTTTTTTCTGTTGGTGCACTTGTGCTGGCAAGCGTGACATGTCTTGCCAGATGTTCATACGTGTCAGACAGATTTGCTGGCTGCTAACAAGCACTCACAAGATTTGCCGGCCGCTTGAGTGGCTTTCAGCTGTGCTGGCGACTTCCAGTGCCTTTTTTGTGACATTAGTGAGCATGACGGAGCGCGAGCGACCATGGCTGCACCTCATGCAGATTCTCTTCTCAAGGAGCAGCTAAATCTACTCGAAAAGACATTTTTTAGGTAATATTTAACTCCAACAGACCATTCAAGTTGGTTTTTAGTGCAAGAAGCCATTTTTTATTTTACTTTTTTCAACGAGGAAGTGCCCCAGAGACTCCAGCTTCCTGTTCCTGTCCAGCAGGTTCCTTCCAGTGCTTTGTTCATCTCCTGGTCACGTTTCATTTGGATTTAGAGCTGAAAGTTTCGCTCTTTTGGTCTCCTGCATACATACCATGGGATTTAAAGACTTTGTTTTTGCAATATCACAAGTAAGTTCAAAAATAGTCTAAGGGTGTTGTTTGTTTGATAGAGGGCATGCACCACAATTTATTTGTACTTTGATTCAATTTAACAAATGTATTGTGGTGGGCCTGCAGTTTCAATAGGGGCCTAGCTATTGTTTTGTATTCAATTTTTCTTCTTTTGTAAAGGAAAAATGTTGCACAGGTCAGTATGTTTTCTCCATGTTTTTTAATGTATTTGCATTATTCATTTATTTTACAATGTGGCCTAGTCTGCCAATGGGCCACCCAGTCAGTAGGCTAAGTTCTAGTCATGGGTGCATGAAACAGCTGTTTCTGTGATGTCTGTTGAATTGAAACATCATTTAGGCCAGGGATGGCATTGGCTTAAATTTTATTTGTTTGTTAAAAATTGTTTATTTGGGTATTTCATGTTTTTTTTCTGCAAAAAGTGTAAAGGTGGGAAAATATATATTTGATGACTTTTGAGTATGTGTTGTAAAATTTTGCAGCTCAGTTAATTTTCATTTGTGACTTTGATGAATTAATGCTGTTTTCTGCAGCGTTATTTTATTTTTATTTATTTATTTGATGAGTTTTATATAGCGCTGGCTAGACCCGGAGGCATCAGAGCGCTTTACATGAGTATCAACAAAAAACATGTTACACAGAGTTACAATACATAATACAATGTTGCACAGAAAAAAAACAGGGCATTAGAACATGAGAATACTCGAGGATGGAAAACATGATGCAGAAATGAGGCAAAGTAAAAACAGGGGTAAAACCAAAACAGCGGGAGATAAGCGGTAACAAGAACAACCAAAGGGGCAGGGGAAGGGGGAGAACAGAAAGGAAGGGTAAGAAAAGCAGATAGGGACAGGAAAGAGAAAGAGAGACAAGACGGAGATGGGACCAGAAGTATAAACAATAGTCACAAAGGAGGAGCAGATCCGTGGAGAAGAAAGACGATCGAGAGGTCGCCCAGCTGGAGACCAGCGGGGGCGGAGGAACGGACCAAGTTCGCAAGATGGCGGATCAAGGACAAGAGTGACAATAGGATAGGAGATGGTCCCAAAATGGCGGGATGCATATGAGTCCTAGTCCAAAAGCCAGGAGGGCTAAGTCCGAAAAAACCAGGGAGCTGATTTAACAGAGGAGGAATAAGAAGGGGAAATGAGCCAGAGAGTCAAAAAAAGGGGGGGGTTAGGCGGTTTCCGAAGCACAGCCGTGTCGTCCATGTGCACAGGATCTGGGCAGCAATGTCCGAACCATTTTCCCCAGGTCGAGGGGAGACTGATACAGGCTCCAGGGCAGCAGTCTAGAGAATGGGAGGCCGCAGAGTTTAAACCGGAGGGGGGGCCTCACCGGCAGGAACGGAGGGTGACAGGCTCAGATAGTCCCTGAGAGCTGTGCCATAGTTCTTACCTCCGCTAAAACCTCCAGATTGTCCCAGACGTCTTACGGGAGGTGAGGCAGGTGGGCTAGCGGTAGTGAAAAGCAGCGGCCATCGAATCAGGAGGGTCAGGAGGAGAGAGCCTCAGCCCAACTCCTCTACGGTCATCCGGAGAAATCACGGAGGCATCGGCAACATTGCGATAGGATCCGCTGAACGCTTGTCACCAGGGGAATTCAGAGAAAAGGCGGGGAGGAGGAAGACAAGGCAGCGGAGATGAGAGGGGAGCTGTGTCTGATGCCCGGCTGGGTAGGTGTCGTCCGCGGCGATATACCGGATGCCAAACTCCCCTATAGCTGACTGGGCAGCTCCACCGGGCATCGGCCATGCTTGCTCGGACTCCGCTGGAGAAAGCCTTGAGCGCATTTCTTTCAAGCATCTCGGGCTCACAGGCGGAATATTGGAGCATCGAGGACTACAGGAAAAACCGGACCTCAGGTGAGTAGGTTGAACCCCAGAGGAAGGTGGAAATCCGGGGATTTAAGCCAAAAAGGCGATGCCTGGCCGGGAGCTCCCGGCCGGAGCTCCTCAGCCGTCGGACATCTTGCCGGAATTGCTTTATTTATTTATTGTCATCATGCCTCTTTTGTCTGGCCAGAATGTGAGTGTGTTTGCCATAGGCCACCATTTGTCATTGTTCACCCAAACATTTTTGGGCAATGTTGTGTGCCTGCAACACCTGCCTCCGGGGAGTAAGCTGTAAGCAGCACTCCCGCATCAATGGCCCACATAAACCTAGGCCCAAGCCCATTTCTGGCATAGAAGCAGCCGCTGCAATCATAGCAATTCCGATGAGCAGTGATGTTGAATTGGATTTGTCTCATTCGCAAAGTAGTACCCAATCCTTGCAGGAAACTCAGCTAAGTGGACAAGAACAGTCACAGCCAGCAATACTATATCTTCCTGAAGTAAGAGCAGAACAGGAGATTGAGCTTCCTGCTGAGCAAATAGAACTAGGGATGGGCGGAATTTGCGTAGTCGCGTTACGCAAAGTTCCGGGAAACAGTAAAAAATCTCTGCGAGCTACGCAGAATTCCGCAAGCATGCGGATCTGCTTGTTTCGCCCGTTCGCGATGCATTTTTCCTGTTCGGGGACGCTGTTTGCGTGCTCGGAGGGAAATATCTCGCGAACTTGCCCATGCGGTCGCCAATTGGCGCAGCCATCTTGTTTCACTTGTCCCGCCCGCTCGCGATGCGTGTTTCCTGTTCGCGAACCCGGATGTCCGATGGTGCGTCCGAATGACGTGTTCGTGATCGCACACTCTCGCGGGATCGCGTGGCCGGCTACCAAAATCTCGTGGCGCACGCGAACGGATAGGAAAACTTGTCGGCGAATGCAGAGGTCCCGGTAAGTCGCTACCGTGCGCGCGAACACGCATTTTGAAAGCACGAACAAGGAAAAAATTCCGCTATGCCGCGGATCGTGGAATTTTCGGCAATTCCGCGTTCTCCGCGGAACGCGGAATTGTCAAAATTCCGCAAATTCCGCGAGCGGAGCGGAATTTACCGCCCAGGCCTAAATAGAACCCCTTCTTTCAGAAGATCCATTGTCTTCCAGCTCTCCTGCAAGAAAAAGGAAGGGTACTCCACCATCTTCTCCAATCCCCCCCTTCTTTTGATCTGGACGTGGATTGGAATATGCCTCAGTCTGAGACATGCCAGGAGAGGCAAGAGGAAAGGAAAGTTTGTGAAAGCCTTAGAGTTATGGATGAAGAAGAGGACAATGATGAGCAAGTCATCATCATGGACGCCACTTAATTCCTAAAGGAGATTTACACTGCCGCTCCTCAACCTGCTCCAAGGGATATGGCACTGATACCACCACCACCGCTAGCACCCATATTTGCAAGGCCCCTGCGACCTGCATCCACAACTACCATGGAAGTACCCATTGCAGAGAGGCAATCGTCAACATGTACACCTACCTCCACTTCTGCAGGCATTGGCAGTGACACCAGTGGCCGAATGAGAAAGTGGCCCTTACCCAATTTGGGACTTCCTTACGGTTAAAAAGCAGGAGGCTAACATTGCCATATGCTCCATTTGCCATGCAAGTGTTCGAAGAGGTTAGCCTGGTACACACTAAAATACTGGAGGGCAAATGACCCATATGAAAAAACATCACACAGTCCGCTCGGAGGCACACCGTAAAAGAATTGCTGCAGGTGGTGTTGGTGAAGGTAATGAGAGCAGGGAATCTGCTCCGATCACGGCGGAAGCTGAAGGTGATGAGGAGGAAGAGGGTGACGTCTTTACGCAAAGCAGTCCTGTCCTCAGCAGTGAACTATTCGACTGGACCACAGCACATTCGATGGACAAGCAGTTTCCCCCACGCCCTCCCAGTGTATTGAAAATCTTACAGGTGAGTTGTTGCACTCTATAAACTCCTGAATGATTGATTGACTATTATCGCACACATCAGTAACGTCAAAATGGAACAAGACTCAGAGTCAGATGGAGACACCACAGCAACAGCCCAGGCTACAATTACTTCTATATTTAGGCAAGGGGGGACAGTACAAAGGCAATCATCCAACAGTATGCTTGTACAACAGGAAGCTGACTAAAATGTTAGCGCTGGATCTCCTCCCATTTTCTTTTGTGGAAGGAGAGGGTTTTCTAGAATTCGTGGCGGCCATCTGCCCGAAATGGTAGATTCCCGGCCGAGCCTATTTTGCCAGAGTTGCTGCTCCAGCGCTCCATCACGATGCGCTGAAATTGGTTGGACTAGCTTTGCAGCAGAGTGCTGTTCACACTATCCACCTGATGACAGATATGTGGACCGGTTACCAAGCCACTGATCACATGTGTATATTTGCATACTAGAACTCTTTTGTGGGGGTTAGAGAAATGATATATTCAGGTCTCAATGCTGTTTAAACTCCTAATAGCGCTAGGAAAAATGCAACAGTAGCCATGTTTGCCATGGAGAAATCCCATACAGGTGCAAACATCTTAGAAGTCTTTAACAGAAAGGTGTTTGAATGGTTGCGACCCAGAGGGCTTAACATGGGATTTATTGCCACTGACATTGGCAGTAACATAGTTAAGGCCTTGGCAGATGGTGGCTATTTCAGGGTCCTGCGTTTGGTGCACTGCATCAAAATCATTGTACGGGACTTTCTCAGAAAAGAAGACTGAGTCGGCAACTTACTGTCCACCTGCAGAAGAATCTGCATTCATTTCAGCAATTCTTTTAAAGCCGAAAGCAGTTGAGGATCATTCAGCATGATAATAGAGTGCCAGTTAAAGCCCTCATAAAGGAGGTGCCAACACGTATGACACGAAAAGAGGGGATACATTTGGGAAAGGCATGATCATTGAGATGGACCAATGTGGCTTAGTCAAATGCCTCACATAGATGCTTGTTCATTTTGAGATTTTCACATGGGAAATCAGCAAGTAGGACAGTACAGTGGGCCAAGCTATCGCATTGTTGTATCTGCTACAAGACAAGCTACAGAAGGTGACTGAAATGTATGCAGGTGTGGACCAAACGACAGATGCACATGAGTTGGTGGAGATATTAATCCTTCGCTTGGCTGATAATACTAGGCTGCACAGAGACATTGTTTTGTTCATACAGTACATCTGTGCCACAATTCTTGATCCACGGTACAAACAATTACTGGCCACTTTCATTCATTTTTCAGAAGGGGATGGTTCACAATACAAGAGATGGAATGCTGAGCAAGCCAGCAACTTGGAAGAATAACCACTGGAAATTAGAGCCCACTCCCAGGCAGAAGTTCTGGGGTACAGCTTTCAACTTCCATAAAGGGCAATGCTATTGGCTCACAGCAGCCAATACCATCAACAAGAACACCGGCAACAACCACAACTGCAGGAGCATCAGCACTAACCTCTGCAATGGCTTAGTTTCAAGCGGCAGGTCTTAAGTCATGTGCAGAGGCGAAGGTGAAAAAGGTAAAGCAAGTTGCAGCCCAAAGACCATTCAGAGGATGGTCCAGGACTATCTGGATGACCCAACAGAGGTCTATCGGGATCAAAACCAATTGGTGCATTGGAATGGGAAGAGGCGCCAATGGCCAGTGCTCAGCAGACTGGCAATAAAGTGTCTGTCTTGTCTGGTAGCCAGTGAGCATGTGTTCAGTGCAGCTGGGACAGTGGTCACAGTGAGAACGATCAGTCTCTCACCTCAAAACATGGAGAGATTGACCTGATCAAAATGAACCAACACTTTATACCCCATATTACACCATACCTGGAATAACACAAGAAGAGGATAAGCATGATTGGTCAGACTCAGGTCACTAGTGTGTTAGCTGACCAACTTCTGGGCGAACCACCTGAGTTTTAGGAGGAACTTTATTTCCTTGACTGAGTATGCCTGGGCCTTCATAGAACTTTCTATCTCTGAACTGCTTTGCCCCCAAAAAAAAATGGATATGGCTAAGGGAGCATTATATTTGTGTCTGACTGACTTATGCAGTCCCACCGTTTTAGGCATATGTATGGGTGGATTGGAGTTGGACTGATGTACAGTGAAGAAGCCTTCTCCCCATTCCCTTCAAGGACATTGGAGAGATAAGTTCTGCCTCAGTCCAGTGCCTATCCCTTTTTTCACCCCCTAGCAGGTCTGCCTCAGAATATTTGATTTACAAGACTGCCCAATATTTATTGCGTGCATCAAAGAAGATCGACAATTGTGTAACATAGTGCTTGGATTGGAACAGTTAACTATTGCACCAATGAGTGATATATGAGTGATTTTGAGTGATGATTCATGTGGTGGTAGAAAGTGAGGGAGGATGTTCAACTATAATTTGTAAATTTGATTGTGATGATTCACAATGTTTGTGGCCTGATGTGTGATCAATTTTCCTGAAGGTGATTGGCCTTTTCCCTTTGACACTTAGCGTGATTTGCTTCCTAGATCCAATCCTTTGTGTTATGGGTCACGCTCTTCAAAGACCAGACCAATCCATTTAGTTAACAAACACAAATCTACACCAAAAATTACTAAAGGGGTGATTACGATGGCGTAACGTTCGCCACCGCCGGGCCGGCGGTGGCGACCGTTACGCCATTGTAACGTGATTTACCCACCGCCATATTACAATGGCGGTGGGTATCGCGGCGGACAGAAAGTCCGTCCGCCGCTTTTCCACCGGTCGGCAATCGTTGCGATTGCCCGCCGGGCGGAGCTGGGGCACAATATGGTGGCGGTGCCTAGCAGGCACCACCATCCATATTATGATGTGAGCTTTTCACGGCCTTTCCATGGCGACGATGCCGCCATGTGAATGGACATGCACATCATGGCATTTTTCTATTGCGGCGGGTGCTGCAGCCAGCAGCAACTGCCGCAATGTTACAATGCCAGATGCGACCGCCGCGGTGGCGGTCGCATCATGATTTAGGTGGTGGTATCGCCGCATGGCAGGCGGTCGGTCCCGTTACCACTAGGATGGCGGGCGGACTTCAGTCCGCGCGCCATCCTAATCACCCCCCAAATGTGTCTCTTCTTGTTCATCAACAACAGTGTACTACAGGTTGATCTCTCTCATTTGGGTCGGACGTCAGAACAGAGTTGGACAGATTTGTTACTCAGAGTTCGGAGGCTGAAGGAAGGATGCAGGGCAGGACTACTTCAACAACAGCCAGAAGAAGTAAGTTATCAACTTGAGGGAAAACAACATGATGATGACTCTAAGAGGCCTACTCAGTTCTGTGGAATGGTGAGAGGTGCGCTAATTTGGAAAAAGCAATGCTGCTGAGTGTGTGTGCTGGCTCAAATTTGAAACTCCTCAATTATATGATCGGGGGGACTGTTGTAATTAACTGGAGATGACAGACATGTGATGTCACATCACCACATTATGCATGCGCTTGGCTAAATGTTATAATGACAGTTGTGAGATCATTCAGCCGGTACATGCACCCACTTGTCTGTGATTGATTGTGATTTGCGCTCACCTCACACATGAGTCATAAAATGAATGATTGCAGCAGACTATGCTCTTGCTCTGCCTCTGAATCTTCTTGGTACAATCCTCATGAAGTCTACAATACCATTACTGTTTTACAATCCACAGGCTTTCTCTTCTCCTGCACAAAAGGCGACAGCTCCATAACACTCCTGCTTACCTTACCAGACCACTTCAGCCAGGCACCCAGGATTGATGGGCAATCCGAGAAGAATGCAGATGCACTGCCCAATTGGAAATACAGTATCGCTTTTCTTTTCAGAATATTTATTTTAGAACTGTGTGGTTTCACTTCATTCCTCCATCGTTTGCATTGTTCAAACCTAAATGATATAACGTTTAGATATATTATAATAACTTGGGTCTCTGGGGCTAGAGGACTGTTTGCAATGCATTTAACCGAACTGTGTCATGCTCATTTCTTAATTTCCTTCTACAACAGATTGATGATGTGCTGTCATCGCCCAGAAGAATATTGTCATTGTGTAGTATTTGTCTTTGTCACACCATTCCTCAAATCCCCATTCCCATCCATTCATTAAACCCCTAACCCTCTTCCCCCGGGCTGTGTGACTTATTGAGGTGCGACTTAATTACACCATAAATGGATCACACACTTGGTGGGGCGGATGTTGTAAAAGTGATACCAACTCACTGCAGGACCTTCTATTACCAGAGCAATATCCCACACTGGTCCCTTTCACCTACCCATGCAAAAAAGTGATCCATATTTTAGATATAGAAGAACATCTTACATCAGCATCATAATTCAGGCTTTGTATTGCGTAAACACTTAACCTTGTTGACTCCACTCCAGACTTTTCCTGACTCCAGGATTTCATAACTTTAGTTTTATTTAAATACAAGCATCACATTGCTCAGAAGAAGTTACTATTGCTAATTTCTGTTATATTATCAGGTATTCTTTGTGTGTCATGCTGGTAGTAGTCTGGTCTCAATCTTTGTAAAGCTATGATATACATACAACCCATTAACTCTGTGTTTTTCTTTCAATATAATTGCCTGATATGGATAATCCTTTCGATTAATCCCTCAGTTGGAGCTGACCTAGGTGGGAGTGGGACCTCGCGTGTGATGCCTTCCCTGTTAGTGCACTATCCTGCTTCTACTACCACCACCATTAAGAATGGCACCTTGGCAAACCCCGCAGTAACTACGGTTTTGGAAGAATGAGAGAGGTAGAAGCCATCATTTCATCTATTCAGGTAAAAGAAATATGGAGTGAAGTGAACTAGTTTAGTTAGTAAGTGTACGAGTAGGATCTGCTTCACATGGGTACCCCCACTTTTTGCTGATGCTTCACTGTTTTTCGACATTAGTCTGGCTGGGGCCCTGCTAATCAGAACCCCAGCCTAGCTGCTTCCTCTCTAAAATGGTTTCCATGTGCCTTAGGCACATCACTGATTGGGATCTGGAGTGCCCTTATAAGTCCCTAGTATATGGTATACTATGTACCAAGGGCATAGGTACCTCAGAGGCCTGCCAGGGGCTGCAGCATGTATTATGCCACCCCTGGAAGGCCATCCAAACTGACACCACAGGTCTGCTACTGCAGCCTGGGTAAGGTGGTGCATGCACCCCTTACTGTGATATAGGTTACCTATATCACGAAATACACTCTACACATATAAACCTATAAGTCACTTCTAAGGCAGGCCTTATCAATCCTAAAGGCAGAGTGCATGGTTCCTATGTGAGAGGGTGCCCCTGCATGAGCAGGGCCCCTCTGCAGCGTTCGGAGACCATCTCTGATGCTGTTTGTAGTGCAGCCTGACCATATACTCTTAAGCGCATTATATCCTCGCGGTAAAATGCTAACTTTGGAATGGCTGCACCAAAACATGTCGTGTTTGGGGTCAAACATCTTGGAATACTACCCCCACGCCAATCCTGGCGGCGGGGGTAGCATTCCACCCTTCTAGAGGAAAGACATGTTAACTCTGACGAGTCCGGTAACTTCTTTCCAGAGCCCTGGCATCACAAAATGGATGCTGCTGCCACAGACACGAGTCTGGCCTCCTGCTGCTGGACGAAACTCCGGCAGGGAGGCCTGGACAATAGGTTTCCTGTCCCAGGGAGGTGTGACCACCTCCCCAGACAGGATAATGTGTATTGGGGCTGGGCGGGAGCACTTTCGGGTGCTTTGAAGTCCTGCACTGGGGACACATTTGGTGTCCCTGTGCATACCCAGTTCAAACCGGATCAGGGGCTTGCAGCCCCTGCTTTGGCACGAACTGGACAAAGGGAAAGGGTGTAGCCACCCCTCTGCCCTGACCCACCCATAGGTGGGGCCACAGAGTAGTCCAACCCCTATTTTTAGAATAAAGGTAGGAACCCAGTCCTTAGGACTTTAGATTATACCTGGACAAAACTCTGAAACTGAATCCTGGACCTTCGACGCTCTACGACAAGATTAGAGGACTGAAGAATCTCCCTTGGGGTCAAGGAGTGACTCCCCTGCTTGGCAGGCACCAAAGAAGCATCTGTCCGGTTCGCATTTCTGAAGCTCCGTCGGACGCCGAAGTTATCGCATCACCAGAGGTGGATTCTCAGACTTCCCCGAGGCTACCCTGAGTCCCCAGCAAAGCTGAGGCCCGTGGCTATCGTGGGTGACTTGAGACTGTGACCCCTGGACACCGAGCACATTTGCAAGTGTATCCTCTTTTGGGTCTCCCAAGAAGTCGTGCTTTGGGCTCCGAGTAGCCCTAGCCTCCAGCACCACCTGCACCGAAGATCACTGGCCCCCACTCCACGAGTGTCCTGTAAGCCAGATCACGTGCGGCATCACGAGGCTCCTTCGCGGTCGCTAGCCTGTTGGCTAGTAGCCCTTAACGAAGGCCAATCCTTTTCTTACTTGGCATCCTGGTTGCTCCAGGCCTGCCCTCACTTACCCTCGCTGGGTGAGTTCCACAGACCTTGCTGGTCTGCACCATCGACGATCTACATCTTCACCAAGACTTGCCGTTGCCAAGGCTTGTTGGGTCCAATCCGGTCGCCGACACCTCAGCACTCGACAGACATCGTGTACCAGCCCGAATCCTGCTCCTGGTTGCCGACAACGCCTCCTGGACCTCGTGGCTGAAGAGTCAAGACGGCTGTCAACGCACCTGAAGCACTCGACATCGGTGGGCATCTGTCCATCGCCTTCCTGGTCACTGGCTATGACCCAGACTCTGTCCCCTCTGCTTTCAGGTTCTTCAGAACTCCGATCCACTCTTGGATCCACCCGGACACTTTTCTCTTGGCCGCCAGCAGCACTTTGCAGCAGATCGCCATTCGAATCGACAACGAAACCCGACCCCGAAAGGCACCTATGCACCCGGCTTCCCTGGGTGAGGTAACACGAGTACTCCGGTGCTCCCGTGGGTAGAGACTCTTCAAAGTCCTAGATCTCAAAGGGTTTTGTCCTAGTCCTCTTTTAAGTGTCCCTTTTCTCTATTTTCCCGATCCCGACTTTCTCCATAGAAGTTAACGGCGTATCGCGGTTGTGTATTTACACTGCACGCGTCTCCCGTGGGTCCCCTGTGTCACTACCTTGGGTGGTTCCTTGTGGTCCAAGCACTTCTAGAGGCTCTAGGCCTAGTGTCTAGTTCAGTCGTGGTTCGCATACCACTTTATTGGTATATGGTTTGAGTACGCCCCTAGGGCCCAAACGTGTATTTGTGCTATTACTGTGGATTAATAACTTATAACTTATGTACTTGAACTCTAGCCTCATAAAGAGACTAGAGGGGTGTGTTTAGCAATAAATACATATATTTTGAATATATACCTGGTGTGGTGCTCTTTCATTTGGTCACTCAAGAGATTATAGACTGGTAAAACAAGCTGCTTTACATTCCTTCAAGACTTAGCCTGAAGGCTGCTCTCCATAGCTACCACTAGGATAGCTTTCAATAAAGGTTGTCTTTAACCTATCTCCAATAAGGGGTTGTTTGGACTGGTGCAAGGTGCCCACTATAATTAGTGGACAGCATATACCAGGCCAACTTCTCACAGTAAGTAACTAACTTCTACTGCAGATAAGTAATTGTTTATCTAGGTTATTGTAGGCAATATATGTCATGGCAGTACACCCCTCTAATGGTCAAGAAAGTTACAGAGGATAGTAAGACAAGGCTTTATAACTAACTATAACTAACCACTCCAGGCATAAAGTATGATAACATAATTTTTCCCTTTACCTTTTACAACATAAAAACACCCTTCCCACCCACAACAGGCCCACCCCTCTCCCTACACAAATTGGCCCATCCCCCACCAATGCCCAAATAAAACTGTCCAACAAAATTCCAAGCTCCCGGTCCCAACTATCTTCCCACTCTCTCCATCCACAACAAAAGTCCCTCCCACCAAAACAAAAAATTAAAAAAAGGCCTAGAAGAGGGTGTCATTTATGCAGGTCCGGAGGCGATCAATTGTTTGCTCTATCTGGGCCAGCCTGTTCTCAAATCTGTCCATCCACTGCAGGAGGCAGTGCTGGAATTGGCATTCTGAGTGGGAGGGGGGCAGCAGTGGTGTTTAGGGTCCCTGACAGCTGGCAACGGTGATGTATTGGCCAGGAGGCTGGATGCTGCGGCTGGCTGCTGGAGGTACTGGGGCCCTGGGCAGAGGCAGATACTTCCTCTTTGTGCTCCAGGGCCACCAGTGGGCAGTATTCAGCCTGGATAGTTTCCAGCCTCTGCCGCCACAGCTGGGCCACCATCTCCTGCCATGTCAGTGATGGTGGACCAGCAGGAGTAGCTATATCAAGAAAAAAAGGAAAAAGACAAAGTGTATACATTGCTCTGTGCAAACACTTGTTTAAAATAAAATAGTGGCACAGTGCAGTACATTCAGTGCTTAATTTGTGCCGGCGGTTTCCGGAGCTTAGCACCAGCACTTATTTATCAGGACCGGGTCTTAACTGCCACTGCCAACTCACATCAATGATGCGACTGCACTCACTGCATATGCAGTCATATCTCAAAGTAAATATAATTGACTGACTCACTGCAGTGTTGTTCAAACTCTGTTCCAATCTCCTGAGTCCCTTGGTGAAGAAGAGTGTTGCTGTGGTGAGAAAGACGAAATCTTTCATATCCATGCCACATTGCCTTTGATTCAGAGTTGCGGTGGGTGGGCCACTGATTGGGCTGTATTTCGTCCTATAGGGGTGGGGGTGGGGGTGCGGCAGCCTGCTTAACCTTTTTTTAATTTAAATTCCACGCCCCGGCATATGCGCACCGCACAAGTCCCTGCCAGTTCAGCGTGACTTCAAGACGGGCACTGTTATTTGTAGCAGCAGCAGGCCTCTTAATAAACGCAGTGCCACACCACTAGTAAAGTGAACCAGTAAGTAAAAAAACCAAATGAACGCTGCTTTTTCTCGAGCGTGGTAACGGTCACAGTGGGGTTGCAAAACAGACTTGGTATGAACCGAGGCACGAGCAATCATGCCACCGGTGTGGGTGGGCAGTGGCACCGTGTGGAGGAGCGCTAGTCAGATCAGGAGGCTGGAAAGGCAGGGCCTTGCCATTAACCCCTTTCTGTCTAATAATGTTAGACTTACTTGACTCAAATTAATGAAATGCTGTTTGCAAATTGAATGAAATGCTGTTTTTCCGTGCATTTAATCTCTTTCGGAATACGTTATCAAGCCTCGTGGCTCAGGTTGCTTGTGCATGCAGTGGTGGTACCTGTTGTGCAAACTTATGCCAGTCACCCATCTCTCTCTAAGCAGCTCTGCCTTCATCGCACAATGTAAATGTTCTATATCGCTTTTCTGCTCAGCTTTTCCATTCCCTTTCTGTTGCCCTTGTCCCTGTCTAGTCTTATGACCTTCGCTGTCGATCAGATTCTCCTCAGTCAATTAGTGCAAAGATTGTCACAGAACTCAAGAAGTCTTCCCTACGTCCTCAAACAAATAAACCCTTGCATAACAAGAGCGAGAAACACAAATAAGGGAGCCGGTTAGATATAAGAAACAACCTGTGGAAAGAACGGTAGTCACTTGGAGGGTAAAAATAAAGCTCTTAAAGGAAGTAAAGTAAAATGATGTGCAATGAAGAAAACGTTTTATACGTTCGAGTTGAGAGACACAGCTCAACTTTGTTAACTTGGGTCAAAACGAACTCGGGATATTTTCATCACAGCTATGCAACTCGACAATGTTTCATGATATGGGTATCAACCTGCCACAAAGCACTGCTCATGTAATCCCGTGAGCTTAGACTTTTGTTTACAGCAATAGAGTAAGGTAGTTTATTGTTTACTTGGAATACACAATGGCCTGTTTACAAGGTGGGCATTATATTACAAGCTTTGTGGAAACGGCTTGCGGCATCGTAATTCCGAGTAACATTCCAAGTAATTACCGTAAACCGAATAATTTTCTCTTTGCAAATTTTGGAGGATCAAACCAGCTGAAATTTACAGAATTCAGTGAAGAAATATGGGGGCATATTAGCAAGACCGGCGATAAAATTATCGCCGTTTTAGCGACAGGAAACTGCCGCTAAAGCGGCGATAATGGGCTTGCTAATATGCGCTATAGAATTCAATAGAAGCCCAGGTTAGATGTGCAGGACATCTAACCTGGGCTCTATTGGAATTCTATAGCGCATATTAGCAAGCCCATTATTACCGTTTTAGCGGCAGTTTCCTGCCCCTAAAACGGCGATAATTTTATCGCCGGTCTTGCTAATATGCCCCATGATTCTGTGACTAACTCCTCATTTTCAAGAGGAAAACTTAGGGGCATATTAACAATGCGGCGATAAAAAATTATCGCCGCTTTTGCGGCCGTTTTTGGCCGAAAAGCGGCGATAATTATATCGCCTTATCAGCAAAGACACGCTATCGCGTGTTTTGCTGATTTTGCTCCCGTTCCAGCACGCCTAACTCGCATCGCTAATGAGATGCAAAGTAGGCGTGTCTGTGAAACAACATGGGTAAATATCGCGAAGGCAGCCGCGATATTTATCAATGCGAAGCGATTATTTTAATCGCGTTAAGTATGCTTAACGCAGGAATTTAACGTCTGTTAAATTCCTGACTAGAACATACTTAACATGGAGGTGGATTCTGTGGCTAAGACCACAGGCCTATCATCTAGGATATCGCCGTTTTCCACCATGGAAAACGGCGATATCACGCTATCTCTGGAATTTTATCGCCTCGGCGATGCGCGTTGTTGATAACGCGCTAACCGAGCGATAAATTGCAGAGATAGCCGGCGATAAATATGCAAGCGCTAAGCACGCTTTGCGATATTTATCGCCGGGCCTTGTTAATATGCCCCTTAGAGTTTGAAACATTTACCGCACCTCGTTAGTATTACCCCCTAGAAATACGTAATTTATCATGTGCTGTATGTTCCTTATCATTTCCCCTCACCACTCGATCAGGGCCCGAGTATCACCCTCTGACTGTTTTACTCGTGTTGCTTTCATGTCTCTGACTATGGAGTTCCCTTGCGGTCTGCAATATTACATTTTAAGATTGTATAATTCCATAAATATGTTGACGTCATGCACTTCAGCTAAATGAGCTATCAAGAATCATACTAGCAAGTATGAACTTCAAAAAATGACTTTCACTAGATGTCAAGTACATTTATATAACCAAACTTAAAATTTGTCTGCCAAAATAAAGATTATGGGGGTGGTCACATTTATTCTGACTTTCATCAATGGACTTCAGCCCTCCCTCAGTGCATGTTTTTAAGACAAAGGAGTGCCTTTTGATTGTAACGTGAACCTAAAAAGCAATGTCTCCATTAATTCTTGGTCGTTTTATTTGCATGAATCCAGAAATTTCTTGTGATTTGGGGTTTCGGGTCTGGTGGAGTTCGTCCAGGGCCTGTTTCCTACCCTGTAGTGGAGTGAAGGTCTCAGCAAAGAAGGTCTGTGGGGTATTGTCCTCCTCCAAATTCTGTGCATGTGTATGTGTGTGTTTTAAAAAAGCTCCCATTGCCCTACTGTCACAAAATTCAGAAATTGGGATCGGGCTCCGGAATCCTAGCAGAAGTTTAAGCAGGTTTTGTGAGATATGTGGAACACAAAAAATGCCAGGTTGGGTGCCCATATATTTCCAGAAACCCCACATGTGTTTGTGCTCCTCCTTCTGAATTTGTTTTGTCCACTCATAGTCTCCACAGTAGTGGAGAGCTACCTATTTCAATTTGAACCGTTGAGGCACATTTTCTGATTCTTAACATTCCCAGTGAAGATGTGAGTCATAAAATCTGTAGTCTTACAAAATTTCAACTATGCAAATAATTGTCATACATTATATCAAAATATCTATCAGCTGATCTACAGTTGGTGTAGAATGTGGCAAACAGACAGTTGATGTCTCACAAATAAAGAATACGCATTTCAAGGCATTACATAATTTAGATGTTGATTGCAGAAGTCCTTATAGGGTTAAAATGTGTGTGCCTAATTCACTATATCCACTAAAGTCATGTTCCAACATTTCCGACAGACAAGTTTTGTTATTATGCCCATCAAGATCCTTGAGGTCTGTAAAAACATTTCAATGAGTTATACACAGAAACTGCAAGAAATGTATGGCGGCTGCCTTTCTCTCTAGTCAACCCTGAATGTGGAGTCTAAAAAGATGGGCAAGTGAAATGGCCTCATCTGTGTGGGTTGGCTTGGGCAAGAGATGCTTTCTTGGAGGATGTTTTTTTTCACCAGTAGGACTCTGTGTGGTGTTTCATCCCTGAAATGAGTGACAACATGTGCACAAATACTTACCTACGATGGAGCACAGATCATGTCTTGGAGAATCTAGACTATAGGCTCCAAGACCTCATTGAGCTGCATCTGAAACATTCCACTTGTCTGGGAAAGCGGTTGCACGGCAACATGCCAAGATCATATAGCTGACACAGGCCTTTACTGATAGGAGCACACTGTAAGGTGCAGTGCCAAGTCATACACCTCCGAAAACTTGTGATGAACAACCACATGCATGACCTACTAACCCCTTCAACGCACCTGCCCCTGTTCACAACCTGATCCTCACCCAACAGCCACTGCCTCCTAAACATATCATAGATTATTCCCATCCTCAAGCATTACATCTCTTCAATTTTTACTCCCACCTAAATGTACATTGCATCCTTAACAGCACTCCCGAACATATTACATCTTTTTTTACTTACTTTAATGTTGTTCATATCTTGATACCTGCCCTTCTAGTGCGCCTCCTTGTTTTACTTTTTTTCCTTTATTCCTCCCACTTTTAAGTAGATTTTCAAAATTGTCCTCACACTCCACATTTACATCTGAGTAATAGATTTATGTATACTGAGTTCTCTATACACATGTTGGAAAACTCTCACATTTGGGATATAGAATTGCTTAGGCAAAAATCTCTGACTTTGCGAATCACTATTTGACGTACCACGGGAAAGAACTATTGGAATAATTTCTTATGGTCGTAAGGGACTTTGGGCCATATGTATGAAGCTGTTTTGCGATCGCAAACACTGCGAATCGCAAAAAAACGGTGTTTGCGATCGCAAAACAGAGCCCCGCTATGTATGAGCCACACACCCATCGCAAAATTGCGAATCGCTAAATTAGCGAGTAGCTAATTAGCGAATCTCCCCAAATAGCGAATTATTTGCGAATTCGCAAATAGAGACAGAAATACAGCAAAAATCGCAATTGGCGAACTCGCAATTTGTGAATTCGCTAAACAGGATGCATGAATAATTTGCTAATTGCGAATACACGAAATTCGCAATTTAGAGAATCGCAATTAGCACCAAGTCTGAGCAGGTGGTAACCAGGTGCAACCTATTTAAAGAGACCCACAATGCAACTGACGTTTGCCACAATGTCTGGGCTGCACGTGATAGCCAGGAGGCTGCGACTCAGAGCTGCTGCACAGAGGAGGAGACGCCAGGAAAGAATCTTCAGAGCGCGCATAACCCTGTTCCAGCGGACTGAGGAGGAGATCCATACCAACTACAGGCTGGATGAAGCGAGCATCCTGGAATTAATAGCAGAGCTCCAACCCATACTTGAACACCCCACACGCAGGACACACACAATCCCCACCCACATACAGGTCCTGTGCTCACTTCACCTCTTGGCGTCAGGGAGCTTTCAGGGGTGATAGCCACAGCAGGAGGGGTCTCACAGGGTGCATTGTCGCGCTTCTTCCACGCGTTCCTTGATGCCATGGTACAGAGGCTGCATAACCACATATACTTCCCCAGCACACCACAGGCACTAGCCCAGACCAAGCAGGAGTTCTATCAAATTGCACAATTCCCCCACGTCATTGGATGCATAGATGGGACACATGTCGCCATATCCCCCCTCCCAGAACGAGTATGTGTACAGGAATCGCAAGTCCTACCATTCCCTGAACATACAGGTGGTGTGTGATGCCAGGCACATCATCACCAACATCGTCGCCAAATACCCAGGCAGCCCCCACGACTCATTCATCTTCCGCCACAGTGGGATACACCGCCGACTCACAAGTGGGGAGTTTGGTGAGGGATACCTACTAGGTAATTGCATGTGAAAGAAGGACACAATAGTAATGCACAGCAGTGGCAGGACAGTGTTCAACCAATTAACTCCTCACCTTAATCCTGCCAACGCTGGAGAGCGGAGGTACAACAGTGCCCACATAGCGACCAGGTGTACCATCGAGAGGACCTTCGGGATACTCAAGAGCCGGTTCCGATGCTTACACAAGAGTGGAGGGGCACTTCAATACAGCCCCCAGACCTGTTGCAAGATACTGGTAGTGTGTGCCATGCTGCACAACATCGCCACCAGGAAGGGCACACCAGTGGAGCTCACTGAATCGGAATCATCGGATGAGGAGGGGCCAGCTCCTGGACGCATGCCAGCCGGTGTAATTGGTGCAGCTGCTGGCCGCCAGAGGCGAGATGAGATCACACGCAACTATTTCTTGGTAAGAAAAGATGACACAATGCCAAAGATCTAATACGAGACTGTGTTTAATTTCCTTTAGTACAGGATATATATTGGCACACAGCCTGTGTGGCACACAATGTATTGTCAAGAGTCCCGCACAGGTGTGATTCACAGTGCAAATTGACTATCCTGAGCAAGTGTCCGTGTGCACTTTGTTGGTGCACCCACATCCATGTCTATGTCTGGGCGCCTCAACTGCGGAGCTGTCGGCCTGTAGCCCCTTGCTGTGGCTGCACAGTGCCCTCTTCACCTGTCTCAGCAGGCCTGCCGTGACGCACACTGCGGCGCCTGTCCGGTTGGGGGCGGTGGGTAATGCTGCTCCTGCTGGATTGGGCATCCTCATCTGTTGGAGTGAGGACTCCTGGGCCAGCAGTGGCAGCTGCACGCAGCTGATCCACAGCACATGTCACCTGTACCAGACCCCTGGCCACGTCCTGGCTGCAGTGTGCCACCTCGTGCTGCGCCTTGACAGCACAGAGGTCGCTGAGGAAAGGCGGTTGACCGCCCTGGTGTAGAGGTCTAGGCGGGTGTGCAGGCGCTGCCTCTCACTGCGCCTAGCAGCACGGTCCGCCCTTAGTTCAGCACAGAGTGCCTCCAGGGCACCACTCAGGCCCATGAAGCCAACCCTGATTTGCCTCTGTATTGACCGTATGTTTTTTGCCTGCAGGCGCTGGACCTCTAACATGTGGCCCTCCAGGCCTTGGAAGACTGTGTCGTCTCCTGTGACTGCTGCACTGGTGGATGCCCGTGGTGCCCTGCGCCTGGATGGGATTGGTGGTATTGGTGCTGCACGTGCTCGGGCACGGGGTTGTGGCTCTGGCTGTCCCTGGACTGTTTGGACATTGGAATCGGTGTCCTGGGATTCCTCCTCCAGTGGGGGCAATGGTGGCACTGCAATCCGCCTGCGGCGTGTTGGCGGGATAACTGGGCTGCCCTCGTCTTCCTCTTCCTCCTCCTCCTCCTCTTGCCCTGTTGCGGCTGGGCTGGGGGATTCATCCTCCCCTCCACTGATTGTTCCCTGTGTTTCTGTTGGTGCTGTGGACATAAATGCACACATTAATTGACTGTCTTGCCTTGCATTTGTCATGCATTAAATCTCACTGTTTGGAGTCACATGGGCACTATCTGTCTGTATTTTGACTTTCATGATGCACACATACTGTCTGAGCCTGGCTGGGTGTCATTGCTCCACTGTTAGGTGCAGGTGACTACATCTCCCATAATGCATTGCTGTGTGTGCTTGTGCACCTGCACTTGACTTATACTTTGGTTGTGCCCCTGGGTCTCTCCTGGGTGTGTGGGGGATGTAGGGAGGTATCAGGGGTGTGATGGCATGCTTCTTACCTTGTCCTGGTTGTGGGTGGTCGGAGCTGTCCAGGTCTGACACGCCCATTACACTCTCCGGAAGCAGGGTCCCCTCAACCATTTCCTCGAGTGGTGTTGAAGCGGTGGCAGTGGAGGTCCCACCACCGGTCTTGTTGGCCTCCTCCAACCTGGCAGCGACCTTCTCCTTTGAGCGCGCGCGCATGTCATACCAGCGCTTCTGTAGGTCTTTGACGCTACGATGTGTGACGCCAATTGCATTGACTTTGCGCTGGATGTCTGCCCATATCCTTCTCTTGCGTGTCTCTGGCACACGCAGGGACTTCTTGCCAAACAGGAGCTCATGGCTCACAACCATCTCCTGTATCAGGGCCTCCTGCTCACTTTCTGTGAACTTCTGTTTCCTCATTCTGGGGGTCTCCCCTGCTGCTTGTCCTTGCTGGCCATGTCTCCACTCTCTCCAATGTGTGTAGCACTGCAGTGATGCCTCAGCCTCAACTCCTACTCTCTCACTCTGCTCCTGGGACTCAGGTGCAGCATGGGTAGTCACACTTCCTGGTTGTGATGTCATCCACCTGCACCTGATTCCCCGATTCGCTATTTTGCGAATTCGCTATTTTGCGAATTCGCAAAATATAGCTTTCGCTAATAAGGAATCGCTATTTCGCTACTCGCTAATCATTTTGCAATTTTTAACGATTCGCTATGTTTTTGCGAATTTTTGTTTACATACCGTTTTGCGAATCTCTAATAGCGATTCGCTAAGATTCGCTATTAGAGATTCGCAAAAGGGGTGTTTGATACATATGGCCCTTTGTGCTTTAAATGCACTTTTGACTTACACTTTTTCAAACATTTTTACAGTGCAGAGGAACCTCCTATCAAAACCTTACTTGGAGGAAGGCTCCCTTGCTGAAATTCAGATCGCTTATTACATCTGACTTTCAGCAGTGCCAGTTGAGGATGTGGGTGGAGCCAAACGAGGAAGTGAGTGGAGCTAGTGGAGGAAGTGGGTGGAGCCGGGGGAAGTGGTTGTGGCCTACGACACACATTAGAGCACCTGGACTTCATATTTTACATATTAAGCACTGAGTGCATTGCTGGTCTCCTAGTGCCATTGGAATTTGATGTGATTAGGAGAGTTACACTGCCATTTTGTAGCCACACATGCCTCACATAAAAAGCACTGACTGTCTGGATGAAAAGAACTAAGGCAGAATAACACCAGTTTTAAAAAAACCAGAGTGAATTTATTTTTTTCATTTGAAGGCTTTCCTAGTAAAAAACTAAACAGACACTTTGGGTGGAAAAATAAAAATAAATGACCTCTCATTAATGAATGAAGCATTGTGCACTATGAAGTGCAAGTTGTTGTGCTAAACTAATGGAGGCATGCCAGCCAGTGCGTCGGGTACTTTGCTACTCTCTGCAGTCTGCAGCTGGGGCAGCTGTAATGGACAGTTATCTAACTTGAATTCCAATGGCCCTGTCTTCTCCAAATGCCTTTCACATTTTACCCAAACTCCAGAGAGGCAAATGAATAATAAATAAGATACTACGTCACACGAGTCACTAATAAAATGCGGATATCCTCTCTCCCGTTGGAAAAACAGTATCCATCCACCAGACTTGAAATCAGGCACTTTGTCCCACTTCACTCCCTGGCCTCGTGCTCCAACACAAATTATTTCAAACAAATTAATTTGCTTAGCAATAAGGAAAGGAAACTTAACTTACTCTATTGCAGGGTAAGTTAGTGGGATTAGGCCGGGTAGGTGGAGCTTTTGCTATAGAATAGTGGGGTGTCACCGATCATTATCATGTGGCTAAGCTTTGGCTCATTCAGTCACATTGTGTTTAGTTTGCAATGCATTAAATCTTTGTAAATGCCGCATTAACTGAAGCAGACACACATTGCACAGCCAACACTGCAGTCACAATGCTGCACTTAGCTCATGGATGGCAAAAATGCCATGGGCAGGGAGGGAGGGGATGAATGATGATGGGTGAGATACATATCTGCCTCACTTAACAAATACAGTCAGTTAGTCAAGGGAGTAGATCAAAAATTAAAATACCCCCACTTTGAACCACAGCTATGATAAAACCTAGTAAACGAAGTAGGTGAGCATACTCCTCTCCAGAAGAGCTCCCTTGTTTCTTCATTCAAGCAATTATTCATTCGTCCTTTCATTCTTCTATATTCACTCATTGATAGCGACAGTGATTTAAACTTTACTTTCTCTCATCCAGTCTTTCACCGAAATTTCCAATCCATATAGCCATCCATATATTCATCCATTGAGTATTCACCCTTTCAACCATCCTTTCCCCCATTCATCCATTTGCCCTATACACACCCATGCATCTTTCCACCCACCCATGCATCCTTTCACTCATAAACTATTTCACCCATCCTTCCTGTTTCCATTAACCCATCATTTTTAGCATTTATTATGTGAGTTTTTGCTGAGTTGCAGATAGAAGAGGCCATAAGAATTCAACCACCACTGTATCTGCTAAAGTGGGGGGTTCATGAATCATCAGTCTCACAATGCTCTTGTATCTAGTGAGTATAATAGTAATTGTCAATAAACAAGCAATGTGACTTACCACCGCCCAGTGGTGTAGGGACCACCACGGGCGTCAATGGGTGTCTCTATGTCACTGCCACCACCCGTTCCTGCTGCTCCTGTATCTCCCCCTCCAACCGCCTCCGCAGTAGAACTGGTCCAAGCACTGGTGGTCTGTGAGGGCAGAAAAAAAATGGCAAATTTTGTTAGATGCCAGATACGCCTTTTTTAATCATAAAAATACAACCACAATACATTACTACAGTAAAGTTAAATATCACTTTGGGCATTTTGTTAGTTGACAATGTTAGAAAATCCAGGTAGTCAAGACAATCAAAGACCTTTTATAGTAGAGGAGCAGAGTTATAGCCTACGAGAATGAATCTTAGTTATTAAAGCACAATGAGGGGGTGGAATAATGGTCAATAAAGGACATATGGTGTTAATTGGCAAATGCAATTATTGGACTTTATAATACCCAGCCATGTTCCACTGTCATGGAAACTGCTGGTATACTTTATAAATGAATTACAGCACAACATTGGGGGAAAGGGGGACCATGACCATGGCCAATCTCTCATTAACTGTTAGAGCAAGAGCAAGAAAAAGAAAGCCTTCTCAAAAAACATGTGTGGTGAATAATACTAGCTTACTTAGGCCTGCATTCTTCACAGTAGACAGTAGAGTACCAAAAATCTGTTCTTAGTCTTACAGTACCTCAAGATATATAGGGGGGCGGGAAAGCTTACTAGCAAAGCAGAAGAAAGATAGAAATTAGTACAGAGAGAGGAAATTCAGCTACAAAAAAACATGAAATATGAATAAAAGGATAATGCAGGATAACAAGATGTAAACAAACATTGGATAAGGGAGGTGGAAAAAAGGAGACAGTATGAAAAACTAAATAAGGCAAAATTTAAAGTAGTATAATAGTGGGAAGAGGTAAAAGTTAGGGAAATAATAATAATAGTAATAAATAATAGGACTTACTGGGATCAGCAGAACCTTCAACAGCTGCCCTGGTGGTTGACGCCTCCTCGCCGGCTCCCGTGCCGACCACCGAGCTGCCCCTCTTCTTGCCATTGGGTTCTGAGATAAGAAATAAAGAAGATAAAAAAACAGATCAGTGGTACAGGTAAGATCTAACCCTGGGCAAAGCACTATGCTACGCTCGCGTAGTTTGCGAAGTTTGCGCTACTTCGCACAACGCGAGTGCACGTAGCACAGTGCAAACACGCGTAGCGTAGCGTAGTGCAGCGGTCATTTTTGCTTGCTCGCGGTCCTCAACGTCAAGTTGGCGACCGCGAGCAAGCAAAATGACTATCCAGCGAGACTTTTTCCTCGTTCGCGATCAGCAACATCAAGTTGCCGATCGCGAGCGTGGAAAATAAACCTCCCGGCGAGATTCTCAACGCGGGGTGGTCAGGTTTCTCATTGCGAATGGTCGCGTATGCTCGCGACCGCTCGCGATGAGAAACTACCAGTTTGCGTTGAGAAGCTGCCGCTCGAGTAAAAATCTACTCGGCGGCAGTAAGACAGCTCGCACTGTGCAAGATGCCGTTTTCAATGATTGCACAGTGCGGACAAGCATCCGGCACTGTGCAATCATTGCGAACAGTGCACTACGCAGTTCGCGTAGTGCTACGCGTAGCTCGCGTAGTGCGAACTGCACTTTGCGTAGCTTCGCGTAGCGCTACTTCGCGAACTACGCCCAGGCTTAGTAAGATCCACAAAATTTTATGACAGGCAAACTCAGTAACATTGTATTTTTCTAAATTAGATCACCTATAGTATTAGTATCGACTATCAAGTCGGCCATACTAATCCTAAAATTCCTATTTCAAATTTTCTTTAAAAAAACTACATTTGAAACTTATGCATTGAAATGAATGATCTTTGATTCTATTCTCATTTCTCAACCCCCTTGATGGACCAACTCAGTCTCCCTTTTTTGCAATGCATAGATGCACACCACACATCACTGTGAAATTGCTTCGGACTGTACGAGCTACATAAAGAAAGGCACAGAGAACACTAACTCACTAATATCACTAATTCACTACCTTGGTGGCTTGGTGGCAGGAGGAGAGGGGGATCTGCAATGGCTTTTTAATAATTTTTAAATTTTAAATTTTTAAATGTTTAAATAATCAGCCAAAGCGAGCACCGATGAGTACGATTAGGTAGCGCCGAGCACCTAGCTAGCTCAAACAGGATCACATACTATTCTTAACGTAAACTTTACTTACCACTGAGAGTGAGCAGCATGCTATTCGGACATGGCACGGTACCTGTTGGGCACAACTCTGGATGCAATAGCACCATTTTTAATTCGGATATGAAATATGGCACCTCCAGCCTAATGGACTTCTACTGGGCCTGCGGAGAACGTCTCTATCTCCAACAGCCTCCTCGAAGGAGCAGCCTGTGCTCACTAGAACAATGCACAAAGTTTCCCTGATCGGTCCAGCAGCAAATATCTCCCACATCCATGCCCATCCCTGGTCTGTTACCTTGCTCCACCGACATTGGCAGTATGCTGAGTACTAAGGGTGGACAGCCTTCAAAGACATACCGAAGGAGTTCCACCTATTGAACAGGGTCCAGATATCTACAAGAAATTTCAAGAGGAGGGTATGCATCCGGATAGGGAGTCTGTGCTGCACATTGCCAACGATGAAGAAAATGGCTCCATCACCAAGGCCATCAAAGACTTGAACAACATAGAAAAGAAAATGATTGCTGGAGGAGGTGCCATAGCAGACACAGCCACTGATTGGTTGAACTTTGCCTGGATACCTTCATGGCTGTCTGCCATTCTAAAAATGCTGTTGCTCCTCTGTTGTACCGTGCGGTTATTCTGTCATTTTGCTAGAAATACTGATAGTAAATTAGTAGGTATGAATTATGTGGGAATAGGGAACATATATATATATTGGAAAAAGGATAGAACAGGGAATGAGAATAACTTAGCACTTATAGAAGTAGTAGAAGTCACAACAATAGGACTACACTAAATGCAGCTTGCTACCATTACCCAGTGCCAGGTCAATAGCTTCCAACTCACCACGTAGATACCAACTGAGATAGGATTTAAATATGGATCCACCATCACCTACACAGACACCATATACATCCCTCATTGACATACCTGAAGGGGAGTATATAGAGTTAAGGAAGATGCAGGAGAGCCAAAGTTCCAAATGTGCCAATGTTCCAATGTGAATGACACCCCTAGGATACACTACCCAGAAGGAGGGCCTGCAAGGTATGCTGTAAGAATTTTGTTCAAGAATGAACAAGAGGAGGAATTGAAGCAGGGTCTAGTTTTTCCCATATAGTGCCCCAGGCCCATTCTGTCCACATCTGAAGCATAAGAGTCTCAATTGTCCCTGCCAGCCCACAGACATGGTTATGTTAAAATTGTCCACACTGCATTGAGCGTCTAGAGAGGCAGTAGGCCCCAAGCCCTCCTGTATACTCAGATGTATCTCTCCTATGACATCTTTCTGAACATCGAGATGTGGCAATAGCAGGATGTGTCTGTCATTTAGGAGAACAAAATTGGCCAAGAGTAGGAGTGGGGGCAGACTGGGCCAACTGGGACTTTCCACCTTTTGTATTCTTCTGCTTTCTTATAAAAAAGTTTCCGGGAAGTGACGCAAATCATTTTCGATAAATGTTCAATTTCATTATGATTTACGGTCAAACATCAAGTGACCTTTTGGTAAACTTTTGTAATGTAGTGTCACTTCTGTGTTCCTAATATTTCTGAGAAGAGACCAAAGTGCGTCATGTTCTGCGGTCAAAGCACCTGCTAATGTCATGATTTTGTGATCAATGGTTCCTCATTAAAAGAGTATAAATGATCTGCTCTTCAGTCCATTCAACGGACTACCTCGCACAAATGAACCCTTGGGTAATGACGTGTGTGTGTGCCCCCTCAGCCATTTTCTCTGAGATCTTTGGCTTTGGCTGAGGCTATAATGCTTATTATATTTTGAAATTGTCTCTTTCTCTCTCCTTTGCATTGCCGTGATTTTTAAACTTACAAAATTGCATGATTTGCTTTTTCATCTAGGAAGGTGTCTCTGAAACTTGTTATCTTCTAGATTACATGATGCTATATTTGATTAACATTGTGCCTTTGACATTCATTATTTAAAATTGTTCTTTAATAAAGTGCCACTCTGACTCAGTTCCTGCATCTCACATGTGTGTTTCCTTATTTTAGATAGAGCACCCCTGCTCAAATTAAGCTGGTATAGTGCACCCTGCAACAGATCGAAAATGTTACATTGTAGAACACAAACACAACAAATAATTATTCACTAAGCCCTCCAATCATCACATCTAGCAGGTCGAGCAGGTCCTGCTCGCGGTTGATGATTTCCACCCAGCGGCACTTCAGCTGCTGTTGGGTGCGCTGGCCATTGGTGGTGTGACACAAACACTGGCGCCCCCTCCCCCACTGCATCCGACTCTCCCGCAGGGGGGATCCACTTCCAGGCCTGCCACCTGCTGCCAGCCTGGAGGGGAGGTAGCACTGCACACAAAAACTAGTGCTGCCACCTAACAAACATTTTTGCAGGGCTGCACCCCTTCATGGTGCCATTGACTGCAACATAAGCGGCTGATGGTCGTCGCTCAGGGCCTGGCGACACCGCTCCCCAGCTTGCCCAGCTCTGCCATGGTGCTGGGTGGGGGGAAAAAAAGAAAAGAAACAGGAAAAGGAAGGAAGAAAGGAACAAAGGGAGAACAAAGGAAGTACAGGTAAAAATAGAAAAAGTACAAAAAAGTCACAAATAAAGGGTAAAAACTTAAAATACACAAACACAAATACACAAACTGATACAATAAATAAAATTGAGGGGTAGAAGAGTAAAAGAGGGTGAGGATTGGAAAGACTGAGTAAAGATTAGAAAACCAGGCCCAGCACCATGAACAGAAGAAAACAAAATGGGCACTCCCATGTGAACCATGTGGTGTCGTTGGCATGCAGTTTCCGGTGTGAGAACGCGCTTTGCGATATGAAATGTCATGCGGTCGGGTGCGCTGAGCACCTCCACCGGAGTTCTTTGGGCCATTCATAAAGCTCTGCATAGCGCAACTCTGCAAACACTGCCCAGGCCTAGTTGAAACAGACTGAGGAAACTGCATTTACCTGTTTCTTCAAGTATAGCTTGTTATCCAGGATGACGGCAAAATTATGGGTGCGGTTTGTGGGGGCGGGTGGTGGGCTGACCACCCCCAGCCACCATGTGTTGTTCAATGGAGACTGGTTGTTTTCGGAGATGAGGACTTCTGTTTTGTCTGAGTTGGTCTTGAGACAGTTGTCCTTCAACCATTCGGCGATATTTAACATGTATCTGTGAAAATTGGTTTTGGTGGTGGCGGGGTCTTCAGACAGTGAGAAGATGAGTTCTGTGTTGTCGGTGTATGGGATGATGTTGAATCTATGGGATCTGACTGTGTCTGCTAGGGGGGTCATGTAGGTGTTGAAGAGAATGAGGCTGAGGGTGACCTTTGGGGAACGCCATAGACAATCTCCTTGGAATCCGAACTGGTGGAGTCTGTTTTTCAGGATGTGATGGGAGTTGGTGTCGAAGGTAGCTGACAGGTCAAGGAGGATGAGGGCTGCTGTATCTCTGCAGTCCATAAGAGTCCTGATGTCATCTGCGGCTGCGATTAGGGCTGTATCTTTGCTGTGCTGGTTCTGAATCCAGATTGAGAGGGGTCTGGAGGTTGTTCTGTTCCTGGTGTGTGGTGAGCTGTTGATGGAAAGCCCTTTCATGTACTTTTGCTGGAAAAGGTAGCAGGGAGATAGGCCAGTAGTTTTTTGGTTCTGTTGGGTCAGCTGTGGTTTTTTCAGGAGGGGCCTTACTTTGGCGTGTTTCCAGATTCCAGGGAAGGAGGCCGTGGCGATGGAGGTGTTCAGGACTTCCCTGAGTTAGTCACTGATGTACTTGCATTCTAGATATGATGGGGGCAGAGGTCCGTGGGTGCCCCTGAGTGTACTGAGTTCATGATTGCAATGGTGGTTTGAGTTGTGAGGGGTTCCACTGGCTGAGCAGGTACTCTGGTTTTATAAACGTGGTGTGTAAGTAGTCTGATGCTGTTGGCAGCAGAGGGATGAGATTTACAATTTCCATAGATGTCTGTGATTTTCTCGTGAAAGAAGTCCGCCAGGGAGTCGCATAGTTCCTGAGAGGGGGTGATGTTGTTTACAGCAGTTGTGGGGTTGGAAAACTCCCCCACAGTGGTGAAGAGTTTCTTGCTGTGGTTTGTGTTGGTGATTTGTGGTGTTGAGGTTGGCCAAAAAGAGGAGGAGAGAAATAAGCAAGTAAGGTAATGATGAATATGAGGCAAGATAGGTAGTGCTTTTTTAGCATCTAGAGATCAGGACATTTACTAGCCAACGGAAAAATGTTAGAAAACATTGTGGCATTGTCTGCAGCAAGTCTGCTCTTAATGAAGCCAGATTGATCAGTTTTGACAAGAAGGGGTAGAAAAGTTTCCAGGAGAGATGCTAGAATGTTGGAAAATATTTTGCAATCATATTAAATTAATGAAAAGGGTGGGATCCTTAAGTGGGTTGGGGATAATCACAACCAAGGCTCCCAAAAGAAAGCCAGTAACCTTTGACTTCAAAAGGAAAGAATTAAAAAGCTCTAATAATTTAGGGGCAAAAAATGTTGAAAGACAAGGAATTAATTAGATAGAAAGGATTTGATAGCGTATAAAACTTCTTGGAGCAGAATGTCAGCTTCTGAGCCTTCAAATGTGTTAGAAAGGGAGGGAGGATTAGGAACACCATTGAAAAAATGGGGTATATTAATTTCTGATGGGGTGGTATCTTTTGTACACAGTGATTGTTAATAGGCTTGGAAGAAGCTGGAGATATCAGAATCGGAGATCTGAGTAGTGAATATTATTAGATTCACTACAAATGGGGCTTATATTTTTACGTGCTGGTTTTATTTGGAAATGTTTAGCTAGTATTTTACTACCCTTATTCTGGCCTCCATGGAATGTAAATTTGATATTAAGGAAGATATTGCATGCATCAATTGTAGCATTTTCTTGAGGTTGGATTACCTATGATTAATTCATGTACAATCGAGGAGGATTTGGATGTAAAGTAAGTATGATCAAGTGTTTTAATTTGTTAAAGTAAAGTGAGGTATTAAGAATTTAACCTTTTCTTTCTTGTGGCAGATTACGCTATGGTGAAAGCTGGAAATGAGGCTTTGAAAGCATCCCAATTGTTGGGAATGGATGTTTCAATAGGTTGGTTAGTTTGAAAGAATTCTTGAATAAAAGCATTAGCTTCAGTTATAAAACTTTCATCAGATAATAGGGAATTATTAAATCTCCATCGGCAAGTTTTGTAGTCAGTAAGAGATAAATCAAAGGAGGACTTTACTGGTGCATGCTTTAAAATAAAAATAGAACCTATTTTTGATGATTGTATAGAGGGGAGTAAGTATTAAAATATAATCAATTCTGGACACTGTAGGATGTACATTAAATACCCATCGACCATTAGTATCACATTCAGTTGATACATTTTGTACATTTAATGCCTTAAGAAAAGTACAGCAATACCACCATGTGATCAATAGCCAGAGAAAATAAAACCTGACCAAACCATTGGTGTTTCAATTTAAGCAATTCAACATCATTACAGTGAGTCTCCTGTAAAAAGGCAATGTGGGAGTTAAGTTTAGACAAATGAGAAAGTACTTTTTGTTTTTATAACCAGATGCTCAGGTCCACATATGTTCCATGAGACAACATTATACACATTGAAGACACAGGGAAGAGGAATCTGAGTGACAAGCTGCAAAAACATAAAGGGAAACAAAATAACACCATATAGTAAGAACAACATAGAGCATGACTGCAGCAACATAACAAAATTATATAACAAATGAGCCCTCACATAATAGAGATAAAAAGAAGAAGAGGACAGAAAGGAGAAAGGGAATGTAGGAAAGTAAAAGAAGAGGCAAATCATGGATAGAAATCTAGATCTGAGAAGAAGAGTATTGAAAAATAATGTGTGACATGTCAACACCATAACAAGAACAACAGCAGAGATGAGGAAAACTAAAACTATGTAGAAAAGCCATGTATTCAAAAAATTTGGGAAATGAAAGAAGACAACCGCAATGCAAAAATCTTAAGATTTCTGAATATTAGTGTCTAAAGCATGAGATGTAATAGTTTAAGGAAACATTTTTAATTTAACAGGATTATCAAAAGATCTTGAGGTGCCTTCATAAGTGATTTTGCGTAGGCAAGGATGAAGGATGCCGTAGCGTTCAATTAGCCATCTCATTTGAGGTCGTAGGGCAAATAACTCCTTATGTCTGGCATTAGTCGCAGTAGAGTGATCTTGAGAAATGAATACATTATGGCCAGACCAGACAAGACGACGTTTTTCCTTAGTAGCTTTCAAGCCATGTAGAAGGTCCATGAATTCAAGAAATATCATAATGATTCCTCTAGGTTTAAAAGACTGAGGATGAGGACGACCCAAATGATGTGCTCATTGAATATTAGGAGAAGGAGAAGTGGGAAGTCCAAGAAGATCTGGGATGAATTTCTTCAGGAATTCAAGTAGGTCAGGACCTCCAAGAGCTTCCGCAGACCATATAGGTCAGGGGTCTTCAAACTGTGGGGCGCGACCCCCAGGGGGGCCGTGGAGCGATGCAAAGGGGGTCGCGCCTTCCCAGTCACACTTCTGCCGAGGCCCAAGGGCTTCAGCCCCCCTCTTCCCCGTCCTGCGTCTCAGCCTGGGCTGCTGCAGTGCAACTCGAGCTGCTGGGGGCTCAGCTGGGCAGTGTCTGGAGTCTTATCTCCGGCACGCCCGAGTTTTTCACAGGTCTTTAAAGACCATTTGCATGTTTACATGCCTTTGTAAACTGGTTACAGAGGCTTAGTTTTTTTCCTGGTTCTAGTACCCCCTGGGCCCCCACTCTGCCTATTCCTTACATTTGTTTTTCACCTTTACTGCTGCAGTGTGAGAATGCATTTCATGAAAAGGAATATAAAGTAGGGTTGCCAAAAGAAAAATGCCTGCCGTGTTTTGTTTAAAGAGCCTGCAAAGACCTCCTCTTGACACTAAATAGACTTATAAATAAAAAGTATGTATGCATTCGTTATGTGACTTTTCTGTCTTTGTTCTCTTTAATTATCAGTCATGGATCATTGAGGCAGCCCTAGAACACAATTAAAAGTGCTTTCTATTTATATTTGCTGTTCGAAGTATGCACAGATAAGTGCTTAAAATACAGCTTTAGGTGACTGCTTATTTTTGTACCGACTGGGCCATCAAAATAATCTGCTGGCAACCCTAACCATAGGACTGGAAGTTTGTTGCAGGATCAGCACATTATTTATTTCCTCGATCCCCGATTAATGCCATAATAGCAATAGTTTAACTTCGATCTTAAACCCTACGCCGCCGTCCATTACATGCTGAGTTACTTCAAGTGTCTGGGAATGCACTCTGCATTCAGACAACTCACTCGTCATTCTCGCCCTTCACTTTCACGCTCACCCTGCATTCACAGCGATCACAATGCACTCACACCATTCACCCGCTCACCCTGCACTCACAGTGATCACTCTGCACTCACAATGCACTTGCGCTGTTCATCCTATACCTCACCCTGCAGCCACACGAGTACACTACTCATCCTGCACTCATGTGACACTTCACTCACCTGTCCCCCTCACTGCTCAATATGCAACTCACTCAAACAAGCCCATCAGTAATCATACACTCATTCGTCCCATTCTGAACTTGCATCCGCACCTAAATTCATAAGCCACCTCACTCACCCTGCAGTCACTCCTCTTACCCTACTCTCACACTGTTGCATCGCTCACCGTGCACTCACATGGGCACTCTTGTCACCCACACAGTGCAGAAGGTTAACGTTCCTGCTACAAAGAATATGTACCATGCAGATCACAGAAATGAGTGTGAGTAAACTATGAGTAGCGCTATAAAAAAATGAAATGTTTGTCAGAAAGGTGCTATAGAGAGATTAGGTGAATTGTTGGTGAGTGGCAGTGAAGGAATTCATGGAGAAGGAGGAAACGGGGGTGGGGCACCAAAAAAGACTGATGCACCGTGTGCGACCAGTGTTAGGACCAGCCCTGGCTGGGAGTGTTAAAGGTGAAGTGAGAGGTTGAATGGGGAGAGTTCAGAAGTTGTAAAAAGGGGTGAAATAAAATGGCCTGCAAAGTGAGAAAGGGATCCTGGGTTAGGAGAGGACAGAGGGATGGAAGGGAGGGGGTGAGAGGAAAGCTGCATGGGTAAACTGCTTAACTCTGCACAAAACCGCCAGGGTTTTAAGGGACCCCTGCTTCTACCGGCCAGGGCCAAGTGAGCTTCTAATGTGGCAGCACGTATTCCTGCGGAGTGGAAGGCCCTTCACAAAGGTTGACTAGAAATCTTTCTGATGTTAATTGCTGTATTTTGGTTATACACTGGTACTGATGGGGTGAAATCTTTCCTCAGTGTTACTGTGTACGCGGCATCACATAACATCATTTACCTTTTCTTCCCACACAATTTAGTCAAGCCTGTCACGTAATTTGGTCCTCACCTGCCTCCTAATTCCAGTAGCCCTGCCTACAGGTTTAGAAATTTTTGTCAGGAGGGGGTCCTTACGCCTCAAAATGTTGACAGGGGGGTCTCGGCATCCAAAAGTTTGAAGACCTCTGATATAGGTGAAGGTTGTTGCATCGATTCCTATTTTCAAGATCCTCTGTATGCAGTTTAACTTTTTGGATTTCGTGTTCGAGAAAAAAGAATATTAATGGCCACATCCTGAAGGGAGCTAATACGTTGCTCCATTCGACCATCTCAGCCTCTATAATGATTTAGCGGTCTTCAATTTGTTGAAGTATTCATTTGTAGCACACATAAAATGTCCCCACACTTCATCAAGGATGGTGTCTAGAACTGGATTATGAGAGGACAAAAGAGGTGAAGGAGGATCATGTTTCACTCTCTTAGGATTCGTGCAAGATGTAGGCTTCGCAGATGTAAGGAGGCCACTGGCCATCTTGGCGTAGTGTACAGTGCGACTAGAAGTAGACCCAATGAGTTTTGTTCTGCCCATATAACAAACAAAGAATTAAGTGTAGAGTGAAGGAGGAAATGGATGGTAGTAATCCTTAAAACCAGTCTAAAAGAAACGTCACTCTGAAGCTGAACTGGATTAAAATTACTATAAAATGATGTTACAGCATCACATATTGAAAAAGCACCATCAGATGTTCAGAGAAGGACCACCATATCATTTACATCCAAAAGTAAGGTCTTGAGGAAAAAGAAAAAACATGAAAGAAGATCAGAGGAAGTATACCATGCTCATAGGTTATTAGGAAACTAGAGCCAGCATAGAAAAAACGTACACCATGCTTCACAGCACATGCCATTCCTTTAAGAAATTTTAATGGTAAGTGGCAAGAAATATAGCTGTGAAGGAAGCAACAACGTCAAGCAAAGCGTAAAATAGAATGCTGGTAGCACGCTGACTGAAAAAGCTGTTGTGCGCAATGATTGCAGAAATCACTGCTGTGGCTCTCCTGGACAGAAGAGGTGTATAAATGGTGGGCTCAAGACTGTAGCAAGAAATAAGTAGTGCAGGACTTGCCAGGTATGTCCCAAAGCAGATTTGCACAAGTTACGTCATTGCGGGTCTAAAAAGAGGAAAACATAATACGGCGGTGTGCTGCACAAAAAGGCAGCCACGCGTGCTCTTACTGTAAATCACCACCGCGGCTCAGGGACACGAAAGCCGCCTAATTAAGAGGAGCCTAAAAAACCTCCACTTTCAGGAACATTAGTGGAGCAGCAGAGGCATGTTTTGCTGTAGATTGTGCCGCTATAAGGAGGCTGAAAGTATGAGACAAGCTCAGCGATATTGCGGAGTTTAGGGGATTGCTGCCATCTTTTGAGTGCGTAATCCACCCCCCCTCTGCAAAGAAATCTTAATCTTAGATTTTTCCAGTGACTGTCAATGCAGTATAATTGAACTGACTAATAATATCTGCTATTTGCAGCACTTATAATCTGCAGACTTGTTGTATGAGGCACATATTATCATTATATTGTAGATTTCTTGACAATATAGACATAAGGTATTCATTTTGCATTTGTGTCTAGGTTTAAATATGCGCATAAAAAAGTGACTGAAGAGGTAAAAGTTAATCTACAGATCATGCAGAGCAGATCCCCTAGTTCTAAAAGTAAAGCTGAAAGGAAACCCGATATCTGCTATTTTACCATTTGTGCAACAAAGATTTGAATTCAGTGCTTAATGTGGGCCGGTAGTGTCTGGTGGTGGGCACTGGCACTTAATTGTCAACACTGACACTAATGACAGTCTGCCACATCGTGGCGTTGTTAGTCTGATTTACTGATGAGCACAACAGCAGATGTTTATTAATTCAATATGCATTAAAAATGACTAATACCTGGAGCCCAAGCCATTCTTAGAGCTTTGGGGACCTTGAATAATCTGGATTGTCAAACTTGTAGAAATGTGATGGCTAGTGGTTGTGTTGAATCTGTCATTGTGTTTCGTCCATTTAAACATTGGACTTCTTCAGGGCAATAGAGATATAAGTCATCTATTCAGATCTAATTTAGTGCGCCAAGGGTCAGAGGGCACTTTTCAATTAGTATGCCAATATCTGGCATCTGTATGGAGCTAGAGTAACAATACAAACAATGAAGCCAGTCAAAGCAATTGTCCAATATAGACGATGAATTGCTGTAACCATGAAGATGGTGTATTCAAAAAGACAATTAGAAATAGGTGTGCCAATCACAATATGAATGGCACTACGAGGTGGAGATTATCCACCAAACTGTATGTACCACAGTCGGAGTACGTAGGGTCAGAATACCAACTCGAAGAATGGCGATCGAGTTGGTTATCTGACCCTACGTACTCCGACTGTGGTACATACAGTTTGGTGATTATACCATCTTCATGGTGGGCATTGAGTACATACAAGACTGCCCAGGACTGGTAATTGTGGCATGGAGTCATCTAGTAACCAAAGCATTATGGTGTAAATGGAGCTCAAACCTGTAGTGCAGAATAGTGTGGGAGGGGGGTGGGGGGCACTTGTTTAGCTGTCAGGTGGCCCCGTTGCATGAGGCACATCGCCATCCAATTGTGGACTTTAAACTGGACGCACTGTGCAACCTTAGCATGTCGTTTTGATTATGGAATTTGTACTTTTGGAGTCCCCTGTTATATAGATGGAACTACGAATCGTAACATATAATGTATAGTCCACAAAAAGCCAGTACATGGAAAAAAAATGTTATGCTTGATGACACGGATCCACTTGGCAGGTAAGTCACTCAGCAGCATGCAATAACCACATCAGCTAATTGAGTTACTCACTTAATTTTCTTCCATGAAAATGTGATCGCCTGCTAGTCACATACCTAACCGACGGTTCTGCCATGCACCTTTACAGCCGGCCATGTTTCCCTGCACCCACGGGCGTAACGATATGAAAATGCATAATGTGAGTGAGCACAAGGCACACTCACTCAGATTAGGAATTCGATGCATGCAGTGTGTTTAGGAATCTTAAATATATATCATAAAGTGAGAAAACATCCAGAACATTTGTCTCATAATTAGCACAATATCGAACTAAAACAAAATTAAACTAAAACAGATATCCTACACTATATTTAATATCGCTGCTATGACAATCATCCTCTGTAACGCATAACCATGTGCATTGGTTAGTCAACCAGCACAATAATAGGATTATCACCCGCTAGACCTACACACATTTCCAAAATCAAGGTGAATGAAAGTTTCATCATAAATCGCACAGATTGACATGCCTTGCCATCTTTGACACTAGTGACCCTGCTTTGGTCATCTCCATCCTGGGACATGTTTGCTCTTGCAATAATCCTCCCTCCCACATTAGGAGCTCCGATGAAAGACATCTCCTGGGAAGGTTTACAGCCGGTAGAAATTACCATGTAGATGACTTTCCTTCGCTAACTGAATTTAGCAGTGCAATCGATGCTACTGATTGTTCTGTGATAGGGAATTGCAAGAGGGCAATTAGGATCTCTTCTACAAACCAACTTCCTGCATTGGTAATTGAGATAAAGATTAAATGTCAGTCATGTTTAGTGGAAACATGGTGCACTACAGACCCACCCGATAATCGTTTAATGTGCAGCGGTTCTATACTGTAATACGATATTGACCGAGGAGATTTGAGTGGGAGTGTCACTGGCCCCATGTCAAGTGTGTGACTGACAGCCAGATGACCAGGAATAAGCATGCTGTAACTTGCAAGATCCTTCATACAATGGGGAAAGAGAAACTACATGTCCCAGCATGCCTAGTTCTGTTGGCTAAAGTCAGGCCAGCTGAAGTTTGGTCTCGTGGCAAGTGGCAATTGGCAAGTATATAGCTACCACGTGTTGCTTTGGTATAAAGTTAATGCATCAAATATATACTAGGACTGGGAGCAATTGTAATTGCCCACAAATACAGGACAGGAGAGGAGGGAAAGGAAATTGGGGGTCCAACACAAATCCTTCCCATATTGACCAGTCATTACAAATTAAGGTGTGCCGTTCTGTTGATCCACTAACTCTGCACTGATGTCAATGAAATCTTACAAGGTCCAAAAGGGCGTCCTTTATAGGATGCTCAGGCCCTCACCCACCGAAGTGGCATGCTTCATCATCAGGCCGTGCTCCTCGCTGGGCATCTCTGGGGGCTCTTCGCCAGAGATCTTTTATTCACCCTGTCCGGTGTAGGCTAGGCAGTGGAGTAATGCCCTTGACTACATTCTGGAGGGGTTGTGGTAGATTGGCAAGGTGATTAAAATTGGTAATGAGTTGCCTAAATACCAAACCTTTAAAACTGAAGGAAATTAATGCCAAGATTAAAATGATCTGCGAACCAGTAGGGGTAATAATGGCCCTAGGTTCAGCGAAAATATTAATGTCCTCCTCTTCTCAGAGTGGGGTATGCTAGTGAGATTTTTGTTTGATCCTGTTGGTGCTGAAAGTCACATCTATAACGATAGTAGATGAAAAGTTCTTACATTGGAAATCTTGAGCCCATATGACCAATTGAAACAAGCAAAAAACAACACATATATGTACACAAAGACACACGTATATTTAAAGTGTTGTCACTCATGTGAATCATAGAGTGACCAAGCATGTGACTGCTGTGATCACTGCAAGATATACATTAGAGAATAAAACCTCAGATGAATAGACCCCTCAGAGTGCCATGGGGCCACTTCTCAATGTCGAAGCTGCTTGAAAACACATTCAATAACATGGATCAAATTTAAAATGTGCTGAAGTAATTGTGAGGCATAAAGTGCACCTCTAACTAACTAGAGCATGGTCAGGCACTGAATTCCTTCCTGGAGAAGGGTCGCGAATTTCCCTACTCGCTTCCATGGACTCTGGGGGTAGGGGCTCTCTGCAAGGTAGTGACGTGGCATGAGGAGACATCACGTTGCTTGGCACCATCGTGGGTATATCCCAAAAGAGTTTGTCTAGACTATTGTGTATGTCGGTGCAGGTAAAAGGAAATGATGCAACGGACTGTTGCGGTGATTTGGGAGCCATATTGGATGTGGCGGGTAGACTGTATTGAAACAAAGTTAACTGCAAATAACCAAATAATCTGGAAAAATCGTTTTTACTACTGGGTACAGGGATTGGGACAAGGTAGTGCATATAGAGCTAAATGCAGAATTACTCACCTTTCATGATTCCGCGTAATTTCACAAAATTCTTAGGTAAGTCCGTGTGATTACACCACACAGAATTACATGAGTTACGCTCTCCCCTAATATATACCCTGCTATGGAAATTTGTCATGCTCAATGGCACTGGAACTAGCAGTGCAGGTTTTGTGGCAGCACCCTCAAATATACTTGATGGAGTTCAAGTGGAGGTTTTAGAATAACAAGATGTTTATTTATTAGTCTTGAAATTTTAGGGGCTTATTTGTGAAAACTGTTGCTTAGCTGCGTGAAAACAGCGATGCAACAATTTTCACTGCGTCCTCCTTGTGACACGATGGATGCGCCGTATTTACTGTACGGCGCTCCATGTCGCAAGGAGTGACAGATGCGTCAGGAATCCTGACCTATCTGTCGGCGCAAAAGTCACGCATTGCTGGAGTTGTGTCGCAAGCATGACACAACTCCAGCAATGCATGATGCAGACCCACACACATAGCACTGCGTCACCCTTACGCCTGCTATGAGGCAGGTGTAAGGTTTTGATGCAGTGGCATCCTAGAAGTGGCGCAGTGAAATCTGATATATTTTACTGAGCCACTCCTGCCAGGCTTTGTTGTGTGGGAACGCCCACCCTGCATACATTATACCTGATCAGGTATAATGTGGCACAGGGCTTTACAAGGTGACACATCTGCCTAGATGCATCAACTTGTAAATATGGCGCAACGTGGTGTATTGTTTACGCCGCCACTGCGTCACAAAAAGTGATGCAACGGCGGCACAAACGTGTTTTAAGGGGCTCATAAATAAGCCTCCAAAGGTTTTATAGTACTGCCTTTACAACGTAAAGTACAAATATCTAAAAATATATACCAATACTATGGAACGTAAACCGAGGGCACTTAAATAAGGGGATGTTAATGGACAGCCCCCCTACTCTGAAAATTGTTCCAACATCACTTGTCCATACACGCCAACCCTCTTCATTCAAGCGGGAGACTTCTGATTTCAAGGCTAGTCTCCTGCCTCCCGATACCTGCATGTAGGAACCCGATTTGACGTTTTGTAAAACTGCCGAAAATAAAATGTTGATGCCTATCACACACTCTAATCTTCCCCTGAAAGAATTACTTCTGACTTCAAAGGTTAACGCTTTCTTCTTAATTCTTGGAGGGGAAAATTAGAGCAAGTGACAGGCCTCAACATTTTATTTTTGGCAGTTTTACATAGCAAAAAACAAAAATTGAGCTTAGAACTCTGTTTTTGTTTGCACTATGTTATTAAACTGCCAAAAATGAAATGCTGATTGCTTGCCATCATACATACATACCAACAGGCACGATTCAGGCAGATTGGCTGTGCTTCAATATAATGACTTCCAGATCTTTAAGAAGAGGTTAAAAACTTGGCTGTTCTGATTCGCCCATCTGTGTCTGATATCGCAAGCGCCGAGATACTCCTCGGAGTGAGTCGTTGCACTACACCAAGTACGGAAATAAATAAATAGAATAAAAGTCAGTCGGAGAAAATGCATTCTCCTGATTATTTTTTAAAATCTCCCAATTGCCTGCTCTAAAATGTTGGCATGTATGCTCGCCATGTTGCAAGAAAATGCAGCTGCCAACTGACCTCACGTTATCTGTGATAGTCATTTTTGTAATCCAGCAGCATTCTGGGGCTTGTTATTTATATTTTTTACATTGAAAACATGTCTTAAAAAAAAATCCCACCATACATAGTGCTGTTGGCTATACGGTCACGGTTCACTTATTGCTGGATCGGTATGTCCTACTGGGCATGGTGACATTCGGCAGTTATGATCAGGGAACTCAGAACCCAAAGTGGCTCAGGAAACTTTTTTCAGACCAGCCCCTCAACGGTGTGCACAAAGCGAGCGCAGCGAGTGAGCCTGACCACTACAAGAGTGATTAGGGGTATTCTCTCCCCAAGAAAATTTGGGACAAAATGGCAAAGATGGAGTCTTCTACAACTCATTTTTAATGATACATTCAATTGTATTCGTCTTTAAAGTATAGTAAATGATCACTTTACAGTGCACCAGTATACGAAAATCTGTGTTGGGGCACTTCAATGATTTCCTCACTATCACCCTCCAATAGTCTCTCAATAGCCCCTCTCACACATGTATTTCATTATTTTTATAGAGCCTCTCAAACCAGTGTAGGGTGTCGTTCACATCACTCACGCATACAGGAACAATGAATCCAACATGTTTAAATGAGTATATAGAAAATGTTACATATGGCGAAAGGGACTACAAGATGTAGGATTCAATCTATTCTGGTAGGCATTTTTTAAAAGTGCATGTTCTGGAGAAGCACAAACTCAAGATTAAAAGCACAACGTAGTGGCTGGGTTTGGCTTTACTAATAAGAATGTATTATTATCCAAACAAGCCCTTATAGCAACATTAGGGGAATGAAAGACTGGGAAAAGCATACCTTCCTAACCTGTACCATGCAGTTTGCATTCAGATCTTTAATGGCAGTTCATAGCTCACTGTACTAGATCATGATTGTAACTTATGAACTGTAACAAACAGATCACTGTGACAAAAGCAGTAACCCACTGAGCTACGCACATAAAGTACAGTTCTGTGATCTGTATGATAAACGTTCTTTGCAGTAGGCTCATTAACCTTCTGTGCTACCTTAGATGAGTCAAAACTTCTATTAAACAAAACTCTAATCTGTCTCCAGCAGAAAAATGAATCACCTGAGTTATCGTGACACTGTTAGTGTTGCCTGAAAACTGCTGGATATACAAGGAACTCTACAGCAGGTGCTTTTACTAGCAGAAAATATTTCAAAACACAGTGCCCACCCGACTCAGCTCTCAGCGAGGTGGCTTAAAGTCAGCCCTGGGCAGGGCAGTGCACCTCTATGTAGTAGGGTAAGGTCACACAGGCAGTGAGGAAGCAAAGAACAATGGTGGGTGCAGACAGCCCTCTCTCGAAGGGACAAGCACATGGGCAGCAAAGGGCAGGATTGGGAACCAAAAGTAGACTTGCATGCAGGTCTTTGATGGCAGTTTATATCTCAGTGTGCTAGATTACGATAGTAACTTGTGAACTGCACAGTAACAAAAGGATCTCTATCACAAAAGCAGTAACCCACGGAGCTATGCACATATGCAGAGTACATGATCTTTACAGCAGGCATGTCAGCCATCTGCACTGCTTTATGATGAGTCTAAACTGCCACGAGACAAAAATCTGATTCCTCCCCAGCAGGAAGATTAATCACCAGAGATATCTTGACACTTTTATTGTTGCCACCAGCCAGGGGGCTCACTGACACACCATCAGCATAAATCTAAAACAGGCACGGGTCCTACATGCACCCAGTCAGCACTTACCACTGGTAGGTCACTGTCGGTGGCTGGTTCTAGTGGTTGGTGGTGCCTGGACGGGGACTGACTGCAGGCCTAGTCCTCGCTGGCTAGCTGTAGCAGTGCACTGACTCCATGCCGAGCACTATGAAGAGGTCTGTGGAGTGGCCATATGTGATGAGGTGAGGGAGGGAGGAGAGAGCAGAGATGCGGGGCATGACAAAATAATTGTAACATAGCTGTCAGTGGTGGTGTTTTTGCGCACTACTACAGACTTATGGCCCAATGAGCAAGGGGTGGTCACGCGGTATTTATTTTAAATCTTTTTATTTTTTTGTTTTTTAAAGCAGTTGAGTGCACATGTGCAGACTGGCTTGCCCTAGTAGGCTGGAAACGAATGTGAGTGCTGAGTGGATTATGCTGGATTGCTGATTTTGTTACTGGGGGCTGATAATTGCAGCACTGCTGCAAAATCCGCTCCCAGGAACAAAACCGGCCCTCAGCCCTTCCAGCCTCCTGGGAAATGCCCGATGCCCGATAGGCCAATCCGGCCTTGGCTAGGACGAGGACCAGTTTCTATTTATGTCCAGGAACATATATATATGGGAACTAACCCCATCAGACAGAACACACTTGGGTTGTGTTTTCTGGGCTGTCAATTGCGGCCGTTCCAGGTGTCAGCTTATAAACTAAGCGAGACGCACTGTACTTTAAGACCAACCAATCGAATCCTGCTAGTTGTTGATAATGAAAGAAGATGCTACAGGTGACATAGTATTACTTGGCGTCTGCTCTTGGGAAAAGAAACGCTAAACAATATTGTAATGGAGGGAAAAATTTGGACTGAGTTTCGAAACCGATGAGAGTTTTGCAGCAATATTGGAGTAATCATACTGTAGCATTAATGGGCACCAGGTTTGGAGGTGTGCTCTCCACGCACCTTAATGAATCACCCTTAAATGTACCGGTCCTGTTGACTTAAAATGAACACATATTTGCTCACATAAGCATGCCATAAATGAGAAAGTCCTGGCAATGTTCATTAGTAAAGATTGTACTGCATCGTTGATCAGCCATTCAGCCCAAAGCTTTCTCAGCCATTGTCACAGCAAAACGGAGGCAGATGATGGCAAGGGGCAGTAGGCAGTGGAAGCCTGCCAGTAGTTGGAGTCCCATGGAGAGGTGTTCTTGCCACCTACTTCTGTCATGTCAATGTTGAGCTTGAAACAGTTGGCTCTCATCCAGTTAGCGACTTCAGTCATGCAGGCAGTGAACTTGCTTCTTGTGTTGGGGGTCTTGCCAAAGAGACAGAGTATGAGTTATGTATCATCTGTGTATGAAAGGATGTTGGTGTTGTGTGGGCGGATGACATTGGCCAGTGGTATCATGCATGCGTTGAAGAAGGTGGGATTAAGCGATGAACCTTGAGGGACTCCACAGATGAGTTTGCGGGCTTCTGAGGAATAAGATGCAAGGCTGATAGCTTGTGTACTAACCATTATGAAGGAACAGATCTAGCAGAGAGCGAGTCCTTGAATGGCAATCTCTTGCAGGGACCTGATGAGGATGGGGTGTGAGACCGTGTCAAATACTGCAGAGAGGTCCAGGAGAATGAGGGCTGCCGTGTGTCCTCTGTAGGAGAGTAGGATCTGCTTCACATGGGTACCCCCACGTTTTGTTGATGCTTCACTGTTTTTCGACTTTAGTCTGGCTGGGGCCCTGCTAATCAGAACCCCAGCCTAGCTGCTTCCTCTCTAAAATGGTTTCCATGTGCCTTAGGCACATCTCTGATTGGAATCTGGAGTGCCCTTATAAGTCCCTAGTATATGGTATACTATGTACCCAGGGCATAGGTACCTCAGAGGCCTGCCAGGGGCAGAAGCATGTGTTATGCCACCCCTGGAAGGCCAGCCAAAATGACACCACAGGTCTGCTACTGCAGCCTGAGTAAGGTGGTGCCTGCACCCCTTACAGTGGTATAGGCTACCTATATCACTACCATTGCACACACATATAAACCTATAAGTCACTCCTATGGCAGGCCTTGACAATCCTGAAGGCAGAGTGCTTGGTTTTCATGTGAGAGGGTGCCCTGCATGAGCAGAGCCCCTCTGCAGCATTCGGAGTACCTCCTCTGATGCTGTTTGCAGTGCAGCCTGACCATATACTCTTAAGTGCATTATAACCTCGCGTTAAATGCTAACTTTGGAATGGCTGCACGGAAACATGTCGTGTTTGGTGTCAAACATCTTGGAATACTACCCCCCCGCCAGTTCTGGCGGCGGGGTAGCATTCCACCCTTCTAGAGGGAGAGACATGTGCCAACCGGCATACCCGGTATTAACTTTACAGAGCCCTGGCATCACAAAATGGATGCTGCAGCCACAGACACGGGTCTGGCCTCCTGCTGCTGACCGAAACTCCAGCAGGGGAGGCCTGGACAATAGGTTTCCTGTTGCAGGGAGGTGTAACCACCTCCCAGACAGGCTGATGTGTATTGGGGCTGGGTGGGTGCACTCTCAAAGTGCTTTGAAGTCCAGCACTGGGGGCACATTTGGTGTCCCTGTGCATACCCCAGTTCAAACCGGCTCAGGGGCTTCCAGCCCCTGCTCTGGTGCGAAACTGGACAAAGGTAAAGGGGTGTAACCACCCCTCTGCCCTGACCCTCCCATAGGTGGGTCCCCAGAGTATGTCCAACCCCTAACTTGGTATAAGTATGGGACCCCAGTCCTTAGGACTTTAGATTTACCTGGACGAAACTCTGATACAGAATCCTGGACCTTCGACGCTCTACTTTAAGATTAGAGGACTGAAGAATCTCCCTTGGGGTCAAGGAGTGACTCCCCTGCTTGGCAGGCACCAACAAAGCAATTGTCCGGTCTGCATTGCTGAAGCTCCCGCCGGACGCCGAAGTCTTTGCATCACCAGAGGTGGATTTCCAGACTTTTCCGAGGCTGCCCTGAGTCCCCAGCGAAGCTGAGGCCCGTAGCTGTTCTGGGTAACGTGGAACCATGACCCCTGGACACCGAGTACTTTTGCAAGTGCATCCTCTTCTGGGTCTCCCATGAAGTTGTGCTTTGGGCTCCAAGTAGCCCTCGCCTCCAACACCGACTGCACAGAAGATCACTGGCCTCCACTCCACGAGTGTCCCGTGAGCCAGCTCTAAGTGCGTTCACTTGAGGCTCCTTCGCGGTCGCTAGTCCGTTGGCTAGTGGGCCCTCCCAAAGGCCAATCGTCTTCTGCTTGGGCTTCCCTGGTTGCCCCAGGCGTGCCCTGACTTACCCTCGCTGGGTGAGTCCCTCAGACCTTGCTGGTCTGCACCACTGTCCTTCTTCTATTTCCACGAGACTTGCCGTTGCCAAGGCTTGTTGGGTCCAATCCGGTCGCCGACACCTCAGCAATCGACAGACGTTGTGGGACAGCTCGAATCCAGCTCCTGGTTGTTGTCGACGACCGTCAACCTACCTGAAGCACCCGACATCGGTGGGCATCCGCTCATCGCCTTCCTGGTCACTGGCTAGTGACCCAGACTCTGTCCCCTCTGCTTTCAGGTTCTTCAGATCTTCGATCCACCTTTGGATCCACCCGAACACTTTCGACTTGGCTGCCAGCAGCACTTTGCAGCAGATCGCCATTGAAACCGATGACGAAACCCGACCCCGAAAGACACCTATGCACCCGGCTTCCCTGGGTGAGGTAACTCGAGTACTCCGGTGCTCCCGTGGGTATAGACTCTAGAACAACCCAGTTCTAAAGGGGTTTGCTCCAAGTCCTCCTCTAAGTGTCCCTTTTCTTTAAAATTCCAACCGCGACTTTCCCCATAGAAGTCAACGGCGATTCGCGGCTGTGTTCTCACACTGCACGCGTCCCCGTGGGTCCCCTGTGTCACTACCTTGGGTGGTTCCTTGTGGTCCAAGCACTTCTACAGGCTCTAGGCCTTGTGTCTAGCTCAGTCGTGGTTCTTATACCACTTTATTGATATATGGTTTGGTACGCCCCTAGGGCTCAAACGTGTATTTGTGCTATTACTGTTGATAACTAACTTATAACTTATGTACTTCGAACTCTAGCCTCATAAAGAGACTAGAGGGTGTGTTTAGCAATAAATACATATATTTTGAATATATACCTGGTGTGGTCCTCTTTCATTTGGTCACTCAAGAGATTATAGACTGGTAAAACAAGCTGCTTTACATTCCTTCAAGACTTAGCCTGAAGGCTGCTCTCCATAGCTACCACTAGGATAGCTTTCAATAAAGGTTGTCTTTAACCTATCTCCAATAAGGGGTTGTTTGGACTGGTGCAAGGTGCCCACTGTAATTAGTGGACAGCATATACCAGGGCAACTTCTCACATCCTCTATCAAGGACCATGTGGATGTTATCTGTGGCAGCAATGAGGGCTGTTTCTGAATTGTGTTTGGGCCTGAATCGAGACTGCATGGCATCGAGGAGCTGGTGGTTTCTGGTGTGGTCATCTTGCTGTCTTTCTTTGACTTCTATCTGGTTTCCATTTATCTGTATTTATCTGTGTCACTTTCTATCTCTATCTCCAACTAACTGTTGATTAATCTGTATTTGTTTCCATTTATCTCTACTTGTCTCTACTGGTCTGTCAATGTAAATCTGTTTCTGCCTAGATGTGATTGTCTATCTCTATGCCTATCAGTCTCTGTCAGTTTCTATGTTCCTCTTTCTGTCTCTATGGCTTCCTGTGTGCTTTTCTCTATAGCTCTTTGCCTATCTCTACCTTGACAGCTCTAACAGTCGGTCAGTCTCACCTATCTGTCTGTTAGAAATGACCATCTTTTGCATGGTATTCTCCATATTCTGTGCCCTAACTGTTGGCTTTAGGACTGTACAAACTTACTCCTGTTAACCAGTAGTAAAGTGTTGTGCTCTCCCTTAAAACGTGCTGAAATTGGCAAACAACTGATTAGCACAATTATATTATTTATAAGTACCTAGTATGTGGTACTAACTGTAATCAAGGCCTGTAAATTAAATGCTACTAGTGGGATTCAGGATTTTTTATGCCACCCACTACAGCAGCACTGTAAGGCATGGCTCCAGGCCTGCAACTCAGCCTAGCTCTGTGTTTTTTCAACTGACAATTTGACTTATCAAAAATCGCTCTTTTTCCAGGCCTAAACCTGCCTTTTAAATATTTATGTCACCCCTAGGGTAGGCCTATTTGCGCAATAAGACAGGGTACATGGTATTTAAAAGTGAGACGTTTAGACATTATTGTTATTCATATCCTGACAGTAAAAAGGTCCCACAAGTCCTTATTACTGTGGCAAGGTTATCTTCCCCATAGGAAAATACTGGATTATCTGGTCAGATATGGATTGCTCTCATGCCAGACAGAGGACAATTGGCTTGGGTGTGGAGTGGTGTTGGCCTTCCCGTGACAGGATGGCATTGGGGCTATGCCCAAGGACTAGTTTTACTTCAAAGAGGCAGACCCTCTCACAAATAGATAAACCTTACACCAAGCCTACCCCCTTCCTTAGTCCCCCCCATTCTGATTGGTTCCAAACCCAATTGAGGGGGGAGAGCTGCCCCAGAACTGGCATGGAGTGACAACAAGGGAGGGTTTGCCCATTATCATAGCCACACCTTTGGATTTGACCTGGGAGCTTTGAATAACGGAAGAAAGATCCTTGTATCTTCGATTTAGATAGAGTGGGGCACTGTGGGATAATTTATGTTAAAACACACAGGAAGTGCTGAAAAGTAGGTAGGGTAACCTCTAAGAACTCTTACCTCATTGGCTAGGTTCTGGCCAGTGGTTGTCTCCACCCACAGGTTCCACTGGGCAGAAATGTAGCATCCACAGTGTCCTCTTCAGAACATTCCTGGGCCGGAAAAGAATCAAAAGAAGACTGCCCTTCTGTCTGACAAACTTGATGAAAGATCGGGCCTGCTTGTCTTGAACCCAGGATCCCAAAGTTGACTCACGTAGTCAGTTAGTTGACTTGCTGTTTGAGCTACAGGGTTACCACAAGCTTCCAGAGGCCTTTTCCAAGTGACTAGTCCTAACTGAACCTGACCTGGTTCCCTCAACTGGCCTTTTTGAGAGTGAGTGCTGACCCTCAAGTACTGCCTCCAAGGTCTTGGACCATTGGCTGTGGTCAGAGTGTACTCCTCCCTGCCTAGATGAAAGCTTTACCGGATTCAACACAATTTTAACATTGACAACCTATGTCGACCTCCTCGCTGGATTCAACACCAAGCAGCACCTGATCAACAGTTTCCCCAGACTTGATCTTGAACAGCACTTGATCAACAGTTTCTCTAGACTCAAAGCCAAGCAGCTTCTGATAATCTTCATTGATGGCTTCACCGACAGCCTTCAATCGACTCCGAGACCTTGCACAGCCACTCTCTGTTGTCGTTGAGCCCTCCATCAGATCCTGACAGCTGCCTGGCACCACTATAAACTTTCCAGCTCCATAAACATTTCTAAGTGGGAAGGGAACTTTGTAACCAGGAAGAACCTCATCCTTGTACCCGACTCTCACTTCCGCGTTGTCGACCTTAAATCTTACCCTTGTCCCAGTCCAGAGTGACCAGTTGCCAGCAGTTGGTGCTTCGTGCTTTTTGGTGCTATGTTTAAATGCAAAGTTTAAAAAGTCATAACTCACGTTCTACTTATTAGATTCTTGTTGTTTTGGTGTCAATTTATTTATTAATATTTTCTCTAATTTTCCAAATTGGTTTGGGAATTTTCTTGTGTTGTGCATTTACGTTATTACTGTTTGAATAGTACATAAATACTTTACACATTGCTTCTAGCTTAAGTCTGGCAGCTATGTGTCATAACTACCATGTGGCTGAACACTGGTTTATTTAGTAATTCTTGTGATTCATCTTGAAAAGGATTCTGATTCTGATTTGAGGTGGGTTCTCCCCTTCACCTCAACTAATACTCAAATTCCTTAAACTGTCTATCTATTTCTCTTTATATCTCTATCTGTTTAATCTATCTGTCTTCTTATCTCACTTTTCTATCTTTATTCCTGTCTAACTCACCTAGTCATTGTAAACATTCACTAACAACACTATTCTGTAGCTACAAAAAGAATTTGAACGGCAAACAAACATGTTTGCTTTTTGTACAATTTAAATTTTGATAAGGTTTTTATTTAGATGCTCATAGGTTTATCAGATATGAATGTCATATTTAAAAGGAAATATCTATTTTTGCAGTTTCAAACAGCTTACAAAATAAAAACTATCTACATTTACCTCATTCTTTGCCGCCTTTGTAACATTTAAAAAAATCTATAAAAAATTTAAACATTTTACAAGTACATTCAAACTTTGATACAGTGAATTACAACAACTAATATTCTCCTATTGCATATACAAAACAGTACACAAAAACTTACTAACCACACCATCATAGTCAGACTTATTAGCTTTGCCAATGCTTGTCAGTAATACCGTCAGTACACTTATAGGTGGACATCTGGCAGGTAGAATAGCCCACAGTAGGAAACATGCATACAAACTGTGCAGAGCGGATCAGCTTCTATCCTTATTATGCACTTTACTCAAAGTTCCAGAAGAGCTGGAAGAAGATATTAACAGCTGCCCAATTTTTTAGGCATCAAACATATTAAGTTGTTTTAACACCATATGAAATATAAATAATTAGTAAACTGTCAACAAACAAGAAATTATCTAACATCTGTGTTTTTAATTTTTCTAACTTAATGGGACTTTGTATGCAGCGTTGAGAAACAAATTAGATGTTTTGGTAATCTGAAATATAAACAGATACGAGCCAAAGTTGGCAGCTTTGTTTTTGTGTTTTTTACTCATGGATAGTTTTATTTCATCGAAACAAATAGTGCGTTCACCAAATTCCGAAATCTTAAGCATTGTAAGGGCACCCTTCAATGTTGAACTTGTTTCAGAGTATTCTCATGGGAATGTTTCAAAGGTGATTCAGATTGGGTCAATGTCAGACTATTTCTGAAGGCACTGGAGGAGTCATTAATTAAAGGGCGGTATCCATGGTAGGTCAAACCTTGCAGCACTGCAGTACCGGTGCACTGGGTACCATTGCACATTAATTAGATAGCCAATATACTTTTGAGTGCTTGATTCTGCAAGCAGAGCTAGGACAAGCAGACAGGCTTAGCTAGGATGTGGTAGAATGTTTGAAACTCATGTACTGTAGGGCGCATGTAATTTAACTCAATGGTCAGCTGTAGCTACAGGTATGGAAAATAATAATAGCCTAATTTAAATTTGTGTGCAACAAAACAAAATGCTACATTTTTGCAGGAAGTTCTAAATCGGAGAGAAATTCACCCTTCGGAATTTCCATAATCGTGTTGTTTTACAACACTTAGGGGCATATTTACAATGAAAGTGATGAAGCGTGTCCTTAGGCCTAGAAGGCTAACGACACGCTCCGTCACTTCCAAAACGCAGGTCTACACCATATTCACAAGAATATGGTGCAGCCCTGCGTCCCCCCCTGCGCTGGCGCTCGAATTAGCAGCCCAGCGCCAACGCAGGCACCCTTACACCACAGTGCAAGGGTGTCTGCGTGCAGGGGAAGATTGTTTATGTGCAGGACGATGTCCCTTCTTGCACATAAACACTCTTTAAATGCCATTTAGTAACTTCTATGTGTGCTGCTTAATGCAGCATACATAGAAATTGCAAAAAGGCATTTTTTTTAAATTATTGTTTATGTGCAGGAAGGTGACCCTGGGAGAGGAGTTATACCAAAGGGGATGATGGACGGAGCGTTAGAGCAAATCAAACACTCACCCCTAGTCAACTGATCTGGGTTTAATCCATCATCATTCTTTAGCTCACTCCACCACCCCAGTTCAGACATGGCCATATGCAAATCAGTCTGACCCTGTGCCTCATGGGAACAGTCCAGCCCGAACTGCCAAGCCATGTCTTCCCTGGACCGGAAACAAGCATCCTGGGACCGGTTTCGGGTTCAAAACCCTCATCAGCCAAGCTATCTTGAATCCAGTGGCAAAGTGAGCAAGGGACCCACGTCTGGGCATACCCTGCCAACTTAGGGCGAACAAAGCGATACCAAAGGGGATGATGGACGGAGCGTTAGAGCAAATCAAACACTCACCCCCAGTCAACTGATCTGGGTTTAATCCATCATCATTCTTTAGCTCACTCCACCACCCCAGTTCAGACATGGCCATATGCAAATCAGTCTGACCCTGTGCCTCATGGGAACAGTCCAGCCCGAACTGCCAAGCCATGTCTTCCCTGGACCAGAAACAAGCATCCTGGGACCGGTTTCGGGTTCAAAACCCTCATCAGCCAAGCTATCTTGAATCCAGTGGCAAAGTGAGCAAGGGACCCACGTCTGGGCATACCCTGCCAACTTAGGGCGAACAAAGCGATACCAAAGGGGATGATGGACGGAGCGTTAGAGCAAATCAAACACTCACCCCCAGTCAACTGATCTGGGTTTAATCCATCATCATTCTTTAGCTCACTCCACCACCCCAGTTCAGACATGGCCATATGCAAATCAGTCTGACCCTGTGCCTCATGGGAACAGTCCAGCCCGAACTGCCAAGCCATGTCTTCCCTGGACCGGAAACAAGCATCCTGGGACCGGTTTCGGGTTCAAAACCCTCATCAGCCAAGCTATCTTGAATCCAGTGGCAAAGTGAGGAGTTGGCCTAACGGCTAGGGCGGTCGACCTCGAATCGGGGGACCGGGTTCGAGTCTCGGCAATGATGCTGAACATCCTGTGATTCTGGGCAAATCACTTAATTTCCCCGTGCCTAACAAAAATGAATGTGTCCTCATGTAACGCAACTGGTGCTATGTAAAGCGCTCTGATACCCGATAACTTCGGGTCAAGTTCGTGCTATATAAAACTTCGTAAAAACAAACAAAAAAATCATTTTCAAAAATGTCTTTGGGGCTTTCCAGTTAAGGAGTATTTGTGTGTCATCTGCTTAGAAGAATCTTTAAATGGGCAATTTGCTGTTTCTCCTCGTTTCGCCTGTTTAAGACAGGGATTTGCATTTACATGGCACTTGCTACCCCTGATGAGTTGTAAAAAGGGTTATTTTGGGGATCATAGTAGTAGAATGGGGTTTGGGATGAGTGAGAGAGTGGAGGTAGAGGATAGATTGTGAGAGGTCTAGAGTGAGAACTAGGGTAGTGCATTGGAGAGAGTAGTAGAATGAGGTCTGAGATGAGTCAGACTAGAGGAAGAGGATATATTGAAAAACGTATAGGGGGAGATATAGGGTAGTGCATTGGAGATGTTGAATTAGAAGTATAAAGTAATACATATAAAGATACATACGTCCATGGAAGGTATATATGTATAAGGAAGGTAATATTTGTAACTCAATAGTGAATCAATTGTAGATAAATAGTTATGATATGATAAAAGATTTATTTATTCATGCAGTCACTTATATACATGTTAAACGTAGAATAACATTACCATAAGTAATATGTACATTGGTTAAGCAGAACTAACGAAATCTATATATTTAAAACATATTTGTTATACACGTTTATACAAAGCAATACACATCTGTAGGTACTCATCTATTGTTCAAATAAATGCTTATATACATATATAAATATGTATATATATGCTGTATATTTATGTTTGAGTATGGTGGTTATGTGGGGAAGAGTCAACTCTTGAGTAATCTTCTGAAGATAAGGTAGTCATCCATGGATCTTATGCTTGGGGTAAAGAGTTCCATATTTTGGCTGCTTGAACAGAGAAGGGTGTGCCACCTATTGTTTTTCTCTTGTATGATGGGATTTTGAAGCAAGGTGCCAATCTAGAGCAGAGGTTCCTTTGTTGAATGTATTTGGTGATTTTATTCCTGATGAAGAGCAGTCCTGTTCCATGTATCGCTTTGTGGGTGATACAAAGCAGCTTAAATGTGGATCTTCTGGCAATCTGCAACCTATGTAGGGCTTTCAAGGCCGGGGAGATGTGGGCTTGTGGCTTTATATGTAAAAGTAGTATGGCAGCAGAGTTCTGAATCCTTTGTAGTCTTTTCATAGTTGTTAAAGATGATCCGTGGTGGAGGCTGTTGGTGCCATCGAGTTTAGACAGTACAAGAGAAATAGTAGCCTGGACTTTGTGTGGAAATCCCAGGTGGGGGAAGATGCGTCGCAGAGTTTTTATAGTAACAAAACTTGATCTTGCTAGTTTGTCCACTTTGGCATTCTTGATAGCTTGGAGTCCATGGTAATTCCGAGGTTTCTTACTTCCTTTGATACTTTACGTGGTGTTCTCAGGTCATTAGGCCAGGCGGCGAGTGGGTCATAATATTTCCAATCACCACATTTGAGTATTTCTGTTATAAATGTATTCAATTTGAGATGGCTCCATCATGTTATCCACTGATCTACGTCTCTGAGACAACTGCAAATTTGTGAGTGTCCAATGCCTTTGGGGCTTTCCAGTTTAAGGAGTATTTGTGTGTCATCTGCAGAGTTATAGGATGTGAGGTGAAACTGATTGATCAGTGATGGTAATGACTTCATGTAAATGTTGAAAAGCATGGGTGAGAGGATAGAGCCTTGAGGGACCCCTGCTTTTGTGAAGTGCGGTTTGGATGAGAAAGGTGGGGTATATATGACATTAGTTCTGTTGATAAGGTAGGGTGTGATCCAGTCGAGAGCAGTCCCCTCTATGCCGGCTCCGTCGAGTCTTTGTATTAGAGTGTTATGGTCAACCATGTCAAAGGCAGCTGAGAGGTTCAAGAGAAGTAGTGCAGCAACCCCGCAGTCAACTGTGTTTTTAAGGTCATCCCAGATGGCAACAAAGGCAGATTCTGGGCCTGATCCTGGACGGAATCCTGTTTGGAAGTCTGAAAGTATGGAATTATCTTCAATGTGCCCAGGAAAGGTCCATTTAAAATTGATCTGTAGTTCTCGGGGTTAAGCAGGTCCAGGTTTGTTTTCTTTAGTAATGGGTGTATGTATGACTTTTTTAGATCTTCTGGAAATTGTCCGGTAGTTAAGGAATTGTTGATGATTCTTCTTACTGGTGTGGCAGCAGAGGTACTTAGAAGAATTGTCTTGAAGGTTTGTGGTGGACAATCTGTCATTGTTTGGATTAGATGGCTTCCCAGGAGCCCTGGGCTCAGTGCTGAACTACTCAGTGGGTTAACGCCCAGGTGGCTTAAAAACATACTAGGAAAACAGAAATTCAAATCCCCACCAGTCAAAATAAAAAGGGATCCTTCTTGTGTTAATGGGGATTTTTTAGGTTACAAAGAGCAACTATGTGAAATAAGGTAGTTTGTTTTCAAGAATAGAACATATTGCAGGAAGGATACCAATTGAAGTTCAAACTAGTATCAGAGTCACAGTATATTTCAATGGATCGTCTGGTGCAGGAATGGGGTTGAACTCAAAGGGGCATATTTACAAGAACTTAACGCCGCTGTTGCATCAATTTTTTTACGTTAAGGCACCTTTTTTTTTACAAGTTGCCGCTAACTGCAGTTAGCGGCAATTTTCCAGCCTAAATGTGAATTTTCAAGATCGCCACTTCTTTTAGCGGGACTTAATGAAAATTAGATGCATGGTAGGCGATCCCATGAAAAAACTGACGCTAAAAACACTTTGCGACATTTACAAGGAAATCTCAGTACATCGATAACCCCCCAAACCTGTAGCTGAGTCCAATTAGAGGCAGTTTTTTAAGGCCAGAAAATAGCTGGTCTTAAAATTGGTGCAAACACTTGGGCCCACATATAAGATGTCTGGGTGCTGGACAGCGCTGCAAGGAATATTGCTGCGCTGCCCTGCACCAAAACAAAAGGTAAGGAATGCACCCTATCAATAAGATAGGGCGCATTCCTGGGCCCCATTCATGAAAAGTGTTGCATCACTGCGATAAAAAAGAGATTGGACACTTTTCACTGCGCTCTCCTTGCGACACCATGACTGCGCCGTATTTACTGTACGGCGCTCCATGTCGCAATCAATGACAGATACGTCTTGAATCCTGACGTATCTGAGAGCGCTAAAGTCACACATTGCTGCAGTTGTGTCGCAAGCATGACGCAACTCCAGCAATGCATAGGGCCAGCCTATCCCTATGGCACTGCGTCACCCTTACGCCTGCCATGGGCAGGCTTAAGGTTTTGACGCAGTGGCGTCCTAGAATAGTTGCTGTGAAATCTGTTAGATTTCACTGCACCACTCCTATGAGGCATTGTTTTGTGGGAACACACACCCTGCATACATCATACCTGAGGCAGGTATAATGTGGCACAGGGCATTACAAAGTCTCGCATATGCCTAGATGCCGCACTTTGTACATACAGCGCGACGTGGTGCTAAATTTACGCTGCAAGTACGTCAAGAAAATGACGCACCAGCGGTGTTAAACTGTTGGATGGGGCTCATGAATAAGCACCCCTGTATTTTTCACCTATGTTGACGCACAATGGCTGCCTTGCGTCAATGCAGGCACCCTTGCCCATGGTGCAAGGGTGACAGTGTTGCAGAGTTGATTGATGTTTTGCAGGAAGAGACACCTACCTGCACAAAAGCTATCAATCCAGGGTATTTCCTCTTTCTCTGTGTGCTGCAGAATGTAGCACACATTGAAAAAGTGAAAAAAAGGAGAAAGGAAAACATTTATCCTCGTAGCTCCTCCCAAACCCTTGGGGTGGTATTAGATTCAGACGCATTTCGAAGGTTTATGGTTTTTCATAAACCTGGGAATGCTTCAGATTCCATTGGTTTGGCGTGGGTACTCCCACAGCAACACCCATTGAACACCCTTTTCACTAGGCCTGGGCGGTAAATTCCGTTCCGCTCGCGGAATTTGGGTAATTTCGCGTTCCGCGGAGAACGCGGAATTGCCAAAAATTCCGCGATCCGTGCCTTCACTGAGGTTTTTTCTTGTTTGCGCTTTTAAAATTCATGTTCGCGAGATATTTCTCCCCGAACACGCAAACAGCGTTCGCGAACAGGCAAAAAGCATCGCGAACGGGCGGAACAAGCAATTCCGCGTGTTCGCGGAACTTTTGCGTGCTCGCGGAGATTTTTTTACCGTTTCGCGGAGTTTTGCGTAGCGCGACTACGCAAATTCCGCCCACCCCTACTTTTCATACTGTTTAATGCATGAAAGGGGCACGTATTTACAGGTCCATGAAAAGTCACGTAAAGTGGCTATGCGTGGCCTTGTAAAAATGCTGTGGCATATTGCGCAACAGGAACATGAAACACAGCATTGCAAGAGTCATATATTAGGTCCTTGGATAATAGAAGAACTCCCACAATTCATCCTTGGCAAGGTCAATGACGCCTTGGACCTCCTGCCATTACAGATCGGAGCATCAAGGAGACCACCACCACCACCCCTGACATGCATTGCTCACCTGAACAACTGCTCCATTCACTTTGGGTGACAACTGGACCTGATCCCCTCTAAGTGCTGACCTCTGCACACCAGAACTTTAGCAACAGGAAGCTGGAGACCAGGAACCACAGAAAACCAGAGACTCTTTGGAGCTGTCTGTAACCGTGGAAAAAGGAGAGACGCACAACCAGTCAACATTAAACTAGGTTATCTGCCGTCTGAGCAGTCACATCCATGGGCTGCACAGACTCCGCACTGGATGATCACATCGCAGTGGAGCCCACGTCGCTAGGTGACCATTCAGGGGAAGTGTTGGGATCCTGTCTCTGAGTGCGATTGCACATCGTCACCGCAGCATGCAGCGCCTTCTGACTCTCTTGTATAACCTGCTGCAGATTTGGGGTGGCTTGTAGATGTGGCAGGGATGCCTGCTCCTCCTACGCCTTCCAGTACGACTGGCTCCATGAATGACAGCTTGTTGCACAGACCCTTCACTCCTTTTCTGCTGCACCTGGCAACCAGTAGATTGCAGCCAGGTCCAGACCTGTTGAGCGACGTCAATGCTTTGCGTGCCAACATCTGAGATCACTCTCAGCCTTTACGGGTAGAGGAGCGAGTATTTGATGCCCAACTCTCGGAAGTATCGCTTAAGCACTACAGACGAGCCCCTCTGCCTCTGCACCCCGTGGCGTAGTCAGGGAAGAAAATAACTGTGGCGTTATCCACTTGCACCTCCCCCAGCTTGCGTAGCTCCCTCAGGACAGCGTTACAATCCCTGTAGGAGAAGGAAGAAAAAGGGCCTAGGACCTTTCCCCGGAAGCGGGCGGCTCACCAGCACTCGATGGATCTGCTCCACAACAAAGAATGGGGAGAGTGCACCTGCTGGCAGTAGGTCATGCAAACATGTCTCGGTATATGTCACTGCATCAGCCCCTTCTGCTCCCTCAGGCAGACCCAACACCCTCACATTGTTATGCTGGGAGCAGCCCTCCACATCCTCTGCTGTTCTTGCCAGTGACTTCACATGTGCCATTAGCTGCTACACCTCCAATGCGGCGCTCAGGGTACTCAGGGAGACTTTGGCCAATTCTTGCTCAATGTTGTGTACCTTGTAAGTCAGCTTGTGATGATCTGCGCGCACCTGGATAAAGTCGATTGTGATTTTGTCTATGAGGCCCTCAAAGGAAATGCCCGTTTGTTCAAGTGAGGTACCCACTGCGAGTACAGAGTCTAGTTTGGAGTCCACGCTGTCCACTGTCACCAGCAGCCAGCGATCACCAGCCGCTCAGTTCACCGACACAGAGGCGCGGCCAAATGTCAAACCCAACCCCGTCTGCAGGCGGGCCATCGATGCGCAGACACCCAGGCACTATGTGTGACATGCTGTGCAATGCAGTGTGGGCAGCTGGCCCCTCTCTTCCAGTCACATGCATGCTAGCCAGGAATCTTCGTTAGGGCGGCACCAATGGAAATCCCCCGTACACCCAAGAGCTCACTAACAGGGGATGAGGAAAGGCAGCACCACACGGTCGCCTCTTCCCATCTTACAGTGGCTACCCGATTCTGTGTTTCCCACTGCCTCAGTAAGTGATGGGAGATCAAGCTGCGTGCCCAAGGGCTTGGGCCTGAAATTACGTCGTGCCCCTGGCACCCGCAGCCACCAATGGCCGATATCAGCGACTAGATCGAATTGGTTAAGTCCCCCACCAGTCTTGTGCGGTGCCCTCGGTGATGTAGGTCAGGCGCAGCACAGGGGTTGCTCAATGCACAGTGTGCGCCACCCACAGGCACTAGGCCTGGGCCCGACTCAACTCCCGGGCCTCCTCCGCTCCGCGTCCCACCTTCTCCTCACCTGAACATCGACGCTGAAGCTCAATCTGCCGCTGTCTCTCTGAATCTGTGACTCAGCCAGCAGGAGCCTCAGCCAGGTGGGATTTCACAAGCCCGGGGACAGCAGTCGCCGCCAAGTCCGCTGGGGAACCTTCCAATGCAGGTGATGCAACAGGGCCCCCTTAGGCCACACAAGTTTGGTGCAGCTTAGGAGCCTCATCCTCCACAGTGTCTAGACAGTGCCACATCCTCTGGCCTGTGAAACAGAGAGGTGCGGCCCACCAATGGCAATCTCCTCCGTGCACCCCGGTGTAGTGGTGGCGAGTGTTATGCAATGTTATGCAATGCATAACTCCCTAGGTCAGTGCGCAGGAGCACCTCTACCGATCACAGCTCCAAGGGGCTCCAGGCAGTCTTCTCACACAGGTCAGCAACGTTGCGACCTGCCAGACTTTGCAACCAGGTAAGGGCGATTGCCAATGCCTCAATGTCTACCACCACAGCCCACAGGCTTGGGCCCGGCACGGCCTACCCCCACCGGCAGGCCGCCATGACTAAACAGCACCGCCGTCTCCCACTCCGGGTCTCAGGCACAGGCCCATTGAGGCCTCTGGGCCCAGAGATTGTCAGCGCATCCAGGCATCGGCATATGCAAAGTGCTGCATCACTGTTTTTCCCCAGCGATTGTTTTCGGCGATAGAGAGTGTTAGGAAAATTGCCTCTAACCAACGCAAACACTGGTTAGCGGCAATTCTTGTAAATATACCCCAAAGTGCATCCTTCGTAGTACAAACGTGAAAGCTGGCAACTTGTGACCATTATAGTTGGCAAATGTAACCTCCAGACAAGGGCTTTCTTTGGACTTACAGAATCATTTAGTGGGACAAACAACTGTCATTTACAGTCAGGGTCTAGCCATAATTTCAATCTGGATAACACCATAAGGGCTAGAAGAAAACTGTACAAGTTTCTCTAAGCATAAACCTAGAATGAAGAAAAAATGTATCTTGGGCGAGAATTGAGGCTATATTGGCTACTATATGATTAATTATGCTCTGAGGCTAGTAAGACATAATGCAGGCCCCTCTATCCAACAATCCTGAATTGCTCTCTGCAGGTCTTTAACCATCTTAATGGTTTAAAGGTTCTTTCATTGTTTATGACTCATGTCATGGCACACCATAAACATACAACCCCTAGGACACAAAATACATCATTGCATCATATGGAGTATCACTTTGGACCAAACAGTTTGCACCATGGCCAGTGTTTGCAAATAATGGAAAAAAAGACACACAAGTGAAATGCAACACAAACTTCAAGGTCTCTGTGTTTAGCCCACACCACTGCTGGACCATGTAGGCACATTACCTGGCATACCCACTCAAAAATGTGGTGCTTCACTTTGCGCCATACCACGCCATACCACTTTCCACCATTTTTGGTGTTCATGAATAATGGACAAAGAACTCACACAAAGGACTCACAAGAGATTATCAATAAAGATTTTTATAACAAAAAAGAAGAACATAAGCAAATTGTCTTTCTTCCAAACTCAACATTAGAATCAAACAGAAAATTCTTTGGGAGAACTAAATAAATGAGGAGACATCGCTCAAATTCTTTGAACACTTACGGAGTGTGTGGCAACCAGACATTTAAAAGGTCAGGGGCGGCTCCTCCATGTGGGCAGAGGAGCGTCGCCCCACTGCTTTCTCGCAGTGCGAGAAGCAGAAACATAAAATGGTATTATAAATACCATTTTATGTTTCTGCTTCTCGCACTGCGAGATAGCAGAAGGGTTTGGTTGGGGGCGGGCGGGCGGGTGGTTGTAGGCGCTGACTGTTTGGGGCCGACCAAACCAGTCATGTGCACGTTGCCATTTTCTCCCCACATGGAGATAATGGCCTTCCCATAGGCGCCTGGCTGGGCGCCGTCCTGACCAATCATAACGCTGCCATTGCAGCATTGTGATTGGCTTAGGGGAAGGGAGGGAGGCTGCCTGCGGCTGCTTCCTATTGCAGAGAAGACGCTGCGGGACTGACGATGCGGGACCGGGCCGGCAAAGTTACGTTAAGTTTTATTTTAAATTAAACCTCCCCGCGTGACCCCCTGCCCCTCCACCCGTGAGTCATGCCGGCCGCGACTGTAACAGGTATTAGCTTATGGCGTACAGGAGGTGCATGTGGCTTATTCCTAAAGGCGCTGCTGGCACAACTTCTCTCTGGCATTTTTTAACCAATGCCGCTGTGCAATCACTCCACCGCCAGTCATAGCATTCGGTGCATCTCCTGGATACGCTGCCACAACGCAAACCATACAGCGACTCCTGCTGATGTCGCTGTATGTGGTGGGCATTTTAGTCTGAGAAATGTAGCGGTATGCCGCATTTGTGAACGCCGCCTCAGTTATATCAGCAGCTGATTTCAGAGTCTGCGTTTGGTCTCAGTTCCATGTGCCGCTGTAGTGGTGGCAGCATGAGTATACCGAAGGTGCCGCTATTCACAGCCATGTTGACTTTGTAATTCGACAACAGCCCACTGTTTACAGTGAGTCTCCTTCAGCTATTTACAGGTACTTTTCAATTCTTCTGTGTTTTACATTTCAGCATTCTTTGTGGTATTATTGGCACAACATCAACTGTTAGTACTGAGATTGTGTAGGATTATTTTCCTAATCATGGACACTTCTCACCAGATTACGCAATCACTACCATTCTTAAATCGACTTGGCAAACCAACAATAAAGTGGTCCCTATGGTTCAGACTGTTTGAAAACCTCTTGGTTGCAATTGATGAGTGGTTATAAACCTGCATGTAAATTTGAGCTACTGTTCAGCAGTCTTGAGGCAACAGCTCAGCAAATGTTTGACAGCTACCACTGGTACCTGTTCCACAAGGGCAACCTGGAGGTGTGCAATGGAATATGTATGTAGAAGCTATTGAGAGGCTGTGGAAAATGTTTTTTAAGCACAAGCAATAATCTGAGGAAAATGTGGAGAAGTATGTTTTCTCTCTCAGAGTTTTGGCTACAACTTGCAAATTTGGTCCCAATTTAGACATATACATTCGGAACCAGTGTAGGAAAGTGCCCCTTTTTGACGTGGTTGCCCCCACTTTTGGCATGGTATGTGATGCAATTTTGACTTAAGTGCACTGGGTTCCTGCTAACCAGGTCTACAGTGCCAGTGCTCTTTCCCTAAAACAAGGTATGTTCAATTGTTCTCCAGTTGATAAAGACCTTTTGCACCTCTGTAATTCCCTAGTAGTACCTGTTGAAAACGGCCCTATTTAGAGGGTTATCACCAACTTTTTATTTCTTCCTCTTATTATTCCTGACCTGCTTTTGTTGGCTATAGGACTCTGGGCACTTTACCACTGCTGATCAGTGCTAAAGTGCATATGCACTCTGTGTAAATTGTGTTTATGGATTGGTGTTTCCATGATTTGCATATTTGATTTACTACTAAGTCCCTAGCACAGTGAACTGTGTGTGTCCAGGGCCTGTAAATCAAATGCTGCAAAAGGGCCTGCAGCACTGATTGTGCCACCCACACAGGCAGCCTTTCAAAGGTGTCTCGGACCTGCCACTGCAGTGTCTGCGCACAGTGTTTTACTGCCATGTCGACCTGGCAAGTACATTCACTTGTCAGGCCCTATCCTTCCCTTTTCTTACATATAACACACCCGTCAGGTAGGCCCAAGGTACCCCCATGGGCAGGGTGCAGTGTGTGTGAAAGGTAGGACATATACTGGTGTGTGTGACATGTCCTGATAGTGAAATACTGCTAATTTCGTTTTTCACTATTGAAAGGCTATCTGTCCCATAGGATAGAATGGGAGATACTTTGTAACATCTTACAAGTATACCTTCTTATTGAGACAAGATAGAGGAATAATGTTTAGGCTCTCTGAACTGTGAATTTAATAACACATCTTAATTAAAAATTATTTTTAAATTGTGTGTGTGAAGATGCCACTTTTAGAAAGTCCCCTGGGGACCCCTTCCCATTTGCGAGTGCATTACCACCCTCTTGAAGAGGGTGGTAAATTGCGAGTGTTTTGCGACCACAATTGCGGTTGCAAAACATTCATACATGGAGTAGAGAGTCGCTATTAGGAAGGGACGACCTTGAAATGCCCCTTCCTAATAGCGAGTTGCAATTCCTATTTAGCGAGTCGCATATAAATTGCTACTCGCTAAATAGGAATTGTACATGGCCTTATTCGTTTTTGAATGCTCAAACGGGTCGCTAACCCATTTGCGCATGCAATTTAGGGTCGTATATCTGGCCCTATGTTGCTGTGAAAGGTATGAACATCATTAGGTGGCAACAGCTAGCAAAAATTGGGCTTGCATTTGGTCCCTGGTTCTGACAATCCAGTGGTTGTAGGAGAAATACCCATTGCCTTTGTGGGTTGTGTCAATGAGAGAGATGAGGAAATGTTATCTGAATTTAAAAAACAGTTTTGTGACCAAGTACACATGGTCAAAGGGTTCGAACATCGCATCAAATTAATACCACATGCCCAGCCTGTAGCGCATAAGGTTGGTCCTGTTCTATTAAGTGTTAGGGAAGAGCTGAAAAACACACTTCAGGGTTTGTGCTCACAAGGTATTATTCAACCAACTGATTAATTACAGTGGGTGGCTCCCATTGCAGTGGCACTGAAAAAATCTGGAGAAATTAGGTTGTGTGGTGACTTAGGTGCACTTAATAGGAACATTGTGGTGGATTGCAACCCACTGCCCAAGATTCATGAATTGCTGGCCAATTTTGGAAGTGTAAAATGGTACTCTGTTATAGACTTATGATAGGCCTATCACTAGGTTCCCCTGACCACTAATTCTTAAGAACTTACAAATGTCATGAGCCCGTATGGTACTTTCAAGTATCTTAGGTTACCATTCAACTTGGCATCAGCCGCGAGCGTCTTTCAGAAACTAATGGTCAGACTGTTTCAGCGAAGAGGATAGTAGACCTATTAGACTCGCAAGCTCTCTTAGAGTTGGAGCCTGAAGCAGAACCATATTGACTGTAACTACTGTGAACCCTAAAAACCTCTAGAGAGTGTGAAGGGATGAGGATCGATTTTTCTCTGTTCACTTTGAACCCCTGACTTACCTGAAGGCTTTTGTACAATAATTGAGATTGACATTGGGACATAAACAGAATTTCGTCCAATTAAGAAAACCATGCATATGCCCCTTTCTCTCATCATAATGTTGGTGAAGCACCATGGTGCTTTAGTAAGACCAAATGGAAGTGAACAAAATTGGTAAAGTCCATTCCGCCTAGTGAACTGAAAATGAGATGGTAATCCCTCCTCAGGGGTATTGTAAAAATTGACATCCTTCAGAGCCTACTTTCCATCTAATTGTTTCTTCAGCAACATGTCTCTTAAAAGATGGACCCCTTCCATCTTGTAGTGTCTGTACACCAGGAATCAGTTAAAGTCCCCTAGGTTTGATTGTGGGGATAAAGGAGTTATGAAAGAAGGAAGACCAATCATATTGAGAAAGGGTCTATCCCCTTAAAAAGGAGGCCCAAGCACCTCAAAAGGGAATGGTGTCCTATGCGGCACTAAAAGGAGAGTTGTCCGATGAGGCACAATGGAGGAATGGTGTCCTTGCGGCATGAAAAAGAGAGGTGTCCGATGAGGCACAATGGAGGAATGGATCTCCTATGTGTCACAAAGAAAGAAAGGTGTCTGATGTGGCGCAATGGAGGAATGGTGTCCTGTGCGGCACAAAAAAGAGAGGTTTCTGATGTGGCACAATGGAGATGGGTGTTCTGAGCGACATGTAAGACGTATGATCTAGGATCACCCTGTCCTCAAACCATGATTCTTCGCTTAGAGCTCTCGCTTTAACCCTCTGGGAGCTCGATAATGTAATGGCCCCAGAAATATTGCTTGAATAGAAGAGGAAAGGAAACTTAGGAGCCTGGCTAGCTCTCTCAAGGTTATAGAGTCCTGTCTCAACACGAATCTTATCTCCTTTTAAATCTTGGTAATTTTCTTCCCTGGCAACAGAAGAAGGGTCTTTATTGTGTCTATTGTAAACCCCAAACTTCTAGTGACCTGGAAGGTACCTGAATGGACTACTCCTTGTTTATTATAAAACCCAAACTCTCTTGAAGATTTATCACCAATTCCAGGTACTTTAAAATCTGAGAATGATATTGGGACATTATGAGAAAATCGTCTAGATAAACAATTAACTGTATCCCCCTCCCTCTCAGAAAGGATGCAGCCACTCTCATTATCTTGGTGAAAGACCAAGGAGCCGAGGATAGCCCTAAGGGAAGTGCCTGAAATTGAAAAAGACAGTGATTCAATATGAACTGGAGGTAACCTTGAGACTCCATGGCCATGGGAATTCTGAAGAAGGCATCCTTCAGGTCCAACTTCACGAGCCAGTCTTTTAAATACGGCACCACACAGATAAGTATCTCCAATTTTGTATATGTAATATCTTTATATTGTTGTCTTTCTTTTAGTTATTGTATACAGGTTTCCAATTTACGGAAACCTTCTCCCTTATTCATGGCCATAGTGTCTTTGGTTTTCTATTATCAATTGTAAAAGCTTAGTGCTAGGTTATTTTAATATTGGGCAAAGCGTACACGGTTCTTACCCCTGCCGAGGGATTAATTAATCATTCAAACAGTTTTTCTGGTTTGGTTAAGTGCTTTTACCCCAAAAAAAAAAATATATATATATAGATCTCTCTCTCTCTGTCTCTGTCTCTGCCTCTGTCTCTGTCTCTCTCTCTCTCTCTCTATATATATATATATATATATATATATATATATATATATATATCCAAACGCCAATGGGTGCCTGTAAAGGAAGGGCCCACAGCAGGTAAGTGTAGCTTGAATTCTTTATTGGGAGTTGCCGCATTCAGGAGAAAACTGCTGTCACTCAAATCGCCTTAAAGTCCGACGCGTTTCATGCTCACCGCATTTCTTCAGGAACTGAGGCTTTTAACTGCTGGATGGCAAAACGATATTTGAGCACCTGTGTTCAATTCAAGTCCCCGCCTCTGTGGGCGTGGCCACACCTATGGCCTTCTGGTACTTGTGGTGTCCTTATCCTACCCCAGTGGGTCGTGTGCCATCTGTAGTTTGTTCAAATAAATTATTCCAAGTGGATTGCGGCATACAGCTCACTCCTCAAACCGGCACCTCAGCACCCCCAACTCCGCTCCTGCTCCGTATGCCGTCATGCGTTTTAGCACAACCGCCGGTCTGTGAACACAGCGGGACACCTTCCGCGGCTCAGGCAGGCCGCTAAAATCCAAACGCCAAAGGGTGCCTGTAAAGGAAGGGCCCACAGCAGGTAAGTGTAGCTTGAATTCTTTATTGGGAGTTGCCGCATTCAGGAGAAAACTGCTGTCACTCAAATCGCCTTAAAGTCCGACGCGTTTCATGCTCACCGCATTTCTTCAGCAACTGAGGCTTTTAACTGCTGGATGGCAAAACGATATTTGAGCACCTGTGTTCAATTCAAGTCCCCGCCTCTGTGGGCGTGGCCACACCTATGGCCTTCTGGTACTTGTGGTGTCCTTATACTACCCAGTGGGTCGTGTGCCATCTGCAGTTTGTTCAAATCAATTATTCCAAGTGGATTGCGGCACACATCTCACTCCTCAAACTGGCACCTCAGCACCCCCAACTCCGCTCCTGCTCCGTATGCCGTCATGCTGTTTAGCACAACCGCCGGTCTGTGAACACAGCAGGACACCTTCCGCGGCTCAGGCAGGCCGCTAAAATCCAAACGCCAAAGGGTGCCTGTAAAGGAATGGCCCACAGCAGGTAAGTGTAGCTTGAATTCTTTATTGGGAGTTGCCGCATTCAGGAGAAAACTGCTGTCACTCAAATCGCCTTAAAGTCCGACGCGTTTCATGCTCACCGCATTTCTTCAGGAACTGAGGCTTTTAACTGCTGGATGGCAAAACGATATTTGAGCACCTGTGTTCAATTCAAGTCCCCGCCTCTGTGGGCGTGGCCACACCTATGGCCTTCTGGTACTTGTGGTGTCCTTATCCTACCCCAGTGGGTCATGTGCCATCTGCAGTTTGTTCAAATCAATTATTCCAAGTGGATTGCGGCATACAGCTCACTCCTCAAACCGGCACCTCAGCACCCCCAACTGCGCTCCTGCTCCGTATGCAGTCATGCTGTTTAGCACAATCGCCGGTCTGTGAACACAGCAGGACACCTTCCGCGGCTCAGGCAGGCCGCTAAAATCCAAACGCCAAAGGGTGCCTGTAAAGGAAGGGCCCACAGCATGTAAGTGTAGCTTGAATTCTTTATTGGGAGTTGCCGCATTCAGGAGAAAACTGTTGTCACTCAAATCACCTTAAAGTCCGACGCGTTTCATGCTCACCGCATTTCTTCAGGAACTGAGGCTTTTAACTGCTGGATGGCAAAACGATATTTGATACCTTCGCAAAACATTACTGTAAACTGATCGAACACATGTCGGATGTGGTTTTACAGGACTAACAACATGCATAACGGTAGCCTCCGGTCTTGTAATTAAATAGTGATTCTCCAAGTTAAATGCCAAGAGAATCTGGATTTGATTAACCCCTTCGCTGCTAGGCCTTTCCCCCCCCCTGTGCTAAGCCTTTTTTTGGCTATTTGGGGTAGTTTGCGCTTAGGCCCCTGTAACTTTTTGACCACATAAGGTATCCACGCCAAATTCGCGTCCTTTTCTTTCAACATCATGGGGATTCTAAAGGTACCCAGGGTTTGTGGATTCCCCTGAAGGGGACCCAGAAATTAGCCAAAATACAGCTAAATTTAGTTTTTGGGGGAAAAATGGGGGAAAAAGTGCTGCAAATGAAAGCGTCTGGTTTTTTCCCTGAAAACGGTATCAACAAAGGGTTTGTGGGGCTGAAATCACCATTCTCCAAGCTTTTAGGGACTGACAGACTTTTGTCAGAAAACCAACATTTTTTACACAGTTTTGGCATTTTACTGGGATATAGCCTATTTTTGCTATTTTTTGTGCTTTCAACCTTCTTCCAGTTAATGGTAGAAATGGGTATGAAAGCAATAATGGATCCTGGAAAGATATACATTTTAGAAATGTAGACAGAATTCTGAATTCATCAAGGGGTCATTTCTGTAGATCCTTCAAGGTTTCTTTATAGAAACTAACAGTTAAATATAGGAAAAATTGAAAATTAGTTGAAAAAAACAGCCATTTGTGCCAACATTTTCACCTGTAACTTCTTCTAATTGTGACAGCTGTTTGAAAGCAATATATCGTTACATCCACTGGACCTTTCTGGTTGTGGGATATATAGGACTTGTAGGTTCACCAAGAACCCGACGAACCCAGAGCCAATAACTGAGCAGCGTCTTGCAATGGTTTTTCATTATGTACCGGGTATATAGCAATTAATTTGGGAAAATATATACATGGAAAAATCGGTATGAAAGACACCTATGTATTTCTGAAATTGGAACAAAATATAGAGTTTAGAAACAGTAGATATTTGCACATTTTCGAAATTGTGTGTACCCATAATAGCATGAGTATTATAGGTCATTTTTCAAAATGACTTCTTTTTTACACATTGTCTTTCATTTGGAAGGCAGAAACGTATCAAAAGTCAATAGGTAAAAACAGTTGCTCTGTAATTCTGTCTTACCCTAAGTCTCCCGATAAAAATGGTACCTCACTTGTGTGGGTAGGCCTAGTGCACGCGACAGGAAACAGCCCAAAACGCAACGTGGACACACTTTATTTTTACAGTGAAAACTGACCCTTTTTTTGCAAAGTGCCTAGCTGTAGATTTTGGACCCTAGCTCTGCCGTGGATCCCCCAAAGTTTCCCTACCCAGAATCCCCTGCAAACCTCAAATTTAGCTGAAAAAAACTAATTCTCCACATATTTTTGTGTGGAATCACCGTGCCGGCACAAATGTCCTACCCCCACAGCGTTCTCCTTAGTGTCCCGAGTAAAATGATACCTCACTTGTGTAGGTGTCCAATGCAGAATTGGCTAAAAACGTATTTAAAAAAAAATGTAGCGCTTAGAATTCTCGGTGCTATACCATTAATCCCTATGTTTTGGGCTCTCCCCAGTCACAGTCCCTTGCCCCACCCACACAAGTGAGGTATCAATTTACTCGGGAGACTGAGGGGAACGATGTGGGGTAGGACATTTGTGCCGGCACGTTGATTCCACCCAGAAATATGTGGAAAATGTGTTTTTTTCAGCTAAATTTGAGGTTTGCAGGGCATTCTGGGTAGGAAAACGTTGGGGGATCCACGCAAGCCATACCTCGCTGGACTCCCCCGGATGTCTAGTTTTCAGAAATGTGTGGGTTTAGTAGTTTCCCAAGATGGCCGCCTAGCCCGGGGCCAAAAACCCAGGTGACCCCCCTTGCAAAACCAGGTTGTTTTGTGATAGGTCCTTTTGATGTCTCCTCAATACGTTTTGGGCCCTTGCCTCTCGTGGGTACTTGACCGACCCACGCGAGCGAGGTATCATTTTTATCGGGAGACCTGGGGGAACGCTGGGTGGTAGGAAATTTGTGGATCCACGTAGATTCCAGAACTTTTCCACACAGAAATTTGAGAAAAAAGGGATTTTTCAGCTAAATGTGAGGTTTGCAGGGGATTCTGGGTAGGAAAACGTTGGGGGACCCACGCAAGCCATACCTTCCTGGACTCCCCCGGATGTCTAGTTTTCAGAAATGTGTGGGTTTTGAAGTTTCCTAAGATGGCCGCCGGGGCCACAAACCCAGGTGACTCCCCTTACAAAACCAGGTGGTTTTGTGATAGGTCATTTTGATGTCTCCTCAATAAGTTTTGGGCCCTTGCCTGTGGCAGGTACTTGACCCACCCATGCGAGTGAGGTACCCTTTTTATCGGGAGACCTGGGGGAATGCTCGGTGGTAGGAAATTTGTGGATCCACGTAGATTCCAGAACTTTCCCACACAGAAATTTGTGAAAAATGTGGGGGCATATTACCAAGGATTTGCGATAATTATCGCAAAGCGCGATTAGTGCTGTTTTTTTTATCGCCGGCTATCGCTGGATTTCATCGCGGAGATAACGCATTATTATCAACGCTTATCTCCAAGGCGATAAAAAATCCAGCGATAGCGGCGAAACCCAGCAATAGCGCGAGTAATCCAGCGATAAATTCACTGCGCTAATGAAAAGCTTGCTAATAGGCCGGTGAGGACTTAACCTTACAATCTACCTCCCATTGACAAGATGGTTAAGTCAAGTTTTTAGCAGGTGTTAAATTCCAGCGCTAATTGCGGTTAGCATAACTTTTTTTATCGCTTCGCGGTTCGGGGGCCGCGTTGATAATAGGGCGAAGTTGTGTCTGCGAGTGTTTCCATGACGTGTTAGTCAGGAACGCCTACTTTGCATTTCATTAGCGATATATATCGCTGACATGCAAAGCGGCACCAAAACAGTCGCTTTCGCCATAAAGCTGTCACTAACAGCTCTTAGCAACAGCTTGCTAATAGGGTGATAGAAATATCGCTGCTTTAGCGGCAAAAAGTGACGCTAAAGCGGCGATACCGCCCTTGCTAATATGCCCCATGCCCCGTGATATTTTCATCAAAATATGAGGTTTGCTGGGGATTCTGTGTGGGGAAACGTTGGGGGATCCAAGCAAGCCATACCTCCCTGGACTCTCCTGGGTCTCCAGTTTTCAGAAATGTGTGGGTTTGGTAGGTTTCTCTGGATGGCTGCCGACCCCGGGAACAAAAACGCAGATGCCCCCTATGTATCAGAAAATGACCTGGTTTTGCAAGGGGGGTCACATGAGTTTTTGGTCCCGGGCTTGGCGGCCATCTAGGGAAACCTACCAAACCCACACATTTCTGAAAACTAGAGACCCGGGGAGTTCAGGAAGGTATGGCTTGAGTGGATCCCCCAACATTTATCTACCCAGAATCCCCTGCAAACCTCAAATTTTTATGAAAAAATCACTTTTTTCTCAACTTTCTGTGTAGGAAAGTTGTAGGATCACTGGGTTGACACAAATTTCCTACCACCCAGCGTTCCCCCAGTTCTCCCAATAAAAATGGTACCTCCCTCGCATGGGTGGGTCAAGTACCTGCAACAGTCAAGGGTCCAAAACATATTGAGGAGACATCAAAAAGACCTATCACAAAACAACCTGGTTTTGCAAGGGGGGTCACCTGGGTTTTTGACCCCAGGCTCGGCGGCCATCTTGGGAAACTACCAAACCCACACATTTATGAAAACTAGACACCCAGGGGAGTCCAGCGAGGTATGGCTTGCATGGGTCCCCAAACGTTTTCCTACCCAGAATCCCCTGCAAACCTCAAATTTAGCTGAAAAAAATCACTTTTTTCTCAAATTTCTGTGTGGGAAAGTTCTGGAATCTACGTGGATCCACAAATTTCCTACCACCCAGTGTTCCTCCAGGTCTCCCGATAAAAATGATACCTCAGTCGCGTGGGTGGGTCAAGTACCCGCGACAGGCAAGGGCCCAAAACCTATTGAGGAGACATCAAAATGACCTATCACAAAACAACCTGGTTTTGCAAGAGGTCACCTGGGTTTTGGCCCCAGGCTCGGCGGCCATCTTGGGAAACTACCAAACCCACACATTTATGAAAACTAGACACCCAGGGGAGTCCAGCGAGGTATGGCTTGCATGGGTCCCCAAACGTTTTCCTACCCAGAATCCCCTGCAAACCTCAAATTTAGCTGAAAAAAATCACTTTTTTCTCAAATTTCTGTGTGGGAAAGTTCTGGAATCTACGTGGATCCACAAATTTCCTACCACCCAGTGTTCCTCCAGGTCTCCCGATAAAAATGATACCTCAGTCGCGTGGGTGGGTCAAGTACCCGCGACAGGCAAGGGCCCAAAACCTATTGAGGAGACATCAAAATGACCTATCACAAAACAACCTGGTTTTGCAAGGGGGGTCACCTGGGTTTTTGGCCCCGGGCTCGGCGGCCATCTTGAGAAACTACCAAACCCACACATTTCTGAAAACTAGACACCCGGGGGAGTCCAGCAAGGTATGGCTTGCGTGGATCCCCCAACATTTTCCTACCCAGAATGCCCTGCAAACCTCAAATTTAGCTGAAAAAAACACATTTTCCACATATTTTTGGGTGGAATCACCATGCCGGCACAAAAGTCCTACCCCACAGCATTCCCCTCAGTCTCCCGAGTAAAATGATACCTCACTTGTGTGGGTGGGGCAAGGGCCTGTGACTGGGAAGAGCCCAAAACATAGGAATTAAGGGTATAGCACTGAGAATTCTAAGCGCTACATTTTAAAAAAAATACATTTTTAGCCAATTCTGCATTGGACACCCACACAAGTGAGGTATCATTTTACTCGGGACACTAAGGACAACGCTGTGGGGTAGGACTTTTGTGCCGGCATGGGGATTCCACTTAAACATATGTGGAAAATGTGTTTTTTTCAGCTAAATTTGAGGTTTGCAGGGGATTCTATGTAGGGAAACTTTGGAGGATCCACGCAAGCCATACCTCATTGGACTCCCCAGGGTGTCTAGTTTTCAGAAATGTGTGGGTTTGGTAGGTTTCCCTAGATGGGGGCGAGCCAGGGCCAAAACCCCAGGTGCCCCCAAAACCAGCTAGTTTTGCTATAGGTAATTTTGAAGTCTCCACAGTACGATTTGGGCCATTTCCTGTTGCAGCCACTATGCCTACCCACACAAGTGAGGTACCATTTTTATCGAGAGACCTGGGGGAATGATGGCTGGTAGGAAATTTGTGTCTGCCCCGTGATCCTACAACTTTCCCACACAGAAATGTGTGAAAAATTTGATTTTTTCAGCAAAATTTGAGGTTTGCAGGGGATTCTGGGTAGAGAAACGTTGGAGGAGCCACGCAAGCCATACCTTCCTGGACTCCCCCGGGTGTCTAGTTTTCAGAAATGTGTGGGTTTGGTAGGTTTCCCTTGATGGCCGCCGAGCCCGGGGCCAAAAACTCATGGGACCCCCCTTGCAAAACCAGGTTGTTTTATGATAGGTAATTTTTATGTCGCCTCAATAGGTATTGGGCCCTTGCCTGTTGCAGGTACTTGACCCACCCACGTGAGTGAGGTACCAATTTTATTGAGGGACCTGGGGGAACGCTGGGTGGTAGGAAATTTGTGGATCCCTGCAGATTCCAGAACTTTCCACCACAGACATGTGAGGAAAATGTGTTTTTTTTTACAAAGTTTGAGGTTTGCAAGGGATTCTGCGTAACAGTACCTGGTGAGAGCCAGACAAGTCACCCCATCCTGGATTTCCCTGGGTGTCTTGTTTTTAAAAATGTATAGGTTTGCTAGGTTTCCCTAGGTGCCGACAGAGCTAGGGTTCAAAATCTGCAGTTAGGCACTTTGCAAAAAAGGGTCAGTTTTCACTGTGAAAATGTGGTGTGTCCACGTTGCGTTTTGGGCCGTTTCCTGTCGCGGGCACTAGGCCTACCCACACAAGTAAGGTACCATTTTTCTTGGAAGACTTTGGGGAATGCGTGGTGGGTGGAATTTTGTGGATCCAAGCAGATTCCAGAACTTTCCACCACAGAAATGTGAGGAAAATGTGGGGTTTTTTCAAAAGTTTGAAGTTTGCAAGGGATTCTGTGTAACAGAACCTGGTGAGAGCCATTCAAGTCACCCCATCCTGGATTCCCCTGGGTGTCTTGTTTTTAAAAATGTATAGGTTTGCTAGGTTTCCCTAGGTGCCGGCAGATCTAGGGTTCAAAATCTACAGCTAGGCACTTTGCAAAAAAAGGGTCAGTTTTCACTGTGAATATGTGGTGTGTCCATGTAGCGTTTTGGGCCGTTTCCTGTCGCGGGCACTAGGCCTACCCACACAAGTGAGATACCATTTTTCTCATAAGACTTTGGAGAATGCGGGCTCGGTGGAATTTTGTGGATCCACGCAGATTCCAGAACTTTCCACCACAGAAATATGAGGAAAATGTGTTTTTTTTTACAAAGTTTGAGGTTTGCAAGGGATTCTGTGTAGGGAAACGTTGGGGGATCCAAGCAAGCCATACCTCCCTGGACTCTCCTGGGTCTCCAGTTTTCAAAAATGTGTGGGTTTGGTAGGTTTCTCTAGATGGCTGCCGACCCCGGGACCAAAAACGCAGATGCCCCCTATGTATCAGAAAATGACCTGGTTTTGCAAGGGGGGTCACCTGGGTTTTTGACCCCAGGCTCGGCGGCCATCTTGGGAAACTACCAAACCCACACATTTATGAAAACTAGATACCCGGGGGAGTCCAGCGAGGTATGGATTGCATGTGTCCCCGAACGTTTTCCTACCCAGAATCCCCTGCAAACCTCAAATTTAGCAGAAAAAATCACTTTGTTCTCAAATTTCTGTGTGCGAAAGTTCTGGAATCTACGTGGATCCACAAATTTCCTACCACCCAGTGTTCCCCCAGGTCTCCCAATAAAAATGATACCTCACTCGCGTGGGTGGGTCAAGTACCCGCGACATGCAAGGGCCCAAATCCTATTGAGGAGACATCAAAATGACCTATCACAAAACAACCTGGTTTTGCAAGGGGGTCACCTGGGTTTTGGCCCCGGGCTCGGCGGCCATCTTGGGAAACTACCAAACCCACACATTTCTGAAAACAAGACACCCAGGGAGTCCAGCGAGGTATGGCTTGCATGGATCCCCCAACATTTTCCTACCCAGAATGCCCTGCAAACCTCAAATTTAGCTGAAAAAAACACATTTTCCACATATTTTTGAGTGGAATCACCATGCCGGTACAAATGTCCTACCCCACAGCGTTCCCCTCAGTCTCCCGAGTAAAATGATACCTCACTTGTGTGGGTGGGGCAAGGGCCTGTGACTGGGAAGAGCCCAAAACATAGGAATTAAGGGTATAGCACTGAGAATTCTAAGCGCTACATTTTAAAAAAAATACATTTTTAGCCAATTCTGCATTGGACACCCACACAAGTGAGGTATCATTTTACTCGGGACACTAAGGACAACGCTGTGGGGTAGGACATTTGTGCCGGCACGGGGATTCCACTTAAACATATGTGGAAAATGTGTTTTTTTCAGCTAAATTTGAGGTTTGCAGGGGATTCTATGTAGGGAAACTTTGGAGGATCCACGCAAGCCATACCTCATTGGACTCCCCAGGGTGTCTAGTTTTCAGAAATGTGTGGGTTTGGTAGGTTTCCCTAGATGGGGGCGAGCCAGGGCCAAAACCCCAGGTGCCCCCCCAAAACCAGCTAGTTTTGCTATAGGTAATTTTGAAGTCTCCACAGTACGATTTGGGCCATTTCCTGTTGCAGCCACTATGCCTACCCACACAAGTGAGGTACCATTTTTATCGAGAGACCTGGGGGAATGCTGGGTGGTAGGAAATTTGTGTCTGCCCCGTGATCCTACAACTTTCCCACACAGAAATGTGTGAAAAATTTGATTTTTTTAGCAAAATTTGAGGTTTGCAGGGGATTCTGGGTAGGGAAACGTTGGAGGATCCATGCAAGCCATACCTTCCTGGACTCCCCCGGGTGTCTAGTTTTCAGAAATGTGTGGGTTTGTGTAGGTTTCCCTTGATGGCCGCCGAGCCCGGGGCCAAAAACTCATGGGACCCCCCTTGCAAAACCAGGTTGTTTTATGATAGGTAATTTTTATGTCGCCTCAATAGGTATTGGGCCCTTGCCTGTTGCAGGTACTTGACCCACCCACGTGAGTGAGGTACCAATTTTATTGAGGGACCTGGGGGAACGCTGGGTGGTAGGAAATTTGTGGATCCCTGCAGATTCCAGAACTTTCCACCACAGACATGTGAGGAAAATGTGTTTTTTTTTTTACAAAGTTTGAGGTTTGCAAGGGATTCTGCGTAACAGTACCTGGTGAGAGCCAGACAAGTCACCCCATCCTGGATTTCCCTGGGTGTCTTGTTTTTAAAAATGTATAGGTTTGCTAGGTTTCCCTAGGTGCCGACAGAGCTAGGGTTCAAAATCTGCAGTTAGGCACTTTGCAAAAAAAGGGTCAGTTTTCACTTTGAAAATGTGGTGTGTCCACGTTGCGTTTTGGGCCGTTTCCTGTCGCGGGCAGTAGGCCTACCCACACAAGTAAGGTACCATTTTTCTTGGAAGACTTTGGGGAATGCGTGGTGGGTGGAATTTTGTGGATCCAAGCAGATTCCAAAACTTTCCACCACAGAAATGTGAGGAAAATGTGTTTTTTTTTCAAAAGTTTGAAGTTTGCAAGGGATTCTGTGTAACAGAACCTGGTGAGAGCCATTCAAGTCACCCCATCCTGGATTCCCCTGGGTGTCTTGTTTTTAAAAATGTATAGATTTGCTAGGTTTCCCTAGGTGCCGGCAGATCTAGGGTTCAAAATCTACAGCTAGGCACTTTGCAAAAAAAGGGTCAGTTTTCACTGTGAATATGTGGTGTGTCCATGTAGCGTTTTGGGCCGTTTCCTGTCGCGGGCACTAGGCCTACCCACACAAGTGAGATACCATTTTTCTCATAAGACTTTGGAGAATGCGGGCTGGGTGGAATTTTGTGGATCCACGCAGATTCCAGAACTTTCCACCACAGAAATATGAGGAAAATGTGTTTTTTTTTACAAAGTTTGAGGTTTGCAAGGGATTCTGTGTAGGGAAACGTTGGGGGATCCAAGCAAGCCATACCTCCCTGGACTCTCCTGGGTCTCCAGTTTTCAAAAATGTGTGGGTTTGGTAGGTTTCTCTAGATGGCTGCTGACCCCGGGACCAAAAACGCAGATGTCCCCTATGTATCAGAAAATGACCTGGTTTTGCAAGGGGGGTCACCTGGGTTTTTGACCCCAGGCTCGGCGGCCATCTTGGGAAACTACCAAACCCACACATTTATGAAAACTAGATACCCGGGGAGTCCAGCGAGGTATGGATTGCATGGGTCCCGAACGTTTCCTACCCAGAATCCCTGCAAACCTCAAATTTAGCTGAAAAAATCACTTTGTTCTCAAATTTCTGTGTGCAAAAGTTCTGGAATCTACGTGGATACACAAATTTCCTACCACCCAGTGTTCCCCAGGTCTCCCAATAAAAATGATACCTCACTCGCGTGGGTGGGTCAAGTACCCGCGACATGCAAGGGCCCAAATCCTATTGAGGAGACATCAAAATGACCTATCACAAAACAACCTGGTTTTGCAAGGGGGTCACCTGGGTTTTGGCCCCGGGCTCGGCGGCCATCTTGGGAAACTACCAAACCCACACATTTCTGAAAACTAGACACCCGGGGAGTCCAGCGAGTATGGCTTGTGTGGATCCCCCAACATTTTCCTACCCAGAATGCCCTGCAAACCTCAAATTTAGCTGAAAAAAACACATTTTCCACATATTTTTGGGTGGAATCACCGTGCAGGCACAAATGTCCTACCCCACAGCGTTGCCCTCAGTCTCCCGAGTAAAATGATACCTCACTTGTGTGGGTGGGGCAAGGGCCTGTGACTGGGAAGAGTCCAAAACATAGGGATTAAGGGTATAGCACCGAGAATTCTAAGCGCTACATTTTAAAAAAAAATACATTTTTAGCCAATTCTGCATTGGACACCCACACAAGTGAGGTATCATTTTACTCGGGACACTAAGGGCAACGCTGTGGGGTAGGACATTTGTGCCGGCACGGTGATTCCACTCAAACATATGTGGAAAATGTGTTTTTTTCAGCTAAATTTGAGGTTTGCAGGGGATTCTAGGTAGGGAAACTTTGGGGGATCCACACAAGCCATACCTCATTGGACTCCCCAGGGTGTCTAGTTTTCAGAAATGTGTGGGTTTGGTAGAATTCCCTAGGTGGGGGCGAGCCTAGGGCCAAAACTCCAGGTGCCCCCTCCAAAACCAGCTAGTTTTGTTATAGGTAATTTTGAAGTCTCCACAGTACGATTTGGGCCATTTCCTGTTGCAGCCACTATGCCTACCCACACAAGTGAGGTACCATTTTTATCGAGAGACCTGGGGGAATGCTGGGTGGTAGGAAATTTGTGTCTGCCCCATGATTCTACAACTTTCCCACACAGAAATGTGTGAAAAATTAGATTTTTTCAGCAAAATTTGAGGTTTGCAGGGGATTCTGGGTAGGGAAACGTTGGAGGATCCACGCAAGCCATACCTTCCTGGACTCCCCCGGGTGTCTAGTTTTCAGAAATGTGTGGGTTTGGTAGGTTTCCCTAGATGGCCGCCGAGCCCGGGGCCAAAAACTCATGGGACCCCCTTTGCAAAACCAGGTTGTTTTACGATAGGTCATTTTTATTTCGCCTCAATTGGTATTGGGCCCTTGCCTGTTGCGGGTACTTGACCCACCCACGTGAGTGAGGTACCAATTTTATTGAGGGACCTGGGGGAATGCTGGGTGGTAGGAAATTTGTGGATCCCGGCAGATTCCAGAACTTTCCACCACAGAAATGTGAGGAAAATGTGTTCTTTTTTTTACAAAGTTTGAGGTTTGCAAGGGATTCTGCGTAACAGTACCTGGTGAGAGCCAGACAAGTCACCCCATCCTGGATTTCCCTGGGTGTCTTGTTTTTAAAAAAGTATAGGTTTGCTAGGTTTCCCTAGGTGCCGACAGAGCTAGGGTTCAAAATTTACAGCTTGGCACTTTGCAAAAAAAGGGTCAGTTTTCACCGTGAAAATGTGGTGTGTCCACGTTGCGTTTTGGGCCGTTTCCTGTTGCGGGCACTAGGCCTACCCACACAAGTGAGGTACCATTTTTCTTGGAAGACTTTGGGGAATGCAAGGTGGGTGGAATTTTGTGGATCCACGCAGATTCCAGAACGTTCCACCACAGAAATGTGAGGAAAATATGTTTTTTTCAAAGTTTGAAGTTTGCAAGGGATTCTGTGTAACAGAACCTGGTGAGAGCCAGTCAAGTCACCCCATCCTGCATTCCCCTGGGTGTCTTGTTTTTAAAAATGTATAGGTTTTCTAGGTTTCCCTAGGTGCCGGCAGATCTAGGGTTCAAAATCTACAGCTAGGCACTTTGCAAAAAAAGCGTCAGTTTTCACTGTGAAAATGTGGTGTCCACGTTGCGTTTTGGGCCGTTTCCTGTCGCGGGCACTAGGCCTACCCACACAAGTAAGGTACCATTTTTCTTGGAAGACTTTGGGGAATGCGTGGTGGGTGGAATTTTGTGGATCCAAGCAGATTCCAGAACTTTCCACCACAGAAATGTGAGGAAAATGTGGGGTTTTTCAAAAGTTTGAAGTTTGCAAGGGATTCTGTGTAACAGAACCTGGTGAGAGCCATTCAAGTCACCCCATCCTGGATTCCCCTGGGTGTCTTGTTTTTAAAAATGTATAGGTTTGCTAGGTTTCCCTAGGTGCCGGCAGATCTAGGGTTCAAAATCTACAGCTAGGCACTTTGCAAAAAAAGGGTCAGTTTTCACTGTGAATATGTGGTGTGTCCATGTAGCGTTTTGGGCCGTTTCCTGTCGCGGGCACTAGGCCTACCCACACAAGTGAGATACCATTTTTCTCATAAGACTTTGGAGAATGCGGGCTGGGTGGAATTTTGTGGATCCACGCAGATTCCAGAACTTTCCACCACAGAAATATGAGGAAAATGTGTTTTTTTTTACAAAGTTTGAGGTTTGCAAGGGATTCTGTGTAGGATACCTCCCTGGACTCTCCTGGGTCTCCAGTTTTCAAAAATGTGTGGGTTTGGTAGGTTTCTCTAGATGGCTGCTGACCCCGGGACCAAAAACGCAGATGTCCCCTATGTATCAGAAAATGACCTGGTTTTGCAAGGGGGTCACCTGGGTTTTGACCCCAGGCTCGGCGGCCATCTTGGGAAACTACCAAACCCACACATTTATGAAAACTAGATACCCGGGGGAGTCCAGCGAGGTATGGATTGCATGGGTCCCCGAACGTTTTCCTACCCAGAATCCCCTGCAAACCTCAAATTTAGCTGAAAAAATCACTTTGTTCTCAAATTTCTGTGTGCAAAAGTTCTGGAATCTACGTGGATACACAAATTTCCTACCACCCAGTGTTCCCCCAGGTCTCCCAATAAAAATGATACCTCACTCGCGTGGGTGGGTCAAGTACCCGCGACATGCAAGGGCCCAAATCCTATTGAGGAGACATCAAAATGACCTATCACAAAACAACCTGGTTTTGCAAGGGGGGTCACCTGGGTTTTTGGCCCCGGGCTCGGCGGCCATCTTGGGAAACTACCAAACCCACACATTTCTGAAAACTAGACACCCGGGGGAGTCCAGCGAGGTATGGCTTGTGTGGATCCCCCAACATTTTCCTACCCAGAATGCCCTGCAAACCTCAAATTTAGCTGAAAAAAACACATTTTCCACATATTTTTGGGTGGAATCACCGTGCAGGCACAAATGTCCTACCCCACAGCGTTGCCCTCAGTCTCCCGAGTAAAATGATACCTCACTTGTGTGGGTGGGGCAAGGGCCTGTGACTGGGAAGAGTCCAAAACATAGGGATTAAGGGTATAGCACCGAGAATTCTAAGCGCTACATTTTTAAAAAATACATTTTTAGCCAATTCTGCATTGGACACCCACACAAGTGAGGTATCATTTTACTCGGGACACTAAGGGCAACGCTGTGGGGTAGGACATTTGTGCCGGCACGGTGATTCCACTCAAACATATGTGGAAAATGTGTTTTTTTCAGCTAAATTTGAGGTTTGCAGGGGATTCTAGGTAGGGAAACTTTGGGGGATCCACACAAGCCATACCTCATTGGACTCCCCAGGGTGTCTAGTTTTCAGAAATGTGTGGGTTTGGTAGAATTCCCTAGGTGGGGGCGAGCCTAGGGCCAAAACTCCAGGTGCCCCCTCCAAAACCAGCTAGTTTTGTTATAGGTAATTTTGAAGTCTCCACAGTACGATTTGGGCCATTTCCTGTTGCAGCCACTATGCCTACCCACACAAGTGAGGTACCATTTTTATCGAGAGACCTGGGGAATGCTGGGTGGTAGGAAATTTGTGTCTGCCCCATGATTCTACAACTTTCCCACACAGAAATGTGTGAAAAATTAGATTTTTTCAGCAAAATTTGAGGTTTGCAGGGGATTCTGGGTAGGGAAACGTTGGAGGATCCACGCAAGCCATACCTTCCTGGACTCCCCCGGGTGTCTAGTTTTCAGAAATGTGTGGGTTTCGTAGGTTTCCCTAGATGGCCGCCGAGCCCGGGGCCAAAAACTCATGGGACCCCCTTTGCAAAACCAGGTTGTTTTACGATAGGTCATTTTTATTTCGCCTCAATTGGTATTGGGCCCTTGCCTGTTGCGGGTACTTGACCCACCCACATGAGTGAGGTACCAATTTTATTGAGGGACCTGGGGAATGCTGGGTGGTAGGAAATTTGTGGATCCCGGCAGATTCCAGAACTTTCCACCACAGAAATGTGAGGAAAATGTGTTCTTTTTTTACAAAGTTTGAGGTTTGCAAGGGATTCTGCGTAACAGTACCTGGTGAGAGCCAGACAAGTCACCCCATCCTGGATTTCCCTGGGTGTCTTGTTTTTAAAAAGTATAGGTTTGCTAGGTTTCCCTAGGTGCCGACAGAGCTAGGGTTCAAAATCTACAGCTTGGCACTTTGCAAAAAAAGGGTCAGTTTTCACCGTGAAAATGTGGTGTGTCCACGTTGCGTTTTGGGCCGTTTCCTGTTGCGGGCACTAGGCCTACCCACACAAGTGAGGTACCATTTTTCTTGGAAGACTTTGGGGAATGCAAGGTGGGTGGAATTTTGTGGATCCACGCAGATTCCAGAACGTTCCACCACAGAAATGTGAGGAAAATATGTTTTTTTTTCAAAGTTTGAAGTTTGCAAGGGATTCTGTGTAACAGAACCTGGTGAGAGCCAGTCAAGTCACCCCATCCTGCATTCCCCTGGGTGTCTTGTTTTTAAAAATGTATAGGTTTTCTAGGTTTCCCTAGGTGCCGGCAGATCTAGGGTTCAAAATCTACAGCTAGGCACTTTGCAAAAAAAGCGTCAGTTTTCACTGTGAAAATGTGGTGTCCACGTTGCGTTTTGGGCCGTTTCCTGTCACGGGCACTAAGCCTACCCACACAAGTGAGGTTAGGTACCATCTTTCTTGGAAGACTTTGGGGAATGCGGGGTCGGTGGAATTTTGTGGATCCACGCAGATTCCAGAACTTTCGACCACAAAAATGTGAGGAAAATGTGGGTTTTTTTGACAAAGTTTGAGGTTTGCAAGGGATTCTGGGTAACAGAACCTGGAGAGAGCCAGACAAGTCACCCCATCCTGCATTCCCCTGGGTGTCTAGGTTTAAAAAATGTATAGGTTTGCTAGGTTTGCCTAGGTGCCGGCAGAGCTAGGGTTCAAAATCTACAGCTAGTCACTTTGCAAAAAAAGGGTCAGTTTTAACCCTGGGCGTAGTTCGCGTAGTCGTGCTACGCGAAGCTACGCGAAGACGTCGGTGTGCTACGCGAGCTACGCGTAGCAACGCGAGCGTGCGTAGCTGCTTGTCGCACGTTCGCGATGCGTTTTTCTTCTTCGGGAATGCGTTGTGCGTGTTCGGGACGCTGTTTGCGTGCTCGGGGCGCGAACTTACCCATGCGGTCCCCTATGGGCGCGGCCATTTTGTTTTCACTTGTCCCGCCCGTTCGCGATCCCTTATTTCCTGTTCCGGGTCGCGTATAGCGTGCTCGCGATGCGCATTCAATGTTCGGGAACGCGTTGTACGTGTTCGCGACGTTTTTGGCGTGCTCGGGGAGAAATATCGCGCAAACTTACCCACGCGGTCGCGATGGGCGCGGCCATCTTGTTTTTTCACTCTATGCTATGGTTCTGGGCCTGCTTTTCTATCCTCCCTCAATCTTTGGAATCCTTAGTTTTTTACACTGTTTTTCAATTTTTCTTTATTTCTTATCTATCTGTCTCTCTGCCTAAGTCTATATTTTGCATCTTTTTCTACTTTTTACTGTGTTTTTTTACTTTTCGACTGTTTTATATAACTTTCTTCTTTAAGCTCCTACTTCTTCCCCTAACTTTATTTTTCCCTTCTAACTTTTCTTTTCCGCCTCGTCCTCCCACCCCAGAACCATGGCGAAGGGTAGCAGTAACGGCTCGAAGGGCAAGGCGCGTGCGCCCAATCGCCGCCTGCCTTGCGGCAGACTGCGCCCTGCAGGGGTGCAAGCCCGCCAGCTTTTTACTGAGGCGGAGGTGGCCGCCCTTGTTTTTTTTGTTCAGCGCCACCTCCCCTTGACCTTGGCAGCAGGCGGCAGGCCAGGCTCCGGGTACCCGACCCAGGAGCGTCACCGCCGGTGGGCGAAGGTGCGCCGGGCAGTGTTTCGCTGCTCAGGGGTCCGGCGCACCCATAACCAGCTGGCCCACCGGTGGTCAGACATCCTCGACCGGGAGCAGGACCTGTTGGACCTGCTAGGTGTCGAGGTCGTGGGGCTTGGTGAGTAGCTAATATATATAGTAGTATAAGTATTGTGATTTGTGTATAAATGTTTTACAAATAACAAGAATACTGCTGCTTACATTGCAGGTAAATTACGTTTCAAAATCTTCTGTGATTGTAGGACACAGGTGCTGGGCGCTACTCTTACTTGTTTGCAACTTTGCGCTCGCTTGTCCTTATTATTATGTAAGAGTTTACTTTAGAGAACTTCAGTTAGGTAATGCTATTGCTAGAGAGACTCTAGTCCTTCCTTTGTCCTCCTGTCAAATAGTGGTGGATGGATTGATAGTTTGATACTAGGTTTAGTTACTATTAGTTGATAATTTTTGAGCGGTCTGCGTGACGCATCCTCTGTCACTGAGTGCTGCTTACCCCAGTCCTTAGTAGAACCTTTTGTAGTTTGTTTAGTTAGTGGTAAGCTTAGCAGTGTCAGTCAGCTGCAGAACATCAGACTTAACCAACCAACAATTTGGTGTATGCATTATGCACCAATTTATGCATGTGTCCTCCTTCTCATCTATGCATTTTTGAGGGCTAAAAAAAATGGAAATGCAGACTTAATGAACAATTGGCCCGCCTGGAATAGGTGGGCTAGGTCAGGTGGTACTTAGGCTTAGTTAGTGTTCTGGATTTTATTTGAATCAATCAGAATGGAACACTGAATTAGTGTTCCCAAATAAGTAGACTGTCCGTGAATCCCGCAAGCCAGTAGTTGATCGGATTACATAGGTCAATTGTATTGCAATTTTTGTTTCCTAAAACATTTTTTTGAGCGTTTTTTACATAATTTATTTGTTTCACAGCAATCATTAATGTTTGTGTCTTTCTTTATTATCTCTTACATGATCACTGATCTGCAGCACCCAGGGGCAAGAATACGGGGTCCGATTTGGCGGGACAACCACCAGAGGACCGCTCCTCTACCGAGGGCCCTGCTGCTGGTCCCAGTAAGTCCTCCAGTGGTTAATATTAACATTTATATTGCCCTAACTTTTACTGCACCTTATTTTTTCAGAACTATTAATTATGGTTCCACTCCCTAATTCTATTTTTTACAAAAGATTCTTTGATCTTGACTTGACTATCTGTTTCTAAATTCTGTTTATCCCTGCCTGTAAGTTCTAACTGCCTCTGCTATGAATGTCTGTACTACTACTATTAGTCTGTCGCTAAGCTTGCCCAGTTTGCATTGCCACTCTTTATTGTACGGTTTTGAATAAAACTCAGATTGACCAATAGCTGAGTCCAGTCCTTTCAGTTGTCCTCTTCTAGGCTTCTTAATCTGGAGGCTTTGACAATTACCACAAACCAAATGCCCAACCAGATATTTGACTATTTTTGATAGGATATAGTACATACTACTACTGATGTGGGGAATGGGATTCTGCACAGCCCCATGCAGAACTATGCACAAGAAAATAGGATGTTGGTGATGGGAGTTTGGAACTTGGACCTTCCTCACACCTCAGTCAGAAGTGAACCCACAATCCCCTGAACGACTAGCTATAGTGTCTCATTAGGTCCCCGAACCCCCACCCGAAGATACCCAATGATTACACAACCCAGAACAGATAACACCCTTTCGCTCACTCACTCGTGTAAGTCCACCACCACCACCACACCAAATACCACAGAGTCTATGTGTAAGTTCAAAAGGTTTATTTTCAACTAACAAGCTCTGTATGTTGTTCTATAAAATTCAGTGTACTCCAGCCAGCTCCAACAGCAAAATGCATAAGATTAAAACAATAAACATTGTTACAACAAGTGCATGATGATATAAGACAAAAGATCTGTGCGAATTCTGGGAGACTCCTCACCGTAGAACGTAGAATTACTGGTTACATGCATCATTCATAAGCTCTGCAAATCTCTGGTTCGTAGAAGGGAATCCTCTGCCTGAGATAAATGGTCCGTGTTATATAGTATAATGCAAGCATTTCTCAGTCCTGCCAAAAAAGTGTAACATGTTACCTATGGCTAAGCAATACGGACTAACCGAACTCCATAACAAAGTGGCTTGTTTTTCGACCTCTTGTACGCAACGCTCAGACAGTAGCTGTATGTGCTCATGTGGGCTCAAAAGGCGTCTTACTGTTACTGCACAACAAGCTGCGAGGTAACATGCGCAAAAGACATGAAGCGAAAAATGGTTGCATGGCTCAGGCTAACTTTGCAAAGAGTAGAGTATAGTATAATAATGACCCTAGGGACCATAACACTACTAGTGTCTACTGACTGTACTCTAGTACCCGATTTGGACTATTGAATGTGATTTATAATAATATGTATGTATTAACTTTTTTTTCAATCTTGCTAGTGAAAAAGAATAAATAGGGGGAGGTGTACAGGCATCTAAAAATGTGTCATGTTTTTATCTAGGCGTACTAGCGACCACCAGTGGCGGCGGGGCCACCGGCGATTCTAGCATTCCGGAGGGGGCAGGAGAAGATGCGGCACCTGCAGGAGCTACAGGGGGGAGCCAGCAGCAGTGGCGGGCGGTGGTAAGTTATATTCATGACTTATTGACATTGCACTAGCTGGAAGGGTGTGTGGACTTCACTCACTGTACTGTTGTTGAGACTTATTAGGTATGAAGTTGTAGTGAACATTATACAACGGTTAAAGAAGACACCCTTTACTTAGCATGAGCAATGCAGTAGCAATAGCATTACCAGCGTGACTTGATTAACCAATGGCCTCTTATATCTGACTCCAACTCAGCTGTGAAAGTTTTATGGATGAGACTAAAAGTCAGATCAGATGACCTTGATGGATGTGTTGAACAAAAAGGGAAAGAAGGGTGGAAGGAGGAAGGGCGGGCGAGATTTAATATGATGACTGGCAGAGAAGGATACGTTGGAAGCATGGATAGGTGGCTGATAGGAATCAGATGCATGTGTTGTTGAAGGATGGGTGGAAGGTGAAAGAAGAATGGATGCCTGCCTGGGTGGGCGACACAGTATGGGTGGATACTGTGGATAGCAAGAATCATCAGCGGTGTTTGGGTGAAACTCAAAGCCAAGGCAAGCAACGGAGTGAGTGGACGCATGCGTTGTTGTTGGTGAAACAAAGTAAGGTTTGTGGAGAGATTAAGAAGAATGATTGACATTTACTTAGAATGGATGGATGCCTGTATGTATTCATCATAGACAGCATAGGTGGAGACTGTCACGGGATGCACAGTTTTAGTTTTAAGGGAATGTAAAAGAAACCGCGCCAGAGTAGCAAAGCCGATGTGGGGAGGGGCAGGGTGGGGGTAGTAGTAAACAATGTATTACGCGGCCAAATACAGGTAACTTTACTGTAAACATACAAATAAATAAAGCGAATTTCATTGTGCGCACTGCACCGCCAAATGCGATGCAGTGCGCGCAACAAAATTAGTTTTATTTATTTATATGTTTACTTACCTGTAATTGGCCGTAATCCATAGTTTACTACCCCCACCCTGCCCCTCCCCACGTCACCGCCCGGCAGAACTCCCCGAGTCCCACCACCGACCGCTACTGACCTTATGTCGTTGTCCCATATAAAAGCAATGATCATTGGATCAGATATATAATCTGCCTTTTTGTAGTAGCCAGGGCACTGTGAAATTGAGCAATTGCCCTCCATGTAACAGAGAGAGTATGGCCAGTGCCACCCGTAATAGAAAAATACGAGCTTCCCCACCTGCAGACAGTAGTAAATCAAACTAACGTGAGTCTGCGTCATGACTCGTATGTTTGTCTTGGGTGCAAGCATAGATGACCGAGCTGGCAATGCCGGCTACAACCAGGTTATGTCATTTCGCTAAACTAGAGATAAGAAGAAGACTGGTGTACTGTGTACTGGTTGGAGTCCATAGTGCTAGTATAATGCCTGAAACTCCCACAAATGTTAGAGGCCGAGGAAGTGGGAGGATAGATAGATTATTACCACAAATGTTATGTACTGTGCTTCTTGCTAGTGCTACTGTGCCATTATGTGTTGAATTAATTTTGTGTTACTGTTTTGCTAAGAGTACTGGTTACAACAATATTTTTTTTCTTTCTTGATATAGATAGTACTCCTTCCCAAGACAAACCATCCCGGAAGGAGTTGGCAGCCAGGGCCCGGCGCCGGAAACTGGAGGCCATATGTCAGGAGTACCGGCGGCTGGTGGCTCAGGCGGAGGAGGAGGAGGAGGCGGCAGCAGCTGCAGCCTCGTCCGATGCCCCGGGCCCCAGCCAGGCCCCAACTCGAGTGGTACGGCGCCGCGGTCTGGTAGCCGCCTGCCGCCGCAATTCGCTAGCAGCCAGCACTGCTGTCCCCCATCCTGGATGCCACTGCAGGGCATTTCGCAGAAAGATTCTCCTCCGGATGTCACGGCTAGAGGAGCAACTGGAGGAGCGGGTAAAAATACTGGTGGACAAACACCTCAAAGCCCGCCGAATATAACATCTAGGACCCTGTTGCATTGCCCCTTTTTATTCCTTTTTTTGGTGGGTGGGAATTGGGCGTTGGGGTTTCGGGACATTCTTTGGACTTTTTTCGTTTTGGACATTGGTTGGGGTTAGGGAGAGGGGTGGGTCAGGTGTGGGATAGTTTATTTTTGTTAGGGTAATAAATTATATTTATACTTAAACATACAATGTTAATGTTTTGTGGGGGGTTACTGTTTTACGAATTAACGTCACATTGGTTTCCTTGCTGCTGCAGGGCCGCAGCCAGTGTTTGATTTAAATAATCTGCCGATGATGTAACACAAACAGATAGATGCGGTACCCCTCACTGAGTTATTTGTCCTACTAGTACTGTCAGTCTCTCCTCCTAGTCCATTATACCTCCCACCAAACTTATCTTACCTGTGATTGATGATGATTACGTTCGGCACAGCGATGGCTGCATGGTTTCCAGAGAGAATGTAGAAGATGCCATGGTTGTGGTGGTAGTAGTAGAGTAGACACTGGCAGTAGCATTTGCTAAAAAAATAAAAAAGAGACAGTCACTTGCCTGAGAGCGACTGTGGGAGGAGTAGTAGAACGAAGTAAAATACAGTACAGAAGAAGACTGCCAAACAAACAATATTGCAGTTGCAACTGCTAAAGTCAAATTAAACATAATGGTGGCGGGGACAGCCTAGTACAAGAAGTTACAAACTGTAGTTGTGTCGAGTGAGTCACTTAACTTAACACAATCGTAATTCGTAACCTTTACTGCTGTGTGGTAGGAGTTTGATGATTAATCCAATCAATGCCGGCAATTAATTATGATGTACTACTATTAGCCGGTGACGGCTTGCACATAGACTGAGCATGGGTGGGCAAGCAGAAGAAGCTCCTCGCCCTGCCTTGCAATTGAATTAGTGTTGCTTTCACCACATCTGCCCCAGCAAGCGTGTGATCAATTGGTGTACATTTTATGTAGTCACATCACACCTCAATATAAATCACAGCCCGGGGGAAGAGGGTTAGGGTTTGATGAATGGATGGGAAGGGGGTTTGGGGAAAGGTTTGAGAATGAAAAACAGTACGCATGGACAACAAAAGCAAAGCGCAATCTTGGCAGACGACCATGATCTTATCCAAAAAATCTATAAAGGGAGAAAAGGGAAATGCATGCATGATGATGAAGATAACTTGATGGTTAATGAGTAGTACTTAATAACTCCTACTAGACAATTAGACAGTACAGGGCAGCAGTATATTCTATGCAATTTGCCTTGCCTGTAATATGCCCTCAGAGACCCAAATTCCATGTTGTACTGGGCTTACTTGTAAAGATAGCAAAGACAATTAAAAAACAGTTGTAGGGATCAATTAGCAAACAAACAACAACACACAACACACAGTCCTAATGATTGAAGAGAAAAAAGGATTCAAATTAATTAAAAGATGAATGATGAATGATACTAAAGTTACTGTATTAGCATGGTCAAATTGTGGAGTTGAATCTCGTCCTTCCTCTTGGTCCTATCTTCCATGGACGCTCCGCACATCAATCTTGGTGGCCTTCCTGATGCCGATTGGTAAGGTAAATGTGAGTTGTGTCTCCCAGTATAGCAATTAGCACAGGGTAAAGGCCGGCCTGTAACGTCTAGATGGAAAAACAAAAGGGGTATTGAAAAATCAATGAATAAAAAAAAACATCAATTACGGTGGAGTCCAAGAAGAGAAGAGAGAACACTTTCAGACTGAGGCGGCTTGGATATATCGTGTAGATTCTGTTTACAGCATTAAGCTACAACAACAACAGGACAGAACAGGCCCACCACAGCACCAGCCCGTGACCCAACCTCCATTTACCTTAATTTTTGACAGAGCCAGACAAAAGGCATACACAGCAACTTAGCATTTTCCAAATTAAGTGACAAAATCAATGCGCCGCTGTCAGTCATCATGACTACACTCGACTACACCACTACATGGACATGTAGGTCTGCTGTGTTTACTTTCTTGTTGAATTGTTGTGTTTATGTTTACCTTATGCCACTTCATGAAATGCAGTTATTCCTTGAATCATCTCCGATCCAAGTGACTGACTGCGTGCAAAGATAGTATGGTCATCATCATGGTGTGGTACGTGTTGTCCAACTACAACTCAGTCTGTAGTGACTCCGATTAAGTCCATATTCCATATTAAAAAATTGCAACAGATATTGGCCTGCACCTGCAGTAGTAGGAGTACAATTTGGTTATTAAACAACAAGAAGGGAAACATTGACTGTCACTGACTTGAGTCACTTTGTAGATTAACTAGTAGAGTAGAGTTCGACTTCATGCACAACATCAACAACAAACAACAGCAATCGCTCAGAGTCTGCAAGCATCCAATGCATTCCATAATTACCTGTCTTGCTCTTCTCTTTGGCTGTCAGATCATCAGATGCCTAGTTCTGACAGGTGTGGTTTTTTTTTTTTTACGGGGCAGTGGCCTCATCATTACTCCAGTCCACATTCATTTTGAGTGTTAGTCGCTGTTTCGGTTTTCGTCTTATTCATCTGTGGCACTTTGTCACAGTTTAAGTTGCTTCACATGGTCAGCACTGTGATGATGGGCCGCGGCCTGGGTAGCGCTCATTGCTGGTCATTTGAGTTTGCACAAATGTCAGCAAGTTTCTTCGAAGAGTCTCTTGTCTTTCTCTGCCAAGTACCTTCTGTCCTGACAGTGAGGACCTTTGGATGCATGCTGAGGCTGTAGCCTTCGGACAGTGATGAGTTCACTTTTGGATGCCTGCCCAAGTTCTGACAGTGAAGAGTTGTGGACGCCTGCAGAGGCTGTAGCCTTTGGACACTGATGAGTTTCGGCTCGAAAACAAAACGGAGGATAGCTATAGTCACGTTTCACTTCTTATGGAGGGACTGGTAAAGGCAACATTTCTTGTACTAATGTCTGGCTTGATGGAAATGTACTAGGGCGAGACAGGAAGATGAAGCAGGACTCTGAAGAGTGGACAGTTAAATGCACAGACGTGCAACTCCAATAGGGAAATAAAAAGAGAAGACGGTGGTGATGGATTTGTTGTGATTTGATTTGAACCAGAAAGACAGATACACAGACACATAAAGGAAGGAAGAAAGTAACAATTTGAAAGCCTAGTTGTCAGGGAAGAGGAGCTCGTCCTCAAACTCTGGTGGTTCGGACAGAAGTAGGTCCTGTAACGCACTATTTACGTCATCCAAGTCGCTCTCCTCTTCCTGCTGTGATTCACGTATTTTGTAATCCGGTGGTATAAAGTGCTGATTCATTTTGATCATGGTTAACCTCTCCACGCTTTTGGCCGAGAGACTGGTCCTTTTCAAAGTTACAATGGCACCAGCAGCACTGAAAACACGCTCAGAAGAGACACTTGCGACAGGGGAAGCCAGATACTTTATCGCCAGCCTGCTGAGCACTGTCCATTGGCTTCTTTTCCCATACCAATACACCAATGGGTTTCGATCCATGAAGACCTCTGTTGGGTCATCCAGATAGGCCTGGACCGTCCGCTCAATGTTCAGGGGTGCTCCGATGTGCTCGGCCTCTTTTGCCTTTGCATCAGCACTGGACTTACCATACCCCTGCCGTAGAAACCAATCAGTTGCACATTGTGCTGTGGATGATCCTGTTCTTGCTGTTGTTGATGTTATTGTTGGTGTAGGTGACTGCTGGGAGGCAAACGCACTGCCCTCAGGCTCCGAAGTAGAACTTGACTCTGGATGCCCTGTAGTACTGGTTATGGCCTGGGGTGGGGGGCCTGTAATTAACAGCCGTTCGTTTTCGAAAATAGTGGCTTCCTTAGCTATCAAAGTTTTGTAGTTGGCAACATCCACTTCCGAAAAAGGAATTACTGCCTTGCTGTTCAGAAATACTTTGTACCGTGGATCCAAAATTGTGGCACTAATGTAATGTGGTTGTGACAAAATTTTATTTTTAATCCTTGTATTTTCCGATAAGCGAGCGGCTAAGGTCTCCGCCAAATGATATGCGTCTTGTTTGTCATCCACACCTGCGTACGTTTCAGACACCTCCTTCAGCTGTTGCTCTAGCATGTGCAACAATGGGATAGCTTGGCCCATAGTACAGTCCTCCCTGCTGACTTCACGTGTGAAGATCTCAAAAGGAAGTAGCATCTCAGTCAGGCATTTAATGAGGTCCCATTGACCCATCTCAACGGTCATGCCTCTCACAGTAGGTTCCCCTAATCTTTGCATGACATAAGCATTGAGTGGTATGTACAGTTCAAACAGACGATCAAGCATGTAATAAGTTGAGTTCCAACGTGTTGGCACCTCCTGGATGAGCGCTTTGACTGGCATTTTATGCTCACGTTGAATGACCCTCAGCTGCTTCCGGGCTTTAAAAGAATGGCTGAAATGTGTGCATATTCTTCTGCAGGTGACCAGTAAGTTGCTGACTTTGGATTCATTTTTCAAAAAGTCTTGAACAACAATGTTAATGCAGTGTGCCAAACACGGGACCCTGAAATAGCCACCATTGCGCATGGCCAAAACTACATTACTGCCGTTGTCCGTGGCAACAAAACCAATCGTAAGCCCTCTTGGGCGCAGCCACTCAAAGACCTTGGTGTTAAACTCTTCCAAAATGTTTGCAGCAGTATGAGATTTCTCCATGGCAAACATGGCTACAGTTGCATGTTTGCGAGTGGCATGAAAAATCTCTGCAGTATCAACACCAGCAGATATCTGTTCTCTAACCCCCGCAAAACAGATCCAGTGTGCAGTGATGCACATGTAATCTGTGGCTTGGCAACTGGTCCACATGTCTGTTGTCAGGTGGATACTGTGAACAGCACTCTGCTTCAAGGCCTTTCCTAGCAATTCCAGCACGTCGTGATGTAGTGCTGGAACTGCAACTCTGGCAAAATAGTAGCGGCTGGGAACATGCCATTTTGGGCAGATGGTTGACACAAATTCCAGAAAACCCACCCCTTCAACAAAAGAAAAAGGGAGAAGGTCCAGTGCTAACATTTTAGCCAGCTTCGCATTGTACAAACGTGCTATTGGGTGGTTGCGTTCGTACTGCCCCTCACCCCCAAACATGCTGATAATGGTAGGCTGCATGGTTTTCCTTTCTCTTAGGCTCAACAACGCACTTTTTGGTAGTGCGGACCTGGTACTTCTTGGTGTCTCCGGCTGACTCTTACTCTTGTGCCACTGAGATGTTGCTGAAGATGTGTGCGACGTTAAGACTGCACTGCTGGGGTCAGGGACACCTTGTGTACCACTACCAGAGAGAATGTCTCCCTGTCCTTCCTCTTCCACCGTGATCGGATCTTCTACTCCTTTATCCCCACCAACACCAATGGTTGCAGTTTTTTTTCTGCCGCGAAGGTGGTCCTCCCAGCTGATCAAGTGGTGTTTTTTCAGATGGGTCATTTGGCCTCCGGTACCATAGTTTGTACCAAGCTTACCACGACTAACAGAGCTATTACAAATGGAGCATATAGCAATGTTCTCCTCCTTTTCGCTAACCGTAAAGAAGTCCCAAACTGGGGAGCTTAACTTTGGCCTCCTGCTGGAGGTGCCACTTCCAATGCCGGATGAACTGGAGGGTGTGTGTTGAATTTGACTCTGTGCTGCTGTACCACTACCTACTCCTACTGAGGTGGTGGTTGTGCTGGATGTAGGTCGCTGCCGGGCCTTTGCTAATGCAAATATGGAAGCTGTAGGTCGTGTTGGTGTTACCTGTGGAGGTATGCGTGCTACATCCCTCGCAGCCATTTTGGATAGGGTAATAATGTTGGTCTCCATCTCCTCGGGGCCAGGAGTGATGTTCGTGATGACTGGCTCATCATCATCATCCTGCTGTTCTACATCGACCTCCATAAGTGTAAGGCTTTCTGGAACCTTCCTTTTCACTAGCTTGGTCTTGGAACGTGGCTCCCTCTCAGACTCAGTTTGTGGCTTCCAAGTGGCATCTAGATCATCAGAAGGGGGCTTGGCGAAGAACTTGGACTACCCCTCCTTTTCCTTGCTGGAGATTTGGAAGACAATGGATCTTCTGAATGAGTGGCTTCTTCTTCTACCTCTGCATGAGGCTCAATTTCCTGAACTGCCCCTACTTCAGGAGGAACAACAACTACTATTGCGGGCGGTGGTTGCGGCTGTTGTTCTTGACCACTTATCTGCTGTGTTTCCTCCTGCGTTGATTGGGTACTACTTTGAGATAGCGATAAGTTTATCTCTGGCTCAGCATCACTGCTTTCCACCATTAGGCTGGCTACCTCTTCCACACTCATGTGCTTGGCCCTGGGTTGGTGGGTTGGGCCCACTGATGCGGAGGTGCTGCCCCCAGCTTGCCCCCGGACACCGCTGCTGCAGGCGTAATTTTTTTTGACCAAAAAGGTATTGGCCGGCACACCAGACTTAAGTGTCACTTCCTTCTTCTGTTCCTTCTTCTCAATAGCAACTTTCTTTGTACTGGAGGACCTGGTACCTGCTTTCTTTGGGCCCATCTTCTTCAGATGTCAGCAGCACTCAGTTGCAGAGATGTCTGGTCAGGTCACACGTCACGTTGTGTGTACAGCAGCAGGATGTCTGTCTGGCAGTGCAACGGGCAATGATGACACACCTCCTCCTCAGTCTTTGTGCACCTAAAAGCAAAAAAGCCAGAACATCAGTCAAACATAGCACAAATCAAACAAATATAATATAGAACTTAGTGTGTGGTGGCCTCAATTATTAAATTTCAGAAACTCTGTGAACAACAACACACAGTGTAGCCATTTATGAGACGTTGACAACAAGGCCAGGGCTTTCCTGGCTACTGTGTAGTGCTAGTGTACACTCTGGAAGAATAAGAATAGTAAAGAACAAAAACTAAAATGTAGTGGAGCATGTTTGGCCTAAATTTGTGCATCACGTGGGATGTATTATATAGCAGCATCAGGGAGCTGCAGCTGGCAATGGGGATGGATTTGGAAGCAGTAAGACAAGAGGAACAATGGAAAGACACGCAGGCCTATGTGGCAAAAACAGCACACTACTAACTACCACAACAAAATGGCCCCCAGCAACATGGTGACTCACAGGCACAAGGCACGGCAAACAATGAACTCAAGCAGGCCTATATATGGGCAGACAAAGGATGCCTTATAAAACACACACAGCTTTAATGCAAAAACTAAAATCCACATGGCTAAAAACACTTTTGAAAGTTAGACAACCACTACAACAACACAATTATAATTACACAGTACACACGCAAAAAAGGCATTTATTTAACACACCCAAAAAGTGAAATAGTCAGACCCTCCAAAAAAAAACACATTTCGCAATTCAATTCAATGCCATCCATGGCCTAAATGATGTCAAAATTCCACAGACTACACAGAAACAGTTTTTATGCACCCATGGTGACTACCTCTGGGCCTACTGGCAGACTAGGCCGCAAGCTTGGAGGCCTATGGCAAAAGCACAGTGGCTGGTCCCACAAAATGGCCGCCACCACATGGCCAGGCCACCCAACAACTTCCTTCCTCGTTAAAAAAATTGTAAAACTAAAAAAAGTGACTCCTTGCTCACCAAACTACATCTAAATGACAACCTGAGGAGTTTTTTGTGCAAAATGAACTAAATTATCATTTTCGAGAAGGTTTTATGATGCTCGAGAGATATTCTTCGCCAGATTGTAAATTCTGCGTGTTCGGCATCGCGATCGTCACAAAAACTCGTTATCGCGCGCGCGAAAACATATATTGAGCGCGCGAAGAAGATAAAAAGTGTAAGTCCGCGTTGTCGCGCAGTGCGGAGTTGCCCAAAGTCCGCGAGCTGAATGCCCAGGGTTACCTACTGGCTGAAAAGGCCTATTTATTTAACAAACACCCAAAAACTGAAATACCACCCCAAAACCCACATTTTGCAAATCAATCCAATGCCATCCATGCATGCCCTACATGATGTTTAAATTCAACAGACACCACAGAAACATGCACCCATGGGTACCTCTGGCTCTAGTCTGGGCCTACTGGCTGAAATTCCAATCAAAGAAAAACAACTAGGCCCCTGCCGAAACTACAGGCCACAACAATAAATTTAAAAAAAGATGGAAATCCCCCAAAAAATGTAGGTACAAACAAGCCCCATTCAAACAAACAAGTACACCAATTCTCCAACTTACTTGTAAAATCTCAAATCCAAGAGTCCTCAAATCCAATCCAATGATATGATGCAGCAGACAGACACAAAAAGTGATCCTTCCAGCTCCAAATCCAAATGAAAGTGAACAGCACATGGACAAAGCACTGGGAGGAGCCTGCTGGACAGGAACAGGAAGTTTGAGAATCAGGGGCACTTCCTTCCTCTTGGAAAAAAAAGTAAAAAAAAAAAAAAGGACTCCTTGCACAAAAAACTACAGCCAAATCACAATCTGAGGAGTTTTTGGAGCAAAATCATCATTTTCGAGAATGTTTTATGATGCTCGAGAGATATTCTTCGCCAGATTGTAGTTTCTTCGTGTTCGGGATCGCGATCTTACCAACACTGCCGACGGAAGTCAGATCGCGCGTCCGAATGACGTGTTCGTGTTCGCACATTCTCGCGGGATCGTGCGGCCGGATTCTAAATCTCGTGGCGCCCGCGAACAGATAGGAAGTCGCGTCGGCGAACGCAGAATCACGGTAGGTCGTTACTGCGCGCGCGAGAACGTATATTCAGCGCGCGAAGAAGAAAAACAGCTACGCTACGCCACAAATTGCGTAGTGTACGGTAACTTTGCGTTCTACGCGAATCGCGAAGTTACCGAGACTACGCAAGCTCCGCGAGTGTAGCGTAGTTCACCGCCCAGGCTTAGTCAGTTTTCACTGAGAAAATGTGGTGTGTCCACGTTGCGTTTTGGGCCGTTTCCTGTCGCGGGCACAAGGCCTACCCACACAAGTGAGGTACCATTTTTCTTGGAAGACTTTGGGGAATGTGGGGTGGGTGGAATTTTGTGGATCCACGCAGATCCCAGAACTTTTCATCACAGAAATGTGAGGAAAATGTGTTTTTTTTAACTAAGTTTGAGGTTTGCAAGGGATTCTGGGTAACAGAACCTCGTGAGAGACACACAAGTCACCCCATCCTGGATTCACCTAGTGTCTAGTTTTAAAAAATGTACAGGTTTGCTATGTTTCCCTTTGTGCCGGCTGCGCTAGGGCCTAAAATCCACAGGTAGGCACATTGCTAAAAACAAGTCTGTGCCTAGTGGGCTTTCTTCCGCCCTGGGAGGCAATCGGGGGGGGAGGGGTTGCCCCGATATGCCCTTAAGGGGGCAGAAAGACTGTGGCTATTTTTTTGGGGGGTGGGGGCATTGGTATGCCCATTCTGGGCAGCCCCCACCCCCACACATAAAAAAAGCCAGCGTAATCGCTGGCTCCTAGTGGGCTTTCTGCCCCCCCGGGGGCAGATCAGGGGCCCCTGCCCCCATCCGCCCCCCAGGGGGGGGCAGAAAGACTGTGGCATTTTTGGGGGCGGTGTGGGCATTGGCATGCCCATTCTGGGCTGACCTCACCCCTGAATTAAAAAAATATATATTTCCTGAGGCCTAGTGGGCTTTCTGCCCCCCTGGGGGGGCAGATAAGGGGCTATTGCCCCAATATGCCTCAGGGGAGGGGCAGAAAGACTGTGGTAATTGTTTTTGGGGTGGGGGCATTATCATGCCCATTCTGGGCAGCCCCCACCCCTACATTATAAAAACAAAAATCCCTGGTGCCTAGTGGTCTTCCTGCCCCCCCCAGAGGCAGATCAGGGGCTATTGCTTCCATCTGCCCCTGGGGGGAGCAGAAAGACTGTTGCATTTTTTTGGGGGGGTGGGGGCATTGGCCTGCCCATCTTGGGCAGCCCCCACCCCTACATCAATAAAAACAAATCCCTGGTTTATAGTTGGCTTTCTGGCCCCCCGGGGGGCAGATTGGGGGCTACTGCCCCCGTCTGCCCCCTGGGGGGGCAGAAAGACTGACATTTCTCTGGGGGGGCATTGCCATGCACTTTTTGGGCAGCCCCCACCCCAACGTCAATAAAAGAAAATCCCTGGTTTCTAGTGGGCTTTCTGCCCCCCTCGGGGGGGGAAGATTGGGAGCTACTGCTCCCATCTGCCCCCCAGGGGGGGCAGAAAGACTGTTATGCCCAAAAATAAATGGGGGGAGCAAAGGCCCTTGCCCCCCTCCCTGGTGCAAGTGGGTGGATCCCTGCTTGGGGATCGCCCTCCTGGGGTGATCCACAAGCAGGGATCCACTAGGGAAGGGTACTATTGGAAAGGGGAGATTCTCCCCTTTTGAACGATACCTCTCCCAAGTGTTTCGGTGCTCGGGGGGCTGAGATAGCCCCACAAGCACTGAAACACTGAAACTGAGACTAAGTTTCAGTTTCGTTTTCAATCTAATGATGAGAGCGCGCCATGCGCGCGATCGTCATTAGATTGAAAATGAGGTAAGGGCCTCGGGAGGTTGGGGAAGCTCTTCCCCACCTCCCGAAGCCCCAAAAAAAAATAGAAATCCCTCTGCTTTTTGCAGCAGAGGGATTTCGTGCCCCTGTCCTCATGACGGAATGGTTCCATCATGAGCACAGGAGCACTGGTGCTCATGACGGAACCATTCCGTCATGAACACCAAAGGGGTTAAAGAAATGGAGGCTAACATTATCCCACCCTCCCATCCATGGAGTTGGTTGAAGGGTTTGGATAACAGCATAAATATAGATAAATAAATAAAACAATACAAAACTAAAAGAGGTTCATATAATGTAAAAGTTTAACAAATCAAGATTGTTATATACATTGCATTTGTTTATGTGCTATTTATTTAGAATGTCTTACACCTATAGAGGATGTTCTAATATTCCTCTTCAATTTCAGATCATTTGCAGTAGTTCATGTCTACGTGTTTCCATTACCTGGAAACCTCTATGAACTGAGTGCCTTCTTTCCTTGGTTCTGCAACACAAGTTCTTTGTTGTTTGAGGAGTTTCTTCATTTCCTGTTGTGTCATATCATTTTTTGACTTTTCGTCATACGTGATGGAGAACTTTGGACCACATTTCATAAAGGCAGATTGTACTGTGGGCATGCCTATTATGGTCTAGCTGTATTCTGTTCTAGAACAATTTCCTTTGTGATGCAATACTTCAAAGTGGCTGTGCAGAGTTTGCATTAAAGGAATTTTGCATAATGTTAGCCTCTGTGTCTTTAATGAAATCCAGATTCTCTTGGCATTTGATTAGGAGAATCTCTATTGCCACCAAGATACATAAAGTGCTGGCCAATTTTAGAGGTGTGAAATTATTCTCTATTATAGACTTATGATTGGCCTATCACTAAGTTCCCCTGACCACTAATTTTCAAGAACTTACATCTTTCACGACCTCGTACGGTGCTTTCAAGTATCTTATGTTACCATTAGACTAGGCGTCAGCCACGAGCATCTTTCATAAACTAATGGTCAGACTGTTTCAGGGATTCGGGGGGGTGCAGGCATATCAAGACAATATTTTAGTCTTTGCACAAAGCTTGGAGGAGCACGACAACATTTTGAAGGAAACATTGTCTATCTTATTACATAGAGCCATGACAATCAGAGCTGACAAGTGCAAGTTTGCCACCAATGAGGTGGAGTATTTAGGCCACAAGGTATCAGGTTCTGGCATAAAACCTAGGTTTTCACTAATCAGAGCAATTAAAGAAGCCAAAGCACCCATTGTTAAAGACGCTCTACGTTTTTTCCTGGGCTTAGCGGAGTACGGCAAAACCAAAGGGGATGATGGACGGAGTGTTGAACATTGCAAGCACTCACCCCCAGTCAACTGATCTGGGTTTAATCCATCATCATTCTTTAGCTCACTCCGCCACCCCAGTTCAGACATGGCCATATGCAAATCAGTCTGACCCTGTGCCTCATGGGAACAGTCCAGCCCGAACTGCCAAGCCATGTCTTCCCTGGACCGGAAACAAGCATCCTGGGACCGGTTTCTGGCTTACAGCCGTCATCAGCCAGGCTATCTTGAATCCAGTGGCAAAGTGAGCAAGGGACCCACGTCTGGGCATACCCTGCCAACTTAGGGCGAACATAGCAAAACCAAAGGGGATGATGGACGGAGTGTTGAACATTGCAAGCACTCACCCCCAGTCAACTGATCTGGGTTTAATCCATCATCATTCTTTAGCTCACTCCGCCACCCCAGTTCAGACATGGCCATATGCAAATCAGTCTGACCCTGTGCCTCATGGGAACAGTCCAACCCGAACTGCCAAGCCATGTCTTCCCTGGACCGGAAACAAGCATCCTGGGGACCGGTTTCTGGCTTACAGCCATCATCAGCCAGGCTATCTTGAATCCAGTGGCAAAGTGAGCAAGGGACCCACGTCTGGGCATACCCTGCCAACTTAGGGCTGAACATAGCAAAACCAAAGGGGATGATGGACGGAGTGTTGAACATTGCAAGCACTCACCCCCAGTCAACTGATCTGGGTTTAATCCATCATCATTCTTTAGCTCACTCCGCCACCCCAGTTCAGACATGGCCATATGCAAATCAGTCTGACCCTGTGCCTCATGGGAACAGTCCAGCCCGAACTGCCAAGCCATGTCTTCCCTGGACCGGAAACAAGCATCCTGGGACCGGTTTCTGGCTTACAGCCGTCATCAGCTAGGCTATCTTGAATCCAGTGGCAAAGTGAGCAAGGGACCCACGTCTGGGCATACCCTGCCAACTTAGGGCGAACATAGCAAAACCAAAGGGGATGATGGACGGAGTGTTGAACATTGCAAGCACTCACCCCCAGTCAACTGATCTGGGTTTAATCCATCATCATTCTTTAGCTCACTCCGCCACCCCAGTCCAGACATGGCCATATGCAAATCAGTCTGACCCTGTGCCTCATGGGAACAGTCCAGCCCGAACTGCCAAGCCATGTCTTCCCTGGACCGGAAACAAGCATCCTGGGACCGGTTTCTGGCTTACAGCCGTCATCAGCCAGGCTATCTTGAATCCAGTGGCAAAGTGAGCAAGGGACCCACGTCTGGGCATACCCTGCCAACTTAGGGGCGAACATAGCAAAACCAGAGGGGATGATGGACGGAGTGTTGAACATTGCAAGCACTCACCCCCAGTCAACTGATCTGGGTTTAATCCATCATCATTCTTTAGCTCACTCCGCCACCCCAGTTCAGACATGGCCATATGCAAATCAGTCTGACCCTGTGCCTCATGGGAACAGTCCAGCCCGAACTGCCAAGCCATGTCTTCCCTGGACAGGAAACAAGCATCCTGGGACCGGTTTCTGGCTTACAGCCGTCATCAGCCAGGCTATCTTGAATCCAGTGGCAAAGTGAGCAAGGGACCCACGTCTGGGCATACCCTGCCAACTTAGGGCGAACATAGCAAAACCAAAGGGGATGATGGACGGAGTGTTGAACATTGCAAGCACTCACCCCCAGTCAACTGATCTGGGTTTAATCCATCATCATTCTTTAGCTCACTCCGCCACCCCAGTTCAGACATGGCCATATGCAAATCAGTCTGACCCTGTGCCTCATGGGAACAGTCCAGCCCGAACTGCCAAGCCATGTCTTCCCTGGACCGGAAACAAGCATCCTGGGACCGGTTTCTGGCTTACAGCCATCATCAGCCAGGCTATCTTGAATCCAGTGGCAAAGTGAGCAAGGGACCCACGTCTGGGCATACCCTGCCAACTTAGGGCGAACATAGCAAAACCAAAGGGGATGATGGACGGAGTGTTGAACATTGCAAGCACTCACCCCCAGTCAACTGATCTGGGTTTAATCCATCATCATTCTTTAGCTCACTCCGCCACCCCAGTTCAGACATGGCCATATGCAAATCAGTCTGACCCTGTGCCTCATGGGAACAGTCCAGCCCGAACTGCCAAGCCATGTCTTCCCTGGACCGGAAACAAGCATCCTGGGACCGGTTTCTGGCTTACAGCCGTCATCAGCTAGGCTATCTTGAATCCAGTGGCAAAGTGAGCAAGGGACCCACGTCTGGGCATACCCTGCCAACTTAGGGCGAACATAGCAAAACCAAAGGGGATGATGGACGGAGTGTTGAACATTGCAAGCACTCACCCCCAGTCAACTGATCTGGGTTTAATCCATCATCATTCTTTAGCTCACTCCGCCACCCCAGTCCAGACATGGCCATATGCAAATCAGTCTGACCCTGTGCCTCATGGGAACAGTCCAGCCCGAACTGCCAAGCCATGTCTTCCCTGAACCGGAAACAAGCATCCTGGGACCGGTTTCTGGCTTACAGCCGTCATCAGCCAGGCTATCTTGAATCCAGTGGCAAAGTGAGCAAGTGACCCACGTCTGGGCATACCCTGCCAACTTAGGGCGAACATAGCAAAACCAAAGGGGATGATGGATGGAGTGTTGAACATTGCAAGCACTCACCCCCAGTCAACTGATCTGGGTTTAATCCATCATCATTCTTTAGCTCACTCCGCCACCCCAGTTCAGACATGGCCATATGCAAATCAGTCTGACCCTGTGCCTCATGGGAACAGTCCAGCCCGAACTGCCAAGCCATGTCTTCCCTGGACCGGAAACAAGCATCCTGGGACCGGTTTCTGGCTTACAGCCGTCATCAGCCAGGCTATCTTGAATCCAGTGGCAAAGTGAGCGAGGGACCCACGTCTGGGCATACCCTGCCAACTTAGGGCGAACATAGCAAAACCAGAGGGGATGATGGACGGAGTGTTGAACATTGCAAGCACTCACCCCCAGTCAACTGATATGGGTTTAATCCATCATCATTCTTTAGCTCACTCCGCCACCCCAGTTCAGACATGGCCATATGCAAATCAGTCTGACCCTGTGCCTCATGGGAACAGTCCAGCCCGAACTGCCAAGCCATGTCTTCCCTGGACCGGAAACAAGCATCCTGGGACCGGTTTCTGGCTTACAGCCGTCATCAGCCAGGCTATCTTGAATCCAGTGGCAAAGTGAGCAAGGGACCCACGTCTGGGCATACCCTGCCAACTTAGGGCGAACATAGCAAAACCAAAGGGGATGATGGACGGAGTGTTGAACATTGCAAGCACTCACCCCCAGTCAACTGATCTGGGTTTAATCCATCATCATTCTTTAGCTCACTCCGCCACCCCAGTTCAGACATGGCCATATGCAAATCAGTCTGAGCCTGTGCCTCATGGGAACAGTCCAGCCCGAACTGCCAAGCCATGTCTTCCCTGGACCGGAAACAAGCATCCTGGGACCGGTTTCTGGCTTACAGCCATCATCAGCCAGGCTATCTTGAATCCAGTGGCAAAGTGAGCAAGGGACCCACGTCTGGGCATACCCTGCCAACTTAGGGCGAACATAGCAAAACCAAAGGGGATGATGGACGGAGTGTTGAACATTGCAAGCACTCACCCCCAGTCAACTGATCTGGGTTTAATCCATCATCATTCTTTAGCTCACTCCGCCACCCCAGTTCAGACATGGCCATATGCAAATCAGTCTGACCCTGTGCCTCATGGGAACAGTCCAGCCCGAACTGCCAAGCCATGTCTTCCCTGGACCGGAAACAAGCATCCTGGGACCGGTTTCTGGCTTACAGCCGTCATCAGCTAGGCTATCTTGAATCCAGTGGCAAAGTGAGCAAGGGACCCACGTCTGGGCATACCCTGCCAACTTAGGGCGAACATAGCAAAACCAAAGGGGATGATGGACGGAGTGTTGAACATTGCAAGCACTCACCCCCAGTCAACTGATCTGGGTTTAATCCATCATCATTCTTTAGCTCACTCCGCCACCCCAGTCCAGACATGGCCATATGCAAATCAGTCTGACCCTGTGCCTCATGGGAACAGTCCAGCCCGAACTGCCAAGCCATGTCTTCCCTGGACCGGAAACAAGCATCCTGGGACCGGTTTCTGGCTTACAGCCGTCATCAGCCAGGCTATCTTGAATCCAGTGGCAAAGTGAGCAAGGGACCCACGTCTGGGCATACCCTGCCAACTTAGGGCGAACATAGCAAAACCAGAGGGGATGATGGACGGAGTGTTGAACATTGCAAGCACTCACCCCCAGTCAACTGATCTGGGTTTAATCCATCATCATTCTTTAGCTCACTCCGCCACCCCAGTTCAGACATGGCCATATGCAAATCAGTCTGACCCTGTGCCTCATGGGAACAGTCCAGCCCGAACTGCCAAGCCATGTCTTCCCTGAACCGGAAACAAGCATCCTGGGACCGGTTTCTGGCTTACAGCCGTCATCAGCCAGGCTATCTTGAATCCAGTGGCAAAGTGAGCAAGGGACCCACGTCTGGGCATACCCTGCCAACTTAGGGCGAACATAGCAAAACCAAAGGGGATGATGGATGGAGTGTAGAACATTGCAAGCACTCACCCCCAGTCAACTGATCTGGGTTTAATCCATCATCATTCTTTAGCTCACTCCGCCACCCCAGTTCAGACATGGCCATATGCAAATCAGTCTGACCCTGTGCCTCATGGGAACAGTCCAGCCCGAACTGCCAAGCCATGTCTTCCCTGGACCGGAAACAAGCATCCTGGGACCGGTTTCTGGCTTACAGCCGTCATCAGCCAGGCTATCTTGAATCCAGTGGCAAAGTGAGCAAGGGACCCACGTCTGGGCATACCCTGCCAACTTAGGGCGAACATAGCGGAGTACTAGGCACACTTTGTGCCAGTCTATGTTCAAGCGGTCGAACCATTGCGAGTATTACTCAGAAAAGGTCAAAAGTTTAAATGGTATGATGATCTGGAAAATAATGTTGTTAATGTTAAGAACTTATATGTAGCAGTACCTGATGTGTGTGCTATCTTTGAAAGTGGTTCCTCCATCATAATGGTGGATGCAAGCATGGCACTCGCGAGTGTGTGGGCTGGGCAAAAATTTAGAATATATGTTTGGGGAAGCAAGTTTGAGCTGCACACAGATCACAAACCATTAGTACACATTTTCAAACTGTTGCAATCGTAACATGTGTGCCAGACTCCCAAGGCTGGTCTCCAAGTTAAAGGAGTACAATTTTGTGATCAAACACATTCCAGGCAGGAAGAATTTCCACACCAACTGTTTATCTGGCATGCCATTAGAGGACAGTGAAGATGAGTTGCTCATTAATGATGTTTAGTGTGTGGCTCTGGTGGAGGCAGTGAGCGATTATGAGTCAGTGGTGAGTGAAATAGAATTGATGGAGCCTTATACGAATGATCAGGCATTGATTAAAGCAATTGATCATATCGTACATAGTTGGCCTTAAAGTAGATGTTTAAGTGGGGAGTCTTCTCCCAGGTTGCTGAGGATTTATCTGTTGTTAATGGCACAATTCTCTTAGGTGATTGCTTTGTTCTTTCTACATTGTTATGCAATACCATCATCACTAAAGCACATAAGGAATACTTAGGTACCACTAAAACATGCATGAAAGTTAAGCAGCATTATTGGTGGCCTGCAATAGACAACCAAGTAAGAGTCATGATAGACAGATGTCCAGAATATTTACTTTCAGATAAGCACTGTAAGAATATACAAATACCATTGCATCCTACTCAATTTCCTAAGGTAGTTTGGGAAAAACTAGGCTTTGATTTTTCTGGGCTTTATTCTACGTTACCTGGAAGCATGAGATACCTGATACTTGATGTTTATTACTTTTCCAAGTGGATTTAACATTCGTTCGTTGAGTTACTTGATACCGAGGCAGGCATTGGCTTTCTTGAACAAATATTCTTAATAGAAGGGGCACCAACAGTCGTCGTAAATGAAAATGGTATTGATTTTGTCTCAGAACGTATATGCAAGTTTTTGTCATGCCATGACATTAAACACCTGTAGGTAGCCCTTTACTCGCCAACATCAAATGGTTTGGTTGAGCGTGGTAACAAAATCATAAAGAAAGGGGTGCAGACTGCCATGTCAGGTTTAGATGTGGGTGAGTTTATTAAGCAAAAAGTGTGGAGTTACGACACATCGCTACATTGTACCACAGGTGTGACTTCTTTTTCATTATTATCAGGTAGCTAAGTACATACATCTTTATTTCCATCATGGTTAAAAGAGAAAGTTAATGAGATCAAAGATGTGAGCTCAAACAAGGACAACATAGCATCAGAAGGGATTCTGAAGCAAGCAAAAATGAGACATGGTTTTGACAAAAGGCACAATGTAACAAGTGAGAATTTGAGGGTTGGTGATTGGGTGTTGATTAAAAACCCAGTCAGAGTCAAAAAGGGAAATCTAAGTTTTCCATACCTGCTTAGGTTGATAAAATCAGTAAGGGTGCTGCATTGATTGTGGGCAAATGTTGGTAAATCAAAAGGCAATGGGTAAAACTTACACAGGAACAAGCCAACATCATGCAGAAAAAGAAAAGTTCTGTTCTTGATGCTGACTGGGCACAATGGTTACAACCTGCAGGGACAGGATGTAATCCTGAAGACAGTGTTAAAATGTCTGTTGATCAGAACCTTTCCTCAATGTCCTCAGACAAAGTGACTCTCCAGAATGATATCAGTAGAGTGGTAGGATCCTGTATTAGGAATGGTCTGAAGAAGTCTAATGACTTTATAAGATATTAATAGTAGAACTTAAATGTTTATTAATCTTTTGCTTCCCAATAGACATTTTGTCATATATGTCTGTATACACATATATCCATTTAGATTTTTTTTTTGTTTTAATAGGGGGAAGGTGACGTGATGTACATGCATATGTCTTTATTGTAATGTAGAGTGTAATCGTTTGACCTGATGACTCATGCTTGTAGTGGACATTGGATTAGGATCCCAACGGGAACAAGCAATTGCAGTTGGGAATCTGAGCTGACCGGACGTGTCACGTCATGGGCGAATTGGATTTAGAAATAAACCTATTTTGCCACTTACCTGCTTTGAGATCCTTTCAAGTTCATTACTTCAATACCCAAGCAGAGTGAAGTTCATCAGATGTTACAGAGTACAAATGAAGTGAAATTGAAATCTTCTACATAGCTAATAGTGAGTATTGGAAAATACTTCTTTTTGGCATAATCATCCCTTTTTCATTTGGACTGATTCTGTTGGGTTTTTGACTCTGCACACTGTCACTCTGTTAACCCGGCCCAGGGCATGTGCTCTGACCCCAGAACATGTCAAAATGTTCTATACTCCAGAGTGGAACACTTAATGTACCTATGAGTCCCTAATCTATGGTGCAAAGTGTACCCATGACCTGTAAGTTAAATGTCACTAGTGGACTGCAGGATATTGTGCCACCACTAAAGAGACAATGCAAATCAGGACTGCAGGGCTGCTACCAGTAGTGCATAGTATATGAGAGAAAGACATGTAAAAGAATAAAGTAAAACATGTTCTTACAGTGAAAAGGCCTAAAAAGCTATTTTCACTGTAGCGGGGTTAGCTGTTCCATATAAAAGCATTGAGAGTGAAGGTTAAAATTAAACAATGTTATCACCACCTAGGAACCAGATAAAAAGTTACTTCTTGGACTTTATAAAATATTTGTTACAAATCCAATTAATTGTAAAGTGGGACTTGAAACAAATGTTGCACAAAAGTAATTTTAAAAAGTTAACTTAGCCTGCATAAAGCATCTAGATGCACATTTGCCTGAGCTTCCAGCGGTCATTCACAAGATGAATAGCTCCCTGTTTCAATGTGAATTGGCTCCCAGAGCAAACACAAAAGGCTTGCGTGTTGCCAAGTACACATTATCATGCCTACACTTTTCCACAGATTGCTGTCAGAATGCTCTCTTTAAACAAGTAGACTTGATAAGATGCTTAATACTGTTTCAACTAATCAATTTTAGCTGAAGAAGTGTTAATATTTAAAGAATTGTTGTCCATGTACGCAATGATACATGTGTATATAAAAATGAGATCGAATTCCTGTTGTCGCAATCACTTGATATGACCTCTCAACCAACCCCGAGTCAGAAATAAGTGGTCTGGCTGGCCTAGGCCTGAGGCAACTGATTGACAGATCACTGGTGGCGTGGCACGTGGCCAGCACAACAAACGTACAAACAGGAAAAATCCAGATCAGTCCCACAGATAGGCAGCGACACAAAAATGGTCTGGGGAGATTGGCCCCAATAAAGAACACATGGCCGGAGGGAGGCGCGTGTTCCCAAAACATCATAAAGTTAGATGCGACATGAAGTTAGGAACACTCAGCCAATAACGACACAGCACACACAGCACATGCAGTGATCAAGCTCTCCCCATGCCGGACATCTGGACACGTTACCCACTGGCCCTCATTGTGTCCATGCAAGGTCAAGACCCATCTGCATTTGTTATCAGGTGGGAGTAATTTATAACTCCATGACTAGGTCCGCATTCCTCTTCTTAAAAAGGAACTTCTGAATTGTTTTATGGTACTCCAAGAAATGCATATAATGGAGCTCAGATCGATTGTACTTTGAGACAGTCCTCAGACCCCGAGTCTGTAACTGTTCTCACAGCCAAAAAGTTTGATTAAATCAACTGTTCCTGTTTTGCCAAATGCATTGTCTTTTGTTTTTCAAGGTAAATTCACATTCAAGTAACCGAAGTAATAACTATTGTGAACATGTGTAAAGTGCCCCTCTCATATTTCTTTGTGTCTGGAAATTCCTATACTTGTTGGGCAGATTGCTACAAACTGAGTGAACTGTGTGATAGTCTGGATTAGTGCATTTGCCCATAATGAAGATAAATGCACAAAAAAGCTAGCTAACAAAGTGTGTTTATTTACTAATAACAAAGCCTACTCTGCATTGAAACAATAACCAGAACACTAATGCAAAAATATTGCCGGCAAATAACTAAAAACTAACTTTAAAACAGTTGAGTAACAATCAAACAATTTTATAGATGATAGAGTTGTATTTAATTATTATCACTTTGAAAAAATATACAAAAGTAGTTATTATCTTGGAATGATAAAAATAAATGATAATAATTATACATAAAAATAATTTCTCAAAATAACACAAATCACAATAATATACAGCACAAATAAATCAAAAACAGAAAATAATGTAACAAACTAAAATAAAGCACATTTACAGAATAGCAAAATATATACAAATACAATCAATACAGGAAATGAGGACGATCCAAATGGATCTAGGTTCTGGACGCTTTTATTGAGCTGGAACGGGGAAGTATTCTGAATTTGTCCCGGTGTGATTGTAACACTGGAATACATACAGCAGCCCATGCATGATGCTTGCTTCTGGTGAGAAATCAGGTTGTTGGTTGAGGAGGATGTTAACCCTCTTCAAGCAACAGTCCCAATCCCCATTAGGGTGAACCACTAAAGTTACTAAATTAACCTGTGCTCAACTTTCTGGTAGCTTGGCACAAAAGCAGTCAGGCTCAACTTAGAGGCAATTTGTAAAGTATTTATGCAGCACACAAATAGTAATAAAGTGAAAACACAACACAAGAAAAATACAAATGATTTTAGAAAATGAGAGTAAATCTTAATAAATTATTAGACACCAAAACAATAAAAATCCAATTAGTAGACCCAGAGATATGAAATTGTAAAGATGTTGGTAAAAATAGTGCTTAAAAGCATAGAGCACAAACTGAGGTTATCTGGTTGCGCAGGACTGAGACAAAGTCACAAGTTCAGGCTGACCGCAATGGAGCATGGGTTGGATACATGTAAAAGTTTAAAGCAAAGTTAGTCCTGCTTAGAAGTATACCTTAAATCCTAGTTGAGGAGCATTGTGCTGCGCAGCTGTGGTACAAAGGAGAGATGCGAGGTCTGTGTTGTGGACACGTCGAGGTGCAGCAGTTCTGTTGAGCTGCAAGGGCTGTGATGTGGGCTTGCATTGTGGCTGCGTCGCAATGCATCGGTTTCAATGAGGTGCTGTGAAGAGCTACGTGGAATTGTGCCATGCAGCGGTGGTTCTGATGAGACCACAACTGTGCTGGTAGAGCACCTTTAGCCCCATTTCCCAGGTCCAGTACTGGAGGGGCATCACTTGGGGGATTAGGTCTCACAGTGGAAAGAGTTCGGTTGAAGGGTTCAAGATTGTTGAAGCCTTTTCTGTCCTTGAGGCTCTGATCAGGAGGCCAGCCCACTAGCCCTTGGAGTCACTCTGATGGTCCTTGGTCCGAATTGCGGGCCCAGTCCTTCTCACCCAGGAAGCAGGGCAGCAGAGCAGCACGGCAGCAGGCAGCACTTCTTGCAGCAGCACAGCAGTCATTAGTCTTCCACAGGTCCAGAAATGATTTGATGAGATGGGTCTGAGGTACCACTATTTATACCTGATGCCCACTTTGAAGTGGGACAAGCTTATAGAGTCCTCTCCCTACAGAGGTGCCTGGAATTTCCTGCCTTCCTGCCCAGGCCCCAGCTATTCTGGTGGGCACAGAAGAATAGTTTGAAACCCTTTTGTGAGTGTGCTGAGGCATAGTCTTTGTGATGTGCAAGTGAAGTAGGTAACAGCTCTATCCCCTATCAATCCAGAGAAGGCCCATCCTGCCAACACCTATTCTCCTTTGTCTCACTGTCAGGGGGTAATAAATGAAGACCAACTGCCAGCTTCCCATAGTCATGTGACCCAGGATACAGGCTGCAGGGACCAAATAGTTGGGACAAGAAAATGTAAACTTTCTAAAAGTGGCATTTTCAGAATTGTCACCTAAAATCCAACTTTACCATTAAAGAGGGTTTTAAATTGCAATTCTTTAGACACCAAACTCGATATTCTTATTTGCTCCAAAGTGAAAGTTATCACTTATTAAATGTAGTAATGTAACTCAATGTTATCCTATGGGAGAGGCAGGTTGTGCAGTAGTGAGAAATGAGTTTAGGAGTTTTTCACTACCAGGACATGCAAAAGTTAAAAGTACATGTCCCTATTGGTAGGTATCATAAGTTAAAATTGCATGGTCGGAAGACATACAGTCAGGATTTGAAACCAAAAAACCCAAGGCAGTAGTTGGGATTGTCTGTAATAAAAATACTATATTATTACCAAAAGGCACCTATTTTAGCAACCTTAGAACAATGACAGATTGAGAAAAAACTATAAGAATCTAAACCTATGTCTTGCAAATTGCATGCAGCTCTTTGAATCTGGTTTACAGCTCCCTGTGCTATACTTGAAGGATTGAAACTTATGTATCGCAAATGACAAGAGAATCCTGCAGCAAATCTGCCTTTTCTGCATGGAATTCACAGATTTTTCTCCTTTTTCTGGATCCTCCTTTTGCTTGTTTTAGAACTCCCTATGCAGGGGCACTCTTGTCCAGGTCCCAATGTATGCTCTCTGAATCTTTAAACATGGTTAAATTGGCTTACACCTGATGCACATATTCAACTTGTGCATATATCCCTAGTATATGGTGGTCAAAATGCACCCAGGGCCTGAAATTTGAATGCTACTTGTGGCCTACAGCACCTATTGTGCCATCCACAGGGTTGGCCTGTAAATCATGGTTCCAGGCAGATCATGTGTAGGCTGACTGCAGCCTAAAAACAAAATCCCACTTTGGGGTTTTGTTTTTGAAAATAAAAACCAATTGTAACCTTGCCGTACGGCTCCATGATGCTTGATGGAGCCGTACGTCAAAGTTACAATGCATTGATTGGACCCACCCTGATGGCAGTTACTCTTAATGCACTAAGCGACTCTTTACGATGTCGGTCGGAAGGCATTCCGACCGACTCCTTGGGCCCAATTACGATCCTGTTAGGAAGGCCTCTAGACGGGTTCCGGAACAAGCAAATCCGATTCGGAGCCTATGTTTCCGACCGAATATTCCCCAGTTCCTCACGACTAAGTACGATGCGAAGATCTCGTCCACGCCAACCGAATCGTTTCCGTACCCGATCCCGGCAGTCCGAGTCGTTCACAGCTGAATCGTGCCGCACAATGGAGTCAGCTTCCAAACGAGCGAGTACGATGCACGATTCTGACAGCCGTTTTGACTTGGTTTTGCCAAGACAAAAAGGCTGTGGGAATAGGACTTCGAGGGCTGTAGCAGGCCCCCCTTCACCCGGGGCCATCCGAATCGGTCCCGTGGGGCTATCCATGCGTCCCCCCTTTCCATGCATGCACAGTGTGGCAGGCATCTTGGGGTGCTGCCACAGGGTGCACTCTTTTCCCCACCCACCCCTTTTTCAATAGGAGAGAACCGAGTCTGTCACTGTACGGATGCATCGGAATCGCTCGCACGGACTCCAGGAGCGCGATTCGCTTGGAAAGCTCTCCAGAACCTGCCACACTGTGCATGGTTGTAAAGAGGGGTCCCATGGGTACTCCCACGGGCCCCAATCGGAGGCCTCTGTGTGAAGAAGGGTCTGCTACGGGCTCCCAAAGTCAGTTTCCGACAGCCATTTCATGTCGGACAGACCCAGTCAGGACGGCTGTCGGAATCCAACATCGTAATTGGTCGGTCGGAAAGGAGGCCCCTAGAGCTCTACGATTCAGCACCGACCGACTTGGACTCTATGAATGCCAGTCGGAACCGATTCGGAATGACCGACCGATTACCTTGTATCGTAATTGGTCGGTCGGAAACATGGCTTCCGACATGGGTACGGTCAAACCGAATGACTTTCGGAGCCTTTCCGACCGACATCGTAAAGAGGCCCTAAATGTCCGCCGACCCAATGGACATTTATTTTACTTGGAAGATAGAATAAAATACTCCATTGCTGTGGCAGATGATGTCCTGAAAACCCCAAAAACAAATCAGGCCCTCAGTCTCCACTGACTAAGGAGTGAAAAGTATCCATCAGATGCAAGAACTTTAGAGGCTGCAAAATTTTAATTTCTCCCTCGGAGCTTTACCGCCCAAAACAAATGGCTTCAGCTGGACAGTGTCCAATGGCTATCCAGCTTCAGTAGGACTTAAGTAGATACAGCTTGCAACCTTGCCATGCGGGAGGATTTTAACTTCCATTTTAGAAACGAAGGCGGAAGGTAAAATCTTTAACCAGGAGGAATCCGTTCGGTATATCAGAACTGCACAACATCGAGGTCGACCTGATATCACGCCAAGGTCCTGGTCAAGAGCAAAGAGTGATTATTGATTGGTACCGTACTATTGTTTGATGTTTTTATCTTAAATCTTTCAAAATTCATACCTCAGGTTCCAATTATTAGTTTTTTGTCATTTTGGTGTAATTTTACTAATTATTTCACATTGGTGGCGATATTTTTATTGTTAATGTTTTTGTCACTGTTAAATGCTTTACAGTTTTTTATAAGTTAATCCTGTCTGCTCTGTGCCATATCTACCATGGAGTTGGGCCCAGGTTTAAATTACAAAACCTATGTTTTATCCTGACCAGTTTGTGGTCTTATTAATTCTGGTGAACTTCCATTCACCCGAATTATTAACCCACTTTGTTACAACGTGCACTGTTCATCAGAGTTATCTTATCATTTTTGTTAACCCCTTAAAATTGCTGGGCACACAAAGATCTCTGCAAGTGGTGCATTAACATCGTAAGTTATTTTTAAATGCAGCCTCTTTGTGAACAATTAAGTTAGCCATAGACAATTTGCTGTCAAATCTGCAATTGATGCCAATTTCTTTGTGGTAGAGTTTACAAAAAATAAATGTATAAGGTGACTTATACTCAGCTTTTCATAACTCCACCTCTTGAGACTCTAACCCCTTTACCCTGCCATACCTTGACACCCAATTTATGGGTACCCAGAGTACATGTTTTCCAATTCTGCTACTGAGCACAGTACAAAAAAATCAAACCCACTGCACAAATACATAAAATAAATAATGTGCTCACTCATGATTTGGTTGCTGAGGTCCTCCACACTGACATCAAAACAAACACATAGGGCCTCATTACGATGTGGTTCGGACTGCAACCGGCGGCTTGTCGGTTGCGGTCCCAACCTCATCTACTGCTATGGTTCCAACCAAGCATTATGATAGGTGTGTGGTCGGAGGCAGCAGTCGGAGGACCCACTGATGCTTTCCGATGGTCTCATGGAGCCCGTTGGTCGTTCGGAACCTTGCCATAATTCCTTAAGGACGGCGCTTCCGCCGTCAGTATTTTGATGCCGGTTTTCGACAGCCTTTCCATGATGGCCTTTCCGACATGGAAAGGCTGTTGGAAAACGACATTGGAGGCTCCTAGCAGGTCCCCCTTTCCCCCTGGCCCTCCGCAGCTGGGCCTGGGAGGAACCTATGGCACCTGGGGGGATGTTATGGTGCCCCCCTGAACATCCCTGCACCGTGTGGCAGGTACCATGAGCGATGTTCACAAACTCCTGTTTCTCAATGGGAGCTTGTGCTGTGGGCAGATTTTAATTTGGTGTGTGGAACCGCCGACCCATGGCCGGGCGTTTCCTCCACCAAAACGGTGTAGGCAACTCCGACCAACATCGTAATCAGGCCCATAACCTATCAAAAATAAGTTACAAATATTGTTCAATAAAATGCAAAAATACAGATAAAAAAGTGAAATTAAACCATTTTCACCATATAAAATCCAGGCAAGACTTCGAAACCCTCCCCAAAAAAATGAAAAAAGCTAATAAAAAAATAAAATAAATAAATGATAAAAAAACTCCTCAACTCATTTTCCTTGTAAAACAGTTAAACAAATCGACCATCAAAAAATCAGAGTTACACAGAAAACCTGTTAAAGAAAATACACAAAAAGCACTCGCAAAACAATCATGCTTTACATATATAGTAATGCGCAAGTCACAATTCCTAAAAATAATTACAAATACAACATATTTTCTTATAGTAAAAATGCACATAGAATTAAACATAATTAGGTCTACCCCATTCACCTCTAATAACTACTTTAAGGTCTGACATTAACTAACTGAGAAATCATAAATTAACCAATACCAATCTAAATAACCTCCCACACATGTGGGTCCCGATTCACAAAGGTAAACTGAGACGAAAGTCTAACTTACGACTTTCAGTATTCACAAAGTAGATTTACGAGTAGTAAAGTTGGACTTTTTCTCAGTTAAACGTAAGTTTTGGTCTTAAGTTTAACTGAGACCAAAACTGAGACAAAAGTCTAACTTTACTACTCAGAAATTCCCTTTGTGAATACCGAAAGCCCTAAAGTTAGACTTTTGTCTCAGTTTACCTTTGTGAATCGGGCCCAGTAACCTTAGAAAAAAGATACAAATTATACTAACCACTACCAGAGAACAACATTAAAGAGCTACTAACCTGTAGAGTCACGCACATTCTAAAATTATTAGAATAAACAACGAAAGTGAGCCAAAAAATTATAGAATAACTGAAATGAAAATAAGAATTTCAGATCATAGAATCCAACGCAATAGATTAATAAGTAATTGATATAATTTGCCAAAAAATTGGACAAAATGTTTAAACATTGTAAATGTATATTTTTTAACCAGTAAATCATGAAGTTACTGTTCCTATAGGAGAACAAAAAGGAAAAAAGCTAGGTTGGAAGTGAATAATCCCAGGGAATCCTTGTGATTATTTCTTGGTGCACTCACACATTCATATGCATGTCATGCTCCATCATAGGGAGTGCTCCTTGTCGGGCTGGTGCTGCAATGCCCTACGGGCCAGTGAAAGGGCTCTTTATCAGAGATCTCTTTAGTATTTAGCTGTAATGATGCAGGTATGTTTGAGGAAGTGAAATGTGTAGGGTGGAGTGAGTGCAAATAAAGTGTAAAATGAACTAAAACTGTCTAAGGAATACCAAACCGGTTTTAATATGACAATTCCCTTGGGAGAGTTAAAAACAATGAAAAGGGGGTTATCATGAGGGATCAATGGACCAAGATAGCCTTAACGTATATGTGCGGTCAGGTGGATATGTTTCACGCCTGTTGGTCCAACCCAATTCTTGTCATTTTTTCAGGACCTAGACGATCTCTACCCTACACCTAGAAAGTGTTGTGTAGTTTCAGGTACTCCCCTAATAGGAAAATACCTTATTATATGATTGTCCAAACTAGATCAAAAGTAGAGAGACATTATAAAAACAGGCTTTATAACATTTCTGAATCAGTGCTGCTTAGTTTAGCACAATGATTGCTGAAGTCTCCTCATGATAGACATACACATGCTTTATAAAGGTCATGGTTATAGATATCTTAGGGCACGGGTTATAGTTACTTGTGATAACTATAACTGCTGAATTTCTTTGGTTTTGTGTTTGTAAAGTCTGAGCGTAGCTATAAAACGTCCCTGTAAACGTTGATTTTCTTCAGTGAATTTCGTTTTTTTCAAAAATATATTTCATAACAGTAGCATCCATGTAACCTTTTTTCAGTAAATTTCCTAGGTTTTTCAATGCTATTTCCTAAATATAACATCAATGTAACCTTTAGTTTTGTGTGAGTGTGTGAATGTATGTGTGAGTGGATGTGAAAGTGGCTGTGTGGGTGTCCAAGTGCGTGTGTGATTGTGTGAATGGGTGTGTGAGTGGGTGTGTGAGTGGCTGTGTGGTCTGTGACTAGATGTGGGAGTGGTTTTGTTGGTTTCTGAGTGGCTGTAGAGTGTGTGAGTGGTTGTGTGTGGGTGTAAGCAGGTGTGTGAATGTGTGAGTGGGAGTTGGTATCCAAGTGGCTGTGTGGGTCGGTGAATGAGCTTGTGAGTCGTTTTGTGGGTCTGTGAGTGGGTGTGTGAGTTGCTGCATAGGTGTGTGAGTGAGTGTGTGAGTGGCTGTGTAGGTATGCAAGTGGGTGTGTGACTGTGTGAATAGCTGTGTGAGTGGCTGTATGGGTCTGTGAGTGGGTGTGCAAGTGACTGTATGGGTGTCTGAGTGGGGGTGTGAGCGGCTATGTGGGTGTGTGAGTGGATGTGTGAGTAGTTCTCTGGGTGGATGCATCAATGGCTGTATGGATGTGTTAGTGGGTGTGTGAGTGTGTGAGCAGGCGTGTGAGTGGGTGTGTGAATGGGCGTATGTGTTTTTTTTTTTATTAGGGTCTGGATCCACAGATCTGCCATGGATTCACACAGGGGCCATGCTGAGCACTTTGGTGGATCTGCTTATCCTCATGCATGAAAAAAACATTTTTCCACAATTTATTTCCCATGTAGTATCCCTCACAGATCCCTCCATCAGTCCCATGGGGTCAGGATACCTTTATATTGAGCCCTTATATCCTATTTTCCCTTATATCCTATTTCTACTTCATACCTCCGAGAACTGTGTCCTGAATGACAAAATGACAGCCGCAACTTTTCCCTCAGGTTGCAGCCAACAAATCACAGCATTTCAGTTGGTGTGTGGATCTGCTGATCCTCCGCGGTGGATCCACAACTCTAGATACACATTTTTTCTTTAATAACTCCAAAACTACTGAACAGATTTACACCAAATGACAAAAGCACTCTTTGTGGTCCAAGATCTAGTTTTCTGCCAGATCTGGTGTAACTCTGGTTTGGGCTGTAGTCATGTCAAAAATCCCTATGGGAAATTGAATGGGGAAATCGAGTTTTGGGGCCCCCCTTTTCTCAGCTCTCGCTTGACAAATCACCCCAAAACTTTTCAGACCATAGCTGAAGTGAGTTGTACACTAGTTTTGATTTTTTTTTGAAGATTTGTCCAACGGCACGAAAGTAATTAGCAAAACAAAAAATGCTATTGCTATGGAAACTAGGGGCAGATGTACCATTGAATTGTGTGACTCGCAAATTGCGACAAATTGCGAGTCGCAAAATTCAATGTACAACAGTGTCACAGACACTCTTAGCGATTCCCAATGGGGTCGCAAATTGCATGCCTCATGAATATTAATGAGGCTGTCGCAATTTGAAACCTCATTGGGAATCGCTAGCACTCCCAGGGATGGTGGCCTGCTGGGGTCAGCAGACCACCATGTCTAGGACTGCTTTGTCAATAAAGCAGTTTTTTTTTTTAAATGCAGTCCGTTTTCCTTAAAGTAAAACGGGATGCATTTAAAAAAGAAAAATGAAACTTTTCAGTTCATTTTTTAAGGGCAGGCAGTGGTCCTTGGGACCACTGCCTGCTCTTGAAAAATATTTGCGCACCTGTTCACAAAGGAAAAGGGGTCCCCTGGGGACCCCATCCCGTATGCGAATGGTTTACCACCTACTTGAAGTAGGTGGTAAACTGCGAGTTTTTTGCAACCGCAAATGCGGTCGCAAAACACTCATACATGGCATTTGCACTCGCTATTAGGAAGGGACGCCCTTGGCATGCCCCTTCCTAATAGCGAGTCACAAACATCATTTTGCGAATCGGTAAAATTTACCGATTCGCAAAATGAGGTTTGTACATGGCCATGCCCTAAATTGCGGTCGCAAACAGGCCGATGGCCCGTTTGCAACCGCAATTTAGGGTTGTACATCTGGCCCAAGGTCCTAACTATAACTACCTACTGGTGACTGCCAGTAAGTAATAAATATACGTTTAAAATGTTTGTAGGAACATTTATTATTGTTAATAAAAAACAATTTCATAAAAAAATAAATGCAAAAAATATGAATTTTGTTAAAAATATTTAAATTAATTTGATATTACTATGAAGTAAAATAGTAATGCCTTTAATTCAAAACTACTCAACTTAACCAACAAGTATAATTTACCATTCCCACTGCAAAGATAGCCAACTCTATGGAAAGTGATGGTCTTTGGTGGAGTTAAAATTCCTATTCTCACTGCAAACATAGCTACAGTGGGAAAAGCATTGGACTTTGAGTGGAGAGGTTAGATTATTATTACCGCTTCAAACATTTTTATTTTGTTAATAAGTCTCTATTAGCAGTTTAGGAAACTTATACATGTGACACAGATTGGCAATATAATACAGTATAACATCACGTACTTTAATCAGCATGATCAAATATGGTTTACGTAATAGTGCATATGTGGGTGAATTGTGCATATGTGGGTGAATTGGCTCTGCATCATGCATCGCACATACCATTATGTGCTGCTAAACGCTGAGAATATTAAGTAAAAAAGAAAACATGAGCAACAAGGTCAGATAATCAAAGGTATGCAACAGTGGGCCAGAGTTAGGAGGGCACCCCCTAAATCCCCAGGAGGGGAGACCCCTACACAAAGCAGTGGAATCTCATAGGACGGGAGACAAGGAGTGAGAAAGGGGTGTAGTGCCGTGTGACTATGTGCAATATGACCCTTATGGTCCTCAGAATACTCCTTACAAATCACACAATCAGTCGGGAGGTATTTGGGTGTGTCTGGGTGTGGCCAGTAAAGTTTATGAAGTAGCGCATTCACTTAACGGTTGCATGCCGAAGAATTAACACGTGTGTTACAGAGCTCCATGTGTGGCATGGTCATTTGCAAGCTCCAGAGCTAGAAAGGACGCCCCAAGGGTGAGACATGGAGGAGCCCCAAGAATGCACTGCCAGGGCAACAAAGGCATGATCCCTTGGTGGTGCGGGACATGGTGGCATAGGCAGGATCCATTGGTTGTGCGGGAGCACCACAGAAATTAAGGTGGAATGCACCCAGGGTTCCCAGTGACCACCAAAAAAAAAGGAAAATAAATAAATATATCCTGTGCACCCAGGTGTTCAGGGTGGTCTCTCCTCGGATTTGACCTCAACAGTGGTCAGGTATCTTTCCCAGTTAGGCGGTGAGGGAGGCCTGCCACAACCTACGCTGAGTCTGCACAGCGTGTCTTGTTCAGCCAATTACCCAGCACATAAATTGAGACCCACAGCTGTAAGGGAGGGGAGAGGGCCGACTTCCAACACATGGCCATCCGCCGCTTGGCAAGAACTAGTGCCAGATTGATAAACTTGTTGGGGGATTTACATTCACTAGTGTGGGTAGTAAGACCTAACAAACAATGTAGTGCATCTTTTGCCAGGTGGTGACCCAGCGCATCTGAGATGTGAGTGAATATCTTGTTCCAGTATGCGCTGATAGCACCATGTGGGCAAAGTCTGAAGCACCCACTGAGCACTAGGCATGTATCCCTAGTGCCTGGATACATTTGGGCTATCTGTGTGGGGGTGAGATATGTGTGATGTAAATAATTGAATGGGTATATTTAAGTCTAGAGTTGGTGGAGATAGTTTTAACCTCCCAGTGAACCCTCAGAGCCGGGCGCGGTGCACCACTATCACTGCGTATAGTACCATAAAGGCAGGTAATAGCCTATCTGGCCTGATCATGTGTGAGTTATGTCTTCAAAAAATGGGAAGTCTCTGGTTCATCATGTCTCCTATGCTAGAGCTGGTACAAATGGTGTGTGAGGGCAGCGTGCAGTATAAAAGTGCCTGGTAGAATACCGTAATCTTCTACCAGGCCCTCGAAGGTGTATAAGACTTGTAGTTGAAAAAGTCTCCCCATGTGGTGGCACCGGCCTCTGTCCATTGGGCTACATCATGCCGCAACCGGAGTGCAGAGCAGCCGGGCATCACCCAGAGTAGCAGATCTGGTGCATAGGGGGTTCGTGTATGACACTTGGTGGTATAGGCACCCCGGCAGGACCTGGCCACCCACTTAAGGATATTCCTGCCCCCTTTAAGGACCACCGCCTCACAGCCAAGTTACCACCTCAGCACCTGAGGCAGGGATGATCCACTGAACCAATGTCCCAGTCTTGACATGCCCTCTCCAGCCAGCCAGCGCGCTGGCCATTGCAATTGGGCCACTGCATAGTAATACTCATAGTTCGGGGCCTCTAAGCTGCCCTTGGACAGTGAGGAGTATAATTTAATGATCGCCGTCCATCACTTTCCATTGCCCCATATAGTGCAATCAAGAGCATCTGTAGTTCTTTGAAAAGCCCTTCGTTCAAAAGGACTGTGATGGCCAAGAAGAAATATAGTAGTCGCAGGAGTAACCGCATTTTGGAGATAGCTATGTACCCCAAATTTGAGAGCGGGAGTCCTGTCCAAAAAGGAAGAGAGCCTCTCACAGAGGACAATGCCCTCCCTATGTTGCCATCTACCAGGTCTTTGTCAGTGTGGTAAACTCTAATCCTCAGATAATTAAAGGTGTCATAACTCCAGGGAAAGTAGTAGCAGGTGAGTCTGCTTGTCTGTAGTTGCCATCAGGGGGAAGAGATGGGATTTGTCCCAGTTCACTTTGAGGCCAGAGGCCCTACCAGAGTGATGCAGTAGGTCAATGAGGAATTAAATGCTGTCTTCATCATCGCAAAGCTAAACCAGGGCATCAGGCCATCAGTCCACGACCCAAATACCCCACTTAGGGGCCCTGCTGTGTAGCGCACATGCCAGGGTTTCCATGGCCAGAGCAAAGATGATAGGGGACAACCCTGCCGTGTGCCACGTTCGCCATGTAGTATGTCATATATGGTACTGCCAGTTTTTACTCTCACCACCGGCGTGTTATGAAGCAACGAAACCCAGGTCAGGAACTTTGGCCCAAACCCAAGTCAGTAAAACACTACCTTCAAGTAAGGACACCCCAGAGTGTTGAGCGCCTTCTCAATGTCGAGGGCCGCCACCCAGGGAGCAGCTCTGGATTCTCTTGCCCAGCCCCATTATCATGAAAAGGCGGCACAAGTTTAAAAAGGTGTTTCTACCGGGTATGAAATCATTTTGATTGGGCTCTATTAGATGTTCAGCTAGAGGTATCAGTCTATTGGCAGCACTTTCCCAAGAATCTTATAGTCCATGTTTAAAAGGGACAACAGGCAATAGAGTCCGGGAGTCTTCCCGCTGAGTATGCCGAGTAATAAACTTGGAGGAGGCACGGGGTCAGATGTGATGCGAAGGTTGCTTAACAATTCACAGGTCAACCATCCGTGCCCGGGTTATAATGCGCCTGACATTTGATTAAGGGCTTGAGATATTTCTACTGTGGAAATGGGGCTTCTATGTCTGTCCAGTGGGATGCCTTTAACCGTGGGAGATGCAGTGCCTCCAGGAATGTCTGTTTTGCAAAAGCTCCTGCTACCACTGGGGCGGTGTACAGTGAGCTATAGTAGGAGCAGAAAGTGAGGTTAATCACCTCCTGTGAGTTTATGATAGTGTCAGACTGGTCCGAATAGCCGTAAAAGGGGCCCTGGGGGAACCTAAGAGGATGAGCCAGGTTAGAAGTCTGCCCACCTTCTCCCCTTCCAGGTGTTTCCTGGTCAAGTATTCCCTATAGTCCAGGGATTCCAATTTGACTAAAGTAGCATTGTGTGTGAGCCTCACCTGCGCCAGTGGAAGAGTGACTGTCCGGTCCATGGGCAATCACAGATCATGCATTCTAATGTCTTCTTCTGAGTGTTGGAGCTCCCTGAGCTGCACTAACTTAGCGCCATAGACCACTTTGATGGCTAGACATCTAAGGACCACTTTGAATGCATCCCACTCTAGCTAAGCATCTGAGGCGGTAGCCCTATATTCCCGAAAGTACAAATCCAGGTGGTCAGAGAGGGTATTGTGAAATGCCATGTTTTACAAAGGTCACACGGGTAAGCGCCACGTTGGTATGCGCGGCCAGCCCTTGCCCCATGACAGTGAGAGCTCGAGTGAGCTGTGGCTGGAGGTGGTTCCCCCAAGGTATTCCTCCCGCAACACCCTGGAGTGTGCATCGGCGCTGCAATAGAAGAGATCAATCCTAGTGTGGAGGTCATGTAAACTGGAGTAATATGAGTATTCCCTGGAGACTGCGTGTAAGCAACAGCAGGCATCTGACACCTGGATGTGGGACACCCATTGCTGCAGGTGTTTTGTAAACAAAATGGATTGTGCACCAGGGACCGATAGATGGGAACGATCTAACACCATATCCGGGACACAATTATAATCGTCCCTCCCACAAATGCATCAAGCCAGTATCTCAGTTAGTAATGCTGGGGTTAATGAGTCCAGGAAAGTGACTGGTTGGAGTTAGGGACATACATTGATACCAGCAAAATGGGGAACCCATCTAACAACCCTTCTGCTACAACATACCTCCCTTTCGGATCAGTTTTTGTATGCAACACTGATAGGGGTACCCCTGGAGAAGCCCATATCAAGACACCCCTGGCGTATCTCGAGCACTTGGTCCCCATACCCCCCATACCCTCCATCTCCTGCGCACCCCCTCCAGATCAGGAGAATAGAGGTGAGTTTCTTGAAGACAGGCCATGTGTAAACCTTGCATAGGTGGCCATGCCCCTGCATTTCAGGTCATGAGATGATAGTGTGTCACAAGAGTTTGATAACTGATTGACATGATTAAGGCAACAAGAGCTGGGCACCCATGCCAACTGCACTCACCCCAGATCAGGAGAATAGAGGTGAGTTTCTTGAAGACAGGCAATGTGTAAACCTTGCATAGGTGGCCATGCCCCTGCATTTCAGGTCATGAGATGATAGTGTGTCACAAGAGTTTGATAACTGATTGACATTATTAAGGCAATAAGAGCTGGGCACCCGTGCCAGCCGCACTCCCCCAACACCCGGCAAGTGCCCCCAGCCTCACATCAATGCATACAATATGAAAATATGAAATGCAAAACGTTATGAAATGCTATAACAATACCCAAACTTACCTCCCCAGGCCAATACACCAACGGGCGATCAGCCACTAGCACTCTAATGCATAGGAACTTGATCACGTAACAGATATGAGAGATAACAGCAAACCAACTTGGGGCATATACTGATGTGGCAGCAATGCTACAATAAGGAAAAAGACCGACATGACCAGCCCACCGCTGGCTCTTGAACTCCCACTGATGACTTCTCAGTAAAATACGTATAGCATATCCTACGAGTAGTGCCCCAGCTAAGCAAAGACTCAGCACATCGTGCATCTGATGGAGGTGGTTCATATCAGTGCATCTGCCGGCATGGGTGTGAGGTATGGGCCTCCCTGCAACAGAGCATCCACCGGATCAAGGTCTGTGTCCATTGCTGCCTGGTAAAGTCTTTCAGCCTTTTTCGGGGGGAAAGGAGATACCTTGTTTCGCTCAGCCACCACAACCCCTTGGGCCCTCTCTCTTGGGGCCTGTCCTCCTGTCTCTGCCTGAGGTCGCCACACCTTTGTACCTGCCAGCTCCCAGGTTCTTCTTCAACTCAGCCCTCAGCCAGGCCCACACCTTCTCTGGGGATGCACCGAAGGTGGTGTTGCCATTGTGCATTGTCTTTAAAGTGGCAAGGAATTGCAAGACATAATTTACTTCCAGGGCTCCTAGTTGCTCCTTCACTTCCATGAAAGAGGCCCGTCACGTTTGCACGCGTTTGTGGTGTAGTCAGTGAATATATTTACTCTGGAGTTTTCAATCATCCAGGGTCCCTTCGCATGTGCCACTTGTAATATGTGATTGCTGTCTCTGTAATTGAAAAGGCAGGCAACCACTGGCCTCTCAGGGGCAACGGGGGCACATTGGGGGCACAGCCCACCCAGAACCTTGTGTGCCTTCCCCATGGAGAAAAAGGTTGATATTTTACCCCTCCGGGCAGTCTGTGCTAGCCATTCCTCTAGGTAGAGCTCCACACTGGGGCCTTGATATGAGAGTTCAGCTCCGCAACCACTGATCTGAGCATTGCCAGCATAGATTCTGAGTCCTCCACCCAGTCTTTCAACTTCCTGTGGTGTTTGCGCATGAGGGACATGTTGATTCCCAGGGAATCTATTTTAGGTTCCAAGGATGATATAATGTCCAGAACGGCCTTTAGGATCTCATTGAATTTCCGAGAGAGGTCTGACAACATAAGTTCCAACGTTGCGGCAGAATATCACGGAGCACCTCCATCTGAGCCGCTGCCCCCTGCCTTGGTCATGGCCGCAGTGGCCCTGTCTTGTTTAGGGTGAACCATAAGTCCTGCAAAGAGGGGAGGGTGAGGGGCAGAGGTGCCTGATGGCTAGAGGTTATGGGATGTACACCACACCGCTTAGTCCTAGGGTCTCAACATCTGCAGGGTGCAGCGCCACTCGCATGTGGTAGATGGAGGATGCTCCCCCCTACAGTGAGTCATATGGGGGCATACAGCAGAGGGATGGCCTGCTAGGGAAGGCAGGGGCTGCGGGGCATTGCTGTGCCTCCACTGTCGGTGAAGCACCTCAGGCCAGCAGGGTTGGGAGGGCCACCAAGCAGGCCACAGGTTAAGAGGAGGGGGGGCAGCCCTCATGGGTTGTGGTGTCTTGGTAGTCAACGGTGGGGGGTTGGGCCACTGCAGCTCCTCGCACTGGGCCCCACTCAAACAATTAATGGAGGTCGTGGGAGCTACCCATGGAGTACCTGGGCCGTCTGGTTGTAAAATCAGGAAGGGCCGCCACAAGTCTTGGCCTCAGTCCCAGCTCGACCAAGACTGTTAGGCCACAAAACGGGCCTGTGCAAGGCAGGCAACGTAGTGAGACCCAGTTGCAGCTCAACTGGGGGAGGGCTTCTCTACGTAGGGCCCCCGGTTGTAGGCCACTTTATGGTGCATCAAATATGGCAGCAGAATGCGACAGCCCAGCTGCCATAAGAGAGAGGATGGGGCCCTAGAACAATTGCCAATCTCCACACACACAGGACCCCTCCATGCAGGCAATAAAGGCTGGGGGGAGTGAGCAGCCTACAGGGCCTCGTCCATTGCATCCAAGTCATTTGGGTGCAGTCACAGGGGGCACCAAAGGCACCAATGTTGGCTGCAGCTCGGCCGATTCTTTCTTGGCTGAACAACAGGCACGCTCAGGTCGAGCAGCGCAGACGATCCTTGGTAGCAGCTCATTGGCAGTAGGTCCCCGCCCCTCCGGGCCTCTCCTTTGTAGACCACAGCATGGCATCGCCAAGCAGGGCCGAAATGCCGCTTGAACTCCCCATCATCAAAGTGGAGAAGGCCAGCTGAGGTGCAGGTAGCCGGGGGCATGCACCGCTGCACTGCACGCTTCAGGGGTGTAGTAAGTGGGGAGCAGGGTGGCCCGGGAGGCAGGATCATTGGAGGATGAATGGCGATAGAATGGGCTCATGGAGCTTATTTCATTGAGATTTAATCAGTCGCCTACTTGGCCAAGCCCTCATTCCCACTTCAAACATAGCCTGATTGGGGAAAGTGTTGGACTTTGGGGGGGTTGAATTTACTATTTCCACTCCAAACTCAACTACAGTGTTGAAAGATATGGACTTTGTAGGGGCGAAATGTTCTATTCCCACTCCAAACGTAATCACATCGAGGAAAGGTTTGGATTTTGTGGGGATTACATTTTTATTCCCACTCCAAATGTAGCCACATTGGGTAACATGTTGGATTTTGGGGACGGGTTAGATATGCTAATCCCACTCTTAAACCTAGCTACTTGTGGAAAAGTATTGGACTTTATGAGGGTTAAATTTACTATTACCAAGTCAATAATAACTTTATTTTGGTCAATTTGACCTTAAAAGTACATCTAAAATTACATACAATTCATTTACTTAAAATCGATATAGATAAAAAGAGATAGAGGAATATTGGATACATACAATAAAAACTGTTGGGTAAAACATACGGAGGAATGGCCTGGCATAAAAATATAAAATGTGGAGCGATCTATTCAAGCAGCTCAACAAGTGGGAAAATCAAATCATATGAGACAGTACATTGATCAAAGATGGAAGCAGTGCTGGCAATTCAAAGTGCATGTGCAAGCTATATAAGCAAATGACAAGTCCACATGTGTGAGATCAGAACTTGACCTTAACCGCTAGATGCAAATTCTCGGGAACAACAAACCACTATACCAGTAAATTCAAAATATAAATGAACTGCATTAATACAGATGATCTCAGTTAAACAGTGAGGGTAGAAAGCCCTATAAAATTCCTCATGTCATTTGTGCGAAGCTATGGACCTTATTTATTAAAATGATTTTAAAAATGCTCTGCGGGTGCACCACATAGAGAATAGAAAGCCTGCTACCGAGTATACTATCGGGAGACTAGAATCGTGTTTCAATATCCTAAAAGCCTCGCAACAGCGCCTGGTACCTAGGTTTCTACAGATCTGGACCAGCCACCGTTTTCTTGCTTTGTGGTAGCCAGGGCAGCTAAAAAACACATGAAGGTCTGATTCTGTGGGGCAGTCACATGCCGGACACCCCAAAATTTGCAAACCCCCCCACCTGTTTGTAAAAGAGCGTAATGGCAGGACCCCGTGTCTGAACTGCAAGTACAGCTTTCTTGGGGCTGCCGGCTTGATGTCATTCAATGCCGGTTCTAGGCTATATCTGTCCTTGGTTTCTAGGAAGACTGCAGTCCGCTTACCTGCCAAAGGGTTACTTTGGAGTTGGGCCAGTTTGAACTCCCCGTAGCAGTCCTTTAGCATTTTCCTAGAAATCAAGGCACAGGCAACCTCCGGGTCACCCCAAAGGTTGCTCCGTCCTAGACTCGCTAACGTGTGTCGAATATAGGAAAGCCAGGGTAGTTTGCCCGCCCCCGGTAGACTCATCACCTCTCTTAATTCGTCTCTGTATTCTGTGAGTTCTGGGGTAACCCACAGACGCCGCCAGAATAGAAGGGGTCTGAGATTAAATTCTTCGGCAATTGCCCTTACCCCCAGGTCCAGTCTGAGCGGCATGAGAGGGGTACTCCGTGGGAGGCTAAACAGTTGCCTGAGAAAGGTGTTTTCTGTCTGTGTGAGACTCTCAGAGCTGCGATGACCCCATAATTCTGCTTCATACAGCGCCCCTCCCCTGGCTTGGACCTTGTATATTTCTATGGCAGGACTCACAGGTTTATGGCTTGATTTTCGGAAAACCTTCATTAAGGTCCCTGAAGATTGTGCCAGTTTTAAGGTTGATTTTTTAATTTGGGCCCCCCAGTCCATAGATTCTGTAATGGTGATGCCGAGATAATCAAATGAGGATACTCTCTCTAGGGGTTTGCCATTTAAGGATGGATTTGGTCGAGTGCTTTTGGCAGAGTTGTACGCCATGAATTTAGTTTTTTGAAGGTAAATTTCAAGCCCTCTTTCCCTGCAAAACGCATCAAATCTATTTAGTGCCCTCTGAATCCCCATAGGCAATTTGGATACTAGGAGAGTGTCATCAGCAAACATCATGGCTGGAATTTTGCGTGATGCCAACTTAGGGACGTCCAAGTCTTTCTCGCTGAGCAAGAAGTCAACTCGCCCATTTATATAAAGGCTAAAAAGGGTCGGGGTGAGTACGCATCCCTGGCGGTAGCCTCTATTTACGGGAATGGGGGCCGTAAGTTTCCCTTCCTTGCCATATCTGATTTGGGCATAGTTTCCCTCGTGCAACCGTTTCATGACTTGGCACAGGTAAGGCGGAACCCCCATCTCCTGGAGAACTGCCCACAGCTTCTCCCTTGGAACCAGGTCAAACGCAGACCTCAGGTCTACAAATATTAGGTAGAGACTGCCACCCTCCAAGCACACATACTTCCAATATAGGATTTGTAGCCTGAGGATTTGATCCAACGTGGACATTTTTTCTCTGAACCCTGCCTGTAGAGGGGTAAGTATCTTGTGCTCCTCCATCCAACTCTGCAGCCGGAACAACAACACGCGTGCGAAAATTTTTTGTGTAATATCTATGAGGCTTATCGGCCTATAATTTGTTGGTAGCAGCGGTGAGCCCTTTTTATATATGGGGATTATTTCGGCTCCGGCCCAGCTAGCAGGGATCTTCATACCTTGAAGTATGGCGTTGAATAGGACCCAGAGATATGGTGTCCAGACGGTGGGTTCACTGCGGAATAGATCCCCTGGGATCTTATCTAATCCTGGAGCTTTGCCCGGGGCTATTTTAGAGAGGGCACCATTTATCTCATTAAGGGTTATAGTAGGGGTGTCGTCCAAAGATCTATTGGTGAACATGGGTTCAATCGAATGATCAATCCCCGCAGAACAGCCCTTAACGGCTGGGTCATCCAATGTCACCACCCTTGAAAAGAGAGACTCAAAATGGTCCCTCCATACATCTGCCTCCAGGTTTGGCTCTATCGGTGATTTAGCCTCGGAGCTGCCTGTGTTGACCACTTTCCAAAAGGTCCTCATGTCATGGGCACCTAGGGAACTTCTCAAGGAGTCCCATTTGTCACTTTCCCACTCTTTTTTTGCCTCGTTGACACTGGCCTTATAGGCCGCTCTAGATATTTTAATTAGAGGGCGGTCATTGGCCTTGATAGATGTAATCAGGGCTGTTTTGGCCTTATGGCATTGGTCATTATACCAAGGGTGGGTGGGTTTCCTGTTTGGCCTGGTGTTTTTTATGGGGAAAAAAAAATATACCGTGATTGCCATTAATCTAGTATGGTTCTGGGTGACCTTATGGGGATCAATTCTAGTGCCGATAATAGGTACAGATTTAATTGCAGTCGAGAGCACCGGGATAATGGCTTCATACAGGGAGCCTAGTCTATCTTGAGACTGGTTTATATCTGCCCACCGCACTCTCCTCCTACAATTTGAGAGGGACAGCCTGTCATCAGTGGGGGAGTATACCCCTGTGGCACTCCTGGGGTTAAACTCAATTAGTTCTAGTACAAGGGCATTATGGTCGCTATCGTGTTGTGCCATGACTTTGAAGTCAATTACCCTATGCCAGGATTTGGAGTCAATTAAAATATAGTCTAGTAAGGAACCTCGCCCATTTCTAGTGAAGGTGTAGTTGCTAGATGTATCAGATTGTGTTCTTCCATTGCATGCCCTTAGCGAATATTTTAAAACCAGGCAATTCATCTGGATTACCAGAGGGGACCAAATTTTAACTGGTGGACACATAGTCTCCGGAATGGCCCAGTACTTATCTTCTTCACAGAGACTGTCCTTAAGCATGCCATCTAATGGCTCAAACTGGCAATTAAAAATCCCCTCCTATGATCACAGTGTGATTATCTGCAATGGTAGCTAAAAATGACATTAGTTCCTCAAGTGTTTTTGACTCCTGTCCCTGGCTAACTGGTCTTGAGTACATATTTAAAAGGGCTATAGAGGTCTTGGGCGGAAAGTGCAGAAGGACACACAGAATATCATTTGAAGATGATTCTATCTGTTTTTCTGAACAGCCTAGGTGAACTCCCACCCATGTACTTAGTCCTCCCGAGGGTCTCCCTTTTCCACCAGATATTGCAGGAATATTGAATGTGGCGAAACCCGATTTTGAAACGTCCCCTCTTGTCCACGTCTCCTGGAACATGCAGATCTCGTGTTGGTCAATGAAATGGCCCAAATCAGGGTCATCTATCTTGTTGTTCAGACCTGCTAAGTTCCAGGATAAGACTCGCAGCCTTGGGGGATCAGGGCAGTTAGTTATATTAGCAACTGGAGGGGTAAATTGGGGGAGAGGCCCACAGATTCCAATATCAGCTTTCATGATGGTCCCGCTATCCAGTAAAGGGGATTGATTGCACGTCATGGTCATATTTAAGCCCTCATGGATGTTTCCCGGGGAGCCGCTCATGCTCCCGCAGGTTTTTCCTTCCCCTGATGTCATACAGTGCCCTGTGTCAATCTCGCGGGTCTCAGTTACCATCAGAAGGTTGCCCAACTGCACTTCGGGGCCAATGGCCTCAACTTCAAGTCAATCCACTCCTTCTAGGCCGCTAAATCTATTTGCTGTGGGAATATTAAAAATTGGTTGCCTGGGCCAGTGGTGGTCCAGAGCAGCTATATTATAGCTATGGTTTTCCTGTCTCCGGCCCCACCCATAATGCCTTGTATCCTGATCGACCCTCTCTGGGGGATAAAAATAGCCCAGTGGGAGGGCTTGGATAGTACCCGTTTGTCTCCCATCCTCTCTATTTAAAATTTCTTGGACAACGCAAGGGTTTCTAAAATTTATCACTATGCATTCTCCTTGCTTCTCCTTGGGTCTCCATCCTAGCCATCCCACTCTACGTGTGGTTAAGATCTCTCCTGCATCGTCGTACCGGAAGTGCCTATGATTGACTAGCCACTGCATGCATTTGTATTTTAGTTCTTGGTGTTGTTCATGTTGGCCCCTACCGAGCTCGGGGATGCCTACAAGGATAAGAACATATGGGGTTGAAGCCGGTGGTAGGTTTATAACTGGGGGGGGAGGACTTTCTTTAGTGGCTTCTGTGCGCGTGGGGAAATTTACCCCTACCCGTTGTTTATTCGGGTGCCATTGCCTGATGTGTTGTTGGAGTAGGGGGGGTGGATTTACTCTATTGGCGGTGGTGGTAGGTGGCCTCTCTCTGTTGGCTCTGGAGGGTGCTGGTGGTTGCTGCCTCTGTAGATTAGGTACTTGGGTAGCTAGGCAATCATTAAGATTAGGGGCCGAGATGGCCCTTATGGTGTTCACAGCGGCCTGGTCTCGGGGGCCAGTGTCAGGTCCAACATTCCCATGTACTACCCCCCTGTTACTTGTCCAGTCATTAAGGAGTGAGGCCAGCTTATCAACCCTTTCCACAAGTGTTTTGAGTTCGTCCTTAACTATGTCCCTCACTTGAATTTGAAGATCCACCACTAACTTAGTGACCCACACTGGCTGTTCGCTAGATGTTTCAATACTGTTTACAGGTCCTCCCATCCAGGTATTCCTGTTATCTGACTTCTCTCCCATAGCTTTCTTCCTTCTTACCACTGTTTTTGCTTGAAATTTGGGTCTCCCTTTTGTAGTGGGCTGTATAGGTGATTCCACCCTAGTTTGCTCAGAATTGATTGCTTCAGCTATTGGAATTTGGGCCCTGGGCATGTCATTTATCAAGACTTCTGAGGTTTGCGAGGTGTCAGAATCTACCAGAGGGATTTCCAAGTTAGGGATAAACGTCTCTCTGTCCGCTCGACTTCAGTGGCCACTGCTCCTAGGGCTTTTTCCAACATCCTATCTATAGATGTCGGTTTGGTTTTAGATGTAGGCATGGGAGGGGCTTTTTGTTTCTTTTCTATGCACGCTCATTTACCCATTCTACTTTGGTTATGGTGATTACCTTTTGCACTATAGAATGTTTTAATTTGGGCACTACTAGTTGACTTAGAACTCGAGGTAAAGGGAGAGCTACTTGGAGGCAACTAGCGCAAAAAACAAAGTACGTGGGTGCTCAGACATAAGGTACAGAATGCAAATTCAATATGCCAAACAGTGGGCACAAAAATATGAAAAACAATAGGGCAAGTGCGAGAGTGGAGGTGGAAACAGGTCCCAGTAAGAATCTACAAGGGGTTGACAGGGCTACCAGGTAAGAGTGCCTGAGGTAAAAGGCTCTATCTATAACCGGATAATTAGGGGCAATCACCGCTACAGTCAAATTGGTTCAGATCCAATTTAGAATCCAGTGTTCTGGTAGAAGTGAAGTCCGTAGAAATGTTGAATAGCTAAAAAAGTAAAATATGGAATCCAATAATTGGTCATTAGCTCTAAGTAAATGGTTAAAAGCACATAACCTTATTTAACAATTTCATTCGTTTGGGCCGCCCTACGCAAGGTTGCCCCCACTAATTTAAACAGTCTGTGCAGGTTAATAGCAATATTAACGTGGTTGCAGTCCCCAGGGGAAATGGCTAGGGAAGCTAGAAATGGGGGAATGAAGATTAAGTCTCACCGCTTTGCCCTCCAGCTGATTGCATTACAAGTTCCGTGGCCTAGGGCTGGGTAGCTTATGTCCCGATGAGACGGTCAGGAGGGGTGGCCCAACCCAGCCTCTTCCAGTCGCGGACGGGCGCGGATGGGCCCTCCCTTGGCCCGGGCTTTGCCCGGGCGCGCCCCACGCTGCGGGAGGGCCGCTGTGTTTTTATCGCTCCCCCCGGCGCGATGTCAGCTTCGCAGGAATGCAAGGGCCTCTGGGAAGTGTAGTTTTCGTTGGGCCATTCCCCTCACGGCCAGGAATGGAGGAAAGCAGCCGTTCACCTGACGGCCAGGAATGGAAGAAAACAGCCGTTCACCTCACGGCAGCAGCGGGGGCTGCTTGTCAATGCCCCAGTCAGGTATTACTCTAAATGTAACCACATTTTGGAAAGCTAACCACAATGGGGAAAGTGTTAAGACTTTTGCGGGGAGTTAATATACTATTCCCACTCCAAACATAGCCAATATGGGTAAAGTATTGGATTTTGAGGAAGTTATATTTACCAATCTCATTCTAAAATGACCTACAAAATCTAACATTCTTTATATTTAAGCCAAAAAACTGAAAACATAAAAAAACATTGCGAGGTAATATATACAAATATAAAATTTCACAATAAAATGACAAGCAGTCAAAATTTAAAGATTATAATAAAAAGTAAAATTCCAAAATTTTAATTATAAAAAAGCAAATAAGGCTCAAGTTGCATTTAAACAAAACCATAAATTTAAAATTGTATTTATTCAAGAGAAATTTAGAAGTTCAACATTTAAAAAAAAAATAGGTAAAACAGTAAAACAGAAATAAAAAATAAAAATGATTAACAATTTTAGAAAATGATTTATACTTCAAAATAAAATACATATGATAAACTTTAATATTTTAAACATATTTTTCAAATATAACATTCAAAAATATTTTTAAAGACAATCACAAAAATGAACAATGCTTCCTATCCTATTCTCTTACAAACCCTAAAAACGTTTCTGAAAATATTAACTACCACAAAGACAAACATAGTACATATTAAATGTAAAAAGCGTATAACAAATTATAAAAATATTGATCATAAACATAACAAAAACAATATTAAATACAATGATATTTGAGAACTTGATATAATTTATATTATGTAAAAATGAAAAAAGATATTCTTATCTGCGAAATACTATCTCATAATATTTTATGACATGACAGTATTAGTGTAACAATATTAATATTTTTGACATGATAATAAGGTATAACATCATTAGGAGATAACTAGGTCTGGTCAGGAGGGCACTCTTCTGCTGTTCGGGAGGAGGAAACAAAAGTGCTAAAGGATGTGAAGAGGGTACCAGCTAACCAGCAAATTAGGTTTGTGGGTCTGGAAGCCTCAAAAGTGCTCTCCTATAGCCTGCCATCAGTAGCCCAATGCAGCAAAGTGCATTTAGATTGGCACCACGAAGCATATATAATCAATAAAGAAGAATTCACTTGTGCATAGTTTCTGCTGCTGCAATGATCGACCCACTGTGTGAAGAAATCCCAAGTGGGCTGTTAATGACTCAGGTTCCCATTCAAGTGTGAGCCTATTCAAATTTAAAATACCACCATTATGGTGAAGAAACCAGAAGGTGAGTACTCTCTACTTCAAGGATGCCGCAGGCCTGCCCCTGTGTGGCCTGGTGTGGAAAGGGGAGCCTCAGGCCGATGTACTCTCTTTTCCTCTCCCATCATCCACAACAGGAGAACAGAAACAGCATACTTCGCCACCTGCAGCCTACACGGTTGTGAGGTGTGTGGAAAGGCCTCACATCCTTGGGACTGCTGCATAGTCCCCTGGAGAGAGTGCAAGGGTGCCTTCATAGAGCAAGGCTGCTGGCACTGAGATCTACAGAAGTGGACACTTAAAAAGTTTTAATTGGTTGGAAAATAAAATATTTCCTCTGCCCACAGCAGCTGGATTAGAGATTAAATAAATGTAATGCCTTGAGTTAGGGGCACTCCATAAGCCAACACAGTAGGAATAAACATTTGCATGTTCCTGCTTATCGTGCTCTAGAAAGGCAGGTGCACTGCAAAAATAGTGAATTGCATTCTGAGGGCTGCCTGAAGTTATCTCAGGCCCTTCATGTACTCAAGGGAAAGCAGAAAAAGCAGCACCCTATGGGGCATATTCTCAAGGAACTATCGCCGAGTTAACGGCACTTTATCTCAGCTAAAGTCGCGATAAAATTATCGCCCCATTCACAAGCTGGTGCTAACAGCCCATACCACCAGTTTACTTGCGATAGCAGTCGCAAAAAACATCGCCACAGATGACCCCGGCAACTAACGCTAATGATATGCAGAGTAGGCGTTCCCGTGCAAAAAGCCTAGACAACACCACGCCACAACATTCTCAACGACCAGCCAGATCGGCGATAAGATCACAAAGCATGCGCTAAGGCGCGTTAGCAGCAGGAAACTAACACCTGCTCCTACCTGGTGTAAAGTCGTACGACAACCAGCACCAGACAAGGGAGCACAGCCCATAGCCACACATGAAGAACAACAGATGCCCTGGAGCTACCGATCATGCAGCCTGGAGCCCCGGGGGCGTGGCCGAGCCAAGCAGCAAGATGGCCGCCTAATCTGTCGGTTCTGCCGGCCGAGCACAATATCCGCCAGTAATCCGCTCAAAACTGCCTCAACTGCAAAATTAAATCACATATTACGAAATCGGAGGTGTTGCTGATTAAATTGATACCTCCTGTGGCCAGAGAGAAGGCGCAGAATGGCCACAACGAGAATCGGCATCATCGCGGCCGAGCCCGGGCTGGGACGTAACGGAGGAGCAGACGCGGGTCCAGCCGATCGGGCGCCTCATTAACTGCGCGAACCTTTTGGAACACCCGCGCCTGGTAACCTGGATGGCACAATATCTAGGGTAAGACATCAGAAAACGGCTGCGGATAGTATAGTGAAGACACGCTCACATAAAGTGCCGCTCTGAGCCTCGACACAAGACGCTGCCCGCGGAGGCCGTCGATCGCCGCGATATCCAGCGCAAATACGGGCGGCAGGGAGCCACTGCAGAACAATATCGGCCCCCAAAGCAGAGGTAAGAGCACATGACGTGCACAGGGTGAGGCGGAACCTCCATTCGGACAGAGAGGGAGAAATAGTACCCAGCTACCGAGCGGCCCACTGGGAGCGGGGAGCTGACCGCACTAGAAATCTGCAGGGCCGGACCGGTGTGCAGAAGAGCTCCAAGACGGAGTGTCCAGTGGTGCGTGAGGCGTATGCTCAGGTCCATAGCACTGAGAAGCCAGAAATCACGACTGACTGCGCGCATAACGCCTGGGACATAGACAACTGAAGAGGGCCCTAGGTTAACTTCGCAGTGATCTAATGGCAGAGCACTGATTACGCTTTTAAAACTTGCACTTCAAATCGCAGAGACCTCACCCCACTGTGGCACAGTAGCGCACAAACCACACGTGCCTCTACAGTACTACACAGCCACCCCACCCCACCGACGCGTAAGCCCTGCGCCCATGCCGGAAAATCGTGTGTATATGTGACAAACGTCGTGAACGTCGCATTTGGCAACCAGACACACGGTGAATAGCCAGACACCGCGCTGTGTTGAAGGTGACAGGTAAACTCAACGCTGGACACGGCATTAACTCTCCGGTGCACCGAACTGGCACTATAGCGGACAAGATAAGTTGTCGTCCCCTGCTCTCATGGCATAAGCTCGCATTTGAATAAATAGAAGCATACACGCAAGTGCCAGTGGATAAAGAGGCAAAATAGAGCCAATGATCACATCTACAGTTATATCACACGCAGCGCCGGCACACGCAAAATAAACCCAAGTACTATCGCTGCAGCTTCACGAAATATCCCTCCCGGGAAGCATTACTCACACTCCCTCCAGCTGGCAGGAAACGCGCAATAATGGGCAAGCCAGACAACAAGCAGCCCAAACTGAACTTTGATGAACCAGCACAAGACACGGTGAGAGCGACCTGGCGTTGCAAATGACTGTCCCGGAGACGCAACTGGAGACGGAGCAAGAGGACGACATAAAAACAATGCTAAAATATGTAAAAGCCTGCTTGAAAGATATAGACTCAAAAATTGACTCCCTCGCGGCACGCATGGACCAAGTATCACGCAAGGTGGAGAAACACAAGAATAAATTGGACTCGCTGGAGACGCAAGTATCGGATCACGACGACAACCAAACGGAAACCCGCGAGCAGCTGTTGCGCATGGACAAAGTATTGGAAGTGATAAAAATGCGCAATGAGGACTTGGAAGCGAGATCCCGGCGCAACAATGTGCGCCTAACGGGAATACCTGAATCAACGAACATTCCGAACATGGAAAAATATGTTAAGGGACTCCTACAGGAACTGTTCGGAGCAGAACTGTTCCTCATAGAGCGCGCCCCCCGCACGCTTGGCCCACGACCACAGCCGGGCACCAACTCCAGAGCTATACTGGCAAGAATATTAAATTACAGGGATAGGGATACGATTCTGAGGCTAGCACGGGAAAGAGGTACTCTCCAGTATCAAAATAATACAATAGCGTTCTACCCTGATTTCACACAAACGGTCCAGGCAGCCTGCAGGGAATTTATCCCTGCAAAAAAGATCTTCCAACAAACAGGCACGAAATACGCCATGCTGTATCTGGCTAAACTTCGAGTGCAAACGGATGGCAAACCCGTGTTCTTCACAGTCGCAAGGGACGCATTGAAATTTGCAAAACTACATGCCAGAAAGCTGCAAAACAAAACACGGGATAAAGACTCTTCCTCGCAGGATCAGCTAAGTGACATTGAGTAATGTACTGCCAATTGACTGTGCTGCAATATCTCTGATTGCTGTTTCTCCTTGACACTTTTCTCCAGTATCTAATACATATAATGTGGTGATAATAGTTTGCATAGTTGAACAGGTACATACAATGCTCGTCCACCCTGTTGTATTCACGACAGGGCAGTACGCCGGTAACGCCTTGCCCCCGTTGGAATGATTCCCTATAGCCCCTTCTCAGGTTGCTTTTTGTTTAAAAGGTGGGGTTTTGACAGGGATGCACAACCTAATTGGGGGGTTGGTGTGGGTGGGGGGAGGGTAGGGTATTGCAGATTTTCTGTGTTATTGTTTTTAATAGTTTGTTGTTCATTGCTATGTGCTCTATATTCCCTAAATGATCAGACTTCCACTGGACATATCACACATTACCCTAGTGGTTCCATCATACACTGGGGGGCACTCTACATCGCACAACTGAAGGCACGTCATGTAGAGCAATCGAAAATCACGGGACACAGATACTACTCAGCGTTCATATGTCTCACCTAACATGTCTCACATGGAACGTGCGCGGTCTGAATGACCACAGAAAGACGCACCTAATTCACCCCCAACTCTCGAGACATTCGGCTGCGATATGCCTCCTTCAGGAGACCCACCTCAGGAGCACAGCCTGCGATAGACTGAAGTCCAACAGATGGGGCGAAGTGTTTACCTCATGTTACTCCAACTATTCCCATGGAGTGGCCACATTAATTAAAAGGGGCACCCCTTGGAAAACCCTGAAGGTAATTAGTGATACGGAGGGGCGTTATGTATTGGCTCTGGGAATGCTGTTTCACAAGAAGGTCCTAATTGCTAACGTCTACGGGCCTAACGTGGACGACCCCTCCTTCTTCCAGCAACTGTGGCACACCATGCAATCCATGAGAGATGCGGCATTGATATGGGGGGGCGATTTTAACACAGTAATGTCCCTGAGGACTGATAGAGTGGGAGCCTCCCGCACACATCACCCACAAGCAGCCGCAGTCCTAAAACAACTAGTAGAGGACTACAGTCTTGTAGACACCTGGCGAAGCCTTCACCCACACGACTGAGAGGGCACTTGTATTACACAGCAACATAGCGCATGGTCGCGACTGGACTTTTGGCTCACCTCTCCCGACTTGCAATCCTGTTTGTCGGATGTGTCCCATCACGCCCGCACGCTCTCTGATCACTCTCCAGTTATTTTGTCCCTCCAAATACCTCTACCATATCGTCAGCCTTTCACATGGCGCCTGCCACCCAACGCGCTGCTAGATCCTGCGTTCAAGGAAGAACTGCACACACATATCACGGAATACTTTGATAAAGACACAGGGTCTGTGGATTCGGTCGGGACTCTATGGGAGGCGTTTAAGGTGGTTATTCGTGGACACTGTATTGCGGGGCAAAACAGGGTGCTCAGGGATATTAGGGACTATCTTGGGCGCCTAGAATCGGAGCTGCACACACTCGAACAACAATATTATGCTACACCATCAGCTGAGATGCTGGGGCACATTCGCAGTAAACTGACGGCCTACCAGGAGGAGGCAGATAGGGAGGTAAAGTTCCTTCACAAATATGCAATCGCACGGAAATATGGTGAAGGCGATAGGCCCGGGAAGACACTTGCGAACCTATTGAAGCCACCTAGGGGGGCCACATTTATTACCGCACTCACCGCCACCACCAATGAACTAGTACACCCCCCCCGACATTTTAAATACCATGCGCGACTTCTACTCACAGCTCTACACATCCCACGTGACGCCCGCAACCTCGATATTATAAGAGTATCTTGACTCCATAGCGCTTGTGTGGTTCAACAATGTCCACCGTGAATATCTTGACATTTCATTCACGGTTGATGATGTGTGCGGGGTCATAGGCGGCATGAGGGCAGACAGGGCGCCAGGACCAGATGGCCTCACCATGCAATTTTATAAATAATATTCTGAGGAGCTTGCTCCCCACCTCCTAGCTGTCTATCAAGAGGCGCTCCAAAAGGAAATCCTCCCAGATTCGATGAGAGAGGTGATTATTATCACTCTCCTCAAACCAGACAAGGACCCACAACGCAGCGAGTCTTACCGCCCACTCTCACTGATCAATCTTGACGCCAAGATATTTGCAAAGCTCTTGGCTACCAGACTCCAACCACTGCTCCCACTGATAGTCCTACCAGACCAATCAGGCTTTGTACCGGGCAGAGCAACCTCACATAACATCAGAACCCTATTTGGGCTACTGCATTACCTAACGCCAAACTTACCTGCGGCTGCAGCGTTACTGGATGCCTCAAAGGCGTTCGATTCGCTGGAATGGGGATTTCTCTTTCCTCTGCTCCATAGGATAGGACTAAGCCCAATCTTCATAACGCAAATTCAACTCCTTTACACACAACCAACGGCGCGTTTAAAGGTGAACGGGCTGATATCGGAGTCGATACCCATAACCCTGGGCACCAGGCAGGGGTTCCCTTTGTCGCCGTTACTGTTTGCGATTGCGACGGAACCCCTAGCCGCTCGGCTGCGCCAACACCATGTGAACAGGGGGATTGGTTTTACTACCAGAGCGCTCACGGTGTCTATGTATGCAGACGACATCACGCTTTATATGGTGCATCCCAAAGACAACCTGGCCCCCATGACTAGGGAGGTGGTCCGCTTTGGTGGGCTCTCCGGAGTAAACATCAACTGGAGTAAGTCTGTGATCCTCCCCCTTACATCTGATACGCAGAAATTTGATACTGAATACCCGTTGACATGGGCTTCTGAACCCATTCGATATCTAGGGGTTTGGCTCACCAATGACTTGCATGAAATATGGACAGCCAATTATGGGAAAGTAGTGGCATGGATTGAGGACAGGATCAGGAGGTGGAAGACGCTTCCCTCTCGCTGGCGGGCCGCATAGCAGTAGCTAAAATGATAATATTGCCCAAACTACTTTACCTGTTTGTGAATGTGCCGCTCCCACTCCCGATGCACTTCTTTAGACGATTAAAATTGCTTATGATCGGGCTGGTGTGGGCTGGGGGTCAGCCAAGAATAGCCTGGGAAATTTTGACATTGCCGCAGGAACAGGGAGGGCTGCCAGCCCCGGATTTTGCGCTGCACGCCTACAGTGCACAGGCACAATCTTTGCACTTCTGGGCCCACCCCACGCCATACAAACCACACGTGGCCATAGAAATAGACCGCGCCGCTCCCCTACCAATATCGACTGCCCTGTTTCAGCCATATAAGCGCCCGTGCGGGGAAATAGATACTGTACAGGTTATGAGATGGGCCTGGGAAGGTAACCGTAAAAGAGCACGCCTGGAGATACTATACGCTCCATCTATGCCCCTTTTCAATAATCCCATGTTTCCCCCTCTCATGGAACGCAAGGCACAGGAACGCGCAAGCGTACATAAAATAACAGTGGGCGGTGATCTGTACCCTGAAGACACTTTTCTTACACTTCAACACGTGTTCCCCTGCAGAGCCATCAGCACTTGACATGCTGCTATACTACCAGCTCCGCGTGTCCTGCAAGAGTAAATTCCCCATCTTTCCAGAACCTCCGCCTTCCTTGCCGGCGCTTGAGGATCTGCTGGCGGTGGAATCGGGACAGAAACTTATATTACGCATCTACAGACACAATCAAAAGACCTCTCCAATATTAATCCCCCCCTCCGGTGCGGCTTGGGGTGAGGAGTTGGGTACGCCTCTCACAGATGAACAATGGCGGCTGAGCTGTCAACAGCTGGAGCGCCTGTCGCCCAATTACCGTCTCAGGCTCATACACTTTAAATACCTGCATCGCCTCTATCGCACTCCCATACACATGCATAAAATGGGGCTCAGAGAGGATGACTGTTGCTGGAAATGCGGCACCCCACTCGCAACCTTCATGCACTTAGCCTAGAGCTGCAGGCCCATAGCCAATTTCTGGCTTGAGGTCTATAAACACATTAAATATATTGTTGGCTTGGATCTCCCCCTCACGCCCCTTATGGCCCTGCTTGGGGTGCTGGAGACGGTGCCCCCTAAATCACGCAAACTACCATCAATGCTCCTATTGATGGCTAAACGTCAGATAGCTTTACACTGGGGGGCAGCTAGACCCCCGCTAACGAAAGACTGGATCACACAGGTCACATATTGTAGGACACAGCTATCCACCTATTGGGAACTCCAGCCGACCAAGTCCCGACCTAAAGACATCTGGGAACCATTTGTTACTTGGTTAAATTCCAGAATGGTGGACGATTAATGTATGGACTCCATGTTATGTGCTACCGATGTGCCACTTCTTGGATTGTAATGTATGGATTTGTTGTGGGGTGCGGAGTCGAGATGCTCCGTTGCGGAATTGTACGTTTTGATGCTCTATATTGTAGACAACATTTGACAGGCCTCACAATGGGCAGCTCATGTGAATCGTGGATATGTCGGATCAAACTATTACAGTACAGCACTGCAATGTATGTTACTTTTTTTGTATTGTTTCTGTTATAAAAATGAAAATAAAAAGCAATTTTTAAAAAAATAAACAAATGCAGCCCGGAGCCCCAATAGGCTAACAACACCCACTGCCACCACCCCCAGGACCCCACCCCTCACCCCCTGCTCCCCAGGCCATACCCCGGGCACCCCCTACACCCCCTCCCCTTCGGACAAAGATATTGCACCTCAACTCCACGAAATCATGAACCAAACAAATCGCCTGAAGTCGCACAATCACAACACCCAACATACATGTGTGGTCAGAAAAAGGGAAATCATACATCCATATCATAATATCCAAACAATACGTTTATTACAGAAGAAACCAAAAAAAACAAATCTGAAGAGGCATGGCGGGTCGTCTCAGGACATTCTGTAAGTCACAGCCTGCAAAACAGAAATCTGGATGAGAAGGTGTGCCATGTGCCCATCAAAGTACAGAGAGAGAGAGCGAAAGAGAGAAAGAGAGAGGGAGAGAAAGAGAGGGAGAGAAAGAGAGGGAGAGAGAGAGAGAGAAAGAGAAAGAGAAGGTGAGAGAGTGCCGACACTGCGGACCTAGGCCTCACTGCTCACCTGCTGCCACCGGTGTGTCTCCAACCACGTGCCGGTATTCACAGCAGTCCCCCAGGTCCCTCATCTGAAACAGTTTCCAGAGACATGAATGGCAGAGTCCATACAGTTGCACATGCCATCATCACTTGCCCGCCCCTGCGCACACAGGCTGCTGCACCCCAGCCCCTCCCACCGCACAGCAGTTATTGCCCGCCCCCTGCGCAACCAGGCCTCACTGCTCACCTTCTGTCACCGGTGTGTCTCCAAGAGGGCCCACCACGTTCCGGAGGGATCTCCAAGCCCGGTGCCCGCGACCATGGCACCCTCCACATCATGCAGCCCCGCACCGTGGGCCACCAGGTCACACACATGATTCTGGGTCTTGATTTCGCAATGGCAGAGACCACATCAGTGCACACGGCATCATCGCAGGCTGCACACCCGCTCAGCACTTTAGGTGCCCCTATCTCGCTGCACCGCAAGACACCGTCCAGTGGTGGTGTGCCTGTGCCTGCCGCAGTGTATCCGGTGCCACCAAGTCTGTGCACCGCTAGCCATGGACCCTTAATGATTGAGTCCTGTGGTGCGGATGCCATCATGTCACCCCCGGCACTGGGCAGTGTGAGGTGGCAGGGCCCTAGGCCATCATGCATACATGAGAACTACACGGAGACACCCAGTCAGAGAGAGTGGAAATGGCGTCCAGCACGTGCGCCAGGCCCTTTTCATTGGCAGGGTCACATGTCCTGTGACGCCTGTGCTGGATGGGTGTGAGGTGGGTGTACACCAGCCGTGAGGGAGTGGCTGTGGCATGCTGACAACTAGACCTGTGAGCTGCAGATGCCAACAGTGAAGACCTGGGGCATGTAGCGTTTTCGTCCCCCGTGTGCGTAATTGGAGTGGGCTATCCTGGCGTATGCCAGTCCAGCGTAAGGGTGTGAACAATGACCCGGGGGCTCTGGGCGTGGTTCCGCCCTGGGCTGGACAAGGAAGTGACTACTGGATGTGTCTCTGTTGTAGTGTCGGTGCCACCCGGACCGCAATCTGCAATGTGTCACCCTGTGACAAAAGTCCCACAACATGGGCAACATGGACGTAAGGGGGGATCACTGACCCTACATTCATCCATACTTCCACACTTGAAAGATCATAGACATGACACATCTGTGTGAATAAGAATGTTTATTGCACATTCAAGGGAGTGTTTCAGCTGGAGCAGTGCAGGGCCATGCCAACCCCACTTCACATTGTCGGCCCGTGGAGGGCCAGCCAGAGTCCTTCAGGGAATGACAGGTACATCAGGAGAGGAGGACTTCAGTCCGCAGTGTGATAGCTGTGTCATTGGTGACCAAACAGAATATGGCAGTCCATGTCGAGGTCCAAGGTGAGTGTCGCAGAGTGCATCGGGGGACAGTGGAAGGTGATGATGCAGAGGGCAGAACCAAGCAGAAACAGGCCACATGGCGGAGATGAATGCTACTGCGTCCTCCTGACCACGATGGCAGATTCATCCGCATCTTCGCCCTCTGCTGTTGCATGTGCCTCACATGTGGCTGGTGGTGTTCTGTCTCCAGCAATGTGTGGCACTGACACATCAGGGGCCGGAGATGTGGATGGGGTGGTAGCAGCAGCATGCGTCAGCGCCAGGCCTTGTGGCAGCAATGCCATGAGGAGGGTCTTCAGGGCATTGAGGGACCCAGCTACCTCTCGCTGGTGTGCAGCCGTGGCAGCTGCTCTTTCCGCCTGCATCCGCTCCATGTTCTCCATGATCCTCCGCATATGTCCCAACTCCCTGGCGAGATCGCTGGAGGCACTCTGACAAGACAGTCGTTCTTGTCGCAGAGTCAGGACTCTAGCGATGTCAGCCATGGTCCATTGGAGAGCATGGAGCAGACTGTGGGTGTCCGTTAGGGACTGTGAGTGGTCCCTGATGGGACTTAGACACCCACGTATGGCGTCTAGTTTGGCTGCCATGCGGTCGAACCCCACCTGCACCTGTTCAGCCAGCTTCTCCTGGCACCCCAACACACGGCTTTGGAAGGCCATGTGTTCGTCGTGGGGGTCCTGGGAGGCAGCCGTGGTGGTGGGTGCTGCCTGCTGTGTGTGCTGTGCAGGGGGTGAGTTCTCCTCGTGGCAGCTGGGCTGCCCTGCTCCTGGAAGTGGGCTGCGGAGGCTGTCCACGAGCTGTTGGAGGGCGTCGGAGTCGAAGGTGTGGTGGTCCTCTTCGTCATCAGAGAAGAGAGGTTCAGACTGCTCTGCAGGAGGTGTTGGATTTCCCCCTGCAATGTGAAGGGGAGATGCAGTTTAACATCATGTTCACATGTATGTTGACGCATTGTACATGTTTACATTCAGACTGCATGACAGTGTACATTGTGACTGTTTGGGGGGAGCTGCCTATTTGATGCGGGACAGTGGACATTCCGACTACATCACGGATGTGTGTTTGTACTTGTACATTGTCAACTCACATTTCCCTGCAGTGCCAAATGTGATTGGCCAGTTTCTACGCACATGCAGCACCAGTTGCACAACTTCTTTTTGTAAGGTGGACAATTTGTTTGTCACTTTCGGTGTTGCACGTTAGGGTGTGAAGCAGTCCCTTTCGACTCTTAGCAGGTGGATTAAGGAGGCTATTCTGACAGCTTATGATGGTCAGTTGGCGGTTCCATCGCAGACGATTCTTGGCCGTTCTACTCGTTCTGTAGCTGTTTCTTGGGCAGCTTTTAAGGGTGTGCCCATGGAGGATATTTGCAGGGTGGTCTTCTCCTCATACCTTCATGTCGCATTACAGGCTTGAGGTTGGGGCGGGGGGTTCTTCCATTGCCTTTGCCTCTTCGGTTCTGGACTCTGTGAATGCTTGAGTTCTTATTTACATGTTTTATGTTTTCATTAAACTTTTGTAATTCGGCTTTCACTGTGTGAGCTGTGTTCCTTATCCATGAAGCTGAGGTTGCTTTGGTATCTGCTCATGTGTTATTACTGTGGCGAGGAAGACGGACGAGGAGGTAATGCCCCGGTTACTTACTGGTAATCTTCATTACAGTATAGTTTCCCTTCCCTCCCGGCCCATGTGGTGCTTCATGGCTATGGCTTTGTGTACAGGTCGTGGTTCATGGGTGTAATCCTTTTATGGGATTGGTGGAGGACGATGAGGGCCATGTTGGAGGGATAGGGAGACTAGTAAGCTAACTGATTTTACTTGGAGTTTCTGTGGCGAGGAAGACGGACGAGGAGGTAATGAGCACTGCAAGTGCTAATTTAAGGCTTTGGCCGGATCATAAAGTGCGAATTGGTAGTGGTAATTCAAGATATGGTCTCTGCCAGAGTTTTGGGCGAACTGATGCCTTAACTAGTCCCAGAGATAGAGCAGAGCCCTTGACCACCTTATTGGTAAATGATTGTCACTGTAGCCTTTAGTTTCCTGAAACATAGCTCTGCAAAAAGGATATTATGTCATATATGATCCATTTTACAGCTCTTCCTTAGATTTTTTCTGAAACTTCACACACTTTGTGTTTTTTTTGGTGCATAACACCGCACAGCCTTGGATGTAAAGCATCATTGGTAGCGAATACCATTGCTAAAGATCTGCCGAAATTCTGTAAAAGGGCAAAATGCTCAGGGACTGCATGACCTGAGTAAAATCGAGACCTTTCCATATCCATTTCTCAGATATTGCTTGTTTCAACAGCACTCGTCTTCTGCTTATCTACAAGAAATACCTTCATTACACCTGAGCACATTCACCTCCTCAGATAATGGGATTATTCCCATTATACAGCCCCCCTCTTTCACACAGCCCTGCAGCTTTGCTGAATGTTTCCCTGTGATAATGCAACCTTGTGATTGTGGGTGGCTGGAAGCTGATCCACGCACGTACAATCTGGGCCTGCATTCCTCAGAAAAACCATAATGATTCCCTCCCATAGTGGCCATTTAAACCTCATAATGGCACTAGAAAGGCAATGTGTAATGATAATATCCGCAATGCTGAAACCTCTTCCCATCATAAAAGAGCATAATGTTCAAATTAGTACTTACAGGCCAGTTATTATTCACTTGAATAGTGTGGAATTTTAATTTGAGAAAGGTAATGGGCAATGAGATGACCCAGTAAATAACCAGCCAATCCGGTGTGCAGGATTTAATGCTGTATATTGTTTCTCTCTGTATTTTCCTTTCTCCTGCTCTCCACCTCCCCCCTTTTCTAACAGGGACATTTCTTAACAGTACAGAACAGTCACTCCCCCTACATTTCTCCTATACACTCAACATCACATTCACAGTAGTGTGGAGAGCATTATCTGACATAACAAGCATTGGCATAGCCAATAGGTCTCGCCTTTGGGACATTATAAGTGTTTAGCCATGCAACAGTTGATGTTGCACCAAGGATATTGTGCTGCATAATTAAATACTTATAAGGTCCCAAAGGCGAGACCTATTGGCTATGCCAGTGCTTGTTTTTGTTAGGCACGGGAAGATCAAGTGATTTTGCCCAGAATCACAGGATGTTGAGCGTCATTGCCGAGACTTGAACCCGGTTCCCCAGATTTGAGGTCGACAGCCCTAGCCGTTAGGCTACATCCTAGGGCTGAACTAAATTCACTAACACAGCAACACTGGAAATACACAAGAAGTGATCAGATGTGCTTAAGTCCCCCACACAATGACATTATTTAATGAAATGTGTACAACTTCCTGTAAATATCTAGAAAAACTGTATTGAGCAGATTCCACATGTATACGTCTTTAAAATGCGCTCTGCCTGAAAACAAACTGGAAATAAAGAGTTAATGAAAAAACACAACAGTATTGGGATGGATGGATGAATGAATGCTCTGACGATCCAGCATAAATTAGGTTTGGATTTTTCTATTTTCTCATCTTGAGCAGCCTTGCAGCAAATGTAAAATTTCTGGGATTAACCACCCAGACTGACCTGGGAAAGTAAGGTCAACAATCCACTCTATTATGTTGGTTGCATGATTAACGCTTTAAGGGCTCGGCTCGGCTCGGCTAGGGCTCGAAGTGCCAAACCAGACCCTTTGCTCGGCTCGCCCACCTCCACCTGCCCTGTCTTTCTTGATACCTTACTATTCGGTAGCAACCAAAGTTAGTACCGGGGGACTCCCTCACACTGCTTGAGCCCTCCGAGTTTGTATGTACACTATTGTGTTGTGTTTTGAAAGTAAATTACTTTTGCTCTTACAAGAAAGCACTGACTGGACATTGACTCAGTAACCCCTGTCTGCCATGGAACGCGAGAAAAAGTTGCCACAGGAGTATATACAAATTAACACATTTACTCTGATATTAGGTAGTTAAACGTGTTTCCTTTAAGTTTCAAGACCTCTCTCAGTGGGTGGGGAGCGGGTGTTTTGGGACAGGTATAGCCTGGAAAGGTGGTTCCATCGAGAATTTGTGGGCTGTCACCATATTTTCTTTCTCCAAACTCCAGGACAGAAACTGTCAAACATCGACTCCTGGCCAAGGTCTCGACGTGGGAATGAGAGTAAAGTACTACAAAATGATGGTTTGTAGAAGGAAATCCACGGTGCACCCAGAGCGTGGCCTCAGCGGGTGACCACAGGAAGGGCTTTAAGGCGCTGTTCAAAATGATAACTTCTCCTTATCAGCGTTTTCTGTCAAACTGTTGGGTTCATTAATAACACGTCGTAAAATGTATACATTAATGTCAAAAATTAGTAGGGCGGATGTCAAAAAGAACTTTAAGATAACACTGGTATATTTTGTTTAGAAACAGATTTATAAATAGAAAGGCTGTTGTTCCGTCGCCCCAGGTCCTGCCGAAAGGCACAATCGCTTTTTCGTCTGTTAAAGGGCGCCTTTTCGGGTCTGTGGCTCAGCCCTGCAGTCTTTTCACTGTACTCAGACGAAACCAGGGAGGCGTGCACACTCCGGCATGTAGAGCTGAGACCGTCTCTGCCCAAGGTCGACGGTAGTCATCGGTGCTGGCTGGATAAGGGGTGAGACGGACAAGCTCCATGAATCAGACCCTTCAGAATTAAGGGATGGGAGCTGGCGTCCAAGCAGCCCCTCCCCGCGCCCCTGGGGCATGGCGCAGGGGGCCCAAACCCCCAGAGGGGCCCCATTCCTCACAACCAATGTATATTTGTGGGATATGGGAGACTCAGGGGCCCCTCTTCACATTCTGTAGGGGGGTCCCATCATTTAACGTTACTCCACTGGGTCGACCGTGGCACCCTGAGGCCTGTTTCTAAAAGCGCACTGGCGTTTGACCCAACAAACGCCCCGTTCTGCGCCAATCACCTTATTTTGCATGTGGTTTAAATTAAAAATAAGCGGACTGTAAAAAACCCAGGAAATCACAGCCGTCAGCTGGCCCCCATGTCACGAGGATGAGCTTCAGTCGGTGTTGGCACTTCAAGACCCAAACACATATTGAAAACAGAGGAACTGTGTTGTAATCTATTACTTGATTAGTGCATCCTCCCTATTGATGTCCTCTGCCTTGCTGCTCAGTCATCGGTGATGTCATCGGAATGTTTGGAGTGTTTGAGTTGGAGAGAGAGTCAGTTGGAATGGATGGGATGAGCAGCAAGGAGGCTGCTCCTGGTGGGGCATAATATGTATCTATGTTGTTTCCTGTAACCAACCAACAAGGAAGTAACCTGATGAATAAATCAACTATCTTGTTCTACATAACTCGGCCTACGTATCATTCTTCCTTGCAACAAACTACAAGTCCCAGCATGTCTAGCGGTCTTGGCTAAAAACACAGAGCTGGCTGCAGATCACACCAATGACATCAGTGCAACCAATAACTCTTTCAGTTACCACCAGCATAAGTCACCCGGTCTTAGCAGCACACCTCATTCAATATGTTCATAAACAAAGCACCTTGTGTTTGAAGGGCTCCAGCTACAATAAAAATGGTATTTGAAAAGTGCTCAGAGGCTCTCAGGGATCAGGGCAGCGCTACCTGGAATATCTTAAGAAAAGAAACAACCAGGCGTATGTCTGCGGGATTTGTATAGTGCAAACCTAGCCAAGGTCAGCATAGAGCGGTTCAAGGTCACAGACAAGGGTAAAGACAACAAATGATTGAGAGGTAGGTGGTCTGTGGACTGTTACAAGTGGCTGATGGGTTTCTGGCTTGTGGGCTGTTACAAGTGACAGAGGTAGATGGTCTGTGGGCTGTTACACGTGACTAAGAGGTAGCTGGTCTGAGGGCTGTTAAGTGACTGAGAGGTAGCTGGTCTGGGGGCTGTTACAAGTGACAGAGGTAGATGGTCTGTGGGCTGTTACAAGTGACTGAGAGGTAGCTGGTCTGAGGGCTGTTACAAGTCACTGAGATGCAGCTGGTCTGTGGACTGTTACAAGTGACTGAGAGGTAGATGGTCTGTGGGCTGTTACAAGTGACTGAGATGTGGATGGTCTGTGGTCTGTAACAAGTGATTAAGAGGTAGCTGGTTTGTGGACAGTTACTGCGCCGTGATTTAGTGCCTATTAACCTGTGATCTCTGTGCCTCTTACAGCGCTGCTGGGTGGGGGGAGTGTGAGAAGTTGGCCTGGTATATGCTGTTCACTAATTAAAGTGGACACCTTGCACCAGAACAATTCGACTCTTATGGTAGATAGGTTTAAGACAACCTTTATAGAAAGCTATCCTAGTGGTAGCTGTGGAGAGCAGCCTTCAGGCTAAGTCTTGAAGGAATGTAAAGCAGCTTGTTTTACCACACAATCTCTTGAATCACCAAATGAAAAGACACCACACAGGTATATATATCAAATATATATGTATTTATTAATAAACACTCTCTACTAATCTCTTTATGAGATTAGAAGTCAGGTACAAGTCAGATGTTATCAAAATAAGTTTAGCACAATCGAATATCGAATCGAATATCACAATCTTAGTTTGGCTAGACCTAGGTCTAGGGCATCTAGAATCGAGGGACCCCCAAGAACCAACCCAGGTAGTTGTAGGAGACCCACAGGGGACGGACGCGGTGTCCTGGCACCGGTGCGAGTCCTGTGCGAGTCTATGCGCTCAGACGCGATTGAGATTTCAATGTTAAAGGTCCCTTGCGTGTTCGAGGCGAACACACCGATCGGTCCTTGTGCGAGTCGAAGGACGCGGTTACAGATAGAGTTGCAAGGGAGATGGACGCGCTGTGTCTAACACAGACGCGAACCTTGTGCGAGTCAGTGCAATGGAGGTCTCGATGTTACAGGCCCCTTGTGTGTTCGAGGCGAACACCGATCGGACTCAGTACGAGTCGAAGGACACAGTTCTAGATAGTGTTACAAAGGAGATGGACGCGGTGTGTCTAACACAGACGCGAACCCTGTACGAGTCAGCGCAATTGTCGCACTTAGAAAATAAGAGTTTTAGGGCACTTCTAGGGAAGCTACAAGCAAGTCACTTACAGAGTAAGTAGTTCTAGGGCCCACACCCACAGGAGCACCGTAGTGCTGAAGTTACCTCACCCAGGGGAGCCGGGTGCATAGGTGTCCTTTGGTGTCGGGTCGCGGCGTCGTTTTCAATGGGAGCCAGTGAAGACTTGCTGCTTGCGGCGACAGGAGAAGTGTCCGGAGGAATCCAAGCCTGGATTCAGAAGATGGAAGACCTGAAAGCAGAGGGGACAGTGTTCAAAGTCAGTTGGCAGTGACTCGGGGCAAGAAAGATGGATGCCCACCGTCGTCGCAAGATTCAGGTCGTTTGCGGGTGCTTTGACTCTTCAGCCACGAGGTCCAGGAGGCGTCGACGATGACCAGGAGCTGGATTCGGCGTGTCCCACAATGTCTGCAGCTTACTGCGGTGTTGGCGACTGATCGGAGCCAACAAGCCTTGGTAACAGCAAGTCTCAGGGAAAGTGCAAAGAGGCAATGGCGCAGACCAGCAAGGTCTGGGGGACTCACCCAGCAAGGGTAAGTCAGGGCAGGCCTGGAGCAACCAGGGGAGCCCATTGGTTTCTTTAGAAAGTCTTCTGGGGACCCACAAGCCGGCTGGCAAGGGATCGCAAAGACGCCTCGGGAGGATTCGCTCACAGGGGCCTACGGTCACTCGGGATGTGGTAGGCCTCTGATCATCGCAGAGATTCCTGCTGGAGGCTAGGAACATACGTGGTCCAAAGCACAAGTTCGTGGAACGTTGTGAAGGGGTTGCACTTGACAATAGTGCACGGTACCCAGGGGTCGCGGTTCCTCGTCACTCTTGGGGTCCACTAGCCTCAGCTTCGCTGGGGACTCACGATGGCCTATGCGAAGTCAGGAAATCTACTTCTTGGGCTGCAGGGACTTCGGACTCCGGCGGGAGCGGCATAGTTTGCAACCGTCGTTTGTAGTTTTTGGTGCCTGCCAAGCAGGGGAGTCACTCCTTGACTCCAAGGGAGATTCTTCAGTCTTCCAAAGGTAGTGGAACGTCGAAGGTCCAGGATTCTTCTTCAGAGCGTCGTCCAGGGAAATCTAGGTTGCAATGCACAGGTTCCCCCTCTTATACTAAAAGAAAGGGAGGGACTAGCTCTATGACCCTACCTATGGGAGGGTCAGAGGAGTGGGCGGCTACACCCACTTCCCTTTGTCCAGTTTCGCGCCAGAGCAGGGGCAGGTAGCCCCTGAGCCGGTTTGAACTGGGGTATGCACAGAGGAGCCTTCTGCTCCCCGAGTGCAGGACTTCAAAGCACTCTAAGAGTGCACCCACCTAGCCCCAATACACTAAACCCTGTCTGGGAGGTGGTCACACCCCCTTGGGACAGGATATCTATTGTTGGGCTTCCTCCACTGCGAGTGTTGGTCATCAGCAGGAGGGCAGCCCAGTGTCTGTGACTGGCGGCATCCATTTTGTGATGCCAGGGCTCTGCAGGATTCTACCGCGTTTCCACAGTAGGTACATGTCTATCCCTCTAGAAGGGTGGAATGCTACCCCCGCCGCCAGGACTGGCGGGGGGGTAGTATTCCAAGATGTTTGGCACCAAACACGACATGTTTCGATGCAGCCATTCCAAAGTTAGCATTCTACTGCGAGGATATAATGCACTTAAAAGTATATGGTTTAACCGCATCCACAAACAGCACCAGAGAATGGACTCTGAGAGCTGCAGAGGGGCCCTGCTCAGGCAGAGGCACCCCCTCACATAGAAGCCAAGCACCCTGCCCTCAGGATTGATAGGGCCTGCCTTAGGGGTGACTGATAGGTTTATATGTGTGTGTAGGAGAGATATAGGGAACCTATATCTCAGTGAGGAGTGCTAGCACCACCTCACCCAGGCTGCAGTAGCAGGCCTGTGGTGTCAGATTTAGTCTGCTTCCCAGGGGTGGCATAATACATGCTGCAGCCCCTGGTAGGCCTGTGAAGTACCTATGCCCTTAGTACCTAAGGTACCATATACTAGGGACTCATAAGGTACCACAGTATCCAATCACTAGTGCACCTAGAGTGCACTCCAAGTCGTTTAGAGAGAACAGAGAGGCTGGGGCCCTGATTAGCAGGGTCCCAGCCAGACTATAGCCAGAAATCAGTGTAAACATCAGAAAAAAGTGGGGGCAACATAAGAGGCAGATCCTACTCTCCTACACAACCCCCCAAACGCAGGGACACTAAACTAACCTTGACCAGTTGAGTCTTCGTGTTCAAAGTGGAAATACCTTGAGAGTCCATCTGCATTGGCATGTTGGGTCCCAGGTCTATGTTCCACTGTATAGTCCATCCCCTGTAAGGAAATGGACCACCTCAAAAGTTTTGGGTTTTCACGTTTCATCTGTTTAAGCCATAGGAGGGGCTTGTGGTCAGTCTGAACTATGAAGTGAGTGCCAAACAAGTATGGCCTCAGCTTCTTCAGGGCCCACACACCAGCAAAGGCCTCCCTCTCTATAGCTGACCAACGTTTCTCTCTAGGGGTCAGCCTTCTGCTAATAAAAGCTACTGGCTGGTCTTGACCTTCATCATTCAGTTGAGACAGTACAGCTCCCACACCCAGCTCAGAAGCATCTGTTTGGACAATGAACTTTTTGGTGTAGTCTGGACTCTGTAAGATGGGGGCAGTGCACATGGCCTGCTTTAGGTCTTCAAATGCCTTCTGACAGCTAGCTGTCCACTGAACCTTTTTGGCATTTTCTCTGAGGTCAGATCATTCAAGGGGGTCACTATAGATCCATATCCCTTGACAAACCTCTTATAGTACCCAGTCAGGCCTAAGAAGGCTCTCACCTGTGTCTGGGTGGTTGGAGCAACCCATTCCATTATGGTTTGGATTTTGCTCTGTAAAGGCTGAACCTGGCCTCCACCTACAAGGTGGCCCAGGTATACAACCTGACTCTGCCCTATCTGGCACTTAGTGGCCTTGATAGTGAGGCCTGCTTTCTGCAGGGCCTCCAAAACATTCCTGAGGTGGACCAGGTGATCCTGCCAGGAGGAACTAAAGACAGCAATATCATCTTGATAAGCTGAGCAATAAGTTTCCATCCCTGTCAGAACTTTATTCACCAACCTCTAAAAAGTGGAAGGTGCATTTTTCAATCCAAAGGGCATCACCACAAAGTGGTAGTGCCCACCAGGGGTCGAAAATGCTGTTTTGGCTTTTGCATCATCAGCTAATCTGATCTGCCAGTAGCCAGCTGTTAGGTCAAACGTGCTTAGATACTTGGCTGAGGCCACAGTATCAATCAGCTCATCTGTCCTTGGTACGGGATAGGCATCAGTCCTAGTGACTGCATTGAGGCCTCTGTAGTCTACACAAAACCTCATTTCTTTCTTACCACCCTGGGTATGAGGCTTGACTGTCTCCAGTGTCCACCTCATGGGTGCACCAGGAAGTCTGACTAGGGGTCAGGCTAAACATATGTCTATACTGTTGCAGAACTTGTCTGCACTCAGTTTGCTGATGGTCAGTGAGGCTGCTTGCCAAAGCAACACCATATACTGACCCATCATCAGGGTTCTGAGAGAGCAGGTCAGGGAGAGGGTCACTCTCCTCCTCCTGTTCCTCATCAGTTGCCATGAGCAAGCCCATGTCAGCCCTGTCAACATATGGCTTTAATCGGTTGACATGGAGCACCCTCAGGTGGCTCCTGGGAGTTCCAAGATTCACCAGGTAGGTGACTTCTCCCTTCTGTTCAACTTTTGTATGGGGGCCACTCCACTTGTCCTGGAGGGCTGCTGGGGCCACAGGCTCCAATATCCACACCTTCTGTCCTGGCTGGTATACAGTCAGTACAGCCTTTTGGTCATGCCAAGCCTTTTGTAATTCTTGGCTGGCCTCCAGGTTTTGGGTTGCCTTTTTCATGTACTCAGCCATCCGGGAGCGGAGACCAAGTACATAGTCCATCACATCTTGTTTGGGGGCTTGAGAGGTAACTCCCAGCCCTCTTTACCAAAAACAATGGACCTCTCACAGGATGCCCAAACAGAAGCTCAAATGGGCTGTAGCCAACCCCCTTCTGTGGAACCTCTCTGTATGCAAACAACAGGCAAGGAAGAAGAAGGTCCCATTTCCGCCTAAGCTTCTCTGGGAGTCCTTTAATCATTCCTTTCAAGGTTTTGTTGAAGCGTTCAACTAAACCATTGCATTGTGGGTGATAGGGGTGGTGAACTTATAAGTTACACCACACTCCTTCCACATTGCTTTCAGATATCCTGACATGAAGTTGGTACCTCTGTCAGAAATGACCTCCTTTGGAAAACCCACTCTGGAGAAAACTCCAATGAGGGCTCTTGCCACCACAGGGGCTGTGGTGGTCCTCAGGGAATTGCTTCTGGGTACCTGGTGGCATGATCCCCTACCACCAGGATAAACCTGTGCCCAGATGCAGTTTGAGGGTCAAGGGGACCAACAATGTCAATCCCTACCCTTTCAAAGGGTACCCCCACCACAGGTAGTGGTATCAGGGGGGCCTTTGTTGTACCACCTGCCTTACCACTGGCTTGGCATGTGACACATGAGCGACAAAACTCCTTTGTGTCCTCTGACATATGTGGCCAATGAAAATGTGGGACAAGCCTGTCCCAGGTCTTGTTTTGGCCCAAGTGTCCTGCTAAAGGGATGTCATGTGCTAGGGTCAAGAGGAACCCCCTAAACTTCTGAGGTATTACCATCCTCCTGGTGGCTCCAGGGGCTGGATCTCTACCCTCAGAATATAGGAGTCCCTCATCCCAATAAACCTTATGGGACCCACTAGCACTACCAGCAGCCTCAGCAGCAGCCTGCTGTCTGAGGGGTTCAAGAGAGGGGCAGCACTGTTGCTCCTTACTCAGATCTTCCCTAGAAGGGCCCCCTGCCCCCAAGAACTCAACCTGATCAGGCTCAAGTCCCTCTGGGGCAGTTCCTTCTTCAGGATCTGCTTAACCTCCCTCTGGGGGTGAATCTGAGATCTGAGACAGAGGGGAAGGCACTGCCTTTACCCTACTGCTCCTCCTCTTGGGAAGCATCTGGTCCATTGTTCCAGGATCCAGAGCTGATTCAGTGTTATGCATTCTTGCTTGTGACCTGGTCACAGCAAATACCTCTGCAGGGATGCCCAACATCTCAGCATGAGTCCATAACTCTACTTCAGACCAGGCTGAAGTCTCTAGATCATTGCCCAATAGACATTCGACAGGGAGGTCTGCACTGACTACAACCTTCTTGAGGCCAGTTACCCCTCCCCAGGAGAAATTCACAACTGCCAGACTATGGTTGGTCCTGACATTGCTTGCATTGGTCACCTGGTACATTTCGCCCAGGATGATCTGTCCAGGGTCCACAAGATCCTCTGCCACCATGGTGACACTAGCACCTGTGTCCCTAAATGCCAAAGCCTGTTTGCCATTTATTACAGGCTGCTGCTTGTATTTGCCCAGATTACTGGGGCTTACTAGGAAGGACATATTAAGGTCTCCCTCACAAATCAGCATTGCCTGAGTGGGCACTCTGACTAGGTCCGAGTCCACTTCAGAACCCAGGGTCAACCCTACTACACCCTTATTCTGAGTACCACCTCCACCAGTAGCTGAGCTAGGGGGAACAGTTGCCTTAGGGGCAGGAGTGGTGGTGGTTTGGTCTTTGGACTTGTTACAATCAGAAGTCCAGTGCCCTTTCTGTTTACAGAATTTGCACCATGGCTTCTTTTGGCCTTTCCCCTTGTTGGATTGTGACTCCCCACCAGATGCAGATTTTTGGGGCCCTTGTGAAGACTTCTGGTCTTTTGACTTATCCCCACCTTTCTCAGAGCCCTTAGGATCTTGCTTCTTGGTGTCACCCCCTTGGTTCTGGGGTTTCTGCCTCACCCTGGTTCTGACCCATTTGTCTGCCTTCTTTCCCAATTCTTGGGGAGAGGTCAGATCTGAGTCCACCAGGTATTGATGCAACAACTGGTTCTGGCAATTATTAAGGATCTGTTCTCTCATCATCAGATTATACAATCCCTTGAAATCAGTAACCCTACTGCCAACCAGCCAACCCTCCAGAGCCTTGGTTGCACAATCTACAAAGTCAGTCCAGTCCTGAGTCTGTGCCTTCTGGGTGTCTCTGAACTTCAACCTGTACTGCTCAGTGGTTAAGCCAAACCCATCTATCAGTGCACTCTTCAGGACTTCATAATCATCAGCATCCTCTTCTCTAACAGTGAGGAGCTTGTTTCTACCTTTGTCTGAAAAGGAGAGCCACAAGATTGCTGCCCACTGCTTTTGGGGGACCTGCTGTACTCTACAGGCCCTCTCCATAGCGGTTATCCACTTGTGGATATCATCCCCACTCTGGTAGGGAGGAACAACCTTGCTCAGGTTCCTATGGTCTGGAATAGATTCTCTGCCTCTAGGGACACTGTTGCTGCCACCAAGGGGTTCTAACCCTCTCTTCTAGAAGCTCTCTGGATCTCCAGGGCTTCTCTATCCAGTGCCAACTGCTTGGTTCTGAGGGCAACTCTTGCTTCCTCATACTGCAGCAGTTTGCACATTCTTTCAGAGGAGGTCTCTCTTATGGGAAAGTATGAGTTCCTCTGGTGGACAAATTCTCTGCCAGAGTGATAAGAGTGGTCAGATTCCCTGGAAGGGGACCTATGCCTCTCCTCCACTCTGTCAGCTCTCTTAGGGAGAATTCCTCTGTCCTTGTCAGGCCCCTTGGAGCCTGGCCCTTCAATCACAGAGTCTTGGTCATTCTGATTTTCATCATCTGACCCAGATACTGTAATTGACCCACCCCCTGATTCAGACCCATTAGCTCCTAGAGCCAATCTAAGATCATCTGTTGTCAGCAGATCTATCAGGTGTAGTGTGGAGGGACTCTGTCCTAGCTTCAGGTGTCTTTCAACACACATGGCTCTCAAGTCAGAGAAAGCCATGTCCTTATACTGAGGCTGAGTGGATCCACTGGTTCCACCCTTTAAGGACATTCTAGTGTTGTGCAGTGTTGTACTACCTACACTAGTTTGTGGCCTACTGATACTAGCTTGAGCTGTAGAAAGGGTGTGCTATCCCTTGGCATCCCTCGATTCTAGATGCCCTAGACCTAGGTCTAGCCAAACTAAGATTGTTATATTCGATTGTGCTAAACTTATTTTGATAACATCTGACTTGTACATATGTTCCTGACTTCTAATCTCATAAAGAGAATAGTAGAGAGTGTTTATTAATAAATACATATATATTTGATATATATACCTGTGTGGTGTCTTTTCATTTGGTGATTCAAGAGATTGTGTGGTAAAACAAGCTGCTTTACATTCCTTCAAGACTTAGCCTGAAGGCTGCTCTCCACAGCTACCACTAGGATAGCTTTCTATAAAGGTTGTCTTAAACCTATCTACCATAAGAGTCGAATTGTTCTGGTGCAAGGTGTCCACTTTAATTAGTGAACAGCATATACCAGGCCAACTTCTCACAGGGGGTGTTCTTACCCCGGGCACCCACTGCTCTTTTTAGCTGGCCTGGTGAGAACAAGGCATTGAAACTGTTAAAGGGGTGGGCAGTAATTAATCAACCCTTCAAGCAAACAGAGGAACTCCCTTACATGCCATGCATAGCTGCTGGCAGGCCACTCCCTCTGCTCACAAAGGCTGCAGCTGCAACCAAAAGGAAAACTCACCCAGGACAGATTTAACCTGCGGTTTTCAGGAAGAACTGCAATCCCTGGCTTTGTGCGAGTTAGATTCCCTGTACAATAACACTGGCTTGCTCATGTTTTGTTACAAGCTTTATCACCGTCACAGCTGAGAAGAAGGCCCATGTTATGTACCACACTCCCATCCAGCACTACCTTTTTAGCTACACCGGCACGAGGCAGACAGAGGCATACGTAAGAGAGCCGTTTGTATTGCGCATGTCAATAGGACAGGTCAGGCAAAACATAGTGCAAAGTCACCAACCAATCACGGGACAAAAAAGCATTGAAAATGCAATAGGATTCGGATTTACCCGAGACTTATTGCATTTTAAATGTAAGTGCCGGCATGAAAGAAGGCACGAACGGGAGGGGTGGGTGGGTGGTTGTGGTACAAAAAGTAACAGACTGCGGGAGGAAACGGGGGGAGACAGGGGAGAAAAACAGTTTTACTAGTAAAGGGCAGGCGCGGTCGGTGGTAGGAGTGCCGGTCAGGCGGTGACGTGGGGCGGGGGAGGGGCAGGGTGGGGGGTAGTAAACTACGGATTAAGGCCTAATACAGGTAAGTAAACATTTAAATAAATAAAACGAATTTCGTTGTGAGCGCTGCATCGCCAAATGCGATGCAGTGCGCGCAACGAAATTCGTACAAGATTTGTACACATCTTGATGACTCTTAACTTTGTCTGAGACTGTCGATCTGTCAACCCAGATGGGACACCCCCATTTGGGAGTCAATTTAGAGCCAGGATTCCTTCCCTTGAGAGAAGTGAAAGGAGGATACTCCGGTGACACTATTGGGAGTAGTGTGGTAAGACCACAATATTTTTCTTATGGCATCATCGACAGAATCCTTGGAGACATAAGCTAATTGAATGGTATCCTTTATCATCCTGTTGGCCCTTTCAACCAACCCATTGGCCTTAGGACAATAAAGGGGAGATTTTACGTGAGTGATGGATAAGGTTCCCAGAAACAGTTTCATTTCTTCAGAAGTAAATTGGACTCCATTGTCGGTGACAATGGTGTTGGGAATCCCTTCTTTGGAAAATGTGTCCTTGAGAAACTCAATAAGTGCCAATGTGGTGATAGTGGTGACAGATTTAGTGCAAATCCAGTGAGAATGATAGTCAATCAACATGAACATGAATCTCTGAGAAGGATTGAGTAAATTGAGGGGACCTATAATGTCAAGTCCTAACTTGTCCCACGGTTTGGAGGGAACCGGGATTGAAAGGAGAGGGGCCTTACGGGTGATTTTGGTTTTGTCTCTGGAACCACAGGCCAAACCTTCTTTCACCGCCTTTTCTGTCATAGAGTCCATATTGGGAAACCAGTAATCATTTCTAATCTTGCTCTTTGTCAAACTCCTGCCGGGGTGACCCTCATGAGCAACCTGAATGATGCGTTCATACATGCCTTTAGGTGGTAAAATCCTGTTGCACCTATGTATGTGGTCTCTGATAATAGATAATTCATCTTTCACACTCCAAAAAGGTTTAAGGTTCTCAGGGACATCTTTGATGTTGTTGGGTCACCCTTTACTAATGAATTCCTTGAGGGGCACTAAGGTGTCGTCATCTTGTGCACATTTCTCCCACTCGTCTTTACTGATGGCAGGAATGTCAATAGAAAGAATGGCGTAATCAGAGGGTTTAGTGTAAGAATATTTTACATAAATTGTAAGTCTAGACAAACAATCTGCAACCTGGTTCTTTTCACCTGGTACAAATATCATACTGTAATTAAAACCTTGTAGACCCAACACCCATTTAGAGACGCGGGGGTGGCCTTCTCTATGCATTTGGTGGAGAACAAAGGTAGAAGAGGTTTGTGATCAGTTCTTATGGTGAATGGGATACCCCAAAGAAAGAACTTAAAATGATTTACCGCCCAAAAACAGGCAAGAGCCTCCTTTTCTATGGTGGAGTAGTTACGCTCAGGGACACTAAGGGGTATATTCACACGAATGTGCGATAACTACCGCAAGAGTAGCGTAACGCAACTTTCAATATCGCAGCCTATCGCGGGAAAATAACCCAGTGTCAACGTGGAATTCACAACAAGGCGGTAGCGTGCGATAGTCACCAGATAACGCGTCAAATGTCAGCGTGAAAATCAACGCCACGCCGAAAAAATGCAAAGCGCGAACGCGAGAAATCATGCGATGAGGCCAATCGTGGTACAAAAAGTAGCGAAAAGCAGCCACAGGCCTGCAAATCCCACGCGTCTGGCGGGAAATTGCACCATAAAAACCACAGAAACAACACACCAGAAACAAGCCAAAGCACGTAGCAACATGGATGCACCCTGACCCAGCGCAGAGGTCAACGCGAACCCCACAACCCCCACAGACCACCAGCAAGGAACAACGGGGTCGGGGAAGGCCAAGGAGAAAAGGGAGAGGAAGACGGGGTGCAGACTGCAGGAAAACAAGACCAGCGCCCCGGAGTCACAGAACACTACCAGCAACTGACCACCTGGAATGCAGTCGGAGTGCCGAGGAGGCCAATCCAGGAGGCCAAGAGGCGCCGCCAGGACGTGACAACCTAAACCAGGCACAAACCCGCTGCCAACAGGAAGGCAGCAATGGCAACAGGAGGTGGCAGTCCAGCGCCACAGGAGGAGCTGGAGGAAACCCAGGCCACAGTCATCAGTTTGGAGACGGTGCAAGGAGGTGGGAGTACAGACACAGCTCGACAGGATCCGACACAACAACAACAGGGTGAGGATCCAATAGGGACTGGGGGGACGGGGGTGATGGGCACAATTGCACACATGCACAACGAGGTGTAGCACACTGCACACCCACAATTACCCAGGGACATGTCCCCCATCCCCGTGGCACACTGCAGCACACACACATAGCAATCACAGCACATACCATGACAATGTGGCACAAAGTGCAACACCCACACTGCAGAACAGGGGACACAACTGGGTCCGCCCAGGCGCAGAAACAGAACAATCAAATTGGACAGAGCAGGGAACTGTGAGATGCATATCTACGGCTACAACCCCACATCAGCCATGTAGGCCAAATGTACACTGTCCCAACTCAAATAGCCACCACTGCCCAAACAGTCACAATGTCCATTGTCACACAGTCTGCATGTCGACAAGAACAAGGCGCCAACACAATGCCAACATGCACCTCCCCTTCACAATGCAGAGGGACAAACAACACCTCCAGCAGGTCAGAACAGACAACCCATCAGTGATGCCAGAGACAAACACCACACCTTCGACACCTACACCCTACAACAGCCCATGGACATCCCACACAACCCACCACCAGGACCAGGGCAGACAAGCTACTCAGAGGAGAACCCAGCCCCTGCAACAGACCACACAGCATGAAGCACCCGCAATCACGGCTGGCTCACATCACTTCACCGACCCACACATGGCACCCCAATGCCAGGTGTCAGAACGTCAAAAGGAGGTGGCCCAACAGGTGCGGGTGTTGCCGAACCCATGGAATGCGAACTAGAACACATACATGGGTGTCCAATACCCTTCAGGGACCACCTACACCCCACAAAGGAGACCCACACTGCCATAGAGACACATGCAGATGCACATACCCAGTACAGAACCACGCCCAGGGGCACGCACATATCAGTCACACACCCACATTGGCTCTGCGTACGACGGCACAGTCCACTCCCCTTACGAATTGAGTGGGTGACGACAAAGCTACATGTCCAGGTTCTAGCCCGCTGCCTGCGGTGACATGTCTGCATCCGCTGTACACAGCACAATGTAATGTCGTAGGGCCCAGGGCCCCCATGCATACAACAAGACCACAGGGACACATGCACATATCATGTTGACTGGCTATGGGCACGTGCGCCCGGCCCCTTTATTGGCAGGGCCACATGTACAGTGACGCCTGTGCTGGATGTGTGTGGGGTGAGTATAAGCCAGCCCGCACGGAGTGCTTGGTGCTGGCAACAACCTGAACAGTGGACACCAGTGTAATGGAAACAGAAAATACCAGCATAACAGAGTCAACTGCAGAGCAACATGGAGGGATCCGGAGTAAGGACAGAGGTCACCCAATATTCAGTCAGGAGGTTCCGTGAGTTGCAGTGCACTGAGGTAGGGGCACTAGAGAAGAGCGCGCTCATGTGAAGAAATTGCTAGGATTGTGTCCCTTCGGGTTAGTCCTGATGCAGATGCAGTGGGGTGTGTTACACCTGCATCAACTTCCTCATCAACGTCCCAGGTCTCCCACACTGCCTGAGGTGACAGTTGCATCCGCAGTCCACAGCGCAATACCCAGTAATATGCTTGACTACCACCACCAGTCTGCATTCCTGCCTTGGGGCTGTTGCCTCCTGCCCTCCCATTGTCTGTGCCTTCTCCCGTCCACACACTTGACACATCTTCCTCATCATAGTCCCAGGTCTTACCCACTGCATGAGGTGACATTGCTGCGCAACCTCACAACAGCACAAAACTCAATCAGTAACGGACAATGGCTTGCGGTGCACTGAGTCACAGGCACCTGGAGTGCTGAGCAGGGTATCAGGCCGATGATGGCATCCACGACAGGTCTGAGCAACTCCGTAGATCTGTCAGGACCACCGTTTCGACTCTGGCAGATGGCGGTTGGAGGTGGTCCTTGCGGTGGTGGCGTGTGCCTCCTGCGGTGATGCGACGTCCGGGCCGGTCAAGACTCGATGCTATGTGTGGGCCCTGGTGGCCCGCAGTTGAGGCCGGAGGATGCAGACAGCGCAGGGCCACAGACACATGGCGTTGATGACCCCAAGACCATCGCTACAGAGGCCATTCAATGTCTCAGAAGAAGGGGTCCCAGGCCTGAGCAGCACAGAGTTAGTGGCCCCGGATGCACTGCAGCCGGCACAGGCACCCAGCCACGGGACGGTGACTTGCGGTGCAGTCAGATGGGCCATGCGACCTGAACGGGTCCCCATCAATGTCCGAGGTGTATGTTGCGGAGGGTTGTGGGGGACAGTGGAAGGTGTCCTCCAGGGCATGATGCGGAAGGTCTGATGTTATCTGGAAGCAGCAAATGGAGTAGTGGAAAGCGCAACCCTTGTTTTCACCAACAATTCGATATCAGCTACATGAGGATGAAAACTAGCCCCTATTCCATAGACTCAAACGCCACCAATGTATGACCAGTGAGTGTCCATGAATGTCGGGGAACACACTTAGTGGCACAGGTGCTGAGAGGGGATGCAGTCTGCGATGATGCCGGTACACAGATGTGAACGCCAACATTGCCAAATCAAGACTCTGTGACCTACTGGACCGCAGTGTAGGCCGGAGGCAGCGGTCAGCATGGGCCCACAGACACGTGTCGTGTGCTTGTGATGCATTCGTTTGCTTCACTGAAAGCAGGGAGTTTAGTGATATCACCCCTGCAGTAGACATCTGGTCACTGCCATTCATGACTCAGGACACAGTTTCACACATGGGACCTACTGGTCCGACGAGTGGGCCGAAGGCGGCAGTAGAGTGCGTCAACGAGAAAGGAGTAAGGCGGGCCTGTGTCGTGGAGGCTGTGATGGTCTGAGGAGGCTGCCAAGGTCGCGGGCCTCAGGCTTGGAGCTTGCGCCGGCACGTGGTGGGCCGTCCTTGACACACGCCGGTGTCGGCAGGTGATCAGTGTGGCCTGGCTGCGCAGGGGCGGGCCTGACGGGTTCGTGGTCCAGCGTGCCGGGGTCCGGCATTCGCACAGCATCGCAGGCAACTCCGCTCACGAGGACGGTGTCGGCCTCGTGGCGGGGTGGGAGGCGCTGCCCTGGCAGAGACGTGGGTCTTTCCGGAAGAGGACCACGCCCAGGCCTACATGCTTTTTATTCACACCCCTATGCTGGCGTGGTGTACGCCGGGCCATCCCACTCCGGTGACGCTTAGGGGGGTGTAACAGGCAATATTTCCGCGAGGTCCCCCACTGGCTGGGGTGACATGGTGGCATCCACTGTCCACTACACTCCAAACAACAGCGGTGTATGTCGCCATGGATATGGGTGTGTTCTGCATACTGCGGTGTGTCCAGCACATCTCCGCACTCTTGGCATTGTGTACTTTCCCAATCATGGTTCTACTACATCCTTCACACATGCCTGGTTGCCACCGCTCCACACATTCGGCTATTATGTGGCTGAGGTGCCATGTCGTTGCTGGCTAATGTTCAGGGCTTGCCCATGTGAACATTGTAAGTTGTTCTGTCGTGTCTGGTGGGTGGGCATGTTGTTGTGCCTGTTGTATGTGATTTTGTGACGTGTGCATTGCCAGAGTTGTGAGTTGCATGGTTGTGAAGTTGAGGTGTGTGGGGTGTTCATTTGGATATTGCCAAGGGGCTGTGCATTTCCCTTGTTGCCATCCTGGGAACGCTGGTTGATGATGGACTGTCGGAGGATGAAGGTATCATGCACACGCTGTGTATTTGAAGGCGACATTGTTGGGGGCTCCACGGTGTTCTGTTGTTGCCTGCACATTGATGTGAGACGTGTGCTTCCTGTTGCGGTGATTGTGTGCTGTGTCACCAGGGGGCACATGTAGTACATGTGTGCTGTGTATTGCCCCCAACTCGTGCGTGCATCCTGCTTGGGCGTATGGTCCTTGCTTGGTCTCCAGCGGATCCTGCACATTGTGTTGTACGTATGGGGACTGGGGTACCAGGGTGATGGTGATGTCCAGGACAGGTGTGGGGGACTTGGATGTGGCTGGCTGTGAGACTCCTCTGACTCTGGCGGGTGTTGGTTGGGGGGTACCAGAGGCCAACAGGTGCAGCCAAGCCAGCAGCTTTGTGTGGGGTGGGATGTTGGTTGTCCGCTGTGTTGTTTCCGTAGGCCTGTTAGGCGATGATGGTCAGGATGCGTAGGATGTTTGTCACTTTCAGCCTGTAGTGGACAGTGACATTGTCAGATGTTGGGTCTGTGCGGCTGGTACGCTTCCTGGGGGTCCGCTGTCTTCGTCTGCGCTGCGTCTGTGGTGGTCCGGGGGGGGGGGTGTTCCGGGTGTGGGTTAGGGTCCTGGGGTGGTGGCGGTGGGTGTTGTGGCCCTCTTGGATGTCCGGGCCGCATGATGAGTGGCTCCATGGCATCTGTTGCCCTTCGGATGTGGCCCTGGGCTGTGCCCCCTTTTGTGGTGCTGGCTGCCGTCCGACTTTACACCAGGTCAGAGCAGGTGTAAATTTTCTTGTGCTAACGCGCCTTATCGCCTGTTTTGTGTTCTTATCGCCTATGTGGCTGGTCGTTGTGAATGTTGAGGTGTGATGTTGTCTCGACTTTTGGCACGGGAACGCCTACTCTGCATCTCATTAGCGATATTTGCGGGGGTCCTCTGTGGCGATGTTTTTTGCAGCTGCTATCGCGGGTAAACTGGTGCTGTGGGCTGTTAACACCGGCTTGTGAATGGGGAGGTAAATTTATCACGACTTTAGCTGTGATAAAGTGCCGTTAATTCGGCGATAGCTCCTTGTGAATATGCCCCTAAGTGTTCTGGATGCGAAGGCTATTACTTTCTCTTTCCCATCAACGATTTGTGTGAGTGACGCACCTAATCCTTTCATACTGGCATCAGTGGTTAAGGTGGTTTTGGCATAGGGATTGAACATGCTCAAAAGAGGTGCTTCCATGATGGCTTGCTTGATATGTGAGAATTCTTTTTGACAATCAACATTCCATTCAAATGGGGTGCCCTTTTTCAACAAAGACCTGAGAGAATGCACGCAATCGGCAAAGTTTTTTACATATTTGTACATGTATTCAATCAAGCCCAAGAATGACTTAAGTTCCTCCTTATTGGAAGGTGCTGGTGCTAATTTAACTTCATCTAGAAGACTGGACTTGGGACTTATACCTTCGCTGGTAATGGTATGACCAAGGTACACCACAGATTTCACCCCAATTTTGCATTTGTCAATATGTGTGGTAAATCCTGCCCTGCTTAATTTCCTCAGGACCTCTTCAAGGACTCTATTATGCTCCTCCTTGGACTCACCATACATAAGGATGTCGTCTTGGAAACATAGAACTTTTTCAGTGCCTTGCAATATGTGTTGCATGATACGCTGAAATACTGCTGCAGCGGATGCTAACCCAAAGGGCATTCTGCAATATTGGTATGCGCCGAATGGGGTTATGAAAGACGTGAGAGCTCTGGAATCAGGATGGAGAGCTACCTGGTGGAATGCCGCCGAAAGATCCAGAACGCTAAAGTACTGCGCTCCCTGAATGACGCTAAGCATCTCATTGATGTTAGGGAGGGGATGTCTGTCCACCCAAATGTTCGCGTTTAGATCTCTCAGACCAACACACAACCTGATGCTCTTACCCCCTTCCTTGGATGCTATGACAATGGGGGCAAGCCACTCAGAACTCTCAATTTTTTCAATAATTCCATTGGTTTCCAGTTTATCCAATTCATTTTTTAAAGGATCCCGTACCAGCAATGGAACTGACCTGGCTTTATGTACAACAGGTTTGTAATGATCCTTCAATTTAATTTTATGGAGGTAACCCTTGAGTAGGCCTAAATTGTTGGAAAAAACTTCAGGAAATTTCTCACATATGTCATTACCAGTCATGGATTCATCTACAAGATAGACCGGTTCAGGGGCATTAGGATCTAACTTGATCCCTAGATCTTTTGGTGTTTCCACCCTAGTAAGTTTGAACCAGTTTCGTTATGTACACATTCCAGTTGGTGGATCTATCCTTGAACCCTATCTGCATAACTAGCATGCCAACCAATGGTATGGGGTCATTGTTGTAACCACCAGGGTTCACATCAGGTGTTAGAAAAGTATAACCATTGTTCTTATAATTCTCCACAAAATATGATTCATTAATCAAGGTAAACGTGGAGCATGAATCTGCAAAAACTGTAAAAGGAACTTCATCCAAGAGTATATTGCATGTTGGATAGTTGTTGTTGTAGACTCCTAGGTTATCTGCAATGTGAAAAATTATATCTTCACTATGACTTTCTTCATATTTGACCAAGTGGGTGACATTGCTTTTCATGTCTCTGCAAACTTTGGAAAAATGCCCTCTTTTATTGTACTTCCTGCATACCACTCCTCTGGCTGGGCACCTGATGTTATTGGCTAAATGATTCGAATTCCCACACCTGAAACATTTGAATTTCGTAGGTTCATTCTTAACAGATTTGTTTTCTTTCCCTAATACTTGTGCACATTTTTATCAATGACTTCCTTGACATCAACCGCCTCTCTCATTTCACTCATGCAAAAGGCAGTATGTTCTATGCTTTTGCAATGTCTATGGCTTTTTAAGATCAGGTGCATCAGCCAATAGCTTCTCTTGGATTTTTTTTATCACTGGTGCACCTTACCAATTGATCCCTGATTAGAGATTCAGTCAATGTACCAAAATCGCATGTGGCAGCTAAACCTCTTAAAACTGCTATATAATTAACCACTTTTTCATTCTTTCCCTGAGATCTTGTAAAAAATGTATGTCGTTCTAAAACTACATTTAACTTTTCCCCAAACTGAATCTCCAATTTCTTAAGGGTATTATGATAAACATCTTGTTGAGTATCACCCATGGCATCTTCATTAGTACTTTGACTTTCCTCAGCAAGATCAGGTAAATCGTCATAAATTTCTCTGGCATGTTTGCCCAAATTATGTAAAAGAATATGTTGCTTTCGCACATTTGAGAATCTGTCACCTCCTATGGCTATCAAATAGGATTCAAAAAGATTAATCAATTTTTTCCAAGGGATGAGTGGTTCACCCACATCATTCAAGAAGGGAGGTGGTTGAGACATTGGAAAAGAAGCCATAGGTAAAAGGGTATAGAAGAAATGTAAAGATTGAGAAAAGAAGGAAAAGACAGAGGATGGAGAAAAGAAAGTAAGGTGAAAGAGCGTAAATGGAGGACACAGCAGTACAATTATTGTTTTTAACGGCAATATTACTGTACAATATATTGTAGCAATAGACAAAATAGAAAATCCAGAGCAATTGGTATCCTTAAAACAACAGAAAATGTGTTCTTGTGTGATTGATATTCACAAGTGACCAAGGAATAGGGGTTATCCCTTGTAGACAAGAGGAAATGGTAACAGCAGTTAATTGTGGAAGCTGTGCCTATCAGCGATTGGACAGGCAGAAAGAGTTGAGGTGCAGATTAGGAAGACAATAGCAGGTAATGATTTTTCTCAAAGCTGTGCCTATCAGCAAATGGAAGGCACCACAGAAGCGTCGTATCAGCGTCGAAGCATCAAACTCTGGGTGACCCTGCGCAGATCTGGGGGCAGAGGCGGAGCGAGAAAACGTAGACTGCTGACAAGCAATGCTCTGAGGAAAAGGAATCCTGCGGTTGCGCTGTGCTCCCTAGCGTGGAACCGGGATTGTCAGTACAGTCGGCTGACACGAATCAGTGGCTCCAATGCCTCCCCCAGCCCAAAATGTAGAGAATTGGCGAAATTGTAGCACAGCTGATGGGAAACGATGGACTCGCCACGTTCCTCAGCACAGACGCAGGATTGGCAGTTCCGCTGCTCTCCTCAGCGTGAAGCGTCGATCAGCTGAGACCGTCGGCAGTGATCACTCAGAGCGGGGAAAGGCGGAGACAGAATACTTGAAAATTGCCACCCAGCTGGGGGATGAGGTGGAAACTGTCTCACACACTGGAAACAGATGTGCCTGTCAGCGTCGAAGACGGCCAGCAGGCTGGGCACAATCAATTCGTGAAGCAATGAGACACGATGAAACAATGATAAAGCTTCCCATGGACTGATGTGACAAAGGATTCATAGGGAAAGTCTTCATAAACGGTAACAGTCTCTAGACCGGATTTAAAAAAAAACTTCACACAGCAACGGAAACGCAGGAACAGAAAAGCAGGTGAAAATGGGAGAGAAGAACTCACCGCAAGATGACAAACGTTCTCATTTACTTGCGTATGGAATGAAGAATATGCAGAGCGGATCCTCCACTTTCTGGTTTGTGGCGCAAGATGGAGGGGAGAGGATCAGAAGCTGCCCCCAACACAGCGTCGATCGTCGCCAAAATGTTAAGAATGATGACACAGGAGAAGTAAGTAAACGCATTTATTCAGCTGATCCTCTGGCACCAACCGTAGGCCACGTTCTCAACATTCTAAGAGGAGCTTCGCTTCAGGGTTCTAAGGGTGGAAGGTGCCAAGTGGGAAGGAAGGGGAGGGGTGAGCGGAAGAGGGAAAGAAAGGGTGAAGGGCAGGAGGGCTAATTACAAAAGCATATCACAACAAAAACATTCTAGTTTCTCAGTTGTAGGGGCATATATAGAGGCTAATATTAAGGGTCTACTATCTCAGTTACTCTTAATGATCACATTTCGATCCTCTTTGTCTATCAGTTGAATATTGAAGGGGAGGCTGGCTCGAGCCCACATCAGCGCCCTGCATACATAAGAAGAGAAAGAGGTGCTTAAAACCTGATCCATACACCCCTTCTGCAGCCTGATCCCCTTACCCTTCGATAGGTATGTCTCCTGCATACATCAATCAATCAATCAGGGAATTGTAAGCGCGCTACTCACCCGTGAGGGTCTCAAGGCGCTGAGGGGGGGGTCCGCAGATCTGTTTAGCCGAAGAGCCAGGTCTTGAGGGTCTTACTGAAGGTGTTCAGGGAGGGGGCGTGTCTGATGTCTGCCGGTAGCTCGTTCCAGGTCTTGGCTGCAATGTGAGAGAAGGATCTTCCGCCTGCTCTGGCTTTGTGGATGCGCGGGATTTTGGCCAGTGCGAGGTTGGAAGATCGGAGGTTTCTTTTGGGTACGTGGAAGTTGATTCTGTCGTTGAGGTACTTGGGTCCGTTGTTGTGTAGGCATTTGTAGGCGTGAGTGAGGATTTTGAAAGTGAATCTTTTCTCCACGGGGAGCCAGTGGAGACTTCGTAGGTGTTGGCTGATGTGTTCGTGTTGGGGGATGCCGAGGACGAGTCTGGCGGCGGTGTTCTGTACTGTCTGGAGTTTGCGGAGTAGGGACTTGTTGATGCCGGCGTAGAGTGCGTTTCCATAGTCCAGTCTGCTGGTGATGAGTGCGTGGGTGACTGTCTTCCTTGACTCAGGGGGGATCCACTTGAAGGTCTTGCGGAAGTTGAGTTTGGCAGTGGTGGGGTCTTTGGTGAGGGAGAGGATGAGCTTGGTGTCGTCGGCGTAGGATACGATGTTGAGGCCGTGTTGTCGGACGATGGCTGCGAGGGGGGCCATGTAAGTGTTGAAGAGGGTGGGGCTCAGTGATGAACCCCGTGGGACTCCGCAGGTGATTTTCGTGGGGTCGGAGAGGAAGGGTGGGAGTCTGATCCTTTGGCTTCTTCCGGTAAATAATGATCGGATCCAGTCCAGGGCTGTTCCTTGTATGCCTGCGTCGTGTAGTCTGACAACTAGTGTGCGATGGGAGACGGTGTCGAAGGCCGCTGATAGGTCGAGTAGGATGAGGGCTGCGGAGTGGCCTTGGTCCAGGAGGGTGCGGATGTCGTCTGTGGCGGCGAGTAGGGCGGTCTCTGTGCTGTGGTTGCTTCGAAATCCAGTTTGGGACGGGTCGAGGACAGCGTTTTCTTCAATGAATCGTGTCAGTTTCCTGTTGACTGTTTTCTCTGCAACTTTGGCTGCGAAGGGGAGGAGCGAGATGGGCCGATAGTTCTTGAGGTCGGTGGGGTCAGCTGTGGGCTTCTTGAGCAGGGGTCTGACTTCTGCGCGCTTCCAGTCATCTGGGAAGGTGCCTGTTTTGAAGGTGGTGTTGATGGTGCGTTGTAGTTCGGGTGCGATGGCGGCCACAGCTCTGTGGTAGATGTGAGGGGGCAGGGGTCGGTGGGGGCCCCCGAGTGGATGCTTTTCATGGTCGAGGCGGTGTCTTCGGCCGTGATCGGTGTCCAGTTGGAGATGGTGGGCTGGCTGGTGTTTCTGGGGGGCGGAGGGCCGTCTGTGGCGCCTGGTGGATGGTCGATGAAGTTGTCGTAGAGGTTTTTGATCTTGAGGTGGAAATAGGTTCCAAGCTTGTCGCAGAGGTCTTGGGATGGAGTGATGTCTGTGGCTTCGCTGCATGGGTTGGTGAATTCTTGAATGACACTGAAAAGTTCCTTGGAGTTGGTGGAGTTGGCCAGGATTTTGTTGTGGATGAAGTTCCTTTTGGTGGCTCTGATCTGGTTGTGGTAGTCCGTCATGGCGTCCTTGTAGGTGGTGTGGTTTTCGGATGTCTTGGTGTTTCTCCAGTTCTTCTCCAGGCGTCTGCAGGTGCGTCTGGCTTCTTGGAGAGCGGTTGTGAACCAGGCGGCTTTCCTGGGGCGTTGTCTGTCGGGGTTGCGTAGCGGTGTTGGGGTTGCGTAGCAATAAATGCAATATCTACACTACTCCTGCATAGGTATGAATAGATCTTGTGTCTTTCAACCTGATTTCCCATTCCACGAATGTTCAAGGCCAGTGTCTTACATGTGTCAAAGACCATCTAAAGAAGCATATTCCCTAATTGGCAGCTAGTGTTTGAATCATTTAGCAGATGATCTAGTGATTAACCAGAAATAAGAACAGCCTATACCTGTTGCATTAAAACTGGAAACAAATAAGCAAAGAACAAGACCTCCCATCCCTGGACCAGATACATAACCACCCAAGTCTTACCAAACAGTTAACTAAAGAGCTGTGCTTAGGTCACTAAAGTGTTAGTAGTGTTAGCAGTGTAGCTATGCTACTAAATGGTGTCACTTAAAACCAAAAAAAGAATAGAGGGGGGAGGAAATATCTATCCTAGAATCTGCCATCTAGGAGTCCGATAAGAAGAAGAACAGACCCCCATCTTCGCCTTCACCGTATGGTCTCTCACTACATTATATACACCACACAAACAGATACAACACATGCCCAGGAAAGTCAGATTAGAGCATCAGCAGTTATAGGGATGATCCAAAGACAGTCAACTTCTGTGCTTGTATTGTGGCCATCTTTCGCACTTTTCATGTCTCCGTCTGACCTGGGGAATCCATCTTTACAGGATGCATCTCAGATCTCCAAGTGAACACTCTTCATACCTTCCCGCCGCTCCATGTTGGCCTATTTGGGAGAGGGCTTCATAACACTATGAGGTTTTGCTTCTTTCCATCAGCAGATGGTCCTTAGTGCATTGCCCCAGAAGGGTTGAATATTACCGTCTACTGCTCTCTTGTCTATCTCCTGCCTTGCTTTTGCTGGGTCTGTAAAAAACAGGGAATCGAATCCATCTAGAATCTTATGTTTTGCAGGGAACATCGATATTATATTCAGATTTAAGGCTCTGAAACCCTGTTAAACCTCTCAAAAGCAATTGCGCTATTGCTGGACTGCGGCCATGTAGTCCGGAAATAGGTAAACTATACTTGGATGGACCATTTCTTCCTGCCAGTTGAAGAATGCCTTCATGGTCCCAGTAATTAGACAACAACTTGATCACCACAAGTCATTGGGAGGCTCCCATGGGGGTGACCACGAAGGGACACAGTATACACATTCAACAAAGAAACATTTGGATAGTTTCCCTTCGGCCATCTGAAACATCAAGCACTCTTCAAGAAAATAGTCCATTGAGGGGCCGTCAATCTTCTCAGGAAGACCAATAATCCTGAGACTGATCCTTCATGACCTTCCTTCTGATGCTTTCATTTCATATTCCAGAAAATTGATGCATTTTTTGTGTTGTTCAGCTATATTTTTGTGTGGCTCCATCCAGGGCGGTATCTGTGCAAGTATCACTTTCTTGTCATTCACTCTATCAGATAGCTTGTGTTGATTCATCTAATGACAGATCAATTGCATCCGTATCAGTTTTGAGTTTAAATGCTTCACACAATTCTTAAATAGCATTAAGGATATCATCTACCTTATCTGGCACCACAGTGCCAGTGAGAGACAATGTAGGAAATTAGGTTTCTGGCTGAGGGGGGTGTAACCCTACTCATGCAAGAACCATAATCCTTGTCAGGGTGAAGTCACAAGCAAACCATAAATTCACCTGTGCTCAACCATCGGGCAGCTTGGCACAGAGCAGTCAGGCTTAACTTAGAGGTAATGTGTAAAGGATTTGAGAAAAACTTTCTACATTAACACAAAGGATTCCAAACCAGATTATAAAAATAGAGTAATATTTATTTAATAAAAAATAAAAGCCAAAATACAAAAAAACAAAAAAACAATCAGTAGAACCGGAGAGATGCAATCTTAAAGATTTCAGTAAAAATACCACCCAAAAGCACAAAGTGCAATTATGGATATCTAGTTGCGCCAGACCGGGACAAAGTCACTAGGTGTGGGTGAAATATTCTGTTCCATCTGTAGAATTGACTGAATTTTTGACGACTCTACATTACTCTTGTAACGTAAAGTTCCGGCCAAATTATGTCAATTGCCGCGTGGCAGAATCTTTTCTCACGTGTGTGTCCAGGACGGTCAGTTGGTGAGCGAAATTTGGCATCCCATAACGCGATTTCCGGTCGCTAAGAGGACATCCCCTGAGATTTTTCTGACGTGGGCAGTATGGTCAGAAGGCTGTCAATCGAGTAAAAAATCTACACAAGTAGCAGCAAAAGCAACTCAACTAACTGCTCCCTCTGGTGCGCCATTTGGTGCTGTTCGTGGGGATTTTTCAGCACAGAATGCGTTCCTGGTGCTAAGTCACAGCGCGTGTCGATCCTATTTCCATCCATTGGTGGAACCCTGCAGAATCTTGCAGAGTTTTGGAGTAACTCCACGAATTCTGCCCAGCCCTAAAAGTCATAAGTTCAGGCTGACCGCATTGGAGTGTAGGCCGGCTACAGGGACCCATTTAGGTCTGTTGAACAGAGTACCCTAAATACAATTTGTAGAGCACTTCAAGGTCCTGCGCTGAGGATGTGTCTCACCTCTGAGGCGATGTTGTACCGGTTCTGAGAGAATTTGAGGTACACTATCGAAGAAGCTTCGTGTAGTTGAGGTGATGCGTCGGTTCCGAGGAGCTGTGAAGCTGCTATGTGAGAACCTGCAATTTCGATGAGGCTGCCATCGACAAGAGATTTGCAATGCAAGGGCCTTCATTGGTAAAGTTTCACGCAGTTGGCAGTTCTGATGTGGGCTGCAAGGCCGATGCAGAGTCTTTGCACTGAGAAAAACCTCACAGCTGTGGCAATGTATCAGTTCTGTTTGGAATTGCACCAGGCAGCAGAGGAGATGTGTCGGTTCTGCTGTGTCCAGAGATAGCATGGCAGAGCACCCTTAGGCCCACGTCCTAGGGTCCTGGACTGGGGTGGCACCACTTGGTGAGGTAGGACTCACAGATGGCAGACCCCAGATGCTGGGTTCAAGGTTGCTGGAACCTTCTGTCACTAAGGCTCTAGCCAGGAGGTCAGCCGACTAGCCCTTGGAGTCACTTGAGGTCCTGGGTTCAATGTACTAAAAATTAAGCTTACGCTAACATAAGCCAATTTTGTGTTTTCTTCCATTTTGAATGTGACATCGTGATACATTATGGGACCACTGCTGCTATTATTATCCTTGTTGTAATAACGAATTATGAGCTTTACATTGAAAGAGTGAAGCTTTACCAATCAAACTGAGTGCGATGTCCCTAATTAACCCCTTGCATGCGGTGCAAATTTTCGCGCTGTGCGGGTGATTTGAATAGTGGGCGGGATTCGGACGGCCCCCGGCCGTCCTCCGCACACGCCCACCGTGACGCATGACGGCCGGGGGCCGTCCCGAGCATGCAAGGGGTTAAGGACAACCTGGTCATCGCGGGCTGCATTACATACTATGTACCAACTCATGTTACCTGAATAGACTCTGAGAACATCTGAATCTAATGTAATAGCATTATGAAAGAATCTTTGAATGTATTCTGTAGTAAAATGTTTTTTATTGCTTGTTCCACATTAGTGCATATCCTGGGAACCATGTACTTGTATAGTGAATGTATGAAATCATTTGTCTAAAGTCCTATAAAAGACCTGCTTTCACTGTTGTGGGGCTCACCATTTCCTAGCTTTAGAAGATGAATCTATTCTGGATTTTCTGCAGAACTATACTGAGTTCTTTGTACTCACGATATATATGTCATTAACTAATGGATGGCCCAGCCTATGTATTTCTGCTCTTACATCCTTTGAGTAAACATTTACACTTTAGCCTGTGCCTGGCATTCTTATTGAGAATGTCACAGCTTTATTTTGATGTGCAAGATTTGGTGCACCAAAGTCCGTAATAGGACTACACTGCTCCCAGTTCAAGTAGTTGGCGCCCATTGGGTAAGTAAATGAGAGACAAATTTGTACGCCGACAGATGCACAGCCAATGTGACAAGATTAAAAAATATCTAAGAGCCTGTTTATTGCTCATTCACTTCTTAATTCCAGCATGGTTATTATGGGGGTGTTTCAGCACCCTGATCACTGACATAATATCGGTGGATACAATATCGAAACACCAAACAATTTGAAAATAAATATTGTTCACAGAAATATCCCATACTAAACTATTAAAACCACAAATATCGAGAACACAAATATCATTGTTAAAATTATTGATTTTTACTTATATGGAAAACACAAATATCGGAAACAAAAATATTGTACCCTTTAATAAAACATATATGTGAAAAATATCGATTCACACAATATCGACTATAACAATTACATTACCATTAATAAATATAAAAAAGCACTGTTCACGTAAAACAATTATTCACAATAAACCTAAAACATTTTCTACACGTGTTTAAATTAAACATATCTGTCTGATATATTGATTACCGTGAATTGTTGGTTTTCGTCCCCGATTACTTTCCCTTCATTGTCTGGCCTCTTGTTCCCTCACCAGGTTTGTTATTTCTTTCTTCACTGTCGTCTTCCTTGGCTTTTGCCTTGGCACCTTTTGCGCCACGGTTTCTTCCTTTCGGTTTCCCTTGAAAAGAGTGTTCGTTGTCCTTCTGTAAGAGGCGAAATTCCTCGGAAAAAGACATCCTTTCAGTGTTCTAGGTCGGGATATTATCAAGTGATTCTTGATCTGAGCTTAGATCAGTGCATGATTCCCATCTCTCTTTGTCTAGTAGTCCCAAAGATTATTTTTTTAGCAAGTTCATTGCACGCTTTATCGTATTTTCTTGCAAAAGTTAGGATCCGTCCCATGTTGTATTCGTGTTCATCCTGTTGAAATTTCCGCTCTTTTCTTTCAATAACTTCTTTCTCATGTTTTTTGATTCTTTCAGTCCACTACTTGTAAAAATTTTTAACTTCATCTTGATCGCTTTCATTTTTAGATCATCAATGATGTTGTTTATTTGTGTCATTAATTCTTTGTGTTCTTCCCAGGCACTGAGAATCAAGATCTGCAACATGGTTTTTGATCAAGCATTTGAATTTTCCATCCATTCTTTAAGGATCTGCGGTTTTGGACTGGATAGAGTTGGAATTATAAAGATCCTCAACGCATGGGATGCGGTTGACTTCTAGATTATTTTGTAGGGAGGTGGCTTCCTATACATTACCTACTGGCGGTCGCCGTAGTTATAGTTAGGGCCTTGTTTCTATTCAAAAAGTGTTTTTTGATTTGCACCGTTTGACGAATCTTTGCGAAATTTTCAAAACTAATGGGGCACTCCGGTCAGCTCCTGTCTTGGAAGTTTCGGGGTGATTCATGAAGAGGGGGCTGTGAAAAAAGCATTTTCTCCATGTTAATTTCCATAGGAAACGTTTGTCACAGATACAGCCCGAACTGCTGAACGGAATTACACCAAATTTGGCAGAAAGGTAGCTCTGGGTCCAGAGTGCACTCTTTGCTTTAAATGGTGTAAATCTATTTGGTAGTTTGTGAGAAATTTAAACATTAACAGATATCCATATTTCAGGATTTTGAGATCTGATTGGCTGAACCCTCCCGATCTCGAGCCTGACTCTGATTGGCTGCCAACACTTCAAACCAGGAAGTGTTGGCAGCCATCTTGTGACTCGGTTGAACCAAGTCACAAGGAAAAAGGTAAAAAAATGATTAAAAAAAGAAAAGGGGGCAGGGTAGAAACACCCTGACCCCCTAGGCATGCTCAGGGCCCAAAAAAGCATTTAAAAAAAACAAAATCGGCAGGATTGCGCCTCAGCAATCCCACTGTGTGGGGCTTACTGGAGGTAAGAGGTAGGCTAGTTGGCCCCTAGGGACCCCCAGCAGCAAAGGGGACTTCATTCCCCAACCAAGAGCATGCCAGGAAGCCCGTTTGCAGAGTGGTAGGCAAAGGGGGTGTGGCCTGCAATGAGAACTTAGCAATCCTGCTGTGTGAGACTCAGTGGAGGTAATAGGAGGGGTAGTTGGCCCCCAAGAATGTCCTTGGGGGCCAACTACCCCATCTGTTACCTCCAGTAAGTCCCACACAGTGGGATTGCTAAGGGGTCTTCGGAGGCCACACCTCTGTTTGTCCACCACTCTGCAAGCGCGCCTCCTGGCACACTACTGGTTGGGGGATGAAGTCCAATTTACTCCTGAGGGACTTTGGGGGCCAAGAAGCCATCCTGGTACCTCCTGTAAGTCCTACGCAGCGGAAATCCTGAGTGCTGGTTGGAGGCCTAGCCCCCTTTCTCCACCACTCTGCAAACGTGACTACTACTAAAGAAGCATTTGCAATGCAATAGGTCTTGCATTTGTGAGAGTAGAGCTATTGGCGTTGTAAATGTGAACGTTTTTTACTAATGTTTTTTGGAGTGGAGTGGAGTGGAGTGGAGTGGATGTACGTTGTGTGTAATTGAATTATGTGGTATATTGTGCAGTGAAATTATGTGGATAGAAAGTATGTGGTAGTTAGTGTATAGGAATTATGTAAAGTGGGATTATGTGTTATGGAGAGCAATTATGTGGTATGGTAGTCTGTGTTGTGGAGTGGTAACTTCAGGTTTAGTCTTCCTCATTTCCATAGAAGCTAAACTATAAACTCAATGAGACACAAAAAAAGAAGCAACCACAGAGGAGCACTTGTGGAACTAGTCAGAGGTATGAGCAGGGCCACTGGAATTATGCGACTGTTCGGCCGCAGCGATTTTTGCATAATTATAAATTTTCCGCATTTGTCACATAATCCAGCATCTGCCGCATAATCTGCAGATTTGAACAAAAAAAACTTGTTTCTAGCTCAAACGTCTCAAATGTTACCAAAAATGCAGCGACAAGTGTTACAGTGTGGCCGAAGGCCCTTTGCAAAGCTGGAATGGTCACCTCTTACTTACTGCCAAATGTGGGTGTTAAATTGGTACTAATGGTGCGCAAACCACTCTTCCTTCTTTCTGCCCTTCTCTTGCCTCTTTCTGCACCTCTCTTGTCTCTTTCTGCACCTCTGTTGCTTCTTTCTGCACTACACTTGCCTCTTTCTGCACCTCTCTTGCTTCTATCTGCACCCCTCTTGCCTCTTTCTGCACCTCTGTTGCTTCTTTCTGCACCTTTCTTGCGTCTTTCTGCACCCCTCTTCCCTCTTTCAGCAACCCTCTTCCCTCTTTCTGCAACTCTGTTGCCTGTTTCTGCACCACTGTTGCGTCTTTCTGCACTTCTCTTGCCTCTTTCTGCACTTCTCTTGCTTCTTTCTGCATTTCTGTTGCTTTTTTCTGCACTTCTCTTGCCAATTTCTGCACCCCTCTTTCTGCACCTCTCTTGCCACTTTATGGAGTTCTCTTGCACTTTCTGCACCTCTGTTGCTTCTTTCTGCACTTCTCTTGCCTCTTTCTCTTCCCCTCTTGCCTCTTTCTGCACTTCTGTTGGTTCTTTCTGCACTTCTCTTGCTTTTTTCCTTCTTTTTGCACCCCTCTTGCCTCTTTCTGCAACCCTCTTTCCTCTTTCTGCACCTCTCTTGCCTGTTTCAGCAACTCCCTTGCATCTTTCTGCTGTTCTGTTGCCTCCTTCTGCACCTCTGTTGCTTCTTCCTGCACTTCTCTTACCTCTTTTGCCACCCCTCTTGCCTGTTTCTGCACTTCTCTTGCTTTTTTCTACACCTCTCTTGTTTCTTTCTGCAACTCTCTTGTCTCTTTCATCACTTCTCTTGCTTCTTTCTACACCTCTGTTGCTTCTTTCAGCACTTCTCTTGTGTATTTCTGCAATTCTCTTGCCTGTTTACGCACCTCCGTTGCCTCTTTCTGCACCTCACTTGCTTCTTTCTGCACCCCTCTTGCCTCTTTCTGCACCTCTCCTACCTCTTTCTGCACCCCTGCTCCCTCTTTCTGCACCTTTCCTGAATGTTTCTGCACCTCTGTTACCTCTTTCTGCACCTCTGTTGCTTCTTTCTGCACTTATCTTACCTCTTTCTGCTCCCACGTGCCTCTTTCTGCACCCTTCTTCCTTCTTTGTACACCTCTCTTGCCTCTTTCTGCACCTCTCTTGCCTCTATCTGCACCCCTCTTGCCACTTTCTGCATCTCTTTTGCCTCTTTCTACACTTCTCTTGCCTCTTTCTGCAACCCTCTTGCCTCTTTCTGCACCTCTGTTGGTTCTTTCTGCACTGCTCTTGCTTCTTTCTGCACCTCTCTTGCAAGTTTCTGCACCCCTCTTGCCTCTTTTTGCACCCCTCTTCCCTCTTTTCTGCACCTCTTTCCATTGTTTCTACAACTCTCTTGCCTATTTATACAGTTCTCTTGCCTGCTTCTGCATCTCTGTTGCTTCTTTCTGCACTTCTCTTGCCTCTTTCTGTACCTCTTGTGCTTCTATCTGCACCCCTCTTGCCTCTTTCTGCACCCCTGTTGCTTCTTTCTGCACTTCTCTTGCTTCTTTCTGTACCTCTTGTGCTTCTTTCTGCACCCCTCTTGCCTCTTTCTGCCCCTCTCTTGCCTCTTCCTGCACCTCTCGCCTCTTTCTGCACTTCTCTTGCCTCTTTCTGCACATCTGTTGCTTCTTTCTGCACTTCTCTTGCTTCTTTCTGCTCCTCTCTTGCTTCTTTCTGGACCCCTGTTGCCTCTTTCTACACTCGTCTTCCCTCTTTGTGCACCTCTCGTGCTTCTTTGTGTACCACTCTTGCCTCTTTCTGCACTTCTCTTGCCTCTTTCTGCACCTCTGTTCCTTTTTCTGCTCTTCTCTTGCTTCTTTCTGCACCTCTCCTGCTTCTTTCTGCAACCCTCTTGCCTCTTTCTGCACCCTTCTTCCCTTTTTCTACACCTCTCTTGCCTCTTTCTGCACATCTCAAGCCTCTTTCTGCAGTTCTCTTGCCCCTTTCTGCACCTCATTTGGTTCTTTCTGCACTGCTCTTGCTCCCCTCTGCACCTCTCTTGCAAATTTCTGCACCCCTGTTGCCTCTTTCTGCACCCCTCTTGCCTCTTTCTGCACCTCTCTTGCCTCTGTCTGCACCCCTATTCCCTCTTTCTGCACCTCTTTTACCTGTTTTTGCAAGTCTCTTGCCTCTTTCTGCAGTTCTCTTGCCTCCTTCTGCATCTCTTTGCTTCTTTCTGCACTTCTCTCGCCTCTTTCTGCACCTCTCTTGTTTCTTTCTGCACCCCTCTTGTCCCTTTCTGCACCCTTCTTCCCTTTTTCTACACCTCTCTTACCTCTTTCTGCAGTTCTCTTGAATCTTTCTACACCTCTTTTGCTTCTTTCTGCATGTCTCTTGCCTCTTTCTGCATCCCTCTTGCCTCTTTCTGCACATCAATTGGTTCTTTCTGCACTGCACTTTTTCTGCACATTTAATGCAAATTTCTGCACCCCTGTTGCCGCTTTCTGCACCCCTCTTCCCTCTTTCTGCACCTCTTTTGCTTCATTCTGTACTTCTCTTGCTTCTTTCTGCTCCTCTCTTGCTTCTTTCTGGACCCCTGTTGCCTCTTTCTACACTCGTCTTCCCTCTTTGTGCACCTCTCGTGCTTCTTTGTGTACCACTCTTGCCTCTTTCTGCACTTCTCTTGCCTCTTTCTGCACCTCTGTTCCTTTTTCTGCTCTTCTCTTGCTTCTTTCTGCACCTCTCCTGCTTCTTTCTGCAACCCTCTTGCCTCTTTCTGCACCCTTCTTCCCTTTTTCTACACCTCTCTTGCCTCTTTCTGCACATCTCAAGCCTCTTTCTGCAGTTCTCTTGCCCCTTTCTGCACCTCATTTGGTTCTTTCTGCACTGCTCTTGCTCCCCTCTGCACCTCTCTTGCAAATTTCTGCACCCCTGTTGCCTCTTTCTGCACCCCTCTTGCCTCTTTCTGCACCTCTCTTGCCTCTGTCTGCACCCCTATTCCCTCTTTCTGCACCTCTTTTACCTGTTTTTGCAAGTCTCTTGCCTCTTTCTGCAGTTCTCTTGCCTCCTTCTGCATCTCTTTGCTTCTTTCTGCACTTCTCTCGCCTCTTTCTGCACCTCTCTTGTTTCTTTCTGCACCCCTCTTGTCCCTTTCTGCACCCTTCTTCCCTTTTTCTACACCTCTCTTACCTCTTTCTGCAGTTCTCTTGAATCTTTCTACACCTCTTTTGCTTCTTTCTGCATGTCTCTTGCCTCTTTCTGCATCCCTCTTGCCTCTTTCTGCACATCAATTGGTTCTTTCTGCACTGCACTTTTTTCTGCACATTTAATGCAAATTTCTGCACCCCTGTTGCCGCTTTCTGCACCCCTCTTCCCTCTTTCTGCACCTCTTTTGCTTCATTCTGTACTTCTCTTGCCTCTTTCTGCACCCCTCATGCCTCTATCTGCACCCCATTGCTTCTTTCTGCACTTCCCTTGCTTCTTTCTGGACCTCTTGTGCTTCTTTATGCACCTCTCCTACTTCTTTCTGCACCCCTGTTCCTGTTTCTGCACTCGTCTTCCCTCTTTCTGTACCTCTCTTGCCTCCTTCTACACCCCTCTTGCCTTTTTCTGCACCTCTGGTGCTTCTTTCTTCACCTCTCTTGCTTCTTTCTGCACCCCTCTTGCCTCTTTCTGCACCATTCTCCCCTTTTCAACACCTCTCTTGCCTCTTTCTGCACCCCTCTTGCCTCTTTCTGCTCCTCATTTGCTTTTTTCTGCACATCTCTTGCAAATTTCTGCACCCCTGTTGCCTCTTTCTGCACCCCTCTTGCCTCTTTCTGCACCTCTCTTGCCTATGTCTGCACCCCTATTCCCTCTTTCTGTACCTCTTTTACCTGTTTCTGCAAATCTCTTGCCTCTTTCTGCAGTTATCTTGCCTCCTTCTGCATCTCTTTGCTTCTTTCTGCACTTCTCTCGCCTCTTTCTGCACCTCTCTTGTTTCTTTCTGTACCCCTCTTGTCCCTTTCTGCACCCTTCTTCCCTTTTTCTACACCTCTCTTGCCTCTTTCTGCACCTCTATTACCTCTTTCTGCAGTTCTCTTGACTCTTTCTGCACCTCTTTTGCTTCTTTCTGCATATCTCTTGCCTCTTTCTGCATCCCTCTTGCCTCTTTCTGCATATCAATTGGTTCTTTCTGCACTGCTCTTGCTTCTTTCTGCACCTCTCTTGCCTATGTCTGCACCCCTATTCCCTCTTTCTGCACCTCTTTTACCTGTTTCTGCAAATCTCTTGCCTCTTTCTGCAGTTATCTTGCCTCCTTCTGCATCTCTTTGCTTCTTTCTGCACTTCTCTCGCCTCTTTCTGCACCTCTCTTGTTTCTTTCTGCACCCCTCTTGTCCCTTTCTGCACCCTTCTTCCCTTTTTCTACACCTCTCTTGCCTCTTTCTGCACCTCTATTACCTCTTTCTGCAGTTCTCTTGACTCTTTCTGCACCTCTTTTGCTTCTTTCTGCATATCTCTTGCCTCTTTCTGCATCCCTCTTGCCTCTTTCTGCATATCAATTGGTTCTTTCTGCACTGCTCTTGCTTCTTTCTGCACCTCTAATGCAAATTTCTGCACCCCTGTTGCCTCTTCCTGCACCCCTCTTCCCTCTTTCTGCACCTCTTTTGCTTCTTTCTGTACTTCTCTTGCCTCTTTCTGCACCCCTCATGCCTCTATCTGCACCCCCATTGCTTCTTTCTGCACTTCCCTTGCTACTTTTTGGACCTCTCATGCTTCTTTCTGAACCTCTCCTGCTTCTTTCTGCACCCCTGTTCCTGTTTCTGCACTCGTCTTCCCTTTTTCTGTACCTCTCTTGCCTCTTTCTGCACCCCTCTTGCCTTTTTCTGCACCTCTGGTGCTTCTTTCTGCACTTCTGTTGCTTCTTTCTTCACCTCTCTTGCTTCTTTCTGCACCCCTTTTGCCTCTTTCTGTACCCTTCTCCCCTTTTCAACACCTCTCTTGCCTCTTTCTGCACCCCTCTTGCCTTTTTCTGCACCTCTGGTGCTTCTTTCTGTACTTCTCTTGCTTCTTTCTGCACTTCTCTTGCTTCTTCCTGTATCTCCCGTGCTTCTTTCTGCACCCCTCTTGTCTCTTTCTGCACCGCTCTTGCCTCTTTCTGTACCCCTCTTGACTCTTTCTGCTCCTCTTTTGCTTATTTCTGCACTTCTCTTGCCTCTTTCTGCACCTCTCTTGTAAATTTCTGCACCCCTGTTGCCTCTTTCTGTACCCCTCTTCCCTCTTTCTGCACCTCTCTTGCCTCTGCCTGCACCCCTGTTCCCTATTTCTGCAACTCTTTTAACTGTTTCTGCAAGTCTCTTGCATCTTTCTGCAGTTCTCCTGCCTCCTTCTGCATCTCTTTTGCTTCTTTCTATACTTCTCTTGCCTCTTTCTGCACCCCTCTTGCCTCTTTCTGCACCCCTCTTGCTTCTTTCTGTACCTCTTTTGCTTCTTTCTGCACATCCCTTGCCTCTTTATGCACCCCTCTTGCCTCTTTCTGCACCTCTGTTGGTTCTTTATGTACTGCTCTTGCTTCTTTCTGTAACTCTCTTGCAAATTTCTTCACCCCTCTTGCCTCTTTCTGCATTCCTCTTCCTTTTTTATTTACCTCTCTTGCCTCTGTCTGCACCCATTCCCTCTTTCTGTACCTCCTTTACCTGTTTCTGCAACTCTCTTGCCTCTTTCTGCAGTTCTCTTGCCTCCTTCTGCAACTCTGTTGCTTCTTTCTGCACTTCTCTTGCCTCTTTCTGCACCCCTCTTGCCTATTTCTGCACCTCCATTGCCTGTTTCTGCAACTCTCTTGCCTCTTTCTGCAGTTCTCTTGCCTACTTCTGCACCTCTGTTGCTTCTTTCTGCAGTTCTCTTGCCTAATTCTTCACCCCTCTTGCCTCTTTTTGTACTCCTGTTGCTTCTTCCTGCAATTCTCTTGTGTAGGAGAGTAGGATCTGCCTCTTATGTTGCCCCCACTTTTTTTCTGATGTTAGCACTGGTTTCTGGCTATAGTCTGGCTGGGTCCCTGCCAATCAGGGCCCCAGCCTCTCTGTTCTCTCTAAGCGACATGGAGTGCACTCTAGGTGCACTAGTGATTGGATACTGTGGTGCCTTATGAGTCCCTAGTATATGGTACCTTAGGTGCCAAGGGCATAGGTACTTCACAGGCCTACCAGGGGCTGCAGCATGTGTTATGCCACCCCTGGGAAGCAGTCTAAATCTGACACCACAGGCCTGCTACTGCAGCCTGGGTGAGGTGGTGCTAGCACCCCTCACTGAGATATAGGTTTCCTATATCTCTCCTGCACACACATATAAACCTATCAGTCACCCCTAAGGCAGGCCCTATCAATCCTGAGGGCAGGGTGCTTGGCTTCTATGTGAGGGGTGCCTCTGCATGAGCAGGGCCCCTCTGCAGTTCTCAGAGTCCATTCTCTGGTGCTGTTTGTGGATGCGGTTAAACCATATACTATTTAAGTGCATTATATCCTCGCGGTAAATGCTAACTTTGGAATGGCTGCATCAAAACATGTCGTGTTTGGTGTCAAACATCTTGGAATACTACCCCCCGCCAATCTTGGCGGCGGGAGTAGCATTCCACCCTTCTAGAGGATAAGACATGTACCTGCTGTGGAAACGCGGTAGAATCCTAAAGAGCCCTGGCATCACAAAATGGATGCCACCAGTCACAGACACTGGGCTGCCCTCCTGCTGATGACCGAAACTCACAGTGGAGGAAGCCCAACAATAGGCATCCTGTCACAGGGAGGTGTAACCACCTTCCAGACAGGGTTTAGTGTATTGGGGCTGGGTGGGTGCACTCTTAGAGTGCTTTGAAGTCCTGCACTGGGGGAGCAGAAGGCTCCTCTGTGCATATGCCAGTTCAAACCAGCTCAGGGGCTACCTGCCCCTGCTCTGGCGCGAAACTGGACAAAGGGAAGTGGGTGTAGCCACCCCTCCCTTGACCCTCCCATAGGTGGGGTCATAGAGCTAGTCCATCCCCTCTTTTTAGTATAAGAGGGGGAACCTTACCATTGCAAAGCAGATAACCCCTGGACGACGCTCTACAGAAGAATCCTGGCCCTTCGACGTTCCACTACCTTTGGAAGACAGAAGAATCTCCCTTGGAGTCAAGGAGTGACTCCCCTGCTTGGCAGGCACCAAAAACGACAACGACGGTCGCAAACTACGCCGCTCCCGCCGGAGTCCGAAGTCCCTGCAGCCCAAGAAGTGGATTTCCTGACCTCTCCCAGGCCATCGTGAGTCCCCAGTGAAGCTGAGGCAAGTGGACCCCACGAGTAACGAGGAACCGCGACCCCTGGGTACCGTGCACTATTGTCGAGTGCAACCCCTTCACAACGTTCTACAAACTTGTGCTTTGGACCACGTGTGGTCCCGACCTCCAGCAGGAATCCCTCCGAAGATCAGAGGCCTACACCGTCCCGAGTGACCGTGGGCCCCTGTTGAGTGATTCCGCCCGAGGTGTCTTCGCGATCCCTTGCCCGCCGGCTTGTGGGTCCCCAGAAGACTTCTTAAAGAAACCAAAGGGCTCCCCTGGTTGCTCCAGGCCTGCCCTGACTTACCCTTGCTGGGTGAGTTCCACAGACCTTGCTGGTCTGCGCCATCGACTTTTCTTCATCTCCCCAAGACTTGCGGCTGCCAAGGCTTGTTGGCTCCGATCGAGTTGCCGACACCGCAGTCAGCTGCAGACGTCGAGGGACACACCGAATCCAGCTCCTGGTCGTCGTCGACGCCTCCTGGACCACGTGGCTGAAGAGTCAAGGCACCCACAACCGACCTGAATCACTCGACGACGGTGGGCATCCATCTTCCTTGCCCCGAGTCACTGCCAAGTGACTTTGAACACTGTCCCCTCTGCTTTCAGGTCATCCTTCTTCAGAATCCAGGCTTGGATTCCACCGGACACTTCTTCAGCTCCCGCAAGCAGCAAGTCTTCTTTGTTCGCCATTGAAAACGACGCCGCGACCCGACACCAAAGGACACCTGTGCACCCGGCTTCCCTGGGTGAGGTAACTCCAGCACTACGGTGCTCCTGTGGGTGTGGGCCCTAGAACGACTTACCCTGTAAGTGACTTGCTTGTAGGTTCTATAGAAGTATCCTAAAACTCTTTATTTCCAACCGCGACTTGCCCCATTGAAGTCAACGGCGATCCGCGCCTGTGTATCTACACTGCACGCGTCCCCCGTGGGTCCTTTACGTACCTGCCTTGGGTGGTTTTGTGAGGCCCCAGCACTTCTGAAGGCCCTAGGCCTTGTCTCCCTGCAAGTCGTTGTCCCTAAGTCTCTTACTTAGTATATGGTCTGGTACGCCCCTAGGGCCCCAGCCATATTTTGTGCTTAACTTATTGTGAAACGTTGATTTGTGCATATGTTTGTCTTCTAATCTCATAAAGAGATTAGTAGAGAGTTATTTAGAAATAAATACATATATATTTGATATATATACCTGTGTGGTGTCTTTTCATTTGGTGATTCAAGAGATTATATGGTAAAACAAGCTGCTTTACATTCCTCCGAGACTTAGCCTGAAGGCTGCTCTCCACAGCTACCACTAGGATAGCTTTCTTTAAAAGGTTGTCTTAAACCTATCTACCATAAGAGTCGATTTGACCTGGTGCAAGGTGTCCACTTTAATTAGTGAACAGCATATACCAGGCCAACTTCTCACATTGGTGGGCAGCGTGTGGGATTCCAGCTTGCCATTGTTTTACCAGAAAATCTCTATTTGAATTACTAACTGAAAACCATTATAGGTACTCAAGGTACATATAAAGTCAAGCTTAGTATCAATAAGTTCTACTGAACTTAGAGCTGTGTGCCAAGGGATAGCACACCCTTTCCACAGCTCAAGCTAGGATCAGTAGGCCACAAACTAGTGTAGGTAGTACAACACTGCACAACACTAGAATGTCCTTAAAGGGTGGACCCAGTGGATCCACTCAGCCTCAGTATAAGGACATGGCTTTCTCTGACTTGAGAGCCATGTGTGTTGACAGACACCTGAGGCTAGGACAGAGTCCCTCAACACTACACCTGATAGATCTGCTGACAGCAGATGACCTTAGATTGGCTCTAGGAGCTAAAGGGTTTGAATCAGTGGGTGGGTCAGTCATAGTATCTGGGTCAGATGATGAAAATCAGAATGACCAAGACTCTGTGATTGAAGGGCCAGGCTCCAAGGGGCCTGAAAAGGACAGAGGAATTCTCCCTAAGAGAACTGACAGAGAGGAGGAGAGGCACAGATCCCCTTCCAGGGAATCTGACCACTCTTATCACTCTGGCAGAGAATTTGTCCAGCAGAGTAGCTCATACTTTTCCTTAAGAGAGACCTCCTCTGAGAGAAGGTGCAAACTGCTCCAGTATGAGGAAGCCAGAGTGGCCCTCAGAACCAAGCAGTTGGCACTGGATAGGGAAGCCCTGGAGATCCAGAGAGCTTCTAGGAAAGAGGGGTTAGAACCCCCTGGTGGCAGCAACAGTGTCCCTAGAGGCAGAGAATATATTCCTGACCATAGGAACCTGAGCAAGGTTGTTCCTCCCTACCAGAGTGGGGATGATATCCACAAGTGGATAACTGCTATGGAGAGGGCCTGTAGAGTACAGCAGGTCCCCCAAAAGCAGTGGGCAGCAATCTTGTGGCTCTCCTTTTCAGATAAAGGAAGAGACAAGCTCCTCACTGTTAGAGAGGAGGATGCTGATGATTATGAGGTCCTGAAGAGTGCACTGATAGATGGGTTTGGCTTAACCACTGAGCAGTACAGGTTGAAGTTCAGAGATACCCAGAAGGCACAGACTCAGGACTGGACTGACTTTGTTGATTGTGCAACCAAGGCTCTAGAGGGTTGGCTGGTTGGCAGTAGGGTTACTGATTTCAAGGGATTGTATAATCTGATGATGAGAGAACAGATCCTAAATAATTGCCAGAACCAGTTGTTGCATCAGTACCTGGTGGACTCTGATCTGACCTCTCCCCAAGAATTGGGAAAGAAGGCAGACAAATGGGTCAGAACCAGGGTGAGGCAGAAAACCCAGAACCAAGGGGGTGACACTAAGAAGCAAGATCCTAAAGGCTCTGAGAAAGGTGGGGATAAGTCAAAAGACCAGAAGTCTTCACAAGGGCCCCAAAAATCTGCATCTGGTGGGGAGTCACAGTCCAACAAGGGAAAAGGCCAAAGAAGCCCTGGTGCAAATTCTGTAAACAGAAAGGGCACTGGACTTCTGATTGTACCAAGTCCAAAGACCAAACCACCACCACTCCTGCCCCTAAGGCAACTGTGCCCCCTAGCTCAGCTACTGGTGGAGGTGGTACTCAGAATAAGGGTGTAGTAGGGTTGACCCTGGGTTCTGAAGTGGATTCTGACCTAGTCAGAGTGACCACTCAGGCAATGCTGATTTGTGAGGGAAACATTGATATGTCCTTCCTAGTAAGCCCCAGTAATCTGGGCAAGTACAAACAGCAGCCTTTGATAAATGGCAAACAGGCTTTGGCATTTAGGGACACAGGTGCTAGTGTCACCATGGTGGCAGAGGACCTAGTGGACCCTGGACAGATCATCCTGGGTGAAATGTACCAGGTGACCAATGCAAGCAATGTCCAGACCAACCATAGTCTGGCAGTTGTGAATTTCTCCTGGGGAGGGGTAACTGGCCTCAAGAAGGTTGTAGTCAGTGCAGACCTCCCTGTAGAATGTCTATTGGGCAATGATCTAGAGACTTCAGCCTGGTCTGAAGTAGAGTTATGGACTCATGCTGAGATGTTGGGCATCCCTGCAGAGGTATTTGCTGTGACCAGGTCACAAGCAAGAATGCATGACACTGAACCAGCTCTGGATCCTGGAACAATGGACCAGATGCTTCCCAAGAGGAGGAGCAGTAGGGTTAAGGCAGTGCCTTCCCCTCTGTCTCAGATCAAGGATTCACTTCCAGAGGGAGGTGAAGCAGAACCTGAAGAAGGAACTGCCCCAGAGGGACTTGAACCTGACCAGGTTGAGTTCTTGGGGGCAGGGGGCCCTTCTAGGGAAGATCTGAGTAAGGAGCAACAGTGCTGCCCCTCTCTTGAACCCCTCAGACAGCAGGCTGCTGCTGAGGCTGCTGGGAGTGCTAGTGGGTCCCATAACGTTTATTGGGATGAGGGACTCCTATATTCTGAGGGTAGAGACCCAGCCCCTGGAGCCACCAGGAGGTTGGTAATACCTCAGAAGTTTAGGGGGTTCCTCTTGACCTTAGCACATGATATCCCTTTAGCAGGTCACTTGGGCCAAAACAAGACCTGGGACAGGCTTGTTCCACATTTTCATTGGCCACATATGTCAGAGGACACAAAGGAGTTTTGTCGCTCCTGTGTCACTTGCCAAGCCAGTGGTAAGGCAGGTGGCACAACAAAGGCCCCCTGATACCACTACCTGTGGTGGGGGTACCCTTTGAAAGGGTAGGGATTGACATTGTTGGTCCCCTTGACCCTCAGACTGCATCTGGGCACAGATTTATCCTGGTGGTAGTGGATCATGCCACCAGGTACCCAGAGGCAATTCCCCTGAGGACCACCACAGCCCCTGTGGTGGAAAGAGCCCTCATTGGAGTTTTCTCCAGAGTGGGTTTTCCAAAGGAGGTCATTTCTGACAGAGGTACCAACTTCATGTCAGGATATCTGAAAGCAATGTGGAAGGAGTGTAGTGTAACTTATAAGTTCACCACCCCCTATCACCCACAATGCAATGGTTTAGTTGAACGCTTCAACAAGACCTTGAAAGGAATGATTAAGGGACTCCCAGAGAAGCTTAGGCGGAAATGGGACCTTCTTCTTCCTTGCCTTTTGTTTGCATACAGAGAGGTTCCACAGAAGGGGGTTGGCTACAGCCCATTTGAGCTTCTGTTTGGGCATCCTGTGAGAGGTCCACTATGTTTGGTAAAAGAGGGCTGGGAGTTACCTCTCAAGCCCCCAAACAAGATGTGATGGACTATGTACTTGGTCTCCGCTCCCGGATGGCAGAGTACATGAAAAGGCAACCAAAAACCTGGAGGACAGCCAAGAATTGCAAAAAGCTTGGCATGACCAAAAGGCTGTGCTGACTGTATACCAGCCAGGACAGAAAGTGTGGGTGTTGGAGCCTGTGGCCCCAGCAGCCCTCCAGGACAAATGGAGTGGCCCCCATACAATAGTTGAACAGAAGGGAGAAGTCACCTATCTGGTGAATCTTGGAACTCCCAGGAGCCCCCTAAGGGTGCTTCATGTCAACAGATTAAAGCCATATGTTGACAGGGCTGACATGGGCTTGCTCATGGCAACTGATGAGGACCAGGAGGAGGAGAGTGACCCTCTCCCTGACCTGCTCTCTCAGAACCCTGATGATGGGTCAGTAGATGGTGTTGCTTTGGCAAGCAGCCTCACTGACCATCAGCAAACTGAGTGCAGACAAGTTCTGCAACAGTTTAGACATATGTTTAGCCTGACCCCTAGTCAGACTACCTGGTGCACCCATGAGGTGGACACTGGGGACAGTCTGCCTGTGAAGAATAAAATCTACAGGCAACCTGACCATGTCAGGGACTGTATCAGGACTGAAGTCCAGAAAATGTTGGAGTTAGGCGTGATTGAGCCTTCAGATAGCCCTTGGGCTAGCCCAGTAGTCCTGGTACCCAAGCCTCATACCCAGGGTGGTAAGAAAGAAATGAGGTTTTGTGTAGACTACAGAGGCCTCAATGCAGTCACTAGGACTGATGCCTATCCCATACCAAGGGCAGATGAGCTGATTGATACTTTGGCCTCAGCCAAGTATCTAAGCACATTTGACCTAACAGCTGGCTACTGGCAAATCAGATTAGCTGATGATGCAAAAGCCAAAACAGCATTTTCGACCCCTGGTGGGCACTACCACTTTGTGGTGATGCCCTTTGGATTGAAAAATGCACCTGCCACTTTTCAGAGGTTGGTGAATAAAGTTCTGGCAGGGATGGAAACTTATTGCTCAGCTTATCTAGATGATATTGCTGTCTTTAGTTCCTCCTGGCAGGATCACCTGGTCCACCTCAGAAATGTTTTGGAGGCCCTGCAGAAAGCAGGCCTCACTATCAAGGCCACCAAGTGCCAGATAGGGCAGAGTCAGGTTGTGTACCTGGGCCACCTTGTAGGTGGAGGCCAGGTTCAGCCTTTGCAGAGCAAAATCCAAACCATACTGGAATGGGTTGCTCCAACCACCCAGACACAGGTGAGAGCCTTCTTAGGCCTGACTGGGTACTATAGGAGGTTTGTCAAGGGATATGGATCTATAGTGACCCCCTTGAATGATCTTACCTCTAAGAAAATGCCAAAAAGGTTCAGTGGACAGCTAGCTGTCAAAAGGCATTTGAAGACCTAAAGCAGGCCATGTGCACTGCCCCCATCTTACAGAGTCCAGACTACACCAAAAAGTTCATTGTCCAAACAGATGCTTCTGAGCTGGGTGTGGGAGCTGTACTGTCTCAACTGAATGATGAAGGTCAAGACCAGCCAGTAGCTTTTATTAGCAGAAGGCTGACCCCTAGAGAGAAACGTTGGTCAGCTATAGAGAGGAGGCCTTTGCTGTGGTATGGGCCCTGAAGAAGCTGAGGCCATACTTGTTTGGTACTCACTTCATAGTTCAGACTGACCACAAGCCCCTCCTATGGCTAAAGCAGATGAAAGGTGAAAACCCAAAACTTTTGAGGTGGTCCATTTCCCTACAGGGGATGGACTATACAGTGGAACATAGGCCTGGGACCCAACATGCCAATGCAGATGGACTCTCAAGGTATTTCCACTTTGAACACGAAGACTCAACTGGTCAAGGTTAGTTTAGTGTCCCTACGTTTGGGGGGGTTGTGTTGGAGAGTAGGATCTGCCTCTTATGTTGCCCCCACTTTTTTCTGATGTTAGCACTGGTTTCTGGCTATAGTCTGGCTGGGTCCCTGCCAATCAGGGCCCCAGCCTCTCTGTTCTCTCTAAACGACATGGAGTGCACTCTAGGTGCACTAGTGATTGGATACTGTGGTGCCTTATGAGTCCCTAGTATATGGTACCTTAGGTGCCAAGGGCATAGGTACTTCACAGGCCTACCAGGGGCTGCAGCATGTGTTATGCCACCCCTGGGAAGCAGTCTAAATCTGACACCACAGGCCTGCTACTGCAGCCTGGGTGAGGTGGTGCTAGCACCCCTCACTGAGATATAGGTTTCCTATATCTCTCTTGCACACACATATAAACCTATCAGTCACCCCTAAGGCAGGCCCTATCAATCCTGAGGGCAGGGTGCTTGGCTTCTATGTGAGGGGTGCCTCTGCATGAGCAGGGCCCCTCTGCAGTTCTCAGAGTCCATTCTCTGGTGCTGTTTGTGGATGCGGTTAAACCATATACTATTTAAGTGCATTATATCCTCGCGGTAAATGCTAACTTTGGAATGGCTGCATCAAAACATGTCGTGTTTGGTGTCAAACATCTTGGAATACTACCCCCCGCCAATCTTGGCGGCGGGAGTAGCATTCCACCCTTCTAGAGGGATAAGACATGTACCTGCTGTGGAAACGCGGTAGAATCCTAAAGAGCCCTGGCATCACAAAATGGATGCCACCAGTCACAGACACTGGGCTGCCCTCCTGCTGATGACCGAAACTCACAGTGGAGGAAGCCCAACAATAGGCATCCTGTCACAGGGAGGTGTAACCACCTTCCAGACAGGGTTTAGTGTATTGGGGCTGGGTGGGTGCACTCTTAGAGTGCTTTGAAGTCCTGCACTGGGGGAGCAGAAGGCTCCTCTGTGCATATGCCAGTTCAAACCAGCTCAGGGGCTACCTGCCCCTGCTCTGGCGCGAAACTGGACAAAGGGAAGTGGGTGTAGCCACCCCCTCCCTTGACCCTCCCATAGGTGGGGTCATAGAGCTAGTCCATCCCCTCTTTTTAGTATAAGAGGGGGAACCTTGCCATTGCAAAGCAGATAACCCCTGGACGACGCTCTACAGAAGAATCCTGGCCCTTCGACGTTCCACTACCTTTGGAAGACAGAAGAATCTCCCTTGGAGTCAAGGAGTGACTCCCCTGCTTGGCAGGCACCAAAAACGACAACGACGGTCGCAAACTACGCCGCTCCCGCCGGAGTCCGAAGTCCCTGCAGCCCAAGAAGTGGATTTCCTGACCTCTCCCAGGCCATCGTGAGTCTCCAGCGAAGCTGAGGCAAGTGGACCCCACGAGTAACGAGGAACCGCGACCCCTGGGTACTGTGCACTATTGTCAAGTACAACCCCTTCTCAATGTTCTACGAACTTGTGCTTTGGACCACGGGTGGTCCCGACCTCCAGCAGGAATCCCTCCGAAGATCAGAGGCCTACACCGTCCCGAGTGACCGTGGGCCCCTGTTGAGTGATTCCGCCCGAGGTGTCTTTGCAATCCCTTGCCTGCCGGCTTGTGGGTCCCCAGAAGACTTCTTAAAGAAACCAAAGGGCTCCTCTGGTTGCTCCAGGCCTGCCCTGACTTACCCTCGCTGGGTGAGTTCCACAGACCTTGCTGGTCTGCGCCATCAACTTTTCTTCATCTCCCCGAGACTTGCGGCTGCCAAGGCTTGTTGGCTCCGATTGAGTTGCCGACACCGCAGTCAGCTGCAGACGTCAAGTGACACACCGAATCCAGCTCCTGGTCGTCGTCGACGCCTCCTGGACCACGTGGCTGAAGAGTCAAGGCACCTGCAACCGACCTGAATCACTCGACGACGGTGGGCATCCATCTTCCTTGCCCCGAGTCACTGCCAAGTGACTTTGAACACTGTCCCCTCTGCTTTCAGGTCATCCTTCTTCAGAATCCAGGCTTGGATTCCACCGGACACTTCTTCAGCTCCCGCAAGCAGCAAGTCTTCTTTGTTCGCCATTGAAAACGACGCCGCGACCCGACACCAAAGGACACCTGTGCACCCGGCTTCCCTGGGTGAGGTAACTCCAGCACTACGGTGCTCCTGTGGGTGTGGGCCCTAGAACGACTTACCCTGTAAGTGACTTGCTTGTAGGTTCTATAGAAGTATCCTAAAACTCTTTATTTCCAACCGCGACTTGCCCCATTGAAGTCAACGGCGATCCGCGCCTGTGTATCTACACTGCACGCGTCCCCCGTTGGTCCTTTACTTACCTGCCTTGGGTGGTTTCGTGAGGCCCCAGCACTTCTGAAGGCCCTAGGCCTTGTCTCCCTGCAAGTCGTTGTCCCTAAGTCTCTTACTTAGTATATGGTCTGGTACGCCCCTAGGGCCCCAGCCATATTTTGTGCTTAACTTATTGTGAAACGTTGATTTGTGCATATGTTTGTCTTCTAATCTCATAAAGAGATTAGTAGAGAGTTATTTAGAAATAAATACATATATATTTGATATATATACCTGTGTGGTGTCTTTTCATTTGGTGATTCAAGAGATTATATGGTAAAACAAGCTGCTTTACATTCCTCCGAGACTTAGCCTGAAGGCTGCTCTCCACAGCTACCACTAGGATAGCTTTCTTTAAAAGGTTGTCTTAAACCTATCTACCATAAGAGTCGATTTGCCCTGGTGCAAGGTGTCCACTTTAATTAGTGAACAGCATATACCAGGCCAACTTCTCACATCTTGCTTCTTCCTGTACCTCTCGTGCTTCTTTCTGCACCCCTCTTGCCTCTTTCTGCACCTCTCTTTCTGCACCTCTCTTGCCTCTTTCTGCAACCTGTTCCCTTTTTCTGCACCTCTCTTGCATGTTTCTGCACCTCTCTTGCCTCTTTCTGCAGTTCTATTGCCTCCTTCTGCACTTCTTTTGCCCTTTTCTGCACCTCTCTTGTAAATTTCTGCACCCCTGTTGCCTCTTTCTGTACCTTTCTTCCATCTATCTGCACCTCTCTTGCCTCTTTCTGCACCCCTCTTCCCTCTTTCTGCACCTCTCTTGCCTCTTTCTGTACCTCTCTTGCTTCTTTCTTCACCTCTCTTGCTTCTTTCTGCACCCCTCTTGCCTCTTTCTACACCCTTCTCCCCTTTTCAACACCTCTCTTGCCTCTTTCTGCACCCCTCTTGCCTATTTCTGCACCTCCATTGCCTGTTTCTGCAACTCTCTTGCCTCTTTCTGCAATTCTCTTGCCTCCTTCTGCACCTCTGTTGCTTCTTTCTGCACTTCTCTTGCCTCATTCTTCACCCCTCTACCTTCTTTCTGCACCCGTGTTACTTCTTTCTGCACTTTTCTAGCTTCTTTCTCTATCTCTCTTGCTTCTTTCTGCACCCCTCTTGCCTCTTTCTGCACCCCTCTTCCCTCTTTCTGTACACCTCTTGCCTCTTTCTGTACTTCTCTTGCGTCTTTCTTCACCTCTGTTGCTTCTTTCTTCACTTCTCCTGCTTCTTCCTGTACCTCTTGTGCTCCTTTCTGCATACCTTTTGCTTCTTTCTGCATACCTCTTCCCTCTTCCTGCACCTCTCTTGCCTCTTTCTGCACCTCTCTTGCCTTTATCTGCAGTTCTCTTGCCTCCTTCTGCATCTCTTTTGCTTCTTTCTGCACTTCTCTTGCCTCTTTCTGCACCTCTCTTGCCTCTTTCTGCACCCCTGTTGCTTCTTTCTGTACTTCTCTTGCTTCTTCCTGTACCTCCTGTGCTTCTTTCTGTACCCCTCTTGCCTCTTTCTGCACCCCTCTTTCTGCACCTTTCTTGTCTCTTTCTGCACCCTGTTCCCTTTTTCTGCACCTCTCTTGCATGTTTTTGCACCTCTCTTGCCTCTTTCTGCAGCAGTTCTTATGCCTCATTCTGCACCTCTGTTGCTTCTTTCTGCACTTCTCTTGCCTCTTTCTGCACCCCTCTTGCCTCTTTCTGCACCCCTGTTGCTTATTTCTGCACTTCTCTTGTTTCTTCCTGTAACTCTCTTGCTTCTTTGTGCACCCCTCTTGCCTTTTTCTACACCCCTCTTTCTGCACCTCTTTGCCTCTTTCTGCACCCTGTTCCCTTTTTCTGCACCTCTTTTGCATGTTTTTGCACCTTTCTTGCCTCTTTCTGCAGTAGTTCTCTTGCCTCCTTCTGCACCACTGTTGCCTCTTTCTGCACCTCTCTTGTAAATTTCTGCACCCCTGTTGCCTCTTTCTGTACCCCTCTTCCCTCTTTCTGCACCTCTCTTGCCTCTGTCTGCACCTCTGTTCCCTATATCTGCACCTCTTTTACCTGTTTCTGCAAGTCTCCTGCCTCTTTCTGCAGTTCTCTTGCCTCCTTCTACATCTCTTTTGCTTCTTTCTGCACTTCTCTTGCCTATTTCTGCACCCTTCTTGCCTCTTTCTGCACTCCTGTTGCTTCTTTCTGCAATTCTCTTGTTTCTTCCTGTACCTCTCGTGCTTCTTTCTGCACCCCTCTTGCCTCTTTCTGCACCTCTCTTTCTGCACCTCTCTTGCCTCTTTCTGCAACCTGTTCCCTTTTTCTGCACCTCTCTTGCATGTTTCTGCACCTCTCTTGCCTCTTTCTGCAGTTCTATTGCCTCATTCTGCACTTCTTTTGCCTCTTTCTGCACCTCTCTTGTAAATGTCTGCACCCCTGTTGCCTCTTTCTGTACCTTTCTTCCATCTATCTGCACCTCTCTTGCCTCTTTCTGCACCCCCTGCCCTCTTTCTGCACCTCTCTTGCCTCTTTCTGCACCTCTGTTTCTTCTTTCTGCACTTCTCTTGCCTCTTTCTGTACCCCTCCTGCCTCTTTCTGAACCTCATTTGCTTCTTGCTGCACCTCTCTTGCCTCTTTCTGCAACCCTCTTGCCTCTTTCTGCACCTCTGTTGGTTCTTTCTGTTCTGCTCTTGCTTCTTTCTGTACCTCTCTTGTAAATGTCTTCACCCCTCTTGCTTCTCTCTGCACCGCTCTTCCTTCTTTATTTACCTCTCTTGCCTCTGTCTGCACCCCTGTTCCGTCTTTCTACACCTCCTTTACCTGTTTCTGCAACTCTCTTGCCTCTTTCTGCAATTCTCTTGCCTCCTTCTCCATCTTTGTTGCTTCTTTCTACACTTCTCTTGCCTCTTTCTGCACCCCTCTTGCCTCTTTCTATACCTCTTTTGCCTGTTTCTGCAACTCTCTTGCCTCTTTCTTCAGCTCTCTTGCCTCCTTCTGCACCTCTGTTGCTTCTTTCTGCACTTCTCTTGGCTCTTTCTACACCCCTCTAGCCTCTTTCTGCACCCATGTTGCTTCTTTCTGCACTTCTCTTGCTTCTTTCTTTATCTCTATTGCTTCTTTCTGCACCCCTCTTCCCTCTTTCTGCACTCCTCTTCCCTCTTTCTGCACGCTTCTTGCCTCTTTCTGTACTTCTCTTGCCTCTTTCCGCACCTCTGTTGCTTCTTTCTGCACCCCTCTTCCCTCTTTCTGCACTCCTCTTCCCTCTTTCTGCACCTCTCTTGCCTCTTTCTGCACCCCTGTTGCTTCTTTCTGCACCTCTCTTGCTTCTTCCTGTACCTCTTGTGCTTCTGTCTGTACCCCTCTTGCCTCTTTCTGCACCCCTCTTTCTGCACCTCTCTTGCCTCTTTCTGCACCCTGTTCCCTTTTTCTGCACCTCTCTTGCATGTTTTTGCACCTCTCTTGCCTCTTTCTGCAGCAGTTCTTATGCCTCATTCTGCACCTCTGTTGCTTCTTTCTGCACTTCTCTTGCCTCTTTCTGCACCCCTCTTGCCTCTTTCTGCACCCCTGTTGCTTATTTCTGCACTTCTCTTGTTTCTTCCTGTACCTATCTTGCTTCTTTGTGCACCCCTCTTGCCTTTTTCTACACCCCTCTTTCTGCACCTCTCTTCCCTCTTTCTGCACCCTGTTCCCTTTTTCTGCACCTCTTTTGCATGTTTCTGCACCTCTCTTGCCTCTTTCTGCAGTAGTTCTCTTGCCTCCTTCTGCACCTCTGTTACCTCTTTCTGCACCTCTCTTGTAAATTTCTGCACCCCTGTTGCCTCTTTCTGTACCCCTCTTCCCTCTTTCTGCACCTCTCTTGCCTCTGTCTGCACCCCTGTTCCCTATATCTGCACCTCTTTTACCTGTTTCTGCAAGTCTCCTGCCTCTTTCTGCAGTTCTCTTGCCTCCTTCTACATCTCTTTTGCTTCTTTCTGCACTTCTCTTGCCTATTTCTGCACCCTCTTGCTTCTTTCTGCAATTCTCTTGCTTCTTCCTGTACCTCTCGTGCTTCTTTCTGCACCCCTCTTGCCTCTTTCTGCACCTCTCTTTCTGCACCTCTCTTGCCTCTTTCTGCAACCTGTTTCCTTTTTCTGCACCTCTCTTGCATGTTTCTGCACCTCTCTTGCCTCTTTCTGCAGTTCTATTGCCTCATTCTGCACTTCTTTTGCCTCTTTCTGCACCTCTCTTGTAAATTTATGCACCCCTGTTGCCTCTTTCTGTACCTTTCTTCCATCTATCTGCACCTCTCTTGCCTCTTTCTGCACCCTCTTCCCTCTTTCTGCACCTCTCTTGCCTCTTTCTGCACCTCTGTTTCTTCTTTCTGCACTTCTCTTGCCTCTTTCTGTACCCCTCCTGCCTCTTTCTGAACCTCATTTGCTTCTTTCTGCACCTCTCTTGCCTCTTTCTGCAGTAGTTCTCTTGCCTCCTTCTGCACCTCTGTTACCTCTTTCTGCACCTCTCTTGTAAATTTCTGCACCCCTGTTGCCTCTTTCTGTACCCCTCTTCCCTCTTTCTGCACCTCTCTTGCCTCTGTCTGCACCCCTGTTCCCTATATCTGCACCTCTTTTACCTGTTTCTGCAAGTCTCCTGCCTCTTTCTGCAGTTCTCTTGCCTCCTTCTACATCTCTTTTGCTTCTTTCTGCACTTCTCTTGCCTATTTCTGCACCCCTCTTGCTTCTTTCTGCAATTCTCTTGCTTCTTCCTGTACCTCTCGTGCTTCTTTCTGCACCCCTCTTGCCTCTTTCTGCACCTCTCTTTCTGCACCTCTCTTGCCTCTTTCTGCAACCTGTTCCCTTTTTCTGCACCTCTCTTGCATGTTTCTGCACCTCTCTTGCCTCTTTCTGCAGTTCTATTGCCTCATTCTGCACTTCTTTTGCCTCTTTCTGCACCTCTCTTGTAAATTTATGCACCCCTGTTGCCTCTTTCTGTACCTTTCTTCCATCTATCTGCACCTCTCTTGCCTCTTTCTGCACCCCCTTCCCTCTTTCTGCACCTCTCTTGCCTCTTTCTGCACCTCTGTTTCTTCTTTCTGCACTTCTCTTGCCTCTTTCTGTACCCCTCCTGCCTCTTTCTGAACCTCATTTGCTTCTTTCTGCACCTCTCTTGCCTCTTTCTGCAACCCTCTTGCCTCTTTCTGCACCTCTGTTGGTTCTTTCTGTACTGCTCTTGCTTCTTTCTGTACCTCTCTTGTAAATTTCTTCACCCCTCTTGCTTCTCTAGGCACCCCTCTTCCTTCTTTATTTCCCTCTCTTGCCTCTGTCTGCACCCCTGTTCCCTCTTTCTACACCTCCTTTACCTGTTTCTGCAACTCTCTTGCCTCTTTCTGCAGTTCTCTTGCCTCCTTCTCCATCTTTGTTGCTTCTTTCTACACTTCTCTTGCCTCTTTCTGCACCCCGCTTGCCTCTTTCTACACCTCTTTTGCCTGTGTCTGCAACTCTCTTGCCTCTTTCTTCAGCTCTCTTGCCTCCTTCTGCACCTCTGTTGCTTCTTTCTGCACTTCTCTTGGCTCTTTCTGCAGTTCTCTTGCCTCCTTCTCCTTCTTTGTTGCTTCTTTCTACACTTCTCTTGCCTCTTTCTGCACCCCTCTTGCCTCTTTCTACACCTCTTTTGCCTGTTTCTGCAACTCTCTTGCCTCTTTCTTCAGCTCTCTTGCCTCCTTCTGCACCCATGTTGCTTCTTTCTGCACTTCTCTTGCTTCTTTCTTTATCTCTATTGCTTCTTTCTGCACCCCTCTTCCCTCTTTCTGCACTCCTCTTCCCTCTTTCTGCACGCTTCTTGTCTCTTTCTGTACTTCTCTTGCCTCTTTCCGCATCTCTGTTGCTTCTTTCTGCACGACTGTTGCCTCTTTCTGCACTAGTCTTCCCACTTTCTGCACCTCTCTTGCCTCTTTCTGCACCCATCTTGCTTCTTTCTGCACTTCTCTTGCTTCTTTCTGTGCCTCTCTTGCCTCTTTCTGCAGTTCTCTTGCCTCCTTCTCCATCTTTGTTGCTTCTTTCTACACTTCTCTTGCCTCTTTCTGCACCCCTCTTGCCTCTTTCTACACCTCTTTTGCCTGTTTCTGCAACTCTCTTGCCTCTTTCTTCAGCTCTCTTGCCTCCTTCTGCACCCATATTGCTTCTTTCTGCACCTCTCTTGCTCCTTTCTTTATCTCTCTTGCTTCTTTCTGCACCCCTCTTCCCTCTTTCTGCACTCCTCTTCCCTCTTTCTGCACGCTTCTTGTCTCTTTCTGTACTTCTCTTGCCTCTTTCCGCACCTCTGTTGCTTCTTTCTGCACCACTGTTGCCTCTTTCTGCACTAGTCTTCCCACTTTCTGCACCTCTCTTGCCTCTTTCTGCACCCATCTTGCTTCTTTCTGCACTTCTCTTGCTTCTTTCTGTGCCTCTCTTGCTTCTTTCTGCACCTCTCTTGCCTCTTTCTGTACCCTTCTTCCCTTTTTCTACATCTCTTGCTTCTTTCTGCACCTCTCATGCCTCTATCTGCAGTTCTCTTGCCTCTTTCTGCACCCACTTCCCTCTTTCTGCACCTCTCTTGCCTCTTTCTGCACCTCTGTTTCTTCTTTCTGCACTTCTCTTGCCTCTTTCTGTACCCCTCCTGCCTCTTTCTGAACCTCATTTGCTTCTTTCTGCACCTCTCTTGCCTCTTTCTGCAACCCTCTTGCCTCTTTCTGCACCTCTGTTGGTTCTTTCTGTACTGCTCTTGCTTCTTTCTGTACCTCTCTTGTAAATTTCTTCACCCCTCTTGCTTCTCTCTGCACCCCTCTTCCTTCTTTATTTCCCTCTCTTGCCTCTGTCTGCACCCCTGTTCCCTCTTTCTACACCTCCTTTACCTGTTTCTGCAACTCTCTTGCCTCTTTCTGCAGTTCTCTTGCCTCCTTCTCCATCTTTGTTGCTTCTTTCTACACTTCTCTTGCCTCTTTCTGCACCCCTCTTGCCTCTTTCTACACCTCTTTTGCCTGTTTCTGCAACTCTCTTGCCTCTTTCTTCAGCTCTCTTGCCTCCTTCTGCACCTCTGTTGCATCTTTCGGCACTTCTCTTGGCTCTTTCTGCAGTTCTCTTGCCTCCTTCTCCATCTTTGTTGCTTCTTTCTACACTTCTCTTGCCTCTTTCTGCACCCCTCTTGCCTCTTTCTACACCTCTTTTGCCTGTTTCTGCAACTCTCTTGCCTCTTTCTTCAGCTCTCTTGCCTCCTTCTGCACCCATGTTGCTTCTTTCTGCACTTCTCTTGCTTCTTTCTTGATCTCTCTTGCTTCTTTCTGCACCCCTCTTCCCTCTTTCTGCACTCCTCTTCCCTCTTTCTGCATGCTTCTTGTCTCTTTCTGTACTTCTCTTGCCTCTTTCCGCACCTCTGTTGCTTCTTTCTGCACCACTGTTGCCTCTTTCTGCACTAGTCTTCCCACTTTCTGCACCTCTCTTGCCTCTTTCTGCACCCATCTTGCTTCTTTCTGCACTTCTCTTGCTTCTTTCTGTGCCTCTCTTGCCTCTTTCTGCAGATCTCTTGCCTCCTTCTCCATCTTTGTTGCTTCTTTCTACACTTCTCTTGCCTCTTTCTGCACCCCTCTTGCCTCTTTCTACACCTCTTTTGCCTGTTTCTGCAACTCTCTTGCCTCTTTCTTCAGCTCTCTTGCCTCCTTCTGCACCCATGTTGCTTCTTTCTGCACTTCTCTTGCTTCTTTCTTTATCTCTCTTGCTTCTTTCTGCACCCCTCTTCCCTCTTTCTGCACTCCTCTTCCCTCTTTCTGCATGCTTCTTGTCTCTTTCTGTACTTCTCTTGCCTCTTTCCGCACCTCTGTTGCTTCTTTCTGCACCACTGTTGCCTCTTTCTGCACTAGTCTTCCCACTTTCTGCACCTCTCTTGCCTCTTTCTGCACCCATCTTGCTTCTTTATGCACTTCTCTTGCTTCTTTCTGTGCCTCTCTTGCTTCTTTCTGCACCTCTCTTGCCTCTTTCTGTACCCTTCTTCCCTTTTTCTACATCTCTTGCTTCTTTCTGCACCTCTCATGCCTCTATCTGCAGTTCTCTTGCCTCTTTCTGCACCTCTGTTGCTTCTTTCAGCACTTCTCTTGCCTCTTTCTGCACCCCTCTTGCCTCTTTCCGCTCCTCTCTTGGTTCTTTCTGCACGGCCCTTGCTTCTTTCTGTACCTCTCTTGCTAATTTCTGCACCCCTGTTGCCTCTTCCTGCACCTCTCTTGCCTCTGTCTGTACCCCTGTTACCTCTTTTTTCACCTCTTTTACCTGTTTCTGCAACTCTCTGGCCTCTTTCTGCAGTTCTCTTGCTTTCTTCTGCATCCCTCTCTTGCTTCTTTATGCACATCTGTTGCTTCTTTCTGCACTTCTCTTGCCTCTTTCTGCATTTCTGTTCCTTTTTTCTGCACTTCTCTTCCCTCTTTCAACACCTCTTTTGGTTTATTCAGCACTTCTCCTGCCTCTTTCTGCACCCCTCTTGTCTCTTTCTGCACTTCTGTTGCTTCTTTCTATACTTCTATTGCTTCTTTCTGCACTTCCCTTGCCTCTTTCTACATATCTGTTGCTTCTTTCTGCACTTCTCTTGCCTCTTGCCTCTTTCTGCATTTCTGTTCATTCTTTCTGCACCTCTCTTGCCTCTTTCTGCACATCTCTTGCCTCTTTCTTCACCTCTGTTACTTCTTTCTGCACCTCTCTTGCCTGTTTCTGCAACTCTCTTGCCTCTTTTGGCAGTTCTCTTGCCTCCTTCTGCACTCCTCTTGCCTCTTTCTGCACCCTTGTTGCTTCTTTCTGCACCCTTGTTGCTTCTTTCTGCACTTCTCTTGCTTCTTCCTGTACCTCTTGTGCTTCTTTCTGCACTCCTATTGTCTCTTTCTGCACCCCTCTTCCCTTTTTCTCCACCTCTCTTGCCTCTTCTGGCACCTCTCTTGCCTCTTTCTGCACTTCTCTTGCCTCTTTCTTTACCTCTGTTTCTTCTTTCTGCACTTTTCTTGCCTCTTTCTGCACCCCTCTTGCCTCTTTCTGCACCTTTTTTGCTTATTTCTGCACATCTCTTTGCTCTGTCTCCACCCTGTTCCCTATTTATGCACCTCTTTTACCTGTTTCTGCAAGTCTCTTGCCTCTTTCTGCAGTTCTCTTACCTCCTTCTGCATCTCTTTTGCCTCTTTCTGCATTTCTCTTGCCTCTTTCTGCACCCCTCTTGCCTCTTTCTGCACCCCTGTTGCTTCTTTCTGCACTTCTCTTGCTACTCCCTGTACCTCTTGTGCTTCTTTCTGCACCCCTCTTGCCTCTTTCTGCACCCCTCTTCCCTCTTTCTGCACCTCTCTTGCCTCTTTCTGTACTTCTCTTGCCTCTTTTTGCACCTCTGTTGCTTCTTTCTGCACTTCTCTTGCCTCTTTCTGCACCCTCTTGCCTCTTTCTACACCTCTCTGGCTTCTTTCTGCACCTCGCTTGTCTCTTTATGCACCCCACTTGCCTCTTTCTGCTCCTCTTTTGCTTCTTTCTGCACTTCTCTTGCCTCTTTCTGCACCTCTCTTGTAAATTTCTACACCCCTGTTGCCTCTTCCTGTACCCCTCTTCCCTCTTTCTGCACCTCTCTTGCCCCTGTCTGCACCCCTGTTCCCTATTTCTGCACCTCTTTTACCTGTTTTAACAGTTGTACCTGTTTCTGCAAGTCTCTTGTCTCTTTCTGCAGTTCTCTTGCCTCCTTCCTCATCTCTTTTGCTTCTTTCTGCACTTCTCTTGCCTATTTCTTAACCCTGGGCGTTACGCGGAGATCGTGGAGTTCCAAAAAACTCAGCCCCGCATAGCAGAGCAGAGTTTTATGCCTCGCTTGCATTCGTCAACGTCGAGTTGGCAACCGCAAGTGAGGAAAATCAACCTCCCGGGGAGATTTTTCCTCGTTTGCGATCGCCAAGATCAAGTTGGCGAGCGCGAGCGTGGAAAATCAACCTTCTGGCGAGATTTCTCAATGTGGGGGGGTCAGGTTTCTCATTGCGAGTGGTCGCGTATGCTCGCGACCGCTCGCGTTGAGAAACAGCCCGTTCACGTTAAGAAAGCTGCCGCTCGAGTAAAAATCTACTCAAACGGCAGAAAAGGAAAGCAGGGACCACTTGCGCTGTGCATGGTGCCGTTTGCGATGATTGCACAGTGCGGACAAGCATCCGGCACTGTGCAATCACCGTGAACGGCATTTTTCTATCGCACTCCACCGCTTGAGGAGCTCCGCGTAGTGAGATTTTTTTGCACTTCACGGTGTTCCGCGTAGTGCAACTCTGTGAAATCCACCCAGGGTTACTCTTTCTGCACCCCTCTTGCCTCTTTCTGCACCCCTGTTGCTTCTTTCTGCACTTCTCTTGCTTCTTGCTGTACCTCTCGTGCTTCTTTCTGCACCCCACTTGCCTCTTTCTACACCCCTCTTCCCTCTTTCTGTACCTCTCTTGCCTCTTTCTGCACCTCTCTTGCCTCTTTCTGCAGTTCTCCTGCCTCCTTCTGCATCTCCGTTGCTTCTTTCTTCACTTCTCTTGCCTCTTTCTGCACCCCTCTTGCCTCTTTCTGCACCTCTTTTGCCTGTTTCTGCAACTCTCTTACCTCTTTCTGCAGTTCTCTTGCCTCCTTCTGCACCTCAGTTGCTTCTTTCTGCATTTCTCTTGCCTCTTTCTGCACCCCTCTAGCCTCTCTCTACACCCGTGTTGCTTCTTTCTGCACTTCTCTTGCTTCTTTTTCTATCTCTCTTGCTTCTTTCTGCACCCCTCTTGCCTCTTTCTGCACCCCTCTTGCCTCTATCTGCACCCCTCTTGCCTCTTTCTGTACTTCTCTTGCCTCTTTCTGCACCTCTGTTGCTTCTTTCTGCACTTCTCTTGCTTCTTGCTGCACCTCTCTTACTTCTTTCTGCACCACTGTTCTGTCGTTCTGCACTCGTCTCCCCACTTTCTGCACCTCTCTTGACTCTTTCTACACCCATCTTGCTTCTTTCTGCACTTCTCTTGCTTCTTTCTGTGCCTCTCTTGCTTCTTTCTGCACCTCTCTTGCCTCTTTCTGCAGTTCTCTTGCCTCTTTCTGCACCTCTTTTGCTTCATTCTGCACTTCTCTTGCCTCTTTCTGCACCCCTCTTGCCCCTTTCTGCTCCTCTGTTGATTCTTTTTGCACTGCTCTTGCTTCTTTCTGTACCTCTCTTGCCAATTTCTGCTCCCCTGTTGCCTGTTTCTGCACCCCTCTTCCCTCTTTAGGCACCTCTCTTGCCACTGTCTGCACCACTGTTACCTCTTTTACACCTCTTTTACCTGTTTCTGCAACTCTCTGGCCTCTTTCTGCAATTCTCTTGCCTCCTTCCGCATCCCTCTCTTGCCTCTTTATGCACATCTGTTGCTTCTTTCTGCACTTCTCTTGCCTCTTTCTGCAATTCTGTTCCTTCTTTCTGCACTTCTCATCCCTCTTTCAGCACCTCTGTTGGTTTATTAAGCACTTCTCCTGCCTCTTTCTGCACCCGTTGCCTCTTTCTGCACCTCTGTTGCTTCTTTCTGCACTTCTCTTGCTTCTTTCTGCACCTCTCTTCATTCTTTCTGCACCCCTCTTCCTTCTTTCTGCACCCCTCTTGCCTCTTTCTGCACCCCTGTTCCCTCTTTCTGCACCTGTCTTGCCTCTTTCTGCACCACTGTTCCAGCTTTCTGCACCTCTTTTGCCTGTTTCTGCAACTCTCTTGCCTCTTTCTGCAGCTCTCTTGCCACTTTCTGCACCTCTGTTGCTTTTTTCTGCACCACTGTTGCCTCTTTCTGCACTCGTTGTCCCACTTTCTGCACCTCTCTTGCCTCTTTCTGCACCCATCTTGTTTCTTTATGCACTTCTCTTGCTTCTTTCTGTGCCTCTCTTGCTTCTTTCTGCACCCTTCTTCCCTTTTTCTACATCTCTTGCTTCTTTCTGAACCTCTCTTGCCTCTTTCTGCAGTTCTCTTGCCTCTTCTTTCGGCACTTCTCTTCCCTCTTTCAGCACCCCTGTTGGCTTATTGAGTACTTCTCCTGCCTCTTTCTGCACCCCTCTTGCCTCTTTCTGCACCTCTGTTGCTTCTTTCTGCACTTCTCTTGCTTCTTTCTGCACCTCTCTTTCTTCTTTCTGTACCCCTCTTGCTTCTTTCTGCACCCCTCTTCTCTCTTTAAGCACCTCTCTTGCCTCTTTCTGCACCTCTTTTGCCTCTTTCTGCACCTCTCGTGCTTCTGTTGGCACCTGTGTTACCTCTTTCTGCACTAGTCTTCCCTCTTTCTGCACCTCTCTTGTCTGTTTGTGTATCTCTCTTGTCTCTTTGTGCACCCCTCTTGCCTCTTTCTGCACTTCTCTTGCTTCTTTCTGCACCTCTCTTCATTCTTTCTGCACCCCTCTTCCTTCTTTCTGTACCCCTCTTGCCTCTTTCTGCACCCCTGTTCCCTCTTTCTGCACCTGTCTTGCCTCTTTCTGCACCACTGTTCCAGCTTTCTGCACCTCTTTTGCCTGTTTCTGCAACTCTCTTGCCTCTTTCTGCAGCTCTCTTGCCTCTTTCTGCACCTCTGTTGCTTTTTTCTGCACCACTGTTGCCTCTTTCTGCACTCTTCGTCCCACTTTCTGCACCTCTCTTGCCTCTTTCTGCAGCTCTCTTGCCTCTTTCAGCACCTCTGTTGCTTTTTTCTGCACCACTGTTGCCTCTTTCTGCACTTATCTTCCCACTTTCTGCACCTCTCTTGCCTCTTTCTGCACCCATCTTGCTTCTTTATGCACTTCTCTTGCTTCTTTCTGCACCCTTTTTCTACATCTCTTGCTTCTTTCTGAACCTCTCTTGCCTCTTTCTGCAGTTCTCTTGTCTCTTCTTTCGGCACTTCTCTTCCCTCTTTCAGCACCCCTGTTGGCTTATTGAGTACTTCTCCTGCCTCTTTCTGCACCCCTCTTGCCTCTTTCTGCACCTCTGTTGCTTCTTTCTGCACTTCTCTTGCTTCTTTCTGCACCTCTCTTTCTTCTTTCTGTACCCCTCTTGCTCTTTTCTGCACCCCTCTTCTCTCTTTAAGCACCTCTCTTGCCTCTTTCTGCACCTCTCTTGCTTCTGTATGCACCTGTGTTGCCTCTTTCTGCACTAGTCTTCCCTTTTTCTGCACCTCTCTTGTCTGTTTGTGTATCTCTCTTGTCTCTTTGTGCACCCCTCTTGCCTCTATCTGCACCCCTGTTCCCTCTTTCTGCACCTGTCTTGCCTCTTTCTGCACCACTGTTCCAGCTTTCTGCACCTCTTTTGCCTGTTTCTGAAACTCTCTTGCCTCTTTCTGCAGCTCTCTTGCCTCTTTCTGCACCTCTGTTGCTTTTTTCTGCACCACTGTTGCCTCTTTCTGCACTCGTCCCCCCACTTTCTGCACCTCTCTTGCCTCTTTCTGCAGCTCTCTTGCCTCTTTCTGCACCTCTGTTGCTTTTTTCTGCACCACTGTTGCCTCGTTCTGCACCTCGCCGTCCCACTTTCTGCACCTCTCTTGCCTCTTTCTGCACCCATCTTGCTTCTTTATGCACTTCTCTTGCTTCTTTCTGTGCCTTTCTTGCTTCTTTCTGCAGCCTTCTTCCCTTTTTCTACATCTCTTGCTTCTTTCTGAACCTCTCTTGCCTCTTTCTGCAGTTCTCTTGCCTCTTCTTTCGGCACTTCTCTTCCCTCTTTCAGCACCCCTGTTGGCTTATTGAGTACTTCTCCTGCCTCTTTCTGCACCCTCTTGCCTCTTTCTGCACCTCTGTTGCTTCTTTCTGCACTTCTCTTGCTTCTTTCTGCACCTCTCTTTCTTCTTTCTGTACCCCTCTTGCTTCTTTCTGCACCCCCTTCTCTCTTTAAGCACCTCTTGCCTCTTTCTGCACCTCTTTCGCCTCTTTCTGCACCTCTCTTGCTTCTGTATGCACCTGTGTTGCCTCTTTCTACACTAGTCTTCCCTCTTTCTGCACCTCTCTTGTCTGTTTGTGTATCTCTCTTGTCTCTTTGTGCACCCCTCTTGCCTCTTTCTGCACTTCTCTTCCTCTTTCAGCTCCCCTGTTGGCTTATTGAGTACTTCTCCTGCCTCTTTCTTCACCCTCTTGCCTCTTTCTGCACCTCTGTTGCTTCTTTCTGCACTTCTCTTGCTTCTTTCTGCACCTCTCTTTCTTCTTTCTGTACCCCTCTTGCTTCTTTCTGCACCCCTCTTCTCTCTTTAAGCACCTCTCTTGCCTCTTTCTGTACCTCTCTTGCTTCTGTATGCAACTGTATTGCCTCTTTCTGCACTAGTCTTCCCTCTTTCTGCACCTCTCTTGTCTGTTTGTGTATCTCTCTTGTCTCTTTGTGCACCCCTCTTGCCTCTTTCTGCACTTCTGTTGCTTCTTTCTGTACTTCTATTGCTTCTTTCTACACTTCCTTTGCCTCTGTCTGCATATCTGTTGCTTCTTTCTGCACTTCTCTATCCTCTTTCTGCATTTCTGTTCATTCTTTCTGCACCTCTCTTGCCTCTTTCTGCACATCTCTTGCCTCTTTCTTCACCTCTGTTTCATCTTTCTGCACCTCTCTTGCCTGTTTCTGCAACTCTCTTGCCTCTTTTGGCAGTTCTCTTGCCTCCTGCACTCCTCTTGCCTCTTTCTGCACCCTTGTTGCTTCTTTCTGTACCCTTGTTGCTTCTTTCTGCACTTCTCTTGCTTCTTCCTGTACCTCTTGTGCTTCTTTCTGCACCCCTATTGTCTCTTTCTGCACCCCTCTTCCTTCTTTCTCCACCTCTCTTGCCGCCTCTTTCTGCACCTCTCTTGCCTCTTTCTGCACTTCTCTTGCCTCTTTCTTTACCTCTGTTTCTTCTTTCTGCACTTCTCTTGCCTCTTTCTGCACCCTCTTGCCTCTTTCTGCACCTCTTTTGCTTATTTCTGCACATCTCTTTGCTCTGTCTCCACCCTATTCCCTATTTCTGCACCTCTTTTACCTGTTTCAGCAAGTCTCTTGCCTCTTTCTGCAGTTCTCTTGCCTCCTTCTGCATCTCTTTTGCCTCTTTCTGCATTTCTGTTGCCTCTTTCTGCACACCTCTTGCCTCTTTCTGCACCCCTGTTACTTCTTTCTGTACTTCTCTTGCTACTTCCTGTACCTCTTGTGCTTCTTTCTGCACCCCTCTTGCCTCTTTATGCACCCCTCTTCCCTCTTTCTGCACCTCTCTTGCCTCTTTCTGTACTTCTCTTGCCTCTTTCTGCACCTCTGTTGCTTCTTTCTGCACTTCTCTTGCCTCTTTCTGCACCCTCTTGCCTCTTTCTACACCTCTCTTGCTTCTTTCTGCACCTCGCTTGCTTCTTTCTGCACCCCACTTGCCTCTTTCTGCTCCTCTTTTGCTTCTTTCTGTACTTCTCTTGCCTTTTTATGCACCTCTCTTGTAAATTTCTGCACCCCTGTTGCCTCTTTCTGTACCCCTCTTCCCTATTTCTGAACCTCTTTTGCCTGTTTTAACAGTTTACCTGTTTCTGCAAGTCTCTTGCCTCTTTCTGCAGTACTCTTGCCTCCTTCCTCATCTCTTTTGCTTCTTTCTGCACTTCTCTTGCCTATTTCTTAACCCTGGGCGTTACGCGGAGATCGTGGAGTTCCCAAAAACTCCGCCCGCGTAGCAGAGCAGAGTTTTATGCCTCGCTCGCATTCGTCAACGTCAAGTTGGCGACCGCAAGCGAGGAAAATGAACCTCCCGGCGAGATTTTTCCTCGTTTGTGATCGCCAACATCAAGTTGGCGAGTGCGAGCGTGGAAAATCAACCTTCTGGTGAGATTTCTCAACGCGGGGGGGTCAGGTTTCTCATTGCGAGTGGTCGTGTATGCTTGCGACCGCTCGCGTTGAGAAACAGCCCGTTCACGTTGAGAAAGCTGCCGCTCAAGTAAAAATCTACTCGAGCGGCAGTAAAGGAAAGCAGGGACCACTTGCGATGTGCATGGTGCCATTTGCGATGATTGCACAGTGCGGACAAGCATCCGGCACTGTGCAATCACCGTGAACGGCATTTTTCTATCGCACTCCACCGCTTGAGGAGCTCCGCGTAGTGAGGCGGAGATTTTTTTGCACTTCACGGTGTTCGCGTAGTGCAACTCTGTGAACTCCACCCAGGGTTACTCTTTCTGCACCCCTCTTGCCTCTTTCTGCACCCCTGTTGCTTCTTTCTGCACTTCTCTTGCTTCTTGCTGTACCTCTCGTGCTTCTTTCTGCACCCCACTTGCCTCTTTCTACACCCCTCTTCCATCTTTCTGTACCTCTCTTGCCTCTTTCTGCACCTCTCTTGCCTCTTTCTGCAGTTCTCTTGCCTCCTTCTGCATCTCCGTTGCTTCTTTCTTCACTTCTCTTGCCTCTTTCTGCACCCCTCTTGTCTCTTTCTGCACCTCTTTTGCCTGTTTCTGCACCTCTCTTGCCTCTTTCTGCAGCTCTCTTGCCTCTTTCTGCACCTCTGTTGCTTTTTTCTGCACCACTGTTGCCTCGTTCTGCACCTCGCCGTCCCACTTTCTGCACCTCTCTTGCCTCTTTCTGCACCCATCTTGCTTCTTTATGCACTTCTCTTGCTTCTTTCTGTGCCTTTCTTGCTTCTTTCTGCAGCCTTCTTCCCTTTTTCTACATCTCTTGCTTCTTTCTGAACCTCTCTTGCCTCTTTCTGCAGTTCTCTTGCCTCTTCTTTCGGCACTTCTCTTCCCTCTTTCAGCACCCCTGTTGGCTTATTGAGTACTTCTCCTGCCTCTTTCTGCACCCCTCTTGCCTCTTTCTGCACCTCTGTTGCTTCTTTCTGCACTTCTCTTGCTTCTTTCTGCACCTCTCTTTCTTCTTTCTGTACCCTCTTGCTTCTTTCTGCACCCCTCTTCTCTCTTTAAGCACCTCTTGCCTCTTTCTGCACCTCTTTCGCCTCTTTCTGCACCTCTCTTGCTTCTGTATGCACCTGTGTTGCCTCTTTCTGCACTAGTCTTCCCTCTTTCTGCACCTCTCTTGTCTGTTTGTGTATCTCTCTTGTCTCTTTGTGCACCCCTCTTGCCTCTTTCTGCACTTCTCTTCCCTCTTTCAGCACCCCTGTTGGCTTATTGAGTACTTCTCCTGCCTCTTTCTTCACCCCTCTTGCCTCTTTCTGCACCTCTGTTGCTTCTTTCTGCACTTCTCTTGCTTCTTTCTGCACCTCTCTTTCTTCTTTCTGTACCCCTCTTGCTTCTTTCTGCACCCCTCTTCTCTCTTTAAGCACCTCTCTTGCCTCTTTCTGTACCTCTCTTGCTTCTGTATGCAACTGTATTGCCTCTTTCTGCACTAGTCTTCCCTCTTTCTGCACCTCTCTTGTCTGTTTGTGTATCTCTCTTGTCTCTTTGTGCACCCTCTTGCCTCTTTCTGCACTTCTGTTGCTTCTTTCTGTACTTCTATTGCTTCTTTCTACACTTCCTTTGCCTCTGTCTGCATATCTGTTGCTTCTTTCTGCACTTCTCTATCCTCTTTCTGCATTTCTGTTCATTCTTTCTGCACCTCTCTTGCCTCTTTCTGCACATCTCTTGCCTCTTTCTTCACCTCTGTTTCATCTTTCTGCACCTCTCTTGCCTGTTTCTGCAACTCTCTTGCCTCTTTTGGCAGTTCTCTTGCCTCCTGCACTCCTCTTGCCTCTTTCTGCACCCTTGTTGCTTCTTTCTGTACCCTTGTTGCTTCTTTCTGCACTTCTCTTGCTTCTTCCTGTACCTCTTGTGCTTCTTTCTGCACCCCTATTGTCTCTTTCTGCACCCCTCTTCCTTCTTTCTCCACCTCTCTTGCCGCCTCTTTCTGCACCTCTCTTGCCTCTTTCTGCACTTCTCTTGCCTCTTTCTTTACCTCTGTTTCTTCTTTCTGCACTTCTCTTGCCTCTTTCTGCACCCCTCTTGCCTCTTTCTGCACCTCTTTTGCTTATTTCTGCACATCTCTTTGCTCTGTCTCCACCCTATTCCCTATTTCTGCACCTCTTTTACCTGTTTCAGCAAGTCTCTTGCCTCTTTCTGCAGTTCTCTTGCCTCCTTCTGCATCTCTTTTGCCTCTTTCTGCATTTCTGTTGCCTCTTTCTGCACACCTCTTGCCTCTTTCTGCACCCCTGTTACTTCTTTCTGTACTTCTCTTGCTACTTCCTGTACCTCTTGTGCTTCTTTCTGCACCCCTCTTGCCTCTTTATGCACCCCTCTTCCCTCTTTCTGCACCTCTCTTGCCTCTTTCTGTACTTCTCTTGCCTCTTTCTGCACCTCTGTTGCTTCTTTCTGCACTTCTCTTGCCTCTTTCTGCACCCTCTTGCCTCTTTCTACACCTCTCTTGCTTCTTTCTGCACCTCGCTTGCTTCTTTCTGCACCCCACTTGCCTCTTTCTGCTCCTCTTTTGCTTCTTTCTGTACTTCTCTTGCCTTTTTATGCACCTCTCTTGTAAATTTCTGCACCCCTGTTGCCTCTTTCTGTACCCCTCTTCCCTATTTCTGAACCTCTTTTGCCTGTTTTAACAGTTTTACCTGTTTCTGCAAGTCTCTTGCCTCTTTCTGCAGTACTCTTGCCTCCTTCCTCATCTCTTTTGCTTCTTTCTGCACTTCTCTTGCCTATTTCTTAACCCTGGGCGTTACGCGGAGATCGTGGAGTTCCCAAAAACTCCGCCCGCGTAGCAGAGCAGAGTTTTATGCCTCGCTCGCATTCGTCAACGTCAAGTTGGCGACCGCAAGCGAGGAAAATGAACCTCCCGGCGAGATTTTTCCTCGTTTGTGATCGCCAACATCAAGTTGGCGAGTGCGAGCGTGGAAAATCAACCTTCTGGCGAGATTTCTCAACGCGGGGGGGTCAGGTTTCTCATTGCGAGTGGTCGTGTATGCTTGCGACCGCTCGCGTTGAGAAACAGCCCGTTCACGTTGAGAAAGCTGCCGCTCAAGTAAAAATCTACTCGAGCGGCAGTAAAGGAAAGCAGGGACCACTTGCGATGTGCATGGTGCCATTTGCGATGATTGCACAGTGCGGACAAGCATCCGGCACTGTGCAATCACCGTGAACGGCATTTTTCTATCGCACTCCACCGCTTGAGGAGCTCCGCGTAGTGAGGCGGAGATTTTTTTGCACTTCACGGTGTTCCGCGTAGTGCAACTCTGTGAACTCCACCCAGGGTTACTCTTTCTGCACCCCTCTTGCCTCTTTCTGCACCCCTGTTGCTTCTTTCTGCACTTCTCTTGCTTCTTGCTGTACCTCTCGTGCTTCTTTCTGCACCCCACTTGCCTCTTTCTACACCCCTCTTCCCTCTTTCTGTACCTCTCTTGCCTCTTTCTGCACCTCTCTTGCCTCTTTCTGCAGTTCTCTTGCCTCCTTCTGCATCTCCGTTGCTTCTTTCTTCACTTCTCTTGCCTCTTTCTGCACCCCTCTTGTCTCTTTCTGCACCTCTTTTGCCTGTTTCTGCAACTCTCTTGCCTCTTTCTGCAGTTCTCTTGCCTCCTTCTGCACCTCTGTTGCTTCTTTCTGCACTTCTCCTGCCTCTTTCTGCACCCCTCTAGCCTCTCTCTACACCCGTGTTGCTTCTTTCTGCACTTCTCTTGCTTCTTTTTCTATCTCTCTTGCTTCTTTCTGCACCCCTCTTGCCTCTTTCTGCACCCCTCTTGCCTCTTTCTGTACTTCTCTTGCCTCTTTCTGCACTTCTCTTGCCTCTTTCTGCACCTCTGTTGCTTCTTTCTGCAATTCTCTTGCTTCTTGCTGCACCTCTCTTACTTCTTTCTGCACCACTGTTCTGTCATTCTGCACTCGTCTTCCCACTTTCTGCACCTCTCTTGCCTCTTTCTGCACCCATCTTGCTTCTTTCTGCACTTCTCTTGCTTCTTTCTGTGCCTCTCTTGCTTCTTTCTGCACCTCTCTTGCCTCTTTCTGTACAGTTCTTCCCTTTTTCTACATCTCTTGCTTCTTTCTGCACATCTCTTGCCTCTTTCTGCAGTTCTCTTGCCTCTTTCTGCACCTCTTTTGCTTCATTCTGCACTTCTCTTGCCTCTTTCTGCACCCCTCTTGCCCCTTTCTGCTCCTCTGTTGGTTCTTTTTGCACTGCTCTTGCTTCTTTCTGTACCTCTCTTGCCAATTTATGTACCCATGTTGCCTCTTTCTGCACCCCTCTTCCCTCTTTCTGTACCTCTCTTGCCTCTGTCTGCACCACTGTTACCTCTTTTGCACCTCTTTTACCTGTTTCTGCAACTCTCTGGACTCTTTCTGCAATTCTCTTGCCTCAATCCGCACCCCTCTCTTGCCTCTTTCTGCACCCCTGTTCCCTCTTTCTGTACCTCTCTTGCCTCTTTCTGCACCACTGTTCCAGCTTTCTGCACCTCTTTTGCCTGTTTCTGCAACTCTCTGGCCTCTTTCTGCACCCCTCTTGCCCTGCCCCTTTCTGCTCCTCTGTTGGTTCTTTTTGCACTGCTCTTGCTTCTTTCTGTACCTCTCTTGCTAATTTCTGCACCCCTGTTGCCTCTTTATGCACCCCTCTTCCCTCTTTCTGCACCTCTCTTGCCTCTGTCTGCACCACTGTTACCTCTTTTTGCACCTCTTTTACCTGTTTCTGCAAATCTCTGGCCTTTTTCTGCAATTCTCTTGCCTCCTTCCGCACCCCTCTCTTGCCTCTTTATGCACATCTGTTGCTTCTTTCTGCACTTCTCTTTCCTCTTTCCTCTTTCTGCATTTCTGTTCCTTCTTTCTGCACTTCTCTTCCCTCTTTCAGCACCTTTGTTGGTTTATTCAGCACTTCTGCCTCTTTCTGCACCTCTCTTGCCTCTTTCTGCACCTCTGTTGCTTCTTTCTGCACTTCTTTTGCTTCTTTCTGCACCTCTGTTTCTTCTTTCTGTACCCCTCTTGCTTCTTTCTGCACCCCTCTTCTCTCTTTAAGCACCTCTCTTGCCTCTTTCCGCACCTCTTTTGCCTCTTTCTGCACCTCTCTTGCTTCTGTATGCACCCGTGTTGCCTCTTTCTGCACTCGCCTTCCCTCTTTCTGCACCCTCTTCTCTCTTTAAGCACCTCTCTTGCCTCTTTCCGCACCTCTTTTGCCTCTTTCTCCACTTCTCTTGCTTCTGTATGCACCCGTGTTGCCTCTTTCTGCACTCGCCTTCCCTCTTTCTGCACCTCTCTTGTCTGTTTGTGCACCTCTCTTATTTCCTTGTGCACCCCTCTTGCCTCTTTCTGCACTTATGTTGCTTCTTCCTGCACTTCTATTGCTTCTTTCTGCTCTTCCCTTACCTCTGTCTGCATATCTGTTGCTTCTTTCTGCACTTCTCTGGCCTCTTTATGCATTTCTGTTCATTCTTTCTGCTCTTCTCTTGCCTCTTTCTGCACCTCTGTTGCTTCTGTCAGCACTTCACTTGCCTCTTTCTGCACCTCTGTTGCTTCTTTCAGCACTTCACTTGCTTCTTTCTGCACTTCTCTTGTTTCTTTCTGTACCTCTCTTGCTACTTTCTGCACCTCTCTTGCCTCTTTCTGCACCCCTCTTTCTGCACCTCTCTTGCGTCTTTCTGCACCCTGTTCCCTTTTTCTGCACATACTCTTGCATGTTTCTGCACCTCTCTTACCTCTTTCTGCAGTTCTCTTGCCTCCTTCTGCACCTCTGTTGCTTCTTTCTGCACTTCTCTTGACTCTTTCTGTACCCATCTTTCCTGTTTCTGCACCTCACTTGCCTCTTTCTGCACCTCTCTTGCCTCTGTCTGCATTTCTGTTCCTTCATTCTGCACTTCTCGTGCCTCTTTCTGCACCTCTTTTGCTTCGTTTCAGCAATTCTCTTGCCTCTTTCTGCCCCCTCTCTTGCCTCTTTCTGCACCTCTGTTGCTTCTTTCTGCACTTCTCTTGCCTCTTTCTGCATTTCTGTTCCCTCTTTATGCAACTCTGATGCTTCTTTCTGCACTTCTCTTGCTTCTTTCTGTATCTCTCTTGCTTCTTTCTGCACCCCTCTTGCCTCTTTCTGCCCCCTTTCCCCTCTTTCTGCTCCTCTCTTGCCTCTGTCTACACCCCTGTTCCCTCTTTCTGCACCTCTTTTGCCTGTTTCTGCAAATCTCTTGCCTCTTTCTGCAGTTCTCTAGTCTCCTTCTGTACCCCTCTCTTTCCTCTTTCTGCACCTTCTTTCTGCACTTCTCTTCTCTCTTTCTGCACCTCTGTTGCTTCTTTCTGCACTTCTCTTGCCTCTTTCTGTACCCCTCTTGCCTTTCTGCACCCCTCTTCCCTTTTTCTATAACTCTCTTGCCTCTTTCTGCACCTCTCTTGCCTCTTTCTGCAGTTCTCTTGTCTCTTTCAGCATCTCTATTGCTTCTTTCTGCACTTCTCTTGCCTCTTTCTGCACCCCTCCTGCCTCTTTCTGCACCTCTTTTGCCTGTTTCTGCACCTCTCTTGCCTCTTTCTGCAGCTCTCTTGCCTCTTTCTGCACCTCTGTTGCTTTTTTCTGCACCACTGTTGCCTCGTTCTGCACCTCGCCGTCCCACTTTCTGCACCTCTCTTGCCTCTTTCTGCACCCATCTTGCTTCTTTATGCACTTCTCTTGCTTCTTTCTGTGCCTTTCTTGCTTCTTTCTGCAGCCTTCTTCCCTTTTTCTACATCTCTTGCTTCTTTCTGAACCTCTCTTGCCTCTTTCTGCAGTTCTCTTGCCTCTTCTTTCGGCACTTCTCTTCCCTCTTTCAGCACCCCTGTTGGCTTATTGAGTACTTCTCCTGCCTCTTTCTGCACCCCTCTTGCCTCTTTCTGCACCTCTGTTGCTTCTTTCTGCACTTCTCTTGCTTCTTTCTGCACCTCTCTTTCTTCTTTCTGTACCCCTCTTGCTTCTTTCTGCACCCCTCTTCTCTCTTTAAGCACCTCTTGCCTCTTTCTGCACCTCTTTCGCCTCTTTCTGCACCTCTCTTGCTTCTGTATGCACCTGTGTTGCCTCTTTCTGCACTAGTCTTCCCTCTTTCTGCACCTCTCTTGTCTGTTTGTGTATCTCTCTTGTCTCTTTGTGCACCCCTCTTGCCTCTTTCTGCACTTCTCTTCCCTCTTTCAGCACCCCTGTTGGCTTATTGAGTACTTCTCCTGCCTCTTTCTTCACCCCTCTTGCCTCTTTCTGCACCTCTGTTGCTTCTTTCTGCACTTCTCTTGCTTCTTTCTGCACCTCTCTTTCTTCTTTCTGTACCCCTCTTGCTTCTTTCTGCACCCCTCTTGTCTCTTTAAGCACCTCTCTTGCCTCTTTCTGTACCTCTCTTGCTTCTGTATGCAACTGTATTGCCTCTTTCTGCACTAGTCTTCCCTCTTTCTGCACCTCTCTTGTCTGTTTGTGTATCTCTCTTGTCTCTTTGTGCACCCCTCTTGCCTCTTTCTGCACTTCTGTTGCTTCTTTCTGTACTTCTATTGCTTCTTTCTACACTTCCTTTGCCTCTGTCTGCATATCTGTTGCTTCTTTCTGCACTTCTCTATCCTCTTTCTGCATTTCTGTTCATTCTTTCTGCACCTCTCTTGCCTCTTTCTGCACATCTCTTGCCTCTTTCTTCACCTCTGTTTCATCTTTCTGCACCTCTCTTGCCTGTTTCTGCAACTCTCTTGCCTCTTTTGGCAGTTCTCTTGCCTCCTGCACTCCTCTTGCCTCTTTCTGCACCCTTGTTGCTTCTTTCTGTACCCTTGTTGCTTCTTTCTGCACTTCTCTTGCTTCTTCCTGTACCTCTTGTGCTTCTTTCTGCACCCCTATTGTCTCTTTCTGCACCCCTCTTCCTTCTTTCTCCACCTCTCTTGCCGCCTCTTTCTGCACCTCTCTTGCCTCTTTCTGCACTTCTCTTGCCTCTTTCTTTACCTCTGTTTCTTCTTTCTGCACTTCTCTTGCCTCTTTCTGCACCCCTCTTGCCTCTTTCTGCACCTCTTTTGCTTATTTCTGCACATCTCTTTGCTCTGTCTCCACCCTATTCCCTATTTCTGCACCTCTTTTACCTGTTTCAGCAAGTCTCTTGCCTCTTTCTGCAGTTCTCTTGCCTCCTTCTGCATCTCTTTTGCCTCTTTCTGCATTTCTGTTGCCTCTTTCTGCACACCTCTTGCCTCTTTCTGCACCCCTGTTACTTCTTTCTGTACTTCTCTTGCTACTTCCTGTACCTCTTGTGCTTCTTTCTGCACCCCTCTTGCCTCTTTATGCACCCCTCTTCCCTCTTTCTGCACCTCTCTTGCCTCTTTCTGTACTTCTCTTGCCTCTTTCTGCACCTCTGTTGCTTCTTTCTGCACTTCTCTTGCCTCTTTCTGCACCCTCTTGCCTCTTTCTACACCTCTCTTGCTTCTTTCTGCACCTCGCTTGCTTCTTTCTGCACCCCACTTGCCTCTTTCTGCTCCTCTTTTGCTTCTTTCTGTACTTCTCTTGCCTTTTTATGCACCTCTCTTGTAAATTTCTGCACCCCTGTTGCCTCTTTCTGTACCCCTCTTCCCTATTTCTGAACCTCTTTTGCCTGTTTTAACAGTTTTACCTGTTTCTGCAAGTCTCTTGCCTCTTTCTGCAGTACTCTTGCCTCCTTCCTCATCTCTTTTGCTTCTTTCTGCACTTCTCTTGCCTATTTCTTAACCCTGGGCGTTACGCGGAGATCGTGGAGTTCCCAAAACTCCGCCCGCGTAGCAGAGCAGAGTTTTATGCCTCGCTCGCATTCGTCAACGTCAAGTTGGCGACCGCAGCGAGGAAAATGAACCTCCCGGCGAGATTTTCCTCGTTTGTGATCGCCAACATCAAGTTGGCGAGTGCGGCGTGGAAAATCAACCTTCTGGCGAGATTTCTCAACGCGGGGGGTCAGGTTTCTCATTGCGAGTGGTCGTGTATGCTTGCGACCGCTCGCGTTGAGAAACAGCCCGTTCACGTTGAGAAAGCTGCCGCTCAAGTAAAAATCTACTCGAGCGGCAGTAAAGGAAAGCAGGGACCACTTGCGATGTGCATGGTGCCATTTGCGATGATTGCACAGTGCGGACAAGCATCCGGCACTGTGCAATCACCGTGAACGGCATTTTTCTATCGCACTCCACCGCTTGAGGAGCTCCGCGTAGTGAGGCGGAGATTTTTTGCACTTCACGGTGTTCCGCGTAGTGCAACTCTGTGAACTCCACCCAGGGTTACTCTTTCTGCACCCCTCTTGCCTCTTTCTGCACCCCTGTTGCTTCTTTCTGCACTTCTCTTGCTTCTTGCTGTACCTCTCGTGCTTCTTTCTGCACCCCACTTGCCTCTTTCTACACCCCTCTTCCCTCTTTCTGTACCTCTCTTGCCTCTTTCTGCACCTCTCTTGCCTCTTTCTGCAGTTCTCTTGCCTCCTTCTGCATCTCCGTTGCTTCTTTCTTCACTTCTCTTGCCTCTTTCTGCACCCCTCTTGTCTCTTTCTGCACCTCTTTTGCCTGTTTCTGCAACTCTCTTGCCTCTTTCTGCAGTTCTCTTGCCTCCCTTCTGCACCTCTGTTGCTTCTTTCTGCACTTCTCCTGCCTCTTTCTGCACCCCTCTAGCCTCTCTCTACACCCGTGTTGCTTCTTTCTGCACTTCTCTTGCTTCTTTTTCTATCTCTCTTGCTTCTTTCTGCACCCCTCTTGCCTCTTTCTGCACCCCTCTTGCCTCTTTCTGTACTTCTCTTGCCTCTTTCTGCACTTCTCTTGCCTCTTTCTGCACCTCTGTTGCTTCTTTCTGCAATTCTCTTGCTTCTTGCTGCACCTCTCTTACTTCTTTCTGCACCACTGTTCTGTCATTCTGCACTCGTCTTCCCACTTTCTGCACCTCTCTTGCCTCTTTCTGCACCCATCTTGCTTCTTTCTGCACTTCTCTTGCTTCTTTCTGTGCCTCTCTTGCTTCTTTCTGCACCTCTCTTGCCTCTTTCTGTACAGTTCTTCCCTTTTTCTACATCTCTTGCTTCTTTCTGCACATCTCTTGCCTCTTTCTGCAGTTCTCTTGCCTCTTTCTGCACCTCTTTTGCTTCATTCTGCACTTCTCTTGCCTCTTTCTGCACCCCTCTTGCCCCTTTCTGCTCCTCTGTTGGTTCTTTTTGCACTGCTCTTGCTTCTTTCTGTACCTCTCTTGCCAATTTATGTACCCATGTTGCCTCTTTCTGCACCCCTCTTCCCTCTTTCTGTACCTCTCTTGCCTCTGTCTGCACCACTGTTACCTCTTTTTGCACCTCTTTTACCTGTTTCTGCAACTCTCTGGACTCTTTCTGCAATTCTCTTGCCTCAATCCGCACCCCTCTCTTGCCTCTTTCTGCACCCCTGTTCCCTCTTTCTGTACCTCTCTTGCCTCTTTCTGCACCACTGTTCCAGCTTTCTGCACCTCTTTTGCCTGTTTCTGCAACTCTCTGGCCTCTTTCTGCACCCCTCTTGCCCTGCCCCTTTCTGCTCCTCTGTTGGTTCTTTTGCACTGCTCTTGCTTCTTTCTGTACCTCTCTTGCTAATTTCTGCACCCCTGTTGCCTCTTTATGCACCCCTCTTCCCTCTTTCTGCACCTCTCTTGCCTCTGTCTGCACCACTGTTACCTCTTTTTGCACCTCTTTTACCTGTTTCTGCAAATCTCTGGCCTTTTTCTGCAATTCTCTTGCCTCCTTCCGCACCCTCTCTTGCCTCTTTATGCACATCTGTTGCTTCTTTCTGCACTTCTCTTTCCTCTTTCCTCTTTCTGCATTTCTGTTCCTTCTTTCTGCACTTCTCTTCCCTCTTTCAGCACCTTTGTTGGTTTATTCAGCACTTCTGCCTCTTTCTGCACCTCTCTTGCCTCTTTCTGCACCTCTGTTGCTTCTTTCTGCACTTCTTTTGCTTCTTTCTGCACCTCTGTTTCTTCTTTCTGTACCCCTCTTGCTTCTTTCTGCACCCCTCTTCTCTCTTTAAGCACCTCTCTTGCCTCTTTCCGCACCTCTTTTGCCTCTTTCTGCACCTCTCTTGCTTCTGTATGCACCCGTGTTGCCTCTTTCTGCACTCGCCTTCCCTCTTTCTGCACCCCTCTTCTCTCTTTAAGCACCTCTCTTGCCTCTTTCCGCACCTCTTTTGCCTCTTTCTCCACTTCTCTTGCTTCTGTATGCACCCGTGTTGCCTCTTTCTGCACTCGCCTTCCCTCTTTCTGCACCTCTCTTGTCTGTTTGTGCACCTCTCTTATTTCCTTGTGCACCCCTCTTGCCTCTTTCTGCACTTATGTTGCTTCTTCCTGCACTTCTATTGCTTCTTTCTGCTCTTCCCTTACCTCTGTCTGCATATCTGTTGCTTCTTTCTGCACTTCTCTGGCCTCTTTATGCATTTCTGTTCATTCTTTCTGCTCTTCTCTTGCCTCTTTCTGCACCTCTGTTGCTTCTGTCAGCACTTCACTTGCCTCTTTCTGCACCTCTGTTGCTTCTTTCAGCACTTCACTTGCTTCTTTCTGCACTTCTCTTGTTTCTTTCTGTACCTCTCTTGCTACTTTCTGCACCTCTCTTGCCTCTTTCTGCACCCCTCTTTCTGCACCTCTCTTGCGTCTTTCTGCACCCTGTTCCCTTTTTCTGCACATACTCTTGCATGTTTCTGCACCTCTCTTACCTCTTTCTGCAGTTCTCTTGCCTCCTTCTGCACCTCTGTTGCTTCTTTCTGCACTTCTCTTGACTCTTTCTGTACCCATCTTTCCTGTTTCTGCACCTCACTTGCCTCTTTCTGCACCTCTCTTGCCTCTGTCTGCATTTCTGTTCCTTCATTCTGCACTTCTCGTGCCTCTTTCTGCACCTCTTTTGCTTCGTTTCAGCAATTCTCTTGCCTCTTTCTGCCCCCTCTCTTGCCTCTTTCTGCACCTCTGTTGCTTCTTTCTGCACTTCTCTTGCCTCTTTCTGCATTTCTGTTCCCTCTTTATGCAACTCTGATGCTTCTTTCTGCACTTCTCTTGCTTCTTTCTGTATCTCTCTTGCTTCTTTCTGCACCCCTCTTGCCTCTTTCTTCCCCCTTTCCCCTCTTTCTGCTCCTCTCTTGCCTCTGTCTACACCCCTGTTCCCTCTTTCTGCACCTCTTTTGCCTGTTTCTGCAAATCTCTTGCCTCTTTCTGCAGTTCTCTAGTCTCCTTCTGTACCCCTCTCTTTCCTCTTTCTGCACCTTCTTTCTGCACTTCTCTTCTCTCTTTCTGCACCTCTGTTGCTTCTTTCTGCACTTCTCTTGCCTCTTTCTGTACCCCTCTTGCCTTTCTGCACCCCTCTTCCCTTTTTCTATAACTCTCTTGCCTCTTTCTGCACCTCTCTTGCCTCTTTCTGCAGTTCTCTTGTCTCTTTCAGCATCTCTATTGCTTCTTTCTGCACTTCTCTTGCCTCTTTCTGCACCCCTCCTGCCTCTTTCTGCACCTCTGTTGGTTCTTTCTGCACCCCTCTTGCCTCTATCTGTACCCCTCTTTCCTCTTTCTGCACCTCTCTTACCTGTTTCTGCAACTCTCTTGCCTCTTTCTGCAGTTCTCTTGCCTCCTTCTGCACCTCTGTTGCTTCTTTCTGTGTTTCTCTTGCCTCTTTCTGTACCACTCTTGCCTGTTTCTGTACCTCACTAGCCTCTTTCTGCATCTCTCTTGCCTCTTTCTGCACCTCTCGTGCCTCTTTCTGCACCTCACTTGCATCTTTCTGCACTTCTTCTGCCTGTTTCCGCACCTCTCTTGCCTCTTTCTGCACCTCTGTTGCCTCTTTCTGCACCTCACTTGCTTCTTTCTGCACCCCTCTTGCCTCTTTCTGCACCTCTCTTGCCTGTTTCTGCAACTCTCTTGCCTCTTTCTGCAGTTCTCTTGCCTCCTTCTGCACCTTGGTTCCTTCTTTCTGCATTTCACTTGCTTTTTTTCTGCACCTCTCTGGTTTCTTTCTGCAACCCTCTTGCCTCTTTCTGTACCTCTTTTGCTTCTTTCTGCACTTCTCTTGCTTCTTTCTGCACTTCCCTTGCTTCATTCTGCACCCCTCTTGCCTCTTTCTGCACCCATCTTTCCTCTTTCTGTACCTCTCTTGCCTCTTTCTGCACTTCTCTTGCCTCTTTCTGCACATTTTTTACTCTTTCTGCACCTCTCTTGTTTTTTTCCACACTTTTCTTGCCTCTTTCTGTACTTCTCTTTCTGTACTCAAATGGGAAGTGCAAGCTGTCAAGTTTAAAGGTCTGCGTGCTCTCATTTCTGAGGTATATGTCCACTTGTAAATGTATGCTCACATGTGTTATGCATCTGAAGATGGTAGCTTAAAAAGCAGGTAGCTTCTCCTATACGTGGTCAAATCTTCTTAGTTCTGCTCTGTCAATCGGTTGCACAAGCAGACATGTCTTATGTATATAGGTGTTATAGAGCCCCTCAAATATACTATTGAATACCCATGTGCCCTGTATTATGAGCAGAAAGAAATACATACACCTTTTTGAACACACATTTACAGAGCATGCTATTTGAAACATAGGTATTCAAGTACTTGTATGTTTATTTTTATGTAACATGTCACTAGGTAAAAGCAGAGACACATGCATGCATACCTTCACAAACTTGGTCAGACTTACAACAGTGATATGGTTAGGATTGCTGTTCGACATTTGGTAGGCCTAACATTCTGAGCAGTCGGTGAATAGTGAACCTTCAAGAGAAAAGTGAGGTTTAAGACATCTTGAGAGGATTGATGATTAGGCTACTTTGTATGAGTCTGTGGGAAGGTACAGTCAAAGTAGGCCTCTTTCTGCACCTCTGTTGCTTCTTTCTGCACTCTCTTGCTTCTTTCTGCACCTTCTTCCTCTTTCAGGACTTCTGTTGCCTCTTTCTGCATTTTTCTTGTTTTTTTCTGCACATTTCTTCCTCTTTCTGCACCTCTCTTCCCTCTTTCTGTACTTCTCTTGCTTCTTTCTGCCCCTTTCTTCCTCTTTCTGTACATGTTCTACCATGTAGGCATAAATAGAAATTAGCATTTTTTTAAAAACTTAGAAATTCACTGAAAAAAACACAGGTTTCAGGGACGTTATAGTTAGGAATTAGCATTTAAAAAACCTTAGATATTCACTTAAAAAACCACAGGTTTCAGGGACATTATAGTTAGGCTGCCATTTCACTCGTATAAAACCAGAGCAATTCAGCCGTTATAGTTAGCTAAACCAACTATAACTCACGCCCCGCAATGCAATGCTGATGACATCACATATTAAATCACTCATGAGATGGTCAGTGACATCACTGATGACATCTCAAATGACATCACTGATGACATCACTGATGACATCATCCACTTAATATCTGATGCACCTCCTCACACCCTAATATAACCTTTCATACACCCACTCTAAAATACGGACTACCATTCTTGAAACCATAGACACACCAATACCAGTTAGTACAAACCCACTCACTGATGCATAGGTCTACACACACATCCACTCACTCACTCACCCATACAGTCACTCATACACAAAGTCACTCATATATGCACTCATACACCCATACAGACCCTCACACACTGCCACTCACCCATAGAGTTACTCACACACCTAGTCAGCCACCCAAAGAATCAATCACACTGCCATTTACTCACCTATACAGTTATACACACACCACCTCACTTATTCATACAAATACTAACAAATACTTACTCACTTCTACAACCACTGACAAAAGCACACACTCATACATACAGCCTCTCTCACAATCACTCACTCTCAGATATAGTCACTTATATACTCCAACACTCACATATACTGCCTTTCACAAATGTAGTTACTCACACATATACCACTGAGACATCCATTCACTCACCAACACAGCCATATGCACACTCACTCACCCATACAGCCCTCACAGATGCATTCTTGACCCATACACCCAGTGACACACCCACTCACACATCCATGCAGGGAGTCACACCTCCCCACCCACCCACACAGACACTTAGGCACCTATACAGGTACTCAGACAACCAATCATTAACCCATATAGACACTCATGTAGCTACTCACGAACCCATGCAGCCACTTACACACCAACTGACAGACTGATACAGACATTCACACAGATAAGTCATTCACCCATGCATTCACTAAGTCACGTTTAATCACTCACTTATACAGTCAGTCACGCACCCACTAAATCATCCATTCAGACACTCATACACCCACTCATTCTTCAATACACTTTGGCGTATATATATATATATGTATATACATGTATATATATATATATATATATATATATTATCTACTGGCGGTCGCCAGTAGATAGTTATAGTTACAACCTATTATCCATAGGAAATCCGCGACATTCTATTTGAAATAACGTTGGCGCCGGTTGACGAATCTTCGTGAAAGTTTCCAACTTGTTGGAGCGCTCCGCTCCGCTCCTACCCTGAAAGTCTCGGGGTGATACGTGAAGCGGGGGCCGAGAAAAAGGGGGTCCCAAAACGCGTTTTCCCCATTCATTTTTCCATAGGAACCTTTAGTCGCAGCTACAGCCCGAACTGCTGAACGGAATTACACCAAATTTGGCAAAGAGGTAGTCCTTGGTTCAGACTGGTGCCTTTGCTTAAATGGTGTAAATCCGTTCAGTAGTTCCTGAGAAAATCAAAAGTAAAAGTACATATATATCTATGGGCGCGTCGGATACGCGTACCCTCAGCGCACCCTGCGCGCACCGTCCCGATCACGAGCTGCATGCTAATTGGCTGTCAGCTGGCTGTCAACATTCCGATTCAGGAAGTGTTGGCAGCCATTTTGTCCCTCGGTAGAACCGAGGGACAGAAACAAGTGCGCAAGCGCAAAGGGGGCAGGGTAGAAACACCCTGACCCCTAGGTCTGCTCAGGGGTCCCACAAGGACCCCCTGGGCAGAAAAGATTTTTTTTTTTTAAATCGGCGGGATGCGCTTAGGGTGCGCGTATCCCGCCGAGAAAAAAAGAAACAAGTGTGCAAAACGCACAAAGGGGGCAGGGTAGAAACACCCTAACCCCTAGGCCTGCTCAGGGGTCCCACAAGGACCCCTGGGCAAAAAGCATTTTTTTTAAAAAATCGGCAGGATGCGCTCAGGGTGCGCGAATCCTGCCGGAAAAAATCGAGCGCGGTCTCCCGCGCTCGATTGTATTTTGCCCCCGGGTGGCCCAAGTCCCGGGGGCATGCTGGGGGTTTATTTTATGTATGGGGGCCTCAAGGGCCCCCAAGCCCCTGGGACCACCACCCCCGGGGCTTTCTTGTAAAATGGTGCGGGAGGGCTCTGAGCCCTCCCGCAGCCCCGGGACCACCACCTCCCGGGGCTTTTTAAAAAAATTAAACAACCTGTGTGGGGGCTCCAGCCCCCCACACGCCCGGGACCGCCACCTCCCCGGGCACTAACAAATTAAAATGGGGGTCCGTTTTGGACCCCCGAAGCCCCGGGACCACCACCTCCCCGGGGCTGTGCTGATGTAGGGAGGGGGCCGCGCGGCCCCCTCCTGGAGCCCTTGATGGCCCTGGGGACCACCACCCCCAGGGCCGGCTCCTGCAGTGTCCCGGGTGCCTACCCCGGGACACTGTAGTTTGCTATGGCAGGACGGGAGCCTCGCGGCTCCCGTCCTGCCATAGCAAACTGCTTTGGATATTGGAAGAGAGAGCAGGGAAACCTGCCTCTCTTCCAATATCCAAAGCGATTGCTTTTCCACATGGGGAGCAGCATGTCAGCTGCTCCCCATGTGGAACAGCAATGCCGGCTCCCAAGGGACGTGGGAGCCGGCGGGACTGTGGGGGATTGGGGACCCCCACAGTCCCCAACGGAGAGGGCCAGCCCCGGGGGATGGGGTCCCCGGGGCAAGTAGTGGCTCGGGAGGGGGCCACGCGGCCCCTCCCCAAAAAAGAGCAAAACATTTTTTAAAAAAAGGAAAGGCCGGCCCCGGGGATGGGGTCCCCGGGGCCTTAAAATGGCCAGAGGAGGGGGCCACGCTGCCCCCTCAAAAAAAAAAATATAGAGGCCATGCCCCGGGGATGGGGTCCCCGGGGCCAATACAGGCCAGGGAAGGGGGCCACGCGCCCCTTCCCGTTTTTTTTTTAAAGGTAATTTTAAAAAGGGGTAAGGCCCTGGGGGATGGGGTCCCCAGGGCCCAAAAAAAGAAAAAGGAAGGGGGCACACAGCCCCCCTTCAGGGATAAAAAAAAAAAAATTTAAAACGATCGGGCCCGCAGGCCCCGCCCCTTCCTTCACCACTCTGCAAACGCGCCCCTGGCGCGTTTGCAGAGGGGAACGAATTCCCTTGAATACTGGGGGTCCCTGGGGCCAACCAGCCCACCAGGTACCTCCAGTATGCGCCAGGGGCTGCCTTGCAGAGAGGTGTACAGAGGCCACGCCCCTTTTACACCTCTCTGCAACGCAGCTCTGTGGCGCTTTTGGAGGTATATGGTGGGCTAGTTGGACTCCGGGGACCCTCAGGATTCAAGGGGACTTAATCCCCCAACTTAAAACGCGCCACGGGCGCGTTTGCACAGTGGTGAAGGGAGGGGCGGGGCTTCAGGTGACATGTGTGCAAACAGGCCCGTGGCGCGTTTTAAGATGGGAATTAAATCCCCTTCAATCCTGAGGGTCCCTGGGGGCCAACTAGCCCAACAGGTACATCCAGAAAGCGCCACAGAGCTGCGTTGCAGAGAGGTGTAAAAGGGGTGTGGCCTCTCTACACGTCTCTGCAACGCAGCCCCTGGCGCATATTGGAGGTTCCTGGTGGGCTAGTTGGCCCCTAGGGACCCTCAGGATTCAAGGGGACTTAATCCCCCAACTTAAAACGCGCAACGGGCGCGTTTGCACAGATGTCACCTGAGGCCCCGCCCCTCCCTTCACCATTGTGCAAATATTCCTCTAAAATCAGCCGAAATACGAATTCCGATTTACTCACCTGTTATCAGGAGAGACCTCAGTGCTGCATCTTTCAGCCCAGTACTGGTCCTGAAAAGTAATTTTAACCGTACTTACCGGTAACTTGAATTTCCTTCATAGGCTAACATTGACTGGTTTCACTTGGAAATTCTTCTAAGTGTGGAGTTTTGGAACTTTAAAATATTCCTCTAAAATCAGCCGAAATACGAATTCCGATTTACTCACCTGTTATCAGGAGAGACCTCAGTGCTGCATCTTTCAGCCCAGTACTGGTCCTGAAAAGTAATTTTAACCGTACTTACCAGTAACTTGAATTTCCTTCCATAGGCTAACATTGACTGGTTTCACTTTGAAATTCTTCTAAGTGTGGAGTTTTGGAACTTTAAAATATTCCTCTAAAATCAGCCGAAATACGAATTCCGATTTACTCACCTGTTATCAGGAGAGACCTCAGTGCTGCATCTTTCAGCCCAGTACTGGTCCTGAAAAGTAATTTTAACCGTACTTACCGGTAACTTGAATTTCCTTCATAGGCTAACATTGACTGGTTTCACTTGGAAATTCTTCTAAGTGTGGAGTTTTGGAACTTTAAAATATTCCTCTAAAATCAGCCGAAATACGAATTCCGATTTACTCACCTGTTATCAGGAGAGACCTCAGTGCTGCATCTTTCAGCCCAGTACTAATCCTCAAAAGTAATTTTAGCCGTACTTACCAGTAACTTGAATTTCCTTGCATAGGATATCATTGCCTGCTTTTTGCTGAAAAAGTTTCTAAGTGTTGATTTTTGGAACTTTAAAATATTCCTCTAAAATCAGCCGAAATCCGAATTCTGATTTACTCACCTGTTATCAGGAGAGACCTCAGTGCTGCATCTTTCAGCCAAGTACTGATCCTCAAAATTAATTTTAACCGTACTTACCGGTAACTTGAATTTCCTTCATAGGCTAACATTGACTGGTTTCACTTGGAAATTCTTCTAAGTGTGGAGTTTTGGAACTTTATAATATTCCTCTAAAATCAACCAAAGTACGAATTCCAATTTACTCACCTGTTATCAGGAGAGAACCCAGTGCTGCATCTTTTAGCCCAGCACTGACCCTGAAAAGTAATTTTAACCGTACTTACCAGTAACTTATATTTTCTAACATAGGAATCCATTGTCTGGTTTTCAGCAGAAAACTTTCAGTGTCGATTTTCACAAACTACAAATATTCCTTAAAAATCGCCTGTATGACTTAAACGCATTCATTCAACTGTTTACAGGAGATGCACCAGTGCTGGATCCAGGATCCAACACTGAGTAAGAAAAAGTAACGATAACAGTTTTTACCTGCTAAGTGAATTTCCTTCCATAGGATAACATTGGTGATTCTATGAGAAAAAGTTTCTAAGTGTCAACTTTTAAAGTACAATAATATTCCTTAAAAATCACGACTGTAACCAAAACGCTTTTACTCAACTGTTTACAGGAGATGTGCCAGGACTGAATCTAGGATCCAGTCAGGTGGTTAGAAAAGTAATCCATAAAGTAACTAATTGCATTTAACTAGAAATTCACATTGAGCTGAATGTTGCATTGTGTTTGAAAATGTGTTGCACATTGCAACAACTGTAACTACTGTACTTAAAAGTCTATTGCCTATGTGCAAAGTATTTAAACTAAAGTAATTCATTCTGAGAAAGTATTTTTGTAATGTAATGTATAATGTAATTACAATGTAATTTAAATAATAAAATATGTAAAAAAAATTGTTTCTAAAAATGTAGTAAATCAGTATTTTAAAAATTTATATAACAATTAATACATTTAAAAATTGTCATTTACAAAACCTTTGAAATTCACTGAAAAACCGTAGGTTTCAGACATGTTATAGTTACAAATTAGCATTTAAAAAACCTTTGAAATTCACTGAAAAAAACCATAGGTTTCAGGGACGTTATAGTTACAAATTAGCATTTAAAAACCTTTGAAATTCACTGAAAAAACCATAGGTTTTAGGGACAGTTATAGTTAGTTGGACATTGCACTCGTACAAAACCCGTGAAATTCCCCGTTATAGTTAGTCCAGCTAACTATAACTCACGCCCCGCAATGCACTGCTGATGACGTCACATATTACATCACTCATGACATGGTCAGTGACATCACTGATGACATCACTGATGACATCTCAAATGACAAAATACTTGAGGTTACTTAGGTCCAGGTTGTGGACTGTTTTAAAGTGCCTGGCCAGTGGGTAGGACATGTCAGAATTGACAATGGCTCTGAGGTGTTGCAGAATCGACACGTGTACCTTCAGTTTGGTACTGCCTACGTATTGTAGGCCACAGGCACAGGTTAAAACATATACAGCGAATTCCGTGCTGCAGTTGTATATTCCTTCGAGTTGGTTGGTAGTAGGCCCAAAAATGGAGGAATACTGGGTTGTCTTAATTCCAAACTTACACGCTCGGCAGGAACTGCACTTATAAAACCCATTCTTCAGAGCTAGCCAGTTTTTCATTGATTTACAGTCCATGGCTGGTAATTCCGGACTGCTCCTGACTAGTGAGTTATGCATGGATCTGGCTCTCCTAAACGTGAAAGAAGGCTCAAATAGGATAAGATCTCCTAAAATTGCATCAGTTTTAATAATGGGCCAGTTGGAGTTAATGATGGCTCTAATGCGTTTGTGTTGACTACTATAATTTGTTATTAGTCTGGTTCCCTGACTCCATGACGAGGCAATTTGCTCAATGTTGTTCTGCCTATTGGTTCTATGCTTGCTGGTACAGAGTAGGTTGTTTTGTGGGACTTTGATGACTTTTTCTAGTGCTGTTTGTATAGTCTGTTTGCTGTAACCTCTCTCAGTGAATCTATTTGTTGCATCCCTTACGCAGTCCTCAAAGTCCTGGTTTGTGCTGCAGATTCTCCTACGTCTGAGGAATTCCCCATAGGGGATGCTCTTAATCAGATGGTGAGGGTGGAAGCTGGAAGCATGGAGAGTGGAATTACCTGCAGTACTTTTTCTGTGTAATGTTGTTTCCAGTTTGTTATCTATAACCTGGACCTGTACATCAAGAAAATTAATGGCAGTATTACTAATCTCTGCAGTAAATTGCAAATTCAAAACATTGTGATTAATGTTGTCAATGAATGCAATACCTTGTTCTTCTGATCCACTCCATACCATAAAGACGTCGTCTATAAACCTCATCCAGCAAATTATGTGGTTATCCCACACCTCTTTATGTGTAGCCCTGAGTACCTGCTCCTCCCACCAACCTACGTGTAAACACGCATAGCTGAGGGAGAAGCAGGCTCCCATGGCAACACCTCTCGTCTGTTGGTAGACTTCATTACTAAACAGAAAGAAGTTATTATGCAAACAGAATTATATCATCTCCTAAATCATTTTTCCATGTTTGTACCTTTCAATAGCTGTATTCTCTAAAAAGAAACCTGCTACTTTAACCCCATCGACATGATTAATGCTCGTATATAAGGTATAAATGTCAAGTGTTACCAGATGGTATTGGTCTGACCAGGAAATAACTTTAATTTTTTCCAAAAAGTCATTTGTGTCCTCTATATAAGACGGTAATGCCTTAACAAAATCCTGCAGGTAAAAATCCACATATTGAGACTGAGAGACCTTTTCCAAAAGTCCTCCTCTGGCTGATATAATAGGCCTTCCGGGCACTGGCGAGATCTTTTTATGAATTTTGGGAATTAAATAAAGTTCTGGAGTGATGAGGAAATCTGTCTTTAGGAAAAGGTATTCATCATTTGTCAACAGGCCTTCCCTCTTCCATCTATTGAGGTGTTGTTTGATTTGTTCCTGTACTTCTTTAAGTTTGCTGTGGTTTGATCTGGTATATCATGATTGATCGTCCAGATGTTTATGAGCTTCTACTAGGAAATCGTCTTTTGGCCACAGAACAATGTTGCCCCCTTTATCTGATTTGTTAATGATGATATCATTTTGGCCCTGTAGTTTTTTGATGAGATTATGGTACTTTTTTTTGTTTGAATCCCATTTTTTTCTTTTTCTGTTGGACCTTAGATTGTAGCTTCTTTAGTTCATCCACAACTACATCCTGAAAGATGTCAATGGCACCACGGGGCATAATGGGCATAAAAGACGACGGTGGTTTGAACGGACTAGGTTCCAATTTCCTTAAACCAATGCCCGCATTTTGTAAAGTTTCTTGTGTGCTGGGCGTGTAAGCTCTTTCATTGCTTTCTGATGCTAGAGTTTCCAGTGTTTGCAGGACTGGGATATCTGATATTGATAATGAGGATAGATGCCTTGTTCCTTCTGGTTCCTTATTCACAGTGGGACCTGAATTGTTCTTGGATTGCTTGATGGCAAAATACTTTGTAAGTTTCATCTTACGAATAAATTTGAAAATGTCCACACAAGTTTGCATGTAATTAAAGTTGCTCTCGGGACAGAAGTGTTGTAATTTGGCAGCACTTAAGTTAAGCATTAGCCGAAGACATCCTGTATTCAGAGGCTAAATTGTCCGCTTTGTGGAATCCATTTTGTATTTCTGGCAGCCATTTTGGTTGCCATGTGCTGCCATGTGCTCGCCATGTGCTCTGTCCTACCTTCCTGTTAACTGCTCTTGAAATCTGCCTAGAGACGAGTTATATTTAGTTTCTTTTGCTTTGCACATGCTCAGTTGAGCTCGCAGCTGTCCATGCAGCTGTTCCGAGTTTATAAATGTCAGGATGTGTCTACTAGAAGTAGAAACTGTTAGCTCCACCCACTTGTCGACTGTGCATTTCTTGTATGACCTTATATGTACCTAAAACCAGCATTTGTGTTTGTACCGCCTTCATTTGAGCCCCTGTGTGGGTATAAAAGGACCAAGGTCCTTCCATTCAGTGTGCTACTTCATGCATTACCGAAGGGTGCTGTGTGAATGTAGCTCCACCTCATGAGGTTTAATAAACTCTGTTTTTTCTATTCCAGTTTCTGTGCCAACTTCTTCCTATTGGTCTGAGGACTCTGTGCAGAAAGGGAGAACCCCTAAGCACTGGTAGGCCTTGTTGAGGCTCACCACCACAAATTGGCGCTTCCAACGTGGGGCCCATCGGCGACTCGGATGCCCGAAGGATTGGTCGAGACGAAGGATTGGAATCTCGCTTCTGGACGCGATCGCTGCCTGAGGAGACCCGAGTCTTGGCACCCACGGCGTTTTTTCCTTTCTTTCTGATCTGACCATCCCGGCGGCGCCGGTCCTCGACTGAGATCTCTTCTGTTGATTCGCTGTGCAGTGACCATTTGGTCGATTTGAGACCTTGGCAATTGGAACCTGGACACCATTTGATTGGTAAGAGCCGTTTTGCGGCACTTGCTGTTGGTGTGATGCCTTTGATTGGTAAGGTAGTTTAGTAACACTTACTGCGGCTTTGTTTGTATGATTGGCCAATTTTGGAATCTGTTTTGTAATTATATATGTATTGCAATACATATAGGCAGGTAATGAGGAGAATTTTCTCTATTTAAAATTGTTTGAACAGCGCAACGTACGAAGAGTACCTTAAGCGCTACTTTGATTATAATACTGCATATTTTGCACTATTTTTTGGCATGCCTGTTTTCAGCACACTTCGTAGGATGTGTTGCTTTTGTAGTGGTACCAATTTGAGACTTGACGAAGCACAACCAGCCTCCCGGAGGGGACGCCTAATAGGGATATGTATATTAAGTATGGTATTTCTTCTATAATGTACTGCACGTTATGGAACAAATATACTAGTAAAGATCCTGAGTTGCGTTGGCCGATGTATGGGTCATTTGATTTGCGAAAGATTCAGAATGTGGAACAATGTATGTTTAAACGAAAGACTAGGCAAGATATGTTTGATTGTGTGCGAATGTGGGAGAAAGAAGTGTGTGAGCGAATGAAGCGTGAGCAAGCCTTGATTGACAAAGAACAGCGAAAGACCATTTATGCGAAAGCATTAGAGTTAAAAAACAAGGAGATGAAAGAAATTAAAGAGAGGGAAGATAGGGAATGCCATTTACAGGTAACTGGCCAATACGCTGTTAGGCAGCCCCTTTATCCTATCCTTAATAAACCGCAAGATGATTTTTTGTTATTAGATCGTTCTCCACCTCCGTATATTTTTTCTTCCGCTCCTCATGAGTCAGATGAGGACTCTTTTTCAGACCAGGACAAAGCTCGAGAAACTCGCTCAATGTTATCTGCTGGGCGTGCATCTGACATTAGATCTGCTGCGCGTAAAGCCGTTTGTAGTACTACCACTGCTTCAGAACTTTTAGATAGTATAAAAGGATGGCAGGAAAGGGAGCAAATATATTTTACCGATACATTTGCTGCAGAGGTTATTGAACGATTTAGGAAGCATTCGGTAGATATGGAGCCCGATGATGTAGCAGCTGATTGTAAACAATTACGTGACGGTCTTTTTGTCTTCTCCCAGGTGGCTGACACGATCAGACGCTTGGTTAAACTGCGTGTTGAAGCAGCCCGTTTGCGAGAGGAGAAAAAGGCAGCAGAAGCAGCTGCACTAGCATCTCAGATCAGCATGGCACGACCTCCTACTCCTGAAACAGATAAGAATGTTGTAATTCATGTGAAACCCATGCGGGAAGCCGCGCCTTTATATGTTCCTCCTAAAGGAACGGGTACAGAGGATGATAAGACTTCTACTAATGCGAAAGGGTACTTTATTTATAATTGGGTTTACACTCCTTGGAATAGGGCAGATGTTATGGCCCTTAAAAATGCATTGCCTGACCCGCGAAAGAATCCAGCAGCCTTTTATGAGGAAGTTGAGGGTGCAATTAGCTCTTGTACTATGACTTTGTCTGATATTGATTTGTTTTTTGGATTAATATTACCGCCTGATATGTGGAGAACTGTGCGTAAAATTGATGATAATGCGACATTTGGAGCATTGTGGAAAGATTTAGAGCGGTTAGATGAAGATAGAGAACCTGCACAGAAACCGTGTCAGTTAATTTTAAATCTTCCGGCAGCTATATTAGTTAAGTTAAAGACGATCATTCCCCCTAAAAAGATAGATTGGACAGTGTTAGCGTCTTGCAAGCAAAAGGTAGATGAATCAGTTTCTGACTTTTTCACACGCTTTGAAGAGGCATTCCACGATTTTAGTGGCCAGTCATTGATAGATGACACGGGTAGGCATCTGTTTGTTGATAAATATGTCGCAAACTTTTTGCCAGGGATAGCTAGTCGCTTAAAGGCCAGTGAGAGTTCATGGACTACCTCTTCTCCGGTTTCTCTTTTAACTATGGCTCAGTATTATGAGCAACAAGAATTAGAAACTAAAGGTAATGAGGACAAAAAGTCTAAAGAGTTGAAAACAAAGGTTATGTTGGCTCAAGCTTATGATCCGCCTTCTAGAGGTCATGATAGAGGTGGACGTGGATCTTATGGTTCGTCCTTTCCTTCCTATACTCGTTCAAATTTGTCTGTTGATCAGTGTGCGTACTGCAAAAAATTTGGACATTGGCTTTCTGATTGTCCAGTACTGCGTGCTCAGCAGAATCTACGTGGTCGGGGACAAATGAGAAATCGTTCAGGATATCCAGGGACTAGAGGAAGCGCGAATGATCGTGCTCGGTTTGATGCTAATACACGTGGGCAGGATGGGTTTAACACTTTTGATAGAAGGAACCAATATCAAATGTCTGACTATGTGCCCTCTGATTTTCAAGATTCTGCTTATGCATAGGATTGCCTAGGATGGGGTAAGGAATCAGTTGAAGTTCCAGTAGATCAGAGGGGTCCCTATGTTACAGCACATGTTTTGGGCTCTACTGATCAGTTTCTGGTTGATACAGGAGCTACTCATAGCGCCTTGTCTAAACAGTTGGTTCCAAGTGCTCCCCTGTCTGGCTTAACCATTACATCGATAGGTTTCGATGGAACACCTTCCCTTAGCCCATTGTCACAACCACTTGCATTCGATGTTGATAAGTTTACTGCTCCATGTCCGTTTTTGCTTTCTCCAAACACACCAGTATTATTGTGGGTCTTGATATGCTTAAATATTTCAGGGCTACGATACGGTGTTCTCCGGAAGGAGTACGGGTTATTTTGAATGACAACTACCCTGTGATTGAGAGATCTTGTATTATTAAAGAGGACATTGCACTAGCCTCACTCCCTAGTCCTTTGTGGGCTACTTCGGACACTGATGTAGGACAAATGGTTATTCCACCAGTACATATTAGTGTTAAGGAGGGCGCTTTATTGCCAAGACTGCCTCAGTATAAAATTTCTCGAGAAGGAGAAGAAGCACTCACACGTATTGTACATGATTTAATTAAGGTGGGGGTTGTGGAAGAAGTTCCTTACAATGTTTGCAATAGTCCGATTCTTCCCATTTTGAAAAAAGATACTGACACTAGGATCTATAGATTTATCATCGATTTGAGAGAAGTTAACAAGATTGTAGTATCACAGTACCCTGTAGTATCTGACATAACGACATTGCTTACCCTGGTCCCTCCAACAGCAACTACATTTTCTGTAATTGATCTGAAGAATGCTTTCTTCTCGATTCCTATTCATCCTGATAGCCGATATTTGTTCGGTTTCACTTTGAATAATAGATCATACAGATTTTGTAGAGTTCCTCAAGGCTATACTGAGAATCCTAGTATTTACAGTCAAGCATTGAAGAGACAGCTTGATTCCTTTACCCTGCCTAAAGGAGTGGCTCTCATACAATATGTCGATGACATCTTATTGGCAGCTGATACACCTGAGCAGTGTGAGAAATGCACTTTGTCCTTGCTTTCTTTTCTTGCTACACACCACCATAAAGTATCACGGAAGAAATTGCAATATTGTAGACCGAAGGTGACCTATTTAGGACACCTTCTGTCTAAGGAGGGCCGTGCACTGACACCAGATCACATTCAAGCAATTTTAGACACCCCAGTACCTTCCACGCAGAAAGATGTCCGTGCATTCATTGGTCTGACTTCGTTTTGCAGGCAATGGATATTGGGTTTTTCACACATTGTTAAACCCTTGCTAGCACTTTTAACTAAAAACACTCCGATCCCCCTTCCATGGACAGATGAATGTCAAAATGCTTTTTGTCAGTTGAGACGAGCTCTTTGCTCTGCACCAGTGTTAGGCACACCAGATTACACGAAGGCTTTTACACTCTATGTACATGAGAAAGAAGGATGTGCATTGTCAGTTTTAGTACAGACACACGGGGACAAACAGCGTCCTTGTGCATACCTTTCTGCAGTTCTTGATCCTGTTGCTCGTGCATTACCTGGGTGCTTCCGTTCAGTTGCAGTGCTGTGTCCATACGTCAGAGTGAAGGGATAGTTTTGTCACACAAACTGTTGGTGCTAGTACCCCATGCAGTAGATGCCCTTTTGAATCAGACTAAGACTCAGCACTTAACTAGTGCTCGTTTGACAGGATACAAATTGACACTGCTAGCACCTCATATTACCTTGAAGAGATGTGCGACACTGAACCCAGCCACTTTGTTGCCATATCCTGAGACTCAGTCTCAGTCAAAGGAGCCTCACGATTGCATATTCCTTACTGAGGAGCAGACAAAGGGTTGCATCGATTTGCAAGATACGCCCTTCCAGATGTAGATGGGGAACTGTGGGTTGATGGGTCCTGTCTGAAGTTACCAGATGGCACGACTTCAGCTGCTTATGCAATTACCACGCTTGAGACAGTAGTGGAAACAGCTCGCATACCTCAGAAGTCAGCTCAAGCAGCTGAACTAATAGCTTTGACACGAGCGTGTGAGCTTAGCACTGACTTGTGTGTGAACATTTACACGGATAGCCGCTATGCTTTTGGAGTGGTTCATGATTTCGCCCTACTCTGGAAGGAAAGAGGCTTTCTTACATCCCATGGGATGCAGATAATGCACGGAGAGTTAGTGCATAATCTCTTGACTGCACTTACATACCCAAAGAGAGTTGCTATTATGAAGTGTAGGGCACACAAGAAAGTGACTGACAAAATAGGACAAGGCAATACCTTTGCAGACCGCGTAGCCCGTGAAACTGCGATGCAGCGAAGCACTACATCCATGTACTTAGTGAAATCACAAGCTGAGCGTTGGCATGATGCTAGAGAGGAAGTATTGGATATACAGAGATCTGCTTCTGTGCAAGAGTTTGAGCAATGGTCTAAAGAAGGAATGTTAGATGATGAGGGTTGCTGGCGTAACAAAGAAATGAATAAGTGGAAATTGCCTGCAGCCTATTTACAACCTATGGTTCAAATGGCACATGGGCTGGCACATGTTGGAGCTCTAGCAATAACTAAATTGCTTACACAAGTTTGGGAGCATCCTGAAATTGCTAGCACAGCCAAAAGAGTAGTACAGTCCTGTTTGATCTGTTGGCAGTATAATCCTGGAAAAGGGACACGAACTCCTACAGGAGGGTTTGCTACACCAACCGCACCTTTTGAAGTTTTGCAGATGGATTACATCCAACTCGAACGCTGCAATAATCTGAAATATGTCCTAGTGGTGGTATGTGCCTTCAGTAAGTGGATAGAGGCATACCCTACAAAGGATAATACTGCTCTCACCACAGCAAAGGTGCTTCTAAAGGAGTTTTTCCTAGATACGGTGTTTGCAAACTTTTGTGGAGTGACAATGGACCTCATTTTATTGGGCAAGTTGTTGAGCATGTACTGAAAGGATTAGGGATCAAACAGAAATTCCATACAGTTTTCCACCCGCAATCAGCAGGATTGGTGGAAAGGTATAACGCTACTTTAAAATCAAAATTGGCGAAAATACTGGCTTCCACGTCTCTAAAGTGGCCAGATGCACTACCATTGGCATTGTTGTCCATAAGATCGGTGCCACATTCACGATCAGGTCTTACCCCCTATGAGGTGGTGTTTGGGAGACCGATGAACATTTGGGGAATTCCTAAGCCACGCCCCATACATGATGTTCCTTGTGTTCTGATGAATGATTATTTGGCACAGTTAACCGACAGTTTGGTTTCTATTCATCAACAGGTTCGAGAAGCTCTTCCTGACAGATCTACAGGTGAGGCCCACGAACTCCGTCCTGGTGATCACGTAATGGTCAAGGTCTTCGACAGATCAAACAGCTTGGAGCCGAGGTGGCGAGGTGGCGAGGACCAGAGCAGGTGCTCCTTGCGACAAGGACAGCAGTTCGAGTGACAAACAGAAAGAATTGGATCCACAGCACACACTGCAAACGCGTGTCGCCTGCCTTGGTGGAACCTGCTGTGTTGACCAACCATCGAGAGATTCTGGAGACGGAGAAAGGCCAAGCTATCTCACCTGACGAATCTGCGGAAGTCTTCCCGGACCACACGATCACTGGAGTATCCAGATATCAATTGAGACCGAGGAAAGAATCTGCAGTTTTGAAAAAGACTGGTTGAGCTACTGCCCTGGGTTAGTGAAACGGAGAGCCGATGTGGCAAGGGGAGGGGATCAGCCCTGCATTAGTGTAGTGACACCCGCCTTGGCCCATGGTGAAGAAATCAACGGCTGCCCAGGGAGAAGAGCTCCAACGATTGTTTTCAACAAGTTTTTAGAAAGATCAATCATTACTGTTGCTGAAATGAATAACAAAAGAATCATTTGTGCTGTAGGGTTTGTTGTTGCTATGGTGGCTATGGCAGCAATTACGTGGTACATCGAGAAGGTGGCTCCTGTTCAACAGCTTTTTGTTGCCACTACGCCAGTACCAGTGGAACACTACTACTTCACTCTTCCCTACCATGAGCAGAAGCATCGACAATCCTATCTAAACAATACCTTTATTCAGATGTTGCACCATACTCACAATGCTACAAATACTACCAACTGTTGGGTGTGTGGGATGATACCTGCACATCAAAAGAAAGGAGGAACACCTTTTATCCCTCTTCCATTTTCTCACAATGGTTCTTGTCAAGCTTGGTATGCGCTCTTGTTTGCATATGGAAAGCCTTCAGTAGGTGGGATTATTTTTCAACTTAATAAAGTGTGTTATCAAAATAAAGAAGGTTATCCACAAGCCAAAGGGACTAAATGGGAATGGGAAGAGTATCAACCGGACAATATTTCAACACCACATGCCTTCACAAATGTGAGAATAATAAAGAACATTGGACCTTTTGTGATTTCTGTGACAAAAACTAAAGCAGATTTGTGTATCTGTAGTGTTGGAAGAATTCCAGTGGGGAGGAGCGAGTGTACTGTAATCCTGACCATTGAAGGTGCCAATAAGAGCACTTTCACAGCCTCGCATAATACGTATTTTGTGTGTGGAAATAACAGATATTATCAATTACCTGTTGGGTGGTCAGGAATCTGCTATGTATCTTTTCTGTTGCCCCCTGTGTTTCTGGCACCTGCATTATATCACCATGATTTTAAACTGTACAATGATATTTCCAAAAACAGAAATAAGAGGACAATAAGTATGGATGAAGTTGACCAAACCGACACTACCCTACAACAATATGTTGATTTCAACTTGGGCTTATTTTTCTTTGTGGGTGCTGCATTGAACAGTAGAAAGATCAGGCGATTAACTCGTGTTGTGGAAGCTGTTACCAATCAGACAGCTATGGCACTTGGGAACATTACAGAGGAACTACAGATTGCAAGGATTGTAGCACTCCAGAATAGGATGGTGTTAGACGTGATTTTGGCTGATCGAGGTGGTGCATGTCGCATCATCGGTAGCAGCTGTTGCGTATTCATACCGGATCACTCACCTTCAGTATATGACGCAATATCAAAACTGCATAAGATTGCTGCAGAAATTCATTCAGAGACTGGTACTTGGACTTTTGCTGGATGGTTTTGGAGTCTTGTTTCTGCTTGGGGCTGGAAGCTACTGACTATGCTGTGTGTAATAATTATGATACTTTTTACATGCTGTGTATGTATCCAATGTGGTCCAATGCTTTGCTCCATTTGCATCTCTGCTTGTATACCTGCCAAAAGGAACGTTGCTGAAACAAAGGCCCAACAAATGTTGAATAAAGAGGTGGCCGAAATAATGTTAATAGATGTACGGGATGAATATTTAGATTACCCCAGATAAATGAATGTCTTCAGCTAATGCTGAAAGGGTCGTCTGTTGTAATTTGGCAGCACTTAAGTTAAGCATTAGCCGAAGACATCCTGTATTCAGAGGCTAAATTGTCCGCTTTGTGGAATCCATTTTGTATTTCTGGCAGCCATTTTGGTTGCCATGTGCTGCCATGTGCTCTCCATGTGCTCTGTCCTACTTTCCTGTTAACTGCTCTTGAAATCTGCCTAGAGACGAGTTATATTTAGTTTCTTTTGCTTTGCACATGCTCAGTTGAGCTCGCAGCTGTCCATGCAGCTGTTCCGAGTTTATAAATGTCAGGATGTGTCTACTAGAAGTAGAAACTGTTAGCTCCACCCACTTGTCGACTGTGCATTTCTTGTATGACCTTATATGTACCTAAAACCAGCATTTGTGTTTGTACCGCCTTCATTTGAGCCCCTGTGTGGGTATAAAAGGACCAAGGTCCTTCCATTCAGTGTGCTACTTCATGCATTACCGAAGGGTGCTGTGTGAATGTAGCTCCACCTCATGAGGTTTAATAAACTCTGTTTTTTCTATTCCAGTTTCTGTGCCAACTTCTTCCTATTGGTCTGAGGACTCTGTGCAGAAAGGGAGAACCCCTAAGCACTGGTAGGCCTTGTTGAGGCTCACCACCACAGAAGGACAGCCCTAATGACAATAATTGTAGTTTCGCTTTGTCTAGTTGAGTTTCAGACAGATTGATGATGGTATTGGTGTTGGTATTTATTGTTGCTTCCTTCTGTTGATCTGCTCTTTCTGTTTCTTATATTTCCTATATTTCCTTCTGGCCCTCCTCCTTTGGTACCGTCTCTGCCTTGCGTTGATATTGGCTTCCGCGGTCTGAGTGTTTGCCATCTCGCGCGCTGTAAAGAATCCAGCTCTTCTGCAGGGGTCAGGGTGCCGAAGTCCTCGCTTTCATGTGCTCTTCCTTGCAGACTATCATCGGATTCCGTTTTACTAGGTAAGGAACTCACATCCGATTCTGATGGTGTTTGGGTCCCTCCGGTGGCTGATATTTGACCACCGGTATCTTTACTTGAAGAGTTCTGTGAGAAGTGCTTGCGCTTGATGACATCATATGTTCGAGCAAATGTAAATATCTGTCCTGACTCATAATCTTGTTTATCGCGGGAAAATTTGTACGCTTTTCTGGATATATATATGAAGGATTCCTTGTCACAGGCCGCAACCACCAATCGAAGCCGGTGCAAGTTGCAGGTGCCAGATCCTGTTATGTATTTCAGAAGAGATGTATCCTCTCGATTTAGGACACAAAATACTCACACTCCAGGATTGCGCTTCACCAAAATAAAGATTTATCTATGGGCAACGCGTTTTGATCAAGCAGTCTTTTTCCCAGTATAGGTTGCTCATGTGCTCAATCACCATTTAAGAGTGCAAAGAAGGCAATAAACATACAGAAAGAACATCGCTTGCTGATGCACATTAGACAATTACAACAGACCCAATTAGGGTAAAAGACAGACTAATACAGTATTTAGAATGCAACATTAATCATAAAAGGGCAATATGTAAATCTGACAGGTGAAAAGGTAAACATGTGATATCAATGCAATTCGTGCACTGGCATTTTTAAAGACACAAATTATAATGTTAGTGCTTTACACACAGGCAAGGGTGCAATAAATTCAGCTTGAAAGGAACGAAACATTCCGGTCAAGTAACCAACTAATTCATATTGTAATTTACTGTCACGTCCACTGCCCATTAATGCCATATAACGTGAATAACAAACCATTAGGCAATCTTTATACATGCCAGTGCATCATGTGTTATTCAAGTATCCTAAAGTATTAAAGAGAGAAATTTTGGTCAAGTGACCTTATGTCAATACCCATTGTGGCTAGCCCTTATGCTTGTTGCAATCCAATGCCAGCCAGATTTGTAAATCTAATTTGCTCCTATACATATAACGGATCTGTAATTCATACATAGCCTGTCTACTGAATAATGAAAAAGTGAAAGTATAAACAAATACATATATATATAGATATATATGTAAATAAATTGATATTCAAAACTATCATACTGTATATCATATATTATAAATAAAACCTAAATTAGTGTTTACCATAGAAGGACATAAGTGTTAAAAACATTAAAACTAAAACTAAACTAACCAATAAAATCAAACTATAAACAAGTTTGGCCAATAAAATCAGACAAATAATTAAATTGACCAGCAGCCGCGGTCCGTGCAGGTAACAGCGGTGGGCGGTGGGGCTGCGTTGGGAGGGATTTCGAGGGACGATGCCAAAGGAAAATTAATTATTTATTTAATTTTCCCTCGGAATCGGCCCTCGAAATCCCCCCCCAAGCGGCCCCACCGACCCACCGCTGTTACCTGCATGGACCGCGGCTGCTGACCAGCCCCTTAAAGAAGAAATATATACATCTTTATAACTACCTAACAAAGTAAGAAAAACTAATACTTAAACTGAAACTTACTTGTAAAAAAACGTAAAAATTTAAAAAAGCAGATATTTAACAAAACACTCTCTAACTTCTATTGCTTTACACGTACTTCCTAAAAGAAAAGACTATGGGCCTGATTACGAGTTTCGGCAGTCCTAGAGCGACCCGCTTCACTCTAGGACAGCCAAAACTCACCGTCGCCCGCCAAATTACAAGTAATTTTGTGGTCGGTGGGTGGCGTGGCAGGCCCGTGTCAGTGCTGTTTGAAGACTCATTGTGAACCTTAAACAGCACCGCTGCGGGACCGCCAGTGCACATTCCTGCACAGGAAGGAATGCACCATGTCATGCACTTCTTCTGCTGCAGGAACTGGGGGTGCAAAACAACAGGAGGGCACAACATGTGTCCCCCTGCATGCACCCCCATGCACAAGGGCAAGAGGGGGCCTTGTAGGACCCCCTTTGTTGCCTTACTGCCACCCTTTTCATGGTGGTGTGACCGCCATGAAAAGGGAGGTGGAGAGGCAACTCAAAATATGCTTGGCGGTGGTGCTGCTGCAGCACCGCCAGCATATTTTGGCCTTGAACCGCTGCCAGACCACCGCAGGATCCTTGATCCACGCTGGTAGCAGCAGTTCAGTGGCGGTCCGACTGCCACACTTATAATACTGCTGGCGGTCCCGCAGTGTGGCGGTGGTCGGACCACTACCACGACTACGGCGGTCTCCAGGACTGCCATAGTCGTAATAAGGCCCTAAGACTTTGAAAAGTGATAAACTGCCAGAAAAAATGAACTATCACAAACCAGCAAAAAAATATAACAAAGTAGATATACATAAATATAAACTCACCCCAACAGCGAGTAAAAATAAACCTAACAACCTCAACATCTAAAAACTACCAACAAATGCACATTTACAATGCAACTGATGCTTTTTTATTACCAGAAAAGAAAGCTTGTGTTCCACATTAGAACAGCCCTATTGGAAAAGCTGCAAAACAGTGTGAAACTCTAAAAAGAACACACATGTAAGTATTAAAAATAGAAGTGTTCAATAATTTTGAATGTACATAACAAACATACAAACTTTAAATTATTGTATATATTTATACTATTATACTACTTTCAGATACAATGACAGAGAGAGATAAATATATAACATCCCAGAAAGGAAAGCAGTTACTACGGGCAAAATGTAAGAAGTTTCCATTTTGTACTTCCTAAATAGCAAATACCAAGAAATCGCTGTTTAGGAAAAGAAAACAAAATGTACAAAAATAGAGATTTCCTAATAGCGATTCCTACAGGCCCCCATTGATGCACTCCAAAAAAAGGTGGTACACATGTAAAGTGAACAAATGCCCTAGGGGCATGTGCGCGCTACATGGCACTTTACAAAATACAATTTGGGTGCATTTTTTTAAATTGCACATAGTTACCATCGACTTGGAGTCGATGATAATAACATTTCCTAAATGGCCATTTCTCATATAGGAAAGGCTTTGCATATGTGTTTAGGAAATCACAAATAGGAAATCCCTATTTGCGATTCCCTATCTGCCTTTGTACATATGGAAAGGCAATTCAGGAATTCTTAACAGACCAAAATGTTATTCAGTTTGTTAAGAAATTCTAAATTCTTTTGTACATATGGCCTTAAGTCACATGAGCTACACCTACAACCAAGAAAGTGCACCGACAGAAAATGTAAATGAGAAATGTACCAAATATTCGAATTCATGCTGTTGGAGGGCCACTACAAAACAGGATGTTATAATTCATGTTAGAGAACACAAATGTGACAGAAATAGAAGTCAGGGCAGCCTTGCAGAATATAAGAGAGGCAATTTCCTGAAGACATCACATGCCAATTACCACCGATACCCACTTTAAATAATGTAATTGCGCAAAGTAAAAAACCACTAGCAATGCTCCTCCTGACCCTAGATGATACCAAGATATAGAAGTACCTACACATTTAACAATGACACATAATGAGGAAACTTTCTTTTTATATGACAACGTAAACAATGATAAACAAATCCTAATATTCTCAACAGCTGATAATTTGTTAAACCTGGATGATGCGTGGGACCTTCAAAATGTGTCCCAAACCATTCACTCATGTACACACCATACATGGTGAATATCAAAACTCAAATGACCCTTTTATATAAGCCCAACTACCACATAAACAAAGCAGCACTTACAACAAACTCTTAAACCACATTAAATTTAAAACAAAAACCTACTACCCACAAAAAATAATGATAGACTTTGAGCAAGCCATGATCCAAACCATTTTAAAAATGTACACCCACACAGCCATAAAAGGCTGGTACTATAATTTCAATCAAAGCATATGAAGACACCTCCAACAATCGGCACTAAGTGTTGAGTATTCTACAAACAGCCAATTATCCGTTGAAATTTAAAAAATGATAGCACTAGCCTATGTCCCTGCCACAGAGGTAGTTAAGCACAACAATTTACTAATACAAAGCTGTTGGACCTGGCCCTCTTCGCAGGGTCACCCCAAACATTTTTTGCCTTTACCCATCACTTTTTGCTGAATTCATTTTCGTTGGCCTTAGTACTCTGTGCACTTTACCACTTCTAAACAGTGCTAAAGTGCTTGTGCTAATTCCACTAAAACATTGTTTGATTGGATTCGACCCATTTGGCATATTTAATTTATTTACAAGTCTGTTGTAGAGTGGTATACCATATACCAAAGGCCTGTAAATTAAATGCTACCAGTGGGCCTGCAGTACTCTTTGTGCCAGCCACTCCAGAAGCACCTTAAAGCATATACCATGCCTGCCACTGCAGCCTGAATGCAGTTTTAAACCGCCATTTCGACTTGGAATTAAAAAACCCTTGCCAAGCCTTAAACTTCCCTTTTATTGCATATAAGTCATCCCTAAGGTAGGCCCTATGTAACCCATAAAGCAGGGTGCTGTGTAATTAAAAGGTTTGGAATGTACTTTTAAGTCTTACATGTCCTGGTAGTGAAAAACTCCTAAATTTGTTTTTCACTACTGTGAGGCTACCCTCCCATAGAATAACATTGGGAATACCTTATTGCATTGAATAAGCTGTAACTTCCAATTGGGAGTTGATAGCTATATCATGTTTGGTGTCTTTGAAATTGTAATGAAATATCCATTTAATGATAAAGAAAGGTTTTTATTACACGTTTGAAAAAAACTCTTTTAGAAATTTGGTATTTTCCTACCCTTAGCCCTTTTGCGCCTGTAGCCTGTCTTGGGTACATGAATGGGTGTTGGACTTGGCCCTTATTGTCCTAAAATTTTTCGCTTTTCCCCCTAGCCTTTTTACTGACATGGTGTATCTGAACTGAAAATAATAAATGCTGTGCAATGGTGTATGCACCTTTATTTCCACCATTGTAGAAATGCACCTTTGTAAAATGTTACTTTTAAAATGGACGCCCTTCCTGTCTGCACATGTGCGCCTGTCTGAGGTGAGTTGGCGGTCTAGTTGTCTGTTTCCCAGCACCCCCAGCTTTTGGAGGGAAGCCTGGCACCCAGGGTGCTCTACACCTCCCCTAAACCAGTTGGGACCGGTTTCCTAGGGAACCTTCCAGAAGCTTCCAGCCCTTTCTGGTAGGTGGGGTGAGGGGGGCTGTGCCTCCATGTGCTCAGACGGAGCGTGGACTAGATTGAGAGGGGCCACTCTGCCAGGAGGTACCGCCACATTGGGCCTGTGTGCTGGCCCCTGTGCCCATCTGCACCCCTCCGCTGTCCACAGGGCCAGTGAGAGCCCTTTACTGGAGTGAAGACTGCTGTGTCAGGAGGAGTGCCACTTTAAGGGAGATGACTGCTTCTAGGAGCTGCTGTCCTGTTCTGATGAGTACCCACTTCCTGCTGATCTTGCCCAGTATTGCCTGCCTGCTCTCCTGCCGTCCTAAGCCCAGCACCTGGTGAGCACTATATCTTACTGCCAGCTGCCTGCTGCCTAGCACCCTGTGAGCACGTGGTCTGCCCAGGAGAAGAGAGGAGCTGATGCCTGCAGCGCTGTGCTGCTAAAGCGCTATAACTGTGCCACAGGGGAAGAGGAGCGCTGCAACTTTATTGTGTGGGACTTAGCGATACAACCTTATTCCTGCACCAGGAGAGCGCTGCCTCCAGCCCTGCCCAGGAGAAGAAGGTGCGTGGGTCCTGCAGCGCTGGGCTGCCGGAGTGCCATATTTGCATTGACTGTGCTCTGCTTGCTGCGAGAGTGCTATAACTGTGCCCAGCAGAAGAGGAGCGCTACATTTGAAGTGACTGACCATCCCTGCCTACTGGCTAGCGCCTGGAGAAGAAGAGCGATTTATCTTATTGCCCAGGAGGTGAGGAGCTGACATCTGCAGCGCTGTGCTGCGAGAGCGCTATATTTCCAGTGACTGTGCCTTCCTGCCTGCTCCCTAGCGCCTCGGGAGGGCTATATTTCATTGCCAGTGAAGGGGAGCGCTACCACTTTATGGTGTGGGACCTAGCGCTTTGTGGGCGCTACAACTTAATTTCAGCCCAAGAACTTTCCTGCCGCCTAGCGCCTCGTGAGCGCTATATGTAAATTGCCAAGGAGGAGTCCTGCGGAGGAGGGGGCCGAGGCACATTGTCGGTGCCTGCCCCTCCGCGCTGCTGACGAGGAGAAGGCTCCGCTGAGGGTGAAGCCAGGAGAGGTCCCAGAAGCGGGAGCTGTCGGGGCACATTGCCGGTGCCCGGAGACTGCAGAGACATCCAGAGGGGCCCCAGACTGCCGGTGAGTGGGGCTCAGTCATCCTGTGGTTGGGGGGTGTGTCGGGGCACATTGTCGGTGCACGCCCCCGGTGCCAGTATTCTTTGGAGGGCATTGGTTGTGTTTAGAGTCCCATAGGAGGGGGGCGCCAACGTGCCCAGTACTTGTTTCCTCCCTCAGCTGCACGACAGAGGCCTTTTGGGAAATTCTAGAGTCCCAGAAGAGGGGCTCCACCGTGCCAGTGTTCTTGTGGGCAGATTCCTGTTAGAGCCCGGAGTGGGCTCCCATCGCTGCATTGTTGGCGCCAGTGCTTGTTGGGTTTACCCAGCTACCCCGCAGGACAGGGGCAGCTGCCACGCATTGGGGGCATTGGATTACCCAGAAGGGAAAGAGAGAGGAGTGAGGGACCCTCCTACCCTAGCGCTTTGCGCACCTTTGTTTTCGCCGCCCTTGCAGCCAACCCTGACTGTGTGGGACATAGGGCATTTGAGCCCCGAGAGAGGCCAGTTGGCCTGGGGCCAGTCTCAGTGTTGTGCCCCGACTGGGGCAAACTGCGGTTATGCTGGCGAGGCCTATTGCCCCATATGATGTATGGCATAATATGGTTGCATAATGCATTTGTACCTAGGATGCTACTTAAAGCTTTTCCCTCAGGTTTGCAGTGCTGATGGTAGGCTCATTGGGTTCCTGCGGAGGAGGAGCCACATGCTAAATGTGTTTCTATGCCCTATGTTCACATGTTTTATGCCCCAGGCTCAGGATGTGCCTTGTGTGCTTTAAATACCTAATGCTAATGATAATGTTTTCCCCCACAGGCTTATATCGTTGGAGTCCTGCCTAATGTTGCATCTATGCTTATGATTATGCCAATGCTAATGGGCATGTTTAATGTGATGTTCACAGGTCTATGCCTACTGTGGTTGTTCCGGCCTAATGCTCTATGTTACTGATAATGTTTTTCCCCTAAGGCTGACTGCTGATGGTTTTGCATTCAATGTTAATGCTTTTTCCCCAATGCCTGACGACGTCTTTATGCCTCAGGTGACGCCTCATGGCCTGCAAGCATGTTTTCCTTTCAGGTCTAATGCCAATGTGTCCTAATGCTGATGGACTTTACATTTATTCTTTCTTTGTCCTGGTGATGGTTCTGGCAGCGGCCCGATTGGCCCTGCCTTGTAAATAGTCCCCCCTGTGAACTGCTACCCGGTGCCGGTTGGCACAGTTATCTGCACCTGTGATAATATCCTAACATGTTCTGCATAATACATATGCTGTTTTTTTCCACCTACCCTGGTGTGGTCTCCTTTTGTAGTGTGCCTGGTGTGTCGCCTGTGAGTGTGCTGCGCAGATGCTTTACACATTTCCTCCGGAGTTTGGCCCGCCCGCTCTGCACCACGCTACCCGTTTCTAACAATGGGTGTAACTGACAGTTAAGCTTTGTGAATTCCTCCCAGATAGTTACACAATAGAGGGATTATGTGTGCCTGGATGGTTCATTTGCTTGCAGGATGAAGGGGTGGAGTTGAGCAAAGCCCCACTTGCAACTGAATAGGGAGTGCTCTGCCCTCACATTGTCACTGCTGCCAGCATGGAGCAAGGGGAGTCAGGAAATTCAAAGCACTTCAAAAGTACTGTCTAGAGGTTTTCCCACCTTCCGGAAGGAATGCACCAGGGTATAAAAATACGGCCTCAGACATCAACTCTTCAGTACACTTCTGGACCTGTGGACTGCTAATCTGCTGGTCTGCTGCCCTGTTGGACTGTGGCCCGGCTGATCTACTGGCCTGCTGCTCTCCTGCCTGCTTGCCTAGGAGAAGAGAACTGGACCTGCAATCTCAACTTTGAACCGAGGACACCAAAGTGGTTCCAAGGGCTATCCTGCTGGACTCCTGATCTGAACCTCAGAGACAAAAAAAGCCCCCCAACATCCTGCAACAGCCCTTGGACCCAGCTGATGTGAGTTCCTGACTCCCAAGTGGTGCTCCTCAGGTCCTGGACCCTTGGTGTGGCTCAGAGAGCTGTTTTCAACTTTACTGCTCTTTGCAAGCACAATCAGGCCCGTTCTCCCCGACATCTCGAGCTGCGATTCAACACAAAGATCGACCGCCACCTCTTCATACTATAGCATCAAGCACCTGTAGGGGGCCACCAGCACAAAGCTCCAACAACACTCGTCCTTGATGTATGGCCAACTCTTCGTGCTACTCCGGCAGCCTCCTGAGACACTCTCCTTGCACCTTGCGGCCCCCTCCATTGCGAATAGGACTCTTCGCATGGATTTGAGAAGGTAAAACTTCAGTAGGCCTAAACTGGTGACTGTAGCCGACCTGCGCTCCATTGCTGTCGGCCTGAAAGTGTGACTTTGACCCGGTCCAGTGCGATCAGATATCCATAGTTGGTGCTTTATGTATTTTAGCTCTATTTTCACAAAAATCTTTTAAAAATTCTGATTTTACTGATTAGATTTTTGCTGTTTTGGTGTCAAATAATTTAATAAAATGTACGCTATTTTTCTAAATTGTTGTGGGACTCTTCTTATGTTGCAGATTTGCTTTATTACTGTTTGTGTGTGCTGCATAAATACGTTTTGCCTCCAAGTTAAGCCTGACTTCTTTTTGTGCCAAGCTACCCAGGTTTAAGCACAGGTTAATTTAGTGAGTTTTTGTGGTTCAAGCTGCAATGGATTGTGAGTGTTGCTTGACCAGGGCTCACACCCCAGTCAACCAACAATCCAATTTCTCACAAAAGACATTTCTACCAACAAAATGAAGACAAACTAAGCCCCCTTAATGAATTATTTCGAAGACACTTGGGTTGGTAGACTGCATTGCTCGGACACAGACAGCAACCCAAATTCAAAATTTCCAATGTCGATGACAACACCTTGGCAAAGGAAGCCAAAACAAAAAACACAGTAGAAGGATTGCACAATGCCTTCCAATTCACACTAGGAAGAATTCAACCTACACTATAAATTTATAGAATCTTTAAAAAAGGAGCAAAGCTGCCAACAACTACGAATGGAGTAATCTATTAGCTAAATTACACCTAAACTTATGAAGCTAGGCAAAAGAATATACGGTATGCTACAATTTAAAGTCAAAATCTTCATAAATAACAAATGAGTAGATTAATTACAAATTATAGCCAAAAGCGTATTATAAAAATATAGTTACCTACAACCATCCCAAAATCTAAATCAACATCACAAATCATTTTTTATATAAATAATAAGCATTTTAATATATTACATCGGTGTAAACATTAAATGAAACACTAATGTGAAAGAAAAGTGAGATAATAAAGTAATATATAAATTATTAACAAGAAAAATTGAAACCTCACCAACACAAAAGCTCAAAGAGCAAGGTTTATGTGTTGTATTTATATCATGTGATATAAATACAACACATAAACCACACAATTCCAGATAACAATCACAAAAAATCACATATAGTTACACAAATAATAAAATATAACATTTCACACCCAAAAGAAAGGAAATAAATAAGACTTAGGGCTTTGTTACGAGTCTGGCTGACCACGGACCACCAGACTCATGGGGGCGCAGTGGTGGTGGTCTTCCGAATGCCCCATTATGACCAGGGTGGTGGGGCTACCCTGGGACCACCGCAACTGCTAGGGATCAGAGATACCTGGCAGTGGCGTGGCGGTATTGAGGCCGCAATATGCACGGCAGGGCTTCATCGCCACGCCAAGCATATTACGAGTTTCCTCACTGCCACAGTTTTCATGGTGGTGAGGATCAAATGGGGCTCTCCAGGGCCTTCTTGTGCCTCATGGCATGTGGATGCACACGGGGGCACATCATGTGCCCCCCCTGCATGCATGCACACCAGTACCTTCACGGCATGGACTGCAGCAGAAGCAAAAGTAATTTCCTTGGCGGACCTCTTCCTCAACAAGATTTCAGTCAACTATGAAAACTTCAAACCCCAACCCCCCACCACTGACAGCATGAGCCTGCTCACACCCACGAACACAAACCCCAAACACCTGCTCACCCACTGGGACTCTCTCACAACTCCAAGCCACAATCGCCATCATGAACTCTGTGCACTCAGGAGCACCCATGGACCCCTGTGCCCACAACAGCTTCACCCTCGGGAGCAAGACAATTGGCAACGAGCTCAAGAAAGTCCTGAACACCTCCATCACCTCAGCCTCCTTCCCTGAAGACTAGAAACACACTGATGTTTGGGCCCCTTCTGAAGAAACCATCTGCCGATCCAGCAGAACCAAAGAACAACCGGCCCATTTTCCTGCTCCCCTTTCCAGCGAAGGTTCTCGAAAAGGCAATCAACCAGCAACTCACAAAACACCTTGGAACACAGCATCTCCTGGACCCCTCCCAATCGTATTCCAAGCCAACCACAGCACCGAGACAGCTCTGAACACTGCCACCGACAACATCAGGGCCCTCCTGGACCTCGGCGAAATGGCTGCCCTCAAAATTCTGGACCTATCAGCTGTCTTCGACACCGTATCTCATCACATCCTGATCCACAGACTCCATCACAACAGAATCCAGGGAGACACCCTCAAATGGATCGCCTCATACCTCACCGGAAGAACACAGAGAATTTGTCTCTTACCGTTTACCTCAGAACCCAAGAAGATCATCTGCGGCATCCCCCAAGGACTGTACCTCAGCCCCACCCTTCTCAACATGTACATGACCCCCCTGGCCAACACCGTCAGATCACTCAGACTCAACATCATCTCCTACATGCAGCTAATACTCTCGCTGTCAGAAGACCCCTCCACCACCAGGGCCAACTTCCACAGATGTATGATGAACATTGCTGAGTGGATGAAGGACAACTAGCTCAAGTTCAGCACAGACAAAACAGAAGTCCTCATCTTTGGGAACAACAACTCGCCTTGGAATGACACATGATGGCCTGCTAAACTCGGCCCATCCACCGCCCTGACAGACCACAACTGCAACCTCAGCATCATCCTAGACAACAAGCTATGTATGAAAAAACAGATAAATGCAGTCTCATCCACCTGCTTCCACAACCTACGCATGCTCTGCAAGATCTTCAGGTGGCTCCCAGTTAACGCCAGAAGGACCGTCACGCAGGCCCTTGTCACCAGCTGGCTGGATTACGGGAACACAATTTATGGAGGAATCACCGCATACCTCTTGAAGGGACTACAGACGATACAAAACTCAGTGGTAAGACTCATCCTCGATCTCCCCAGACAGACCCACGTCACACCGCACCTCAATAAGCTACACTGGCTCCCGATACAGAAGACATGCCAGTTCAAGATGTTGACCCATGCATACAAAGCCCAGCTCAACGAAGACCCAGCATACATCAACAAACGAATGACCTTCCACCAATCAACCAGATAACCTGCCTCCCTTGTCCTCGCAGACAGCCCCCAGATTCGCTGAGGCAACAGCGGAGGATGCTCCTTCTCACACCTGGTGGCTAATTCGTGGAACAACCTTCCCCCGCACCTCAGGGCCACCTCATCGCTGTGATAATTGAAGAAAGGGCTCAAGACCAGGCTGTTTGAATGAAAAGATCACCATGAGGGAACTAGCAACTCCAGCGCTTTGAGAGACCGAATCGGAACGGCTCTCCGAATCGGTCATCGTACTCACTCGTTCGGAAACTGTGTCCATAGAGCTGTACGATTTGGCCCTGAAAGGCTCGGGCTGTCCGAATGCCTTTCGGAACCGATTCGGACTGCCCGAACGGTTTCCGGACATCATAATCGGTCATCCGGAAATGTGTCCGAGTCGGTCGGAAACAAGGCTTCCGAATCATATTCAACAGAATCAGATACCGTTCAGGGCTTTTGTGGACGACATTGTAATCGGCCCCTAAATCTACAAAACACCCACAGACATCACTATAACTAACCTCTATAACTCCCCCCATGCCCGCCATCCTCAAAACCATAAAAAAACCTCTAAAATAATTAATACATTGTAAAGAATAAATGAAATAATAGCATAAAATATATACAAATACTAATATATACAAAAATGTATGTTATATGTATATAAAAAAACTTTAAAATGTTTTAAAAAGTTAAACATTGGGAAAAAGTGGAAACGCACAACATACAATAGTCTTTCAATATGATGTACATCTTTTATTTAATAATAAAACTTCATTAAAAACTTTTTATTTATCTTTATACACACGTTTATTTTTAGGTTGAAATATATATGTTGAAAAAAGTTAAAATGTACATTAAATAAACTTTGAAACCATACATAAAATTAGAAAAATGTGCTACATGTCTTTATTCTATAAAAATATGCAATTAATAATATTATTTATTACAAACATACAACTAACTATTTTTTTTGTATTATATAATGCAAATGATTTCTACTAGATACAAATACAATTTAAACAAAGGATTTCACACTAAAATTAGAAAATTAAGTAATCACACTCCACCGTAAACCATGTTGGACGCTAAAGGGGTAACATTTACTATTCCCACTCCCATCTAAACCAATTTGGCTATGGTCTTGGAAACTGAAGGGGTGACATCTGTTTTTCCCACTTCAATGTAAACCAATTTGGGGAAGGTGTTGACACCAAAGGAGTGAAATCTACTATTTCCACTGCAATCTAAAACATTTTATGCAAGTTGCTACAGACTAAATATTTTACGCACACAATCAATACTCCATACACACACAGGATTTTTGCTCTATAAAATAAACTAAAATGTAACTTAAAACACACTAACCAAAACTACAAACATATTTATTCATATTTAAACATTAACATATAAAATAATTATTTTCATTATTAATTAATATATTTTTAAAATATTTACTACCACTCCTCATCTTCAAAAGATAAAATGAAAAATAAAATCGTAATCCAAAATTAACAATCATAAAATAAAAAAATATAGCAAACCAGTTTTAAAATTAAAAATATAAAAATAATATTTTACAATGACATTATAATTTTCAACAAATATTATAAGATTCAAAATTTCCTAAAATCCTGAATAGAATAATTTCTTTTTTATATAATATCATATATTATATATTTTACTTACATAGAAATTATAATTCATAAAGAAATTTTGATGTAAACAAGTAATTTAAAAAGTGTACAATATTAATTTACATGTGATTAAAATAATGACCATTATATTTATATTAAAGTATCCACTTTTTAAAAATCTCCCCATGCTTATCTTCTGGAAATCCAATATTTGAAGAAAATAAAAATGAAATCCATTATTTCTATACATTAATACAACTTACAAAGATGTATTAATGTACAAATTACAAATACAAAGTACAAATTTCAACAATTTTATAATTAATATATTATCTTACTAAAAACACGAATAAACATATACGATCAAACACACGACAATAAATTACATACTAATTAACACTTACAGATAATATGACATACAACAATATTTCCTAAATCAATCAGTGTTAAATTACATACTAATTAACACTTACAGATAATATTACATAGAACAATATTTCGTAAATCAATATTTTTTACAAAGTTATTGAAAACAACAACAACATTTTGGGCATTCCGATATTCTTCACACAATATTTTCGAATCACAATTTTTTTCCATTTTTTGTCCAAACACCTATAAGTAAAGAGCACTGACCAAAAGAAACACACTCATAGAAAGAGCATTGTTCCTCACTGGTGGTAGAGATAAGTAGAATCAGTCAGTTTACTGGCGATGCTCCACGAGAGGGACAAAGACATGCATAATGGCCTAAAACAAATAAAGCCTGCAAATAGAAACAAACCGAATGCAAGTTATCAACCACAAAGCCAGTGATAAGCTATGGGTGGAATGCATTCCCAGAGAAGCTTTCCCCAAGAAGGCTTTCGCAACAAGATAACTGCAATGTCTGATAGGCTTCGACCTAATAAAAACTTCAAACCCCTCATTTGAACAATTCAACCCCACAGATCATAGAACTCCGACAGTCAAATTGAATCGAAAATAAGGTTTATTTGATTTCACTTTGTAAACCATAAAAGCATAAAGAAAATAGAATACATTATTCAGGTTAAAAAACACTGTTTAAAAGTATTTGTTAAAACATGTACAGTATGAAGGAAGTGGCCCTCTAGGGCCACTCGGGTTTTCTCACAACCACCTGCTATGCCTTCCCAAGAATGAAGTCGGTCAGACAGTAGAGAATACAAACTTACATGTTTATTAGAAATGCTCTGCAGAGGAGTCCATCATGACCTGCACCCTAAGATGTCTGCCGAGGGACTGACTCCCCAACAGTCTACAGTGAGTAATCATTCTTCCCCAGGAGCCTCCAACCCCGCCCACCATGGAAAACTACCGGCCTGGGCCGAACATGAACAAAGGAGGCACAGGAAGATGAGCTACCATCTGCCAGATGGGTACATGTTATCAGAGACCCAAGGCCACTGTGCTGGGTCTCAGCGTCTCCTAACGTTGGAGCAGAACTACACACTTAGGGGCCCATTACGATACCCGGCGCAAATAATTCCGCCAGGCATGGAAGCGGCAAAAATCCGCCCGCACACACCGCCTGAACACCGACCACGCCATTACGATTACACAAACCAAATACCGCCATCGGCGGAAAAGCACACAAAATACCGCCCGCCAACGTCCGAGTCGGAGACAAACCGCCCGCCACGGACGGAAACACGCACGACAACACAAAACCGCCCGCCCTCACGGCCGACACACCGCACGTGAAATTACGATCGCACCGACATGAGCGCGGAAAAACAACAAATATACCGCCCGCCAGCGCAAACAACGCCGATGAGAATCGACACGGCAGAAGCCATGGCGCCCACGTACCTGCACAGAAACCATCCGCACACAAAAGCAATAGCACACAACATGGCCAACAAGTCCACACAGCAAGGCACGCACAAATACACAAGCACAGTACATATCCCGAAAACACCCCCCGGACAAACAAAAAATACAAAGGCCAGAACCCCAGACACAACACACCTGAAAACAACAGACCATGAGGACACACCCACATAGGTGAGTACAAAAGCAGCACTCCCACAGACCACAACCCCTTGCTACATTGCAAACCAGAGAGGAGAGGAGAGGACACAGTGACACAGCAAGGACAGCAGCACACCACAGAAACGCACACATCACCACCACCACCACCACCACCACCAAACACCGGCACCACAAACCCCCTGCACATTACACAACACACACCGCACCAGCACCACAAACACCATGGCACCACAAAGAATGCCCAAGTTCACGCCCATGGAGCTGACGGTCATGGTCGACGAGATCATCAAGGTGCACCCACAAATCTATGGGAACATGGTCCAACACACACCACTAGCCACCAGAAACAGAATGTGGAACCGGATCGTAGACCAGGTCAATGCAGTCGGGACCCTGCCCAGGAACAGAGTCGAAATTAACAAACGGTGGAATGACGTCAAGAGCCTGGTCAAGAAGAAGGAGGGCAAAAACAGAGAGCTGGCTGCCGTCACTGGCGGAGGGAATCCCGCGCTCTTCAAGACCTTCAAAGCGTGGGAGGAGAAGGTGCGAGTCATCATACATCCTGAGATCCTCGCCGGATTAGCAGGGGGAGTGGAGGCTGGTAAGTACAAACTAATGTATACCAGCACACCGCTATGTACTCACATGCACTACCACCATGCCACAGCTCCCAGGGACAAACACCCCCATGTCCAGCACACAATACACGACACACACATGCAACAGACACCACCACACACAGCCCAAACAGAACAACTGTAAGATGCGTGGGGACATGTGTACATTCAGCTAGCCACGTAACCACCAACAGGTCCCCAAATATGCCAGAAGCGCCACAACGAGCACCCACCACACCCATGTGTCCGCCACAGCTGCACAAACCGACAAGTAACAGGTAAGTGGCAGGAACACAAAGTGCAGTGGGTGGGACGGTGGACAGCACAAGTACAACACACACCAGGCCCCTAGTCCCACAGCACAGCAAGGAGGAGCATCCCCCACACCCCACAGCCACGTGTCAGCCACCGCAGTGCACAACGACAGCCGAAAGGCAGACATCACGGTCCACAGCAATCGGCGTCAGTGGGTGTCCAGCCACCCCCACGACCCACAACACCCCCCACCCCCACAGACCTGCAACATGGAGCACCCCCGCTTAGAGCCATGTGGCATCCAGGACAGTGCACGCACGAACAACCTGCAGGTGGGAAACTGGACAGGGCTGGATTACTGGAGGCATGAGGACCGGCACACGACCAACACATGGGACATGTCACGTAGCAGACGAAAACGCAGCACCGCCCACCGTCACGAACAAGTGAACAATGTGCACACGGACATGAACAACAGACTCACACCCCACATGACCCATCACAGACATAGCAACACCCAAGGAGCCACGTCTGCATACACAAGCCACACTGAAAATAGTACCACACGGCAGCCACTGTGCAACTCATCACACACAACCGAAACACCATTGAAGTCCTGTCCATGTAGCCCCTACTGCCTGTCAACCACACACCCCACAACTACGCCTATGTAAGACAAACAACACAAGACGCAACAGAGCGGAACAACAGAAATGCACACGAACACCACTGAACCCATCAAACACACAGACACACCATGCACATACAACATACCATCCATCCCATCCGTCAGCCCCAGTCTCATGAAAGGCATGTCATCCGCACAGCTGCCACACATACAGCAGTCACGCTAAGATACATGCCCATGACCAACCATGTGCCAGAAGTCAATGAAGCGCACGTCACACTGTGAGCAACAACACACAACATGGGCCACACCCCCCACGAGCACTGCAGTGATGCACATGGCACAGGGCAGCACGCACACCAAGGAGATGGGACAACTGCAATACGTTGGCTTTCACACACAACCATCACTCACTCATAACGATGCGTCCAATGCCATGTCCAGTAATCACAACAGACAGCAAATATGCAGGCCATGTCAAGCATGCACACACCTCAAACCATGCACTGTCATGCTGCCACAACACATGTCACGTTCAGCACCCATGGCTCACAGCATGTACCCCAAAAGCATATTCCCTCCCAAATGCGAATCTGGGTCATGGCCCCCATGTTGCCATATGCGTTCCTAAGCGTTCCATTTGAACCCCAAAAGCATATTCCCTCCCAAATGCGAATCTGGGGCATGGCCCCCATGTTGCCATATGCGTTCCTAAGCGTGCCATTTGAACCCCAAAAGCATATTCCCTCCCAAATGCGAATCTGGGGCATGGCCCCCATGTTGCCATATGCGTTCCTAAGCGTTCCATTTGAACCCCAAAAGCATATTCCCTCCCAAATGCGAATCTGGGGCATGGCCCCCATGTTGCCATATGCGTTCCTAAGCGTTCCATTTGAACCCCAAAAGCATATTCCCTCCCAAATGCGAATCTGGGGCATGGCCCCCATGTTGCCATATGCGTCCCTAAGCGTTCCATTTGAACCCCAAAAGCATATCCCCTCCCAAATGCGAATCTGGGGCATGGCCCCCATGTTGCCATATGCGTTCCTAAGCGTCCCATCTGAACACCAAAAGCAAAGTACAAACCAGACCCAGGATGGGCCAGGAGCCCGCATACACCAGAGTCACAATAAGTAGGGGCACAGCAACACACCCATCGGCATGGCCAATCCGTCCCATGCCACATGTGCACAGCACACAGTCCCATTGCCAAGCACACACAACTACAAATGCCACAGCCACACACACGCCTCCGGGAAACCCATGTACGAGATTGCACGAACTGCCAATGTCAGACGACAAATACATACTTCGCCAGGTGCAACACAATAACAAATCTCATTCTCTCCACAGGTGACGAACTGCCGGATGCTGGGGATGGAGACAGCAGCCAGCACAGCCAGCCCACAAGCCCCCAACGAGGACACACGGATGTGGAGGATCTCACCTCCTCTTCGGACACGGACCACCAAGCAGGCCCATCTGGTGTGGCAGGGCCCAGCCGCTCCCCAGGACCCCTCCTACCCACCAACCCATCATCCAGGGCTGCTGAACAGTCCCAGCCCCCTGCTGCCACTGTCGTTGCGGCCACACCCACGGTCATTGCGGCCACACCCACGGTCATTGCGGCCACTACCACTGCCGCAACCGCCACCATCGCCGCACCGACCACCACCGCCGCCACCACCACCACGTCTTCGCTGGCACCAGCCCCAGCGCAGGTGGTGGCCCGGCCGACTGGATCCACCCTGGGAGCCACAGCGAGGACCGTGGTGAGCAATGTGGCTAGTGGGCAGGCCGGTGGCAGCAGGACTGGTAGGAGGAGCAGGGTCAGGGAAACGCCAGCCTCCCCTGGGAGCCATGCCCTGCCTCAAATGGCCAGAGTCCTTGGGGCCTATGAGGAGGCCCAAGAACAATGGGTCAGGTCTGCTTCAGACACGCGGGAGGTGCTGGGGGTGCTGAGGTCCATGGACGCCCGTATAGGTCAACTCGTGGACCTCATGGGCCAGCTGGTGGTGGCGGTGAGGACACGGCCAGGGATAGCAGCTCCCACTCCGCCACCACCTGCCGGGGCGCAGGGTCGAGCAGCAGTGTCCAGTTCCCCTGCGTCCACAGCCAGTGAGCACACCTCAACCACCAGCATGTCGCAAGCAGGCACCCCCCCTCGCAAACGTGGAAGGGGCCGTCCGAAGAGGAAACAGATCTCCCGGGAGGACTTCGGACGCTCCAGTCGCAAGTGAGGCAGCCAGCCAGCCGTCCGCCAGCCTTCCTTGACCAGCCACTGCATTGACTTGGACTACGATCCCACTCCACACAGCCATCTGGATGGCATGTGTGTGTTGGACTATGGACATAGAACCAGTGGGTACACCCTGAGCATCACGCAGCCATGACCGACAGCTCATTGTCACTGCACGCACCACTTTTGTCATCACCTTACACACAATCACATGTCACAGTTTGTAATAAATGCACCTTTTTCACTAACTGCTGTTTGTGCCCTGTGTTTTATTTGTACGGAATACAACGGCCACCTTGGGCGGAAAGGCACCTGATGCGTGGCATGGCAATGGAATCCGGAGGGCCTGTAGGGACCTAGGGGTGGGAGACAGAACAGGAGCACATTCAATGAGTGTGTCACACACCCATCACACAGTACATGTCAACAACTACAAGCAATGTACACACATCGCACAGAGCAATAGGGCACAATGCCACAGTCACCAACAGTGGCATACTACCCTGGCCATGGAGCGTTGACACACAGCACGTAGTGAACAAACGGCCACCCTGACACAGCACACACACACCTGCACAGATACAGCCACATCAGCCGTCGTACATGGACACTCACCGTCAAGTGAAGTAGCGGGCGATGAGCTGCTGCCGCACATTCCCAGCTTCCTCCTCTCCGCTGTCCTCCTCACTCGAGCTGTCCTGGTCTGCGGGCTGGGGCCCTGGTTGATCTCCGTCATCCACAATGAGGGGGATCTGCTTCCGAATGGCCAGATTGTGCAGCATGCAGCACGCCACCACTATCTGGCACACCTTGTGTGGGGAGTACGCCAGTGCACCCCCGGTGCGGTCCAGGCACCTGAACATGGACTTGAGGAGGCCAAAGGTACGCTCGACCACACGTCTGGTCCTCCCATGTGCCTCATTGTATCGATCGTCTGCTGGGGTGCGAGGATTCCTCAATGGACTGAGCAGCCATGCCCCATTCGGATACGCAGAGTCACCTGGGTGTGAGGGACACAGAGAACCGTTGCTATTCCAACTGGACAGGGGACAGCATCGCACAACCAGCACGCTACACCACTCCACATACTCACCGACAATACAGCCACGATCCTGTTGCAGATTGGCCATCAGTCGTGGCAAGATGCTGTTGCGCATTATGTGTGCGTCATGGGCCGAGCCTGGGAACTTTGCACACACGTGGGTGATCACCATGTCCGCAAGGCACACCACTTGCACATTCAGGGAGTGCGTGTGCTTCCTGTTGCGGTACAGGTGCTCAGTGGCCTGTGGTGGAACAAGGCCAACATGTGTGCAGTCAATGGCTCCAACGACGTGTGGGATTCTGCCAAGGGCATAGAATGCACCCTTCACTGCCGCCAATTCACGAGCCCTGGGGAAGCGGATGTACCTGTTTCGGTACAGCATCATGGCTGCCAGTACATCCCTCAGCACCTTGCTGAACATGGGCTGGGACATCCCTCCTCCACTGCCCACTGTGTGCTGGAATGACCCAGTGGCGAAGAAATGCATGGCGGCCATCACCTTAGCCGTGGGGGTGACAGCAGTCGGATACACCCTGCGGGGACGGAGATGGGGTTCTAACATGGCACACAGTCGATGCAGGGTTGGCCTGTCCAGCCGAAACTTCCTAATAACCTCTGTATCGTCCATGTCCACCAGCAATTGGTATGGGCGGTCAATGTTCGGTCTCCGCCTAGGGACAATGGCAGAGGACACATGTCAAAGCAACACGACACATAGCAATTTCGCATACACATCACTGACATGACTGAGCAAGCACATGAGCCACAGCCCAGCTGTCAAGCTGGGACGGCACGGCCACAATACACTTACACAGGTCTCCCAACAATGGCAATGGCTAGTGACACATACCACTGCCATGTGCATGCACATGGGGATCTAGGCCCCAATGACTTGCGGGGCGTGCTGATGGGGACTGACTGCATATTCGTCAAGCGGCAACGCCACGGCAACATGAGTGTCTGCTGAGCATGGAACTGCTTCCGAGGCTGGATGAGTATGGCACACGACGACGACGACGATGTGGGCACAGGCTGAGCGGCCAAAACAAGTGGGACCTGTGGCACGAGGGGATATGAGACAGTAGTAGGTGTCAGCACTGCACCCTATGTACAGCACTGTACGGATCACACCTCCCGAAACATTGACAGGTGTCCACATTGACAGCCCCATGCCAAGACGGCTGTGTGCTTGCAGTCACACGTCACAGGTGAGAGGTTACATTGCACGTGCCAGGTGGCAGACGTACATAGTGGGAGCTGGCATGTGTGTGCATGTGTCTCCTGTTCAGGATCCACCAGATGGGCGCTGACTCTGTACTGACCATTGGACACAGCATGTTCCGTGGAAGGCTTGTGTGTGTGGGATGGTGGCACTGGATGTGCCTCCGTTGGGTGGGGGGCCATGCACAGGGCGGGTACGTCGATGATTGCGCATTGTTGGTCACGGTGGGTGCACCAACTAAGATGTGTTGCCCTGTGTTCAATTCCTATGTCCGCATGATGATGGACTGTGGATGTGGGCAGACTACACATTGGTCGATGTGCTGTCTATATGCATGTGCCTTCACACCAGGCACAGCTGCCCCTGCACATGTGACCCCTGCTGGACTCGCTGCTGGGTCTGTGGAGCTGATGCACCTTCTGTGCGTGGGGCGGACAGCTCTCCTCACTTCCCTCATTGCGCATGTCATGTCTTTGCCGCAGGTGACATGGATCATGGAGGGCCCACATGTACGCGTGGGTAGGCTACACATGATTGTTCACTGGTCGCCACCCCCAGTCAGTGTTTCGAATGGGAAGGTTGTCGTGCTGGTGGTATGTTCGATGTGGCGGATGGGCGGGCCTAGGTGCGGGCTTACATTCCGGACATGGGGGGTAGTTGGATTGGCGACTAGTTGCAGTACACACGGGACACGTCTCTTCCTTTCCACATCTGGGTCATCCCTTGTACTAACTGACAGTGATACAGTCATCTTCGCCCCAGCCCTCATGTCCACCCCTCGCCCCCCAATATGCATGCTCACCTGCGAGGCTAGCGCTTGCACAGGCAGCCCCAAGCTCGCACCAGAGAGGGCAAGGAGTGTATGTGTGGGTCCAGTTGCACGAGTGGGCTGTCTCAGGGTATGATGTGTGGCGGGACGCCGTCCACCTGCGTGGTGCCCCAAATGGAGACCCGGCCTGCATGGACTATGCATCACAGTCTTCGCCTTCCGGATCCGCCACCTGCGACACCCAGTGGCTGTGGCTGCCCTTGCGGCCATGCCGCGTCCGTCTGTGACTGATGGCCCACACATTCACTCTTTGGCCTCTCTGGGGAGGGCTCGGGGGTGGTGGCGCACGCGCTTGCACTTAGTCGCAATGGCATGTGGCGTGGTTGGTATAATGGGCAATGGATGGGATGGTGCGAGCCACCTCCCGTGACGTCAGTGCTGCTCGTGCTGTGGTGCGTCCCCCTACACTTCCATTTGACTTGTGCCATGCTAGACGTTGAGGTTCTATTGCCTGCGTGATATGACCAGGAGGAGCGCGAGGAGACCTCTCACACACCATGCTCCACTGCCATCCCGTGCCCTGTATCGCCTGTGCGGATTGACTATGTTGGGGTTACACCTGGTCGACTGGGGCTGTGTGTGCCTTGTCAAGGGGCATGGCGGGCGCACAACAGGATCCAGCTTGTCCACAGAGGGTGGGCTGAGGTGCGCCTGGTACCGCTTTGTACGTGTGCCCGGCTGCTGTGCACACACGTGTTCACTCCCCCCGACAGGTGTCCTCTCACAATGCCCAGGGAAGCGGTGGTGTACTGTTCATGACCCCTCCCAACACGTCGTGCTCCAACTTGGCATGTGCGCATCTACCCGTCACACCCACCCACCTGAGCACTGCGTCCATACGACTTCACACGACACATGTGTGTCTTCCACAGTTGTGCTACTCATTTGCGTTGACATCCAATACCAGTGGACTACATGGTCATGTCACGACTGCCGTGTACTTCACATACTCTCATCCTCTCTCATTCGTACTTGTGAAATGAGTCAGCGGAGACAGTTTTGGTTTCAAACATTATATTGAGTCTTCTGTCCTCTGTGATGCAGTATAGTGGACACTACTGGCAGCGGAATACATGTTGAGGATATACTGAGCATGATTGCAAATGGGATAGGGAGTGGGGTTACATGTGATTGGCTGTTGCATGTGGGATGTGGGCTTCAGAGTGACATCTGCTTGGCCAAGGCTGTGCTAATGTACATTTACGTATAGCTGCGGAGCTGCGGACTTTGACACAGACGGTATACATGTAGCCTACCAGACCGCTTGGCATCATGGGCACAGTCCATCTCAGTTCCATGTGACAGGTTTGCTGCGGTTGTTCCTCATGCACGCGTGCATGTGAGATGACATCAGGGCATGTGCTTGCGTGCATGCAGCGGCGTGCCACTTGTTGTTGCACTGTGGTGGTTACTGGACATGTCACAGTCACTGGGGTCGTGTTGTTGTTGTATGCACTTGTCGTCCATGCAAAGGTCCTGGTATGGGATTCCCGGGGCGGGGGTGGGAGGGGTGCAGCACCCACAGACTCCAGGCGACCTATTCATGTCCACTGAGCGGTGTGTGTGTCCATGTGCGCTGGATCCATGTCGTGTCCTGGTTGTTCGTGCAGTTCCGTCCATGTGGGTGCGATACACAGAGCCCATGCCACTGCCTCCCACGATGCATGCGGTGTTCCTGGATGTGATGGGGAACAGTGTGCATGTCCCGGTCATATCCGATGTCATGGCGATGTCGTTGATGGTGTGGTTACAGTTGCCGGTCGTTTGGTATGGCTGTTGTGGTGGTGACTGGCCAGTCCGTGCTGAAGCTAAGCATGGGTGCGGGGTTGGACATCATAGGTCACTCGGGGAACCTGCGTTGTGGTCCGACGTATTTACAGGTTGTCAGGTATGCGATGCCGTCCAGCAGGGCTTCCATGTCATTGGTGGTGTACATGTTTGCCAGCCAATGTAGCGGATGGTGGCTGTCAAGGTGTTGTTCGTAAGTTGTCCCTTGGAGGACCATGATGGGGCATGCTGGGTGACATTCGATGTAGCTGTTATCGATGATCCGTCGTGTGGAGGCACAGTGGTCCCATTTCAGTGCGGGTGCGATGTTGGCCACATACGCCATGCCCCCATAGGCAGAGCAGGCCCTGTCGTGTGCGTCCAGAGGGAGGAGTAGTGGTAGCAGGTCCGCCTTCAGACATGCCGGGTTGGAGAGGCATATCTCGACGGGATGCTGGTAGGGACACCTCCGACAGTAGAAGACGGGCATGACGCAGCTGAACAATGTGATGCGGTAAGTCAGTCGGTAACTTACGTTCAGCAGGGACAGGAGATCGCATCCCAATGTATGGCACAGGTTGGTTTTGTACAGCTTGAGCTGTTCGGCGTAGTTGGGTAGGTGTGTTGCGGTTGCCATTTCGCAGCGGTTCGTTGAGGTGGCGTGCTCCGGCTGTGTGTGCAGTCTGCAATGTGCACGCTCCGGGGTTGCTGTGAGCTCTGTGTAGTCGTAGGGAGACAGGACTTGTGTTCTGTTGGCTTGTTTGGAGGACACGGGCCCTCTTCCCACATGCTTCTCAGACAGTTCAAGGTCAGTGCTGTGTGACTCCTTCCAATTAACTTGCATGTGGCCGACATGGGGGAGTGTTTTCTTCTTTCTTCCCCGTCCGTTGTGTGCTTCTGTGATATGCGCTATCTGCCCTGTGGTCGGTCTCCTCGGCATGCCTGTGTTGGTCTATTCTTGGACAATGGCTGTATTCACCGGCTTCTGTCGTAGGGCTGTGGTTTCGGTGTTGGAATGGAAGGTCATTCAGTGCTGTCTGCTCTCCCTTGTGTGGGCGGCAGGCTGCCTTTCCGCTCTGCGTTGGGCCTTGTGTGTGAATGTTATTCTTGGGCCACCTGTTGTCGGTCCCCGTGCTCTTTGGTGTTCCGTTTTATATGTCTTGTACATATGTGCAGGGTGGTATGGGTTTTTCAGTGTGGTACTGGCGTTCCTCTTCCCGAAGGGGCCCTGCTTCTCCTAGTTGGTGTTGCCGCCGCTGTGTGCTACGCCATGTTTGTTACACTGGGGTGTGTCCTGCTGTTGCGTGACTTCACTGACATGTGTGTGTCGGTTGTGTGGCGTTGGGTGTTGTCCGTGAATTGGGCGTTGGGGACATGTCTGTGGCAGGCCTGTCACGTGTCATGTGCGTTCGGGGTGGGGCTGATGTGTGTGCTGCTTGGTTGTGTCCCTGTGTCTGTGTGCGACGCATGCATGGCGCTGCGGTTGGCCTCTGCGTTGTGCGCATGTGTGGCGGCGTCATCGCCGCTTTGGGGCCGTGACGGGGTGGTTGGTTCCTGGTCCCAGGTGGTGTGTACACATGTGTTCCGCGATGTTAGGATTTGGCCTGTGTGTCATATGTGGATGCAATGGTGGATGTGTAGTGTACACGCGCTGGTGGGGGTTGTCCGCTTTTTCCGCCCTTGCACTGTGTGCGCTGTTTGCGTGCACTTGTTGTGTGTGTGCCTACCTGCGTCTCCGCGGTACGTTGCGTCCTTGGTGGTGCATCAGCAGAAGCATGGGAAGGGCCTGCAGTGCTGGATTCATGCTCGGGGTGCCGCTTCTTCGTTGTCCGTGCTCTGCGTCCGTGTTACCGCCTCTCTTTCACGTGCGGTGTCTCTTAGCCGTGGGAGCCGTTTGTTTGCGGCATCGTAATTTATGCGCCGGGCGGGACGTGTTTCGTCGGACGGTGTGTGTCAGTTGTGCTGCGCCGCTACGTGAACGGGCGCACTTTGATGGCGGACGGTGTTGCTGGCTTGCCGGCGGTGTTTGGCCTGCTTTTCGCATCGTAATTGGGCGGGCGTGTGGACTGCTGCGTGCCGGCGGTAACTGGTGCTTTTTGCATCCGCCAGCACGGCGGTTGTGCTTCCGCCCGCCATCGTAATGGGCCCCTTAGATTGGTATGCGAGAGCTGAATTGTCTCCTCATTAGCAGGTCGGGAAACAGCCTTGAACAGAAAGAAAAAATAATAACAAAATAGTGTTCTGCTGAGGCAAGCATTACGAGCCATGAGACCTAACTCAGGCACAGTCTAGGCAGCCTAATAAGGATTATGAAATGCAAAATGGAGTCACACTCGCTAACTGAAGCCGGCACATTACGGGGATAACTCAGTGGGTTGCATAACGTAATACAACTGGCATCTATTTAGCCACACATTGCTAACCTAAAAGGAGTACATTGCAAGGATGGGATTTTAAAACCTAACAGACCCTCCTTTTAGCATGGGTGGCTAAATGCTTTATTGCTGTCCGGTAGGGTCTTTACAATTCTAAGGGAGAGGAAGGAATTACGTAGTCACTCAGATAACAAGGGAAAAACAAGCAACACATGAGCATTGAAATCAGTTAATATTCAAAGATGCCCTCATCAATGAGCATCAGATCCTGAATCTCCTGCATCATCATAACATTAATTTTGTTGTCACTTCTTGGCAAAGTAGGAGTAGGGGTAATTTTACTCATACAATAGGTGCAACAGGCTGGGAGGTAGTTAATGCATAAGCAACAGGTAAAGATGACTCCTGCAATGACTATTAGGACAAGTAATATCTTCTGACCCCATGATGTCACTAGACCCCAGAGCCACCCTGTAAGGGACCATGAACCATTATCCTCATGGATATCTGAGGCAAGTCTGTGTAATTTCTGTATTGCGGAGTACACAGTAGGGGCACTATCAGGAATGTGCACACAGCAACTGCTGCTGATGACGCGACAGGCTCCACCCCATCAGCCAAGATGATGTCTAAAACCATCCTGTTTTGAAGAGAAATGAGCATCGTAGCTTGAAGCTCGACTGTAATGTTAGTCAGTATACCAGCAGTTGTATTGATAACTCCCTCAACTACCCTAGCAAGGCGACGAATATTACGACTATTGAACATGGGACCCCAGAACGGCAGAATGCCCTTCATTATGTCGGTAAATTGCTGCAGGGAGGTATCTGTCTGATCAATATCGTCTGGATCAACCACTCTCCTAACTCGGGGTGCTGGGACACTCCTACGCTGCAAGCGGTGAGTCTTGTGGTAGTTGGGAGGGGCCATATAGACAGGGGGGAGGAGGTAAGAAAGGTAGCACCGCCCTGACCATCCCTCAGGGAGCCAAACATAACCATGAGTACCACAAACAAAATAAACATTAGGTGGTGGGATCAAGGGCGGGCTTTTGGGTATTCTCAATATGGAAGTGGTGTTGCATCTACTGTCGCCCACCTCTATGTCTCCTGCCCCTTGAACACAAAAAGGGGCCAATACGTCTACCACCGCCAGAGGTATGGGCTCTTATCTTCAGTGACATTGCGGACTTGGAAGGATTGGTAATAGTCAGATACATTGAACTGTGAAAACCTATCTCTATCCATCCTTGTTCTGTTTGCCTTTCTACCTCTGTCTGCCGCTCCGAGGCAAGTGCCTAGAAACACTTGATCGAACCGCCCATCTCCCAGGGAGACACCAGAGGGGGACCTATGCTGAGAGTGCACATTCATTGTCAGAGAACGGGAACTGGTACTTTTGCGTTCCAAAGAGTCTGGTTGGGAGAATGAGCGAATCAAGCTAAGTAAGGTAAACCATCCCTCACAGCTACTAACATGAGATAGAGGCATAGGCAGCAAGTTCTCACTTCGATGCGTGACGGAAGGTAGCAAACCACACACCCAACATTTCGTTGTATTATAGACAGCATGCGTTTGATGCAACGTCTGAATAAAAACATTGTCCTTATAGGACTTCCGGTGCTCTTCTTTGTGAGACGCTAATGTACCAAAAATATGTTCAGGAGGGGTAGGGGTAGTACTGATCCAAGCATGCACAGGATATTTTTCTTCCAGGAAAAGCAGCACCCCAAACACAAATATCAAAGAAAGCAAAATTATTACCACAAACACTATTTTACTCTTAGTGGACCAAGAGGACCAAACAGGACCATCTGGAGTGGGACGCGGAGCCGCAAAGGCTGCTCCTCATCAGGGATAGGAAGACCAAAGGGATACATTTGGGAAACTTCAAGGGCAACTTATAGGTGTCAAAAAGGGACAGAAAAATCCACAGGCTAGAGTCACTTATTGCAACAACAGTACCAAGGGGCACAAGTCACCCAGCGTCCGTTTAAAGCCTCGCCGGTAGGCTTCTATTGTTCATCAACGACGGTGCTATGAAGCACTCCCACGGAGGAGCTGCGCGATCACAGTCCTTGCAGCAAAACAAATCCTTCTTCTTTCAGGATAGGGCACCCTCCCTCCTGGGCAAATACCCTCAACTATCCTGTACATTGTCCAAGGCAGGGCACCAGTTTTGTTCGCCCTAGTATCATACAGGCACCTTAGGCACAGCACCTGCGCCATAAGCTCAAGTCCATCCCTAACTCCTAGACTGTTCGGCTGGTGCACCGTCCTTTTTCCGGGGCCTCAAATTATACTTGGTAACTCCAGGCACTGTTTCATCAATAAAAAGGGGCAGAAACTCAGGATCAGATGGGCATCAAGATTCAGATTCCAGTGTGTTAGAGACGGTGTTATCCAGGGCGGCCCCTATCTCTGGTGGGATCTCCTCAGACAGAACTGCATCACTTTCTTCGTCTGTCTGCGCCCACCTCACTCGGGTGTCAGAGAAGGGAACTAAGCATGGCACCTTCTCACACTCCTGATCACCGATGCCTTCGTTGACCCAACGGTTGTACAGGAGTGGGAGAGGTACCCTTTTCACATGAGATGTATGGATCCAGTGCTTTCTGCCGTCCACCTTTACAGCTGTTCTGGTGGCGATAAGTACGATAACTTGCCCCTTTAACCTCGGCTCCAGGCTGCTTTTCCATTGGAAGTTCTTAACAATCACGTAATCACCGGGCTGTATGCAATGCCCGGGCCCCTCTGATACTGGGCGCAAAGTGGCTTGTATATGTTGATGAAGAGAACGAAAATCTTTAGACAATTCATACAGGTAGTCTACAAGCAGGGGGTACTCTATCTCGGAAAAGCGCTTGGGTCTGGGGACGCCCCAAACATTAGCAGGGCATCCGAAGACCACCTCGTAAGGGGACAACCCTGTTCTAGAATGCGCTGTCGCTCTGGTAGATAATAAAGTAGGCCTGGGCGGTGAACTTCGCTCCGTTCGCGGAGTTTGCAGAGTTTTCTGCACTCTGCACTTCGCAGAGCTCGCGGAGTGCAGAAAACTCCGCTTCGTGATGTGCAGCGGAGTTTTTTCCCTGCTCGTGATCGCGAACGGTAAGTTCGCAAGCGCGAACGGTAAGTTCGTGAGCGCGAGCTGCCGCTCGGGTAGAATTTCTACCTGAGCAGCAGAAATACTAGCACAAACTGCAGTTCGCACTGCACTACGCTACTTGCGGAACTTCGAGGAGTTTTGTTGTAACTTCGTGGTGTTCCGCGTAGCAAAACTCCGCGAACTACGCCCAGGCCTGTAATAAAACCAAGGGCAATGCATCTGGCCATCGCAGTCCTGTGCTTTCTTGGATCTTTGCTAGCTTCAGTTTGAGAGTACCATTGTACTTCTCAACCAGGCCTGCCGTCTGGGGGTGATTCGCTGCATGAAACTTCTGTTTAATATGCAAACCTGTGCACACCAATTCAATGACTTTTGCATTAAAGTGACTTCCGTTGTCACTCCCGATCACGCGTGGCAATCCATAGCACGGGAAGCACTCTTTTAGAAGTGCCTTCGCCGTCACCATAGCTGTATTCTCTTTAGTTGGATAAGCCTCAATCCATTTACTGAATGCGCAGATCACGACTAGCACATACTTAAGGTAATTAACTCGTTCCATTTCGATGAAATCCATCTGGAGAACCTCGAAAGGGAAGGAAGGCGGTGCAAAATTACCAACAGGTTTAGGGGTACCTTTCCCAGGGTTATGTTTCAGACAAATGATGCAATGATTCACTAAATGCGTGGCTGTCTTAGCAATATTATCATTCTGCCATACTGGGTCCAGCAACTTGCATATTCCTTTGGCACTAATGTGCGCCGGGCCATGGGCCATGGTAACAACAGGGAGCACATATGAATTAGGCAGCAGCCATCGCTGCTTCCCTGACAAGTCAGTCCAACACCCATCCTCATCCAAGCGACCTGTTCTCTCCTCCCACATTGCCAACTCATCTAAAGTCGCCTCACCCTGTATTTCCCTGACATTCTCCAAGGTGTCTTCGAACATTCCATTGTCTGGGACCCACCTAGCGGGGCCTGCCACCAACATCTTTGTCTTCTTTGATCGAGCTGTCTCCTTAGCTGTCTGGTCTGCGAAAGCATTTCCCCTCCCCACATCATCTGTAATAGCCTTATGAGCGCTACATTTCACTATTGCTAACTTACTGGGAAGTGTCAATGCGGACAGCAATCTATGTATCAATGGCCCGTTCTGAATCCGCAGTCCGTGCGAAGTCAAGAACCCTCTCTCCGCCCAGAGGCGCCCAAAATTATGGGCCACCCCAAAGGCGTACTGGCTGTCTGTGTAGATATTAACAGCCAGTCCCTCACTTACCTCACAAGCCCTGAGGAGGGCAACCAACTCTGCAGCTTGGGCCGATTGGTGTGGGATACGGGATGTCTCAACTACAGTGTGTAACGTTGTTATTGCATAGGCTGCAGTGGTGGAGCCATCTGGTAACTTGAAACAAGAGCCATCGACATATAGTTCCCCTTGGGGTTCAGATAAGGGAACATCAGTCAGGTCTACCCGTCCTTTCGTTTCTTCCTCAGACCGAAATAAGCAATCATGGACATCATTGCCCTTTTCTTCCGAAGGGAGGGGTAGTAACGTGGCCGGGTTCAGAGTAGCACATCTTTTGATGGTAATGTGCAGAGCAAACAGGGTCAGTTCATAGCCAGCAGACGCGCACTAGTAAGGTGCTGGGTCTTTGTCTTATTCAATAGTGTATCCACAGCATGGGGTACCATTACTGTGAGAGCAGTATCAAGGACGAGCCCTGCTGATTGTCAGATAGAAACTGCCACCGCCGCGGCAGCTCTCAGACAGCTCGGGAGCGCTGTGGCAACATTATGAAGCATGGTGGAGAAGTAGGCGCAGGGTCTCTGCTTACCACTGAAACCCTGTGTTATAACAGAAAGAGCGCAACCGTCCACCTCATGCACGTAGAGCACAAAAGGCTTCTGGTAATCAGGAGTACCAAGCACAGGAGCAGAGCAAAGCGCAGTTTTTAATTGCTCAAAAGCTTGCTGGCATGCAGGTGTCCAAGGCAGGGGTTCATGCACATCTTTTGTGGTCAGGTAAAGAAGGGGTTTTGTTAGTAGGGAGTAATTAGGGATCCAATGCCGACAATACGATGTTATCCCTATAAACGCGCGTACCTCGCGTTGGGTTCTAGGGAAATGCATGTTAATAATGATAGCTATGCGCTCAGGTGTTAGTCTGCGACCCTCCTTTGACAGTAGGTGACCTAAATAGGTGACCTCCTGTCGACAATACTGACATTTGGAAAGTGACACCTTGCGTCCATTGTGCGCCAGATGCATCAATAATTTAACTGTGGCGTCTTTGCAGCCATCCTCACTGTCTGAGGCAATAAGGAGGTCGTCAACATACTGCAACAGCACATTACCAGGGGGAAGCTCCAAAGAATCCAATTGAGCTTTCAAGGCTTGGCTATAGATACTAGGGCTTTCAGTATAGCCTTGTGGAGCACGACAGAATCTAAAGCTCCGACCAGCTATTGCGAATCCAAACAGATATCGGCTATCTGTATGAATTGGTATGCTGAAGAAAGCATTTTTCAAGTCAATTACAGAGAAAATTTTCGCTAATGGGGGAATCATTGTTAAGATCTCTGTAATGTCCGGAACCACAGGGTATTGGGGAAATACGATCTTATTAACCTCTCTGAGGTCGATTACAAAGCGATAAACATCAGGGTGGGCATCAGGAGAATCCAAGGGGGCCTTTTTAAGAATAGGAAGAATAGGGCTATTACACACCTTCGCCGTAGTCTCCTCAACCACACCAGACTCAATCAAATCCTGTATTATTTGCAATAAGGCCTTCTCACCTGCCTGGGATATCTTGTACTGGGGAATACGTGGCAATTTAGCATTGTCTCTGGATCTGTATAGAAACTGGCGGGATCTGGAGTAACCCCACATCTGTGTCTCCTGTAGCCCATAACGTACGTGGCACATCTCTAAACTCAGCTGGAAGGGGGGCATCTTTCGCAAAGCACTGTTTGGCACGGGCTACCTGCGGTCCAATAGTCATGTAAACACTGTCTGGAGAACAAAAAACTTTGCATGCAACCTTTTCAATAAATCGAGTCCTAACAAATTTTCCCCGCAATTTGATGTCAGTAAACATGGTGAATCGACCGTGAAGGGGCCAATAGTCAAAGCAAGAGGCTTGGAAATGGCGCTAATGACCGGTACGCCTGAGAAATCCACCGACACATTGTTTTGGCCAGACAGAGCTGCCCCCGGGACCAGTGAACGGGAAACAGAGCTATTCATAGCCCCTGTATCAACCAAAAAGTTTTCAGTAGTACCCTGTAAATCAGCAGTGACATAAGGTCCATTCTGATCTATAGGCACAGGAACTGGTCCCTCGCCCTGTCCTCGGCTGTCCTAGCTGTGAGACAACCCTGTCACTTCGTCCATGTCATAATCGTCATGGTAGTACTGCCGTCCTCTGGGGTGGTCAAAATAATTCCCGCTCTGCCTATTGTGTGATGTATCCTCTGACTGCATCCTCCCTCTACCTCCTGTTCCTCGCCCGTGTCCTCAAAAACCTCGACCCCTTGGGGCCTCACCCTTCTGTAACAACTCCGGACACTCATTCCGCCAATGTCCCTCCTTTTTGCAGTACGCACATTGATTAAGCCAGAGGGGCGCGTTTGACGCGCCACCTCTGCCAGACCGCAGTTGGGCCGAACCGAACATCTACCTCGTCCATTTCCCCTCGCAACCTGCTGCATCAATACCCTCGTCTTCAGATCCTTCGACTTTTTCTCCACCCGTTCCTTGTCCTCATTCTCTCTATGTTCGTAATATTGTGCCATACTCAATATCACGGACGAGGATGATGTCGTCCAAGTACTTTCCGAAGCCTGCAACCGTGTTGCAATCTCGGGAAGTAAGTTAGTGACAAATCTGTTGACAAATAAACGAACACCACCCTCCTGTGACAGGTCCTGTCCACTAAAATCTAAGAACACCCCTTCAAATCTAGAAAAACAAATCCGACACTGTTGGACTTGGCCCTTTTTGCAGGGTCATCCCTAAACTTTTTGCCTTCCTCCTAGCCTTTTTTCTGACATGGTGTTGGTGGTTCTAGGACTCTGGACACTTTAGCACTGCTGTCCAGTGTAAAGTGCGTGTGCTCTCTGTGGCAAACATGGTAAGATTGGTCTACACCCGTTTGGCTAATTTAGTTTACCTGTTAGTCCCTTGTAAAGCGGTATCCCATATACCCGGGGCCGGTATATTAAATGCTACTGGTGGGCTTGCAGCGCTGATTGTGCCACCCACCAAATTAGCCTTTCAGACCTGTCTCAGGCCTCTGCCATTGCAGGGCCTGTGTGCGCAGTGTTACTGCCGCTGTGGCGTGGCACCTAAAGTGTGTGCCATGTCTGTGACCCCCCTTTTACTGCATGTCAGTCACCCCTAAGGTAGGCCCTAGCTAGCCCTATGGGCAGGGTGCATTGTAGGTAAAAGGTAGGACATGTACTTTAAGTGTGTGACATGTCCTGGTAGTGACAAACAGCCATTTTGGTTTCTCACTGCTGTGAGGCTGCCCTCTCATAGGAATGCATTGGGGATTCCCTGATAAGTGTTTCAGTGGTATTTCCTGATATGAGAGGAGCAGCGTGGTCAAGTTTGGTATGGTTGGAATAGTAATAATAAATGCTGCGCAATGGTGTGCGCAGATTTATTATCACTATTTTAGAAATGCCACTTCTAGAAGTTGGCATTTCTGTGTGCTATGTGTCTGCCTGCCTGATGTGTATTGCATGTCTGGCATTGGAGTGACAGGGGCTGGTGAGGTGTGTGTGGCTCCAGGGAGGGCAGGGTGAGTCAACGCTAGGCTGAATAAGAGATCTGCATTTGGAGTAGTGGGAGGAGTAGTCCCTGACCCTGAATAGGTCTGTGCCTGCCTGGGTGAATGCTGGCTCCGCCCCCCTGTGGTGGTCTGATGACCGAGCCCCCACCTGACAATAGGGAAGAGGAGCCCTGTAAACAGAGTGCTCCAAAAAACCCCAGAACCAGTTCAGGCTGGTTCCCCAAGCCCTGTGCCAAGGGCAGACAAAGGAAAATGCTGTATAAGTACTGGGGCTGTGAGCCCATGATGGTGTGCTTCCTTGTGACTTGGGGGGGACTTGCTGCTGCTGGGCCCCAGGAGGAACCGCCACGAGGGACTGCCTCCCTGCTGGAGGGCCCTTGTGAGCTGGCCTGCCTGGGCCCAGCCTTGTGCCCCTGAAACTTTGCCCGCCTTGTGAGCGCGGGATCTTTCTCTCCCAGGACGGGGAGAGTGCTGGGGCTTTTCAGCGCTGGGCTGCAACGTTGCCAGGGGGAATCCCGGCATGGGGACTCCCCCGTGCTGCTGGGAAGACAAGCGGGAGCCTACCACGCATTCTGGATGTCACTGCAAGCGGGAGCCTACCCCGCTGTTTTATGCCTCTTCTTAGCGGGAGCCCACCCCGCATTTTGTGGTCCTTTGAGAGCGTGATCCCACCCCGCACTGTGGTATTCCAAGGAGGAGCGGGAGCCCACCCCGCAATTGTGTAATTAACGGCGGGAGCCTACCCCACACTGCGGATCCAAGAAGTGAAGCCGCCACCGAGATTGGCAGCCCGCAAGACAGGCAGAAGCCTGTGCCTGGTTGTGGGCGGGGCTAACTCACGGCCCACCAATAGAAGCGGGCCGGGAAGAGGAAGCTGCCGAGGCCGCCAATTGCAGCGCGGCCGCAGAGGAAGTCAGGCAAGTGAAGCCTGGTCGTGGGCGGGGCTCCCGTGAGGTGGGGAGAGCCCCGCATGCTGATGAGAGTGAGCCCAGGAAGGTTTGAGGCGGAGACTTCGCTCCGTGCCTGTTCGTCCCCGAGGGACCTGTCCAGGGAACTTTGTGTGCTGCACCGCAGTTCAGTGGATCGTCCATGAAGGCGGGTGAAGCAGGCTCGAGCTCCAGACCACAAGACAGAGGAGCACAGGAGCCGGAACCCTCGGTGGTGAGACGACTGCCACGAAACTCGCTCAGCCCCCAAGGAATGGTGAGTGGGGCTGAGCTTCTGTGCGTTTGGGGCTTTCTGGCTGATGAGCTCCGATCGCCGTGAGGGCGGGAGCGCTACCCATTCTGGGCTGGGGCAGAGGAGGGGGAGCAAGGTGTCAGCTTCCCTCCCCCCTCGGGGTCCGAGACTTCCCGGGGTACTTTGGTGTTGCCCTGAGTTAGGGGCAAAGATTGGTGCTCGCAGCTGCACTGTCGGGTCGCGGGCAGGTGCTTAAAGAGCATGCAGAGTAGAGAATGCCCAGACTTTGGAGGACTAAGGGCATTGAGGACAGCCCAGATGGGCCCCAGAGGAAGGCCAGTTGGCCTGGGGGTCATTTTGGGTGAAATTGGTAGAGCGCAAGGCTCTACACAGCTGCATAATGTGTTTATGCTTGTGATTTGTGCATAATGTGTTCTATGCCTAATGCTAATGTGATATAGTGCTGAGGTCATTATTGTGCCAGTAGTTACTGGTGGTGTTTTACATTCGCTACTTGTGCTGAGTGATGGTTCTGACAGTTGCCCGATTGGCCCTGTCATGTATATAATCCCCTGTGAATATTGCCTAGTGCCAGTTGGCATAGTGTATATTTTGTGATTGTGATTCTAATTTGTTTTGGATAATACAAAGGCTATTTTTTATATAACCTTGTGTGGAGTCTCTTTTGTGGTGTGCCTAGTGTGTTGCTGCTGTGTGTGTGTGTTGCGCAAATGCTTTACACATTGCCTCTGGGATAAGCCTGACTGCTCGTGCCAAGCTACCAAGGGGGTGAGCAGGGGTTATCTTCGGTGTGTAACTCCCTTGCCCTGACTAGAGTGGTGGTTTTTGCCTGGCTTAGGCGTTTTCCCTAGCCAACCAGAAATCCCATTTCTAACAGACACACTTTCATCCTTGCAAGAAAAGAGCATTTACGAGCACACCCTTTTCTGATAAAAGATCACCCAGAATGCTGGTAAAGTGAAAATTGCTCCAAATATCTATTAGCAGGAACGTATCAGTTTTTAGATGGCAATGTTCAATGTAATCACACACTGCTCTTGATTGCACAAGATATACAGAGTCCACAGTGTTCAAATTTCTTCAAAAATTTGATTCTTTATTCTTAATTTCATAAAATCCAGCACGAAGAATCAGCCAACACGTGTTTCGTCTTCCCTTAGACTTTTTCAAGGCTTGTTACTATTATCGACTGCCAGATATACGTATCACAGCCTTATTTGCTGGAAATGCTAGCACACCCACAGCGAAGAGTAAATGCAAGGTGGATGACATACTTCCGCCCGACTGCGGAGTGAAACTTATCAGGGTTCTCCTCTGACATTTTAAAAGGTCCTATTACGACATGAAGGAGAAGGACTAAGACATTCTCCTTTCCGGATACCCACACACCCGCTTTTATCAAATACTGGGTGTGCTAGAATCTAATTTTTGAAGAAATTTGAACACTGTGGACTCTGTATATCTTGTGCAATCAGGAGCAGTGTGTGATTACATTGAACATTGCCATCTAAAAACTGATACGTTCCTGCTAATAGATATTTGGAGCAATTTTCACTTTACCAGCATTCTGGGTGATCTTTTATCAGAAAAGGGTGTGCTCGTAAAAGCTCTTTTCTTGCAATTTTGTGTACACAGTAGGTTCCTTCTGTGACAGTAGCATCTTTTGGTAGTAGGTGCATTTGAGCCAAGGTAGCACCCCAGAAAGAAAATATAATGCCTATCCGAAATTGATTCACACTGTATTTCAATCGATGTGATATTTTCTCCTTTTACTGATTGTGCGGTTCTTCCCCAATTTTGGGAACTGCTACTACCCAAAAAAATTTTGTTGAAACACTTTCATCCTTCTTCTGGCGACACGCAGTCAGCTTGTCCCAATCCACTCTCTTTGACCCTGGCGAGGAGCTCCTACTGTTTTCTGTGTTATCGTTTGCGTCTGCCTCTTCTGGGCCTCTTTCTCTGCCCTCATGCGTCGCTGCTTTGCTTGTTTCTGCCATACTCTCAGAGAATCAAACATCGACTGTCTGCTCCTCCTAGCAAACAACTTATCCTGCAAGAAGTTCAATTTCTGTTCATCGAATGAGCCAGTGAGCGGCCACTGTAACTCAGCATTGTCCGTAGTATATTTATGCCACAATGTGCTAAACATAACAGGGCCAATACCATGTTTAACATAAATGTCAAAATTTGGAGAACCCTCCAGAGGTGCAGGCTGGCTCTCTTCCAATCGAGCATCAGTAGAACAACATCGACATCCAAAACACCCCAATTTGCTGAAACAAGGCATCTTAATATAAGACACAGGCACTGTTCCTAACGAACAAGTATAACACCAACAATCGACAAACCAAGACAAAATAAAGTAACAAATATTAGTCACGAAGCCAAACAAAAATGGTCCAGGGACCACTCCCTACAGTCCGGAGACTGTATCAAATCCAAGAAGACAGGCTCTTGCCCCAGACCTTTTCGAGTATTAGCCAAATTACCAGTTGGTCTGGCAGATTGTTCGCAGGCAGTCCCGGGCCTTTTCAAGCGCGGGCCAAATTTCCAGGCGGTCCAATGAACTGCTCGCAAACACTCTGTGCCTTTCCAAGGGTCCGCAGACCCACCCAGTTCAAGACAAGGCAGACCAGAGACCGTACCAAGACTCAGCCCGTCGACTCGTGTCATTCAAGCAAGGCAGTTCAAAAACTGCAGACAAGACAGTCTGGAGACTGTATCAAGACACAGCCCGCAGGCTCGTTATGTTATGTTATTTAAATTTATAAGGCGCACAGCTACCCCGAGGGGTTTCCCGGCGCCAGCCGTCCAAGAATGGCGCCATTTTCCCAAGTATCAAATCACTCACCTGGTGCACACAGGTCGAGTCAAGCTATTCTCCACTGCCGACTCTTTGGACCAAACGGTCAACTCCAAGGTTTCGCCTTCTCAGGACCCCAGCTGGTGACCACTAGACGAGGGGGCGCCCGATCAGCCGGGCGGGGCTGCTGCGAGAACCAAGCTCGGTCTTGTGTGGGGTACCCTGATCCGCCCAACCGACCAAACGCACCCCTGACCCTACAACCCGATCACGGGCGAGTTGGATCACCTTGCGTGGTCCCTGTTTGGGCACCAACTGAAGGAAGTGGCCCTCTAGGGCCACTCGGGTTTTCTCACAACCACCTGCTATGCCTTCCCAAGAATGAAGAGTCGGTCAGACAGTAGAGAATACAAACTTACATGTTTATTAGAAATGCTCTGCAGAGGAGTCCATCATGGCCTGCACCCTAAGATGTCTGCCGAGGGACTGACTCCCCAACAGTCTACAGTGAGTAATCATTCTTCCCCAGGAGCCTCCAACCCCGCCCACCATGGAAAACTACCGGCCTGGGCCGAACATGAACAAAGGAGGCACAGGAAGATGAGCTACCACCTGCCAGATGGGTACATGTTATCAGAGATCCAAGGCCACTGTGCTGGGTCTCAGCATCTCCTAACGTGGGAGCAGAACTACACACTTAGATTGGTATGCGAGAACTGAATTGTCTCCTCATTAGCAGGTCGGGAAACAGCCTTGAACAGAAAGAAAAAATAATAACGAAATACAGTGTTCTGCTGAGGCAAGCATTACGAGCCATGAGGCCTAACTCAGGCACAGTCTAGGCAGCCTAATAGGGATTACGAAATGCAAAATGGAGTCACACTCGCTAACTGAAGCCGGCACATTACGGGGATAACTCAGTGGGTTGCATAACGTAATACAACTGGCATCTATTTAGCCACACATTGCTAACCTAATATAGCGTGAAAAGGAGTACATTGCAAGGATGGGATTTTAAAACCTAACAAGTACAAATACAAGTGATCAAAGTACATTTGCTTTATATCATTAAAAAATATTGACTATAACAATGTTCTACGGATGATAACAGCCTATAAATACAGTGACAAAACAAACCAGATAAATAAACTCGGAAGAGATTGTAGATACAAAAAAGTTGGTCGACACTGCACAAAGTTTAAAGACCTTAACAGTGGCTTGATTAACTTTTTCTCAAATCTAAATAGTATTTGAAAAAAAAATCAATGTGCAGTGCTCTGTGTGAATACGTTATCACAAGGGCATTTCTCCAAGTTGTGTGACCAGTTATTTATGTTAGGAAAACTAGTTAGACAATGAAAAATATCCATCCTAAATCGTGTCAATACAAATCTATGGCAGATATTGTGTACATTTATTAGATAAGGTTGCATGTCATATGTGGTCAAGATCATTTGGTTCTTAAGTACAGAGGATTTCAATAATTCTGTAGACAACCTTAAGTCCTCAAGCAATGCTAGACAATCACATTTTAGTTCTTTGCTAGGGCGGTTAATCAGAGTCTCAGGGTAATTAAAGTACTCAGTATGACCCAGATCTGCTAAAAAATGTTTAATATACTTAAGCCCGGGGATTTTAAGGGCGTTCCAGGATTTCAGACAGTCCTTTATAATGTCTTGTTTAAGTCAGTGAACTCAGATGACAGATTTTGTGCTAGAGCAAGACAGGCTGTATCTTAATCAGATCTATTAAGAAGAACACCCCCAATTCTGAGTGACAGACGAAAGTAGAGTAACTTTTGGGGAGGGCAAGGAGGTACCTTTAAAAAGCATTTTCAACCAATTACAAGGATTCAACATTGACATAGCCCCACAACACCACCCCATACATGGCAGTAGTTCGGCATTTAGCCTTATATATGATCATCATCTCACTTGGTAATTTTTTATACGTTTCCTAGAGAATTAAGCAGGGCCGAGATGGTTTAAACAAATTGCAGCCTCCTGGAATTCACCGCACATGTCCAGGTCCATTCTAGGTCAAATAAAATTCCTAAATGTGAAAATGTTGATATATGAGTGATTTTTGCACTCTCAATTAGTATATCATGACATTTTATGGCTCTTTTCCCGAGTTTCATTATGAAAGTTTTGATTATGTTGACTTGCATAAACTTAACAAACTCAGTAAGGAGTTGCTGTAAGCCCAGGGTTGTATGGGCCACGAGCACCGCGTCATCAGCATAGAGGAGGGCCGCAATGGGTAGGTGCCTGACTTGGGGAAGGTCATTACATCTACTTGCTAAAACACTGCCCAATCTGTTAATATATAGATTATTCAGGAAGGGAGCAAGAACGCAGCCTTGCTGGACCCCTCTCTCTATGCAGAAGGGCTGTGAACATTCTCCTTTTGTCCCATAACGTACTCTGGCCCTGCTTGTCGAATATAGCTCTCTTAGGAAACTGACAACTATTAGGTCAATGCCCAGGTAATGCCTGTTGGTCCATAATTTGTCATGCATAACACAATCGAATGCAGATGTTAAATATACAAATACAAGAAAGATATTGCCTTGTTTAATGTGCAGATAATTCCCAATTAAGAGATTCAAGTTTAGTGTCTGCTCAATTGTCCCTATTCCTGGGTATAATCCATATTGTAGCTCCCTGGTCCTGTCCTCGTTAATTTCACCTTTAGCATCTTACTCAATGTAGGTACCTACTCATTGTGCTTTACATTTTCAGGCCTATTGTCTGTACTAAAAGAACACAATCTCCCAATTCACATTCTTCTCTCCAGTTCTTGAAAACTTGTTCTTTAAATTTACCAGATGTTTTCCCAATATTCCCAGCCTGACACTCTTGAATCAGAATTCAGAGATCTGCACTCTAGTGAAATGCCTCACACGCTTTCTCAACCTTCACAACCTAAATTACACCCAACAGTTGGTCCTTCAAACTCTGAACTCTAGTGAAAAGACTCTCCCTCTTTCTAAACACTCATATCCTAAATTAGACCCTTCAGTTGCCCCTCCAAGCTCTGCATTCTAAAGAAGCTGCCTTGTCACACATTACTGATATACCTATCAGACCTGTCTAGCACCATTATAAAGGACAATATTTACAGCAATACAAGAAAACCTAATATAAACCGAATATGGCCTATAAAGAGATATGACTTGATTTCAGAACCTAAGCTTATACTTTAGTGCTTGTGCCACAGGGGACTATGGCATGTTGCTTTGCAACAGTGCACTCCTAGACATCAAATAAGATCTACATGAGGGAATAATGGTGTTGTGTTGAGTTTGCTTACATTAAATAAAATATACCAATGAGACGTGAGATACAAATTCACATACAGAGACATATGCCAAATGACTCAAGTGTCAGTCGTTCACTGTATGATGAAGTGGCAGGAAACAGGTACTTTTGGAAAGTATGTTGAATTCATGTGTGTGAGACAATGGTAAAAAGATAACATACTTTCCATATACCAAATCGGCTCAATGGCAATATAATTAGGGTGTCAGATATCCCAGTGCCATGTACGAACCCTTCATATAATCCTAGCTTTTAATGCAAGTGAACTTTTCATGCTGTGGTTTTAACATAAAAAAAGAAATGACGAGCCCTAGAATGCACAATGATGTTGGTTTATATGTCAAGACCGGTGAAAGTATCACAACTGGCATGAATAGCCGCAAAACAGGAGAATCATTTCCATATAGAAATACTAAGAGTACAGAAAAGCACAGTAGAGTGTGTTGCAATAATAAGGTTTCAAGTGTTTAAGACTAAAATGGTACCAATTAACCTGATGTAAATTAGATGTTTGAAAGATTCAAAATGTTCCATCTTACACATTTTATAATATTTGGGAGGAAATAAGTGAATGAGGTCCAATTGTATTCTGGCATCGTTTTTCCTAACAATAATTGTGCTTAGCACAGTCTATCACCAGACCACCCCGCCAGTCGAGAGAACAATATAGTGTACAACAATACTCCTTTAACTTAAAGTATTTTTTGTCTGAAGCCAATGGTGAGCACGTCCTTACACCTCCAAGTACATAATTCCAATCCCTTGTATTCTAATACAGAATCTCTATTACCTAGCAACTATACAGGGTGGAACACAACACATCCCCTTTCTTACACAAAAAAACTAACGACAAAAAACCAAACCAGGTTTAAACAAGGTTAACATTACAGTAAGCCCAACCAATTTACTTATTTAGGGCTTTGACCACATATACCATCATATACATAATCCACCAGCCATTTCGGAGGTCTCCTCGTCCTTGACATCTTGCCCTCCATGCCATTTCCAGGTACCTCCTCATGTACTTCATCACCAACACCCTTATTGCTACCATCATCCACAACTTTCTCACCTTCCAACTCATCGCTCATTTCTGGTATGGTACCATCCCCTTGGCTGTACACACCACCTTTACTACCATCAGCAATCATCTCTCCATCTCCACACGCATTCTCTTCATTTACCTTGATTTCAGAATTCAAATCTTCATCAAAACTTAATTTGGGGTTTCCTTCCCACAGCTCCTTAAAGCCCACAGCAACACCCTGCATATTCCAAACCTTCTCACTCCTTACTCGTACAGCATTGTGGAGTATTTCTACTACCTCCTCAGTCTCATATAGTTAACTCACACCTTTTTTTACCTTGCCAGGCTTTTTAATGTGAACCCAATCTCCAACAGCAACACTGACAGGCTTCACTCCGTGCTTTACATCATAATACTCCTTTACCTTCACCTGTCGATCCATCAATTTACTCCTAACAGATTCCAAGGACCAGTTTTGAACTCCAGAATCACCTAACCAGACACTAAAATAACATTTTAGTGGCTACATCGGTCCCTTCATCCACTACCTTCACTTGATCCTTGCTATTAGGATCTAAAATAATATGTAGCTTGCCTTGGTCAATCCAACCTAACACTGGTGGACCCTTCCTTGCAATGTACAATTTAGCATGTGCACTTTTTCCGTTAAATCTAAATGTAAACCATCTGTAACCTAACATATCAATAGTCTCACCCAAATATCCTTGATGATGAATGTCAGGTTCACATAAATTGTCGGCCACTCTTTGTACAAATTTGTTTCTCCATAGGTTCTCATTGATAATATTATTAGGGGAACCCGAATCTGCAAAAAGTTTGATTTCTATGCCTCCCACATTTAGCATACATACAGGTTTGTTCATAATCACCTCATCATTAACATTAAGGATCAACTTAATGGAGAGATTCATTACGTTGTTAGAATCATTATCAGATATTTGCTATACTACATTACCTTGGTCTTCATCCTCTAAAATACATTTCACTTTTTTTTTCTACACACTCTAGCGAAGTGACCAACAATGCCACAATTACTGCATCTCTGCCTTAATGCAGGGCAAGATTTGCTCTGAGACCAATGATGTCTGCTATCACACCTGTAGCATCTTCCTTTGGTAGTGGTGTTAGTTTTAAATTGCGCTTTAGGAAATTTGAAACAAAGAAAAGTGTGGTAATCGAAGAAGATAACCAGTGGACCATTTACTAGTGACATTTATCCAGTTTGCCCATGTTTATAGTTACCTACGTGCCTGTGAAATGCAAAGGATCTTGGGACATAAGAAGCTGTAGCAGGGACATTCCAAGCCCCAGTTTCAAATGGAATATTACCTGTGGAATTGAATTGGTGTTGTTGGGAGACTACCTGCAACTGTGAAATGGTGCTTGAGGAAATAGTTCTGAAGATTTTTAGACTTCCTACATCAAGAACCCAAAGGTATGGATTTGTTTTTACTTTTTATAAAAGTTGGAACTTAATTCTAATCCCTGGGCAGTCAGGTTAAGGTGTCAAACCTACCCAAAGACATTCTGACCTTAGTAGCTTTTCCTCCTAAGGTCTTTGTTAAAAGTGAAGTTTGAGGCTACCCTGGGACTGCTCCACTGACCTATCTCTGACGTAGCTCACATTTTTAGGTCTCGCCTAGCGCTGGAGCGCGCATGCGCTCCTCGCTCTTCGCGGCCTATTGTCATCGAGTAGATTTCAGAAGGGGACTTGAAGCCCCGCCCATCATTCCCATTGGCTGGCGTCATCATTTATGCTAAACGCTGGCCTCCGATTAAAAGTGAGGCTTTTTTGTTACCGCCCTGTCTCCTTTTGGTACGGCCCATCCGGACTGGATTGTTTGCTTGCGACGTTACACTGTCTCCTTCAATTACTGGGTGAGCACTTTTTTTTTTCATTCTCGCACTGGCGACAGATTGTTGTTGTTGTTTCAAGTTACTATCTAGACAAGGCTCACCACGCTTCACGCTTTCCCTTTCAATATAGGGGGCATATGTTATTTTTTTAAGAGCGCTGTTCTTTTCACAATCGCTACTGTATGTTCTGCAATCCACGTTGTATCTCGCGAAGACTCGTTTCTCCAAAGATTAATGTTCTGAATTGTCACAGCTAGGCCTCTGCTCGCCCTCTAATGTCATTTGTCCTGCTCTTGTGTTAGAGAGCTCAGAAAAAATGTTGCTGGCAGGGTGTACATTTCCTCGATGACGAAATGTGATATTTGTTTGGTGTTTGTTGCGTAGCACTTGGGTGTTTTTTTCGTGCTATTGTTCCAGGGTTTACCGATTAAAGGACTTGAGCTGAGCAGTCCAGAGCCCTGTGAAGCCGATATATTTTATGACGTGTATGTTTCTGCCCAGCTGGCTGCAGCGTCTCAGTGATGAGATTGTTATCACGCAGTATTGATGCTTCGTAGCTTCTGCGGTCGGAAGCGGTTCACACACAGTGTATCAGTTGCTAATGGAGCTTTGTCTTCAGATAAAACTTTAAACTGCCTGTCCTAATCGCCCGCTTCCCCCTCCCACCCATCTCTCCAACACCTCCGATTTGCAGAGTTTGCAGCTGCTCTGGCGTGCCGAAGACTGCATCATGGTGACAATTGAGCGATGGTGCTGACCAGACACCCCACCAAAAGGGAACGTTTGTCTTTCCCCCACCCTCGAGAGAGGACCCTCCGGGCTCTTTCGGTTTAACATTGCCTCGGAGCCTTTTTACTCTCTTGAGTGGACTCTATACTTCGGAATGCACAGCAGCGCAAAATTTATTACTATCTGCTTACAAGACTGCGTCTGTTCTCGCTCTCTCAGCACATCATGTTTGTGAGCAAAAAACACTCGGCACACTGTGCTTCCACCACGCGTCAAACCGCACTCACCTCACCCAACGTGCCACATACGGCCATAGGTCTCGCGTTTACGTGAGTATAAGCTATTGGCATTGTAAATAACAATGCCTTTTATTTATGTTTTAAAAATGAAACAAAAATAAAAGGCATTGTCATTTGCAATGTCAATAGCTCAAACTCACGTAAATGTGAGACCTATTACATTGCAAATGCTTGTTTTGTTAAGCATACTGTCTTGCTTTGCTGAAGATCTTCCACCTCCAAACAATGCCTTAGGCAAAATACAAAACATTTGATCCGCGCAAACCATGATGTTTGCCCAGTGATGGTCCCTTGCAAATCAGGCACAAAGGGTGCAAATCTCCCGTCTTGGCTTAACCCATAGACTAAGATGTGTTTTTTAAATTATTACTACTTTTAATTGTATTGTTTTGGTTTTTCTATGAACTTAAGGGTCTTTATGTTATTTTCTTTCTTTTTTGGTATTTTACTCTCTACGTTTGTCTTTCTGATAAAATTTGTTTTACTATCGCCTTACTTTTTTCATCAGGCAATTTTCTTTCTTTTTTGGTATTTTACTGATATATGTCTTATTGAAGTACATGAATCCTGGACATTTTTAAGTTTTGTTATTAGTTTAATATATTTTTTGTACTTGTTGCAAATGTACAACATGGATTCACTCTGAGGAGTGTTATGTAGCCAAGTTACCAAAAGTGAGCTAGAAATACCTGATTACAAATTATTTGGAGATTTAATAATTTCAACATTTTGTGAGCTCATTTACAGCTCAAATCAGCTCTTTGTCCAATCTCCACAATAATGTAAACACTTGTTTTCTTATATACCGTCTCACTCTTCACCATCTTTGATAGCGCCATTGACTGTAACAGAGTTATGAAACAGGAATTGTGGTCCATCGCCCCTCAAATCTGACTCCTATATGGACTCTGGGCCATGTGTTTACCTGTGGTCTGGGAAGCAACATGAACGGCTAGATGCATGATTTAAAATAAAATTTATTCTTCCAACCTCAACAACAAACGTAGTGTTTCTGTTAGCGAATGGATACATCCATTCAGTGCTTCAGTAATGGACCTCCTGACTGAAAAGAGACACATAGGGGAAGAATAAACCTAAGCAATGTGATAACAAAGGGGGATGAAGCAAAGCAGTGAGGGAACACAGAGAGGGAAAGAAAGAAATTATATATTGGGGGACCAGCAACAGTATAGCTGCAACCTCTGGGGTGTTTCTTTGCGCCCCAAAAATATAGCACTGCACATGTCCTGCACAAAGAAGAAGATGGGAGATGAGAGTGGCAAGAGCCAATTCACTGTACTCTCTTTACCAACCCATGTAAGGCATCGGGCAATGACGAGCTGTAGAAGATGCGATCAATGTGCTGGCATCCTGAAACCAGGTGGCTGGAATTAGTCTGTGTTTGCAGAACATGATGAGGGGCACAGACATAGAAGTGATGGAGCCAGAAAAGCTGGAGTAGGGAATTGAGAGACGGGGTGGTGGTGGAGGAGCAGTGAGAATGAGGCAGAGCAGAAGGAGCAGTGGCAAAGATGAGAAAAGACAGTGTGTGAGGATCAGTGTTAGACCTGTCAACTTTAGAGTGGTCTTCCCCCAAACATTTTTGCCTACTTATCGTCATTTTGTTGCTGAAATTCGTTTTTTAATTGGCCTTACGACTTCTGTGCACTTTAACACTGCTAATCAGTGCTAAAGTGATTGTGTTCTATCCCTAAACATGATTCAATTGGTTTACACCTGATCGGCATATTTAATTTGTTTTCAAGTCTCTTGTGGAATGGTATACCATATACCCAGGGTTTGAAAATAAATTATACAAGTGGGCCTGAGGCACATATTGTGCCACCCACTTAAGTAACCCCTTAAAAACGTCAGGTCTGCCATTACAGTCTGAATGCAGTTTTAAACATCCAGTTCGACTTGGCAATATAATCCCCTTGCCAAGCCTTAAACTCCTTTTTTATTGAATATAAAGTACCCCTAAGGTAGGCCCTAGGCAGCCCATAGGGCAAGGTACATTGGAATTAAAAGGTCAGACATGTACTTTTAAGTTTTACATGTCCTTGTAGAGTAAAACTCCAAAATGTGTTTTTCACTGCTGTGAGGCCTATCAGTCCCATAGGATACCACTGGGTTGCCTTATTACATTTAATAAGTGCTAACTTTTGATTGAGGACAGATAAGCATTTCATGTTTGGTATCTATGAAACTGTAATAAAAAATCCTCTTTAACGGTTTAATAGTAAATTCATAATTTAAATTACAACTTCTAAAATACCACTTTTAGAAAGTTGCTATTCTCCTACCCTTAGCCATTTTCTTCCTGCAGCCTCCCCTGGGTCACATGAGTGGGTGTAACTGACAGACATCGGAAATTCCTCCCAAACAGTCACCCTATAGAGGGATTAGGTGCATCTCAATGGGCCATCATCAGGCAGGATGGGGGCAGAGGTGGACAGCCCCACTTGCAACTGAATAGGCTGTGCTCTGCCTTTCCACAAAGGGATTGTCACCCCCACATTGTCTCTGCAGCTAACTTGGAGCCAGAGAAGGGGAGTCAGGAAATTCCTAGCAATTCAAAGAGAAACCTCTAGAAACTTCTCCAAACTTCAGAGAAGGTATAAAAATAGGGCCCTCATATCCACTCTTGAGTTCACTTTCTGGACCTGCAAAAGTATTGCCTGCTGCTGTGTACTCCACAAGACTACTTTGCTGCACCTGGAATTACTACTTTGCTGCCTGGAACAAGCCTTGAACCTTCAAACACCAGTCCTGCTGTTTGAGCCCTGCATCTTCACATGAACCCTTGACTACTAGAGTGACTCCAAACAAGTGTTGGCTAAGCTTCCACTACAGAGCCACAGGAACATGAAAGGCTCCCACAATCTTGATCCCGCACCTGGACGTAGCCTGAGTGAGTCCTGAACTCCCAGGTGGTGTCCCACTAGTCCTGCACCCTTGGTTGTGGTGCTAAATGTGCCCAGATAGCTAAAATCCAAAACTTGGCACTTAGAAACATTTTGGCTAAAAACTGCTCTGAGAACCGAGGGAAGACCGAGACAAATCTATTCGTTGATAGGCCTGTTAGACTTGGCACAATTGGCGTGGGTCTCCCTTCCATTTTTTTTGCTGTTGCCTCATCTGTTTTTGCTGGTTTAGATGCTTTGGGCACTTTGGGCACTTTGCCACTGCTGTTCAGTGCCAAAGTGCAAGTGCTCCCTATTGTTAATTGTTGTATGGATTAGTGACTCCATGATTGGCTTATTTGATTTACTTGTCAGACCCTAGTACAGTGCACCATGTGTGCCCAGGGCCTGTAAATCAAATGCTGCTGGTGGGCTTGCAGCACTGATTGTGCCACCCCCAGAAGCAGCTTGTAAACTATGGCTCAGGCCTGCCATTGCAGAGCCTGTGTTCAGTCTGGGACTGCCATGTCGACTTGGCAAGTGTACCCACTTGCCAGTCCCTAAACCTTCCCTTTTCTACATATTAGTCACCCCTAAGGTAGGCCCAAGGTACCCCTATGGGCAGGGTGCATTGTATGTATAAGGTAGGACATGCCCTGGTGTGTGTGGCATGTCCTGATAGTGAATTACAGCCAATTTCGTTTTAACTATTGCAAGGCTATCTGTTCCCATAGGCCAGAATGGGCAGTTAGTTTATAACATCTTATAAACCTAACTGACCCTAGGAACAAGATGGGAAAATAAAGTTGTATATGCCTGAACTCAGAATGTTAAAATACATCTTTTAGTGTGGGTGATTTTTACATTCTGTGTTTGAAAATACCACTTTTAGAAAGTAGGTATTTTCTTGCCTAACCATCCAGCATGCCGCTGCTAGGTTTGTGCATTCCATGTCTGGTTTGTGAGTGACAGGGGGCTGGAGAGGGCCTTGGCTCCAGCAGTCTGATGAGTCAGGGCTGGGCTGAATAGGACCTGGGTTGAATAGAGAGTAGGGGGAGGAGATTTCCTTTCAGTTGCCTGAGCCTACATAGAATAGAGAGGAGGGGGCGGAAATTTCCTTTCACTTGCCTGAGCCCACATAGAATAGAGAGTAGGGGGAGGAGATTTCCTTACAGCTACCTCGGCCAGGTCTGCTTTCAACAATGCTGTCTCCGCCTCCTGCCAGGAAGCTGCACCAGGGAGGACAGAACTGGTTTTGACTAGGTACAGACACTTTCTGCCTTCAGAGAACAAAGACTTTGTGTGTATAAAAAGGGGGACCCAGACCCCAGAATTTTAGATCACTTCTGGGAAATCAAGAAACCTTTGCCAAGGAGAAGAACCGGAGAAGCTGAAGGAGGAGTACTGCCCCTGTGCTGTTTGCTGTTTGGGGTTGGCCTGCAGTGGTTACTTTCTGCCAAGGAAAGGAGAAAAAGGACTTTGCTGTTTGCTTTGTCATCTTGAAGAAAAGACCTCCAAGGGCTTGAAACTGAGCTTGCCTCCTGTTCTGAAGTCTCAGGGACTCAAAGACTTCACCCCTTCTGTCTGCCTGCATCTAGAACTGCTGTTTTAGCTGCTACAGAAGGAAATTGCAACACCGACGCCGGCGAGCGACGCCGTAACCTGCACCGAAGCCGTGAGCGCTGCTCCGACTTGCGACGTGGGCCCGACGCCTGCTGCTGTGCCGCATCGACTCCGAAACCGACTTCATCATCGTGGAGCCGATCCTCGAGGTGGGTGATCCCGAATCCATCGACATCGAGACATCGTAAGGAACAGTGACTTCACCTCCCCGACACAGTAAGGAACCGTCGTCTCACCTCCCTTGCGCTGCAGTAAGGAACAGAGTCTACACCTCCCCTAGGGTCGCAAGGAACCGACGCCGCGCAGCGCCAACGAAGCCGCATCTCCCCGACGCCGTGAGCCGTCTTTATTTTCATCGCTTTTCCAAGGTACTGTTCTTTGTGGGTCTGTTGGACTCCGGGCCCGACGCCGCGCACCTCGCGGTCGGCGCCGCACTTTGGGATTTCTTCCGTCACGACATCGTAATAACTCCAGGTGGAGTTATTTGTTGCTAGAGACTGCATTTAAGTGAATAACCTATTTTTAAGGATATTTTTAATACTGTATCGTGGATTTTTGCCATTTGGTCTTGTTTAGATAACAGATACTTATTTTTCTAAACTGGTGTGGTGTCCATTTGTAGTGTTTTCACTGTGTTACTTATGTGTTCACAAATGCTTAACACACTGCCTCTGAGATAAGCCTGTCTGCTCGTGCCAAGCTACCAAGGGGGTGAGCAGGGGTTATTTTAGGAGTGTATCCCCCTTACCCTGACTAGAAGCAAGGGTCCCTATTTAGACAAAGGTACCTACCTCTGCCAACTAGAGACCCCCAGTTCTAACATTGGTGGTCAGCGGTGAGGTTTTGGACTTGCATTTGTGATGCATATACAGTGATTGGTGTCCACTACTAGTGAGTGCAGACCATTACGCGACCACATACAATTTGGTGGAACTTTTTCTATGGAACTTCTATTTTTTTTTAGAACTTCCAATTTTCACAATGAGTAAAGCAGGATCCATTGCACCTGCAGATATTGAATTTGAAGAAGAGAGGGTTGATACCTACACTATGCCACAACTCAGAGCTGTTTGCAAAAAGTTTAAAATCTCTAGGAAAGGCCTCACCAGAAAGGAGGAGCTCCAAAATGCGCTGAGGGCCTGGTTGGAAGCAAGGAATGCCAGTGGGCAGACCGAGGAGCCTTTGGAGGAGGCAGAGAATTTAGATGAGCAGCTAGAGGGGCCATTGGGCCTAACTGGGGGGAGAGTGCCTTCCAGGGGGGGCAGCAGTGTTTCTCCAAAGGGCCCGTCCCCAGAGGAGCTGGAGGACAGGGAGAGAAGCAGGGTGCATGAGATGGAGCTGGCCAAACTGAAACAGGGAAGCCATGATAGCCTTGAACATAAGAAATTGGAGTTAGAAAGTAAGAGGTTGGCCATGGAAGAAAAGAAGATGCTATTTAGAGCATAAGAGAGTGGTGAGAGACCTGGAGCTAAAAGCAAGAAGCTTAGAAATCACTCCCTCTGGTGGCAGCACACCTTCAGTGCCTGTAGAAGGAAGAGTATACATCCCCAAAGATGTCATAAAGGATTATATGAAGGGGGAGGACATTGGGCAATGGTTTAAGGCCTATGAGGTAGACATGACATCACACCGGGTCCCTGAGAAGGATTGGGGAGTGAGGTTGTGGGGCCGCTTTACGTGTGAAGGAAGGGAAACCTTACTAGCATTGCCCAAGGAGGATCAGATGTCCTATGCTCACCTGAAGGAAGCCTTAGTGACAAGATATGGGTTGACTCCAGAGCTTTATAGGCAGAAGTTTAGGAATTGCAAAAAGCTGGAGTCCAGTACCTGGGTGTTATATGTGCCTTTTTTTGCAGAGCATTGGATGGTTGGGTGAAGGGTAGCAAAGTAAATGACTTGCAGGGGCTCTATGATTTGGTTGCATGGGAGCACTTGTCCAGTAGTTGTTTTCCAGAGCTACGCCAGCACCTTATTGACAGTAAGCTGACTAACCCTAGGAAGCTTGCTGAGAAGGCGGACTGCTGGGTCAGTACCCGGGTCCACAAGGGTCTTGTGGGAGACTCCGCCAAAGGTGGCCAGGGTCCCCAGCAGAAGAGTGGGGGGGACAAGGGTAAGCAGAAGGAGTTCCAAAAAGGGCCCCAAAGTAATCCCCAAGGGAACCAAGGTAAGGGTTCCCAGCCTCCCACTGAGAAAAGACCATGGGTCCCGATGGATAAATCTGTTCATAGGGGTCCCAAGACATGTTTTAGTTGTGGTCAGGTGGGTCACTTTCAGGGAAGTCCCAAGTGCCCCAAAACCGTGACCACTGCACCCACTGGTGCACTGCCCCGGCAGATGGCTAGTGTAGCCCTGGGGGAGGAGTTGGGTGCCCAAGGTGGGTGGGAGCCCGTAGAGATGTCCCTAGTCTCTTTAGGAGACAGTGAGATGGTCCCTAGGACCCAGCTGCCTGATAACACTAAGAAGTACAGGCAGTGGGTGAGCATCAATGGCCATAGGGTGGAGGCTCTGAGAGACACCGGAGCCAGTGTGACAGCTGTCAGTTGTCAGCTGGTGTCTGAAGAGCAGGTGGTCCCCAATGCATTTTACCCTGTAGTTGCCGCTGACAACTCAGAGAGCCACTGCAAAGTGGCACAGGTTCCCTTTGAGTGGGGGGGTCTCAGGTACCTTTCAAGTAGCTGTGAGGCCAGCCATGCCTGTTGACTGTCTGCTAGGCAATGATTTGGAAAGCTCCCCTTAGGCTAAGGTGGAGAAAAGGTCTCATTTAGAGATGTTGGGTGTGCCTGAGTGGGCGTGTGTGACCACTCGGTCAATGGCAGCCGGTAAGGACATTCAAGAGGACCTGGAGCCTGAAAGAGTGGCACAGGTGCTTGCCTTAAAGAAAAGAGGCAGGGGGCATGGGAAACCGGCCCCCGAAGTTCCCACGGTCCAGGAGGAGGCAGACCTTGAGGGGGATGCCCTGGAACCTACAGGGGAACAAGTGGCTGAACTGGGGGACCTGCCTGAGCTGACCCATTGGCAGCAGGAAGGAGGCCCCTCCAGGGAAGAGTTCTGCAAGGAGCAGAAGAAGTGCCCTTCTCTTGTGGGCTTGCGGCAACAGGCTGCAAGCCAGGCAGCAGGTAATCAGTCTGGATCACATTGGATCTACTGGGAGAATAGTCTCCTGTATAGTGAGCCCAAGGTTGCTGAGCCTGGGTCAGCCCATGTGCTGGTGGTACCCCAGCGCTTCAGAGCCTTCCTACTGGGTCTGGCTCATGATGTACCCTTAGCAGGACATTTGGGGCAAGACAAGACCTTTCAAAGGCTTGTCACCCACTTTCATTGGCCCCAAATGCGAAAGAGTTCAGATACTCATTGCAGGACCTGTCAGACTTGCCAGGCAAGTGGTAAGAGTGGGAGGAAGCACAAGGCTCCTCTCCAACCTTTCCGTGTAGTCAGCACCCCCTTTGAGAGGGTGGGTATTGACATTGTGGGGCGTCTGGATCCCAAGACAGCCATGGGCAACAGGTTCATCCTGGTCTTGGTGGACCATGCCACCCGGGACCCGGGACCCGGAAGCCATCCCTCTCCGGACTATGACAGCCCCCATGGTGGGTCGTGCGTTGATGGGGATTTTCTCCCGTGTGGGGTTCCCCAGAGAGGTGGTGTCCGACCGTGGTACCAACTTCATATCTAACTATATGAAGTCCCTGTGGCAGGAGTGTGGTGTAACCTATAAGTTCACCACTCCTTACCACCCCCAAGGTAATGGGCTGGTTGAGAGATTCAACCGGACCCTCAAAGGCATGATTATGGGTCTTGAGGAACCCATGAGGCGTAAGTGGGACGTCCTCTTGCCATGCCTTCTGTTTGCTTACAGGGAGGTGCCCCAGAAGTCCTTAGGGTTCAGTCCCTTTGAACTGCTGTACGGCCATCCTGTAAGAGGACCTCTGAGTCTGGTTAAAGAAGGCTGGGAGAAAGCTCCCAGTAAAACTCCCCAGGATGTATTTAGCTACATGCTGGCCTTCATAAACCAGACTCGGCGTTTCAGACAACTCGCTCAGGCGAATCTGGAAGCCAGCCAGGAAGAGATGAAACAGTGGTATGTTCAGAATGCCACTCTGATCGAGTTTCAACCTGGACAAAAGGTTTGGGTCATGGCCCCAGTGGAGCCTTGTACGCTCCAGGATAAGTGGACCGGACCATTTGAGGTGGTGGAGTGCAAGAGTGACATCACCTACTTGGTGAACTTGCAGTCTCCCAGGAACCCCTTTCGGGTCCTGCATGTGAACCGCCTGAAGCCCCACTTGGAGAGGTCCGAAGTGGGCATGCTCTTAGCAACAGATGCTGGGATGGAAGAGGAGACTGAGCCTCTTCCTGACCTCCTGTCTGCAAAGGAGCAAGATGGGTCAGTGGATGGTGTGAACCTCTCTTCCACCCTGACCCCTGAGCAGCAGGATGACTGTCGCCAACTGTTGGGACAGTTTTCTGATCTGTTCTCCCTGACTCCCAGTGTCACTGAGTGGTGTGTCCATGATGTGGACACTGGGGACAGTCCTCCTGTAAAGCACAAAACTTACAGAGTGACTGACAGGGTGAGAGCGTGCATCAAGGAGGAGGTCTCCAAGATGTTTGCGTTAGGGGTGATTGAGTCCTCTAACAGCCCTTGGGCCAGCCCAGTGGTCTTGATCCCAAAGGCTGCTGCACCTGGTGCCACACCCTAACTCCGGTTCTGTGTGGACTACTGAGGAGTTAATTCAGTCACCAGGCCTGACGCGCACCCCATCCCCAGAGCTGATGAGCTCATTGATCGGTTGGGGGCTGCCCAGTACCTTAGTACGTGTCTGGGTACTGGCAGATCGCCTTAACCGATGGGGCAAGAGAGAGGTCAGCATTCGCCACACCAGATGGGCACTACCAATTCCGGGTTATGCCCTTTGGGATGAAGAATGCCCCTGCCACCTTTCAGAGTTTGGTCAACCAGGTTTTGGCTGGACTGGAAGATTTCAGTGCCACTTACCTGGATGACATCGCAGTGTTCAGCGCCAGTTGGGAAGAACATCTGCGCCACCTCTGGGAAGTGTTAATGGCACTGCGGAGGGCAGGCCTCACGATCAAGGCGAGTAAGTGCCAGATCGGGCAGCGTTCCGTGGTGTACTTGGGACACCAGGTTGGGAGCGGCCAGGTGGTGCCCCTACAGCCCAAGATTGATACCATCCTGGCTTGGGAACTCCACAAGACCCAGACAGAGGTGAGAGCCTTTTTAGGACTCACTGGGTACTACAGGAGGTTTGTCAAGGGGTATGGCAACATTGATGCACCCTTGACAGAGCTGACTTCCAGGAAGCAGCCCAAGAAAGTGAACTGGACTGATGCCTTGCCAGAAAAGCCCTGAAATCTGCCATGTGCACGGCACCCGTGCTTCAGGCGCCCAACTTCTCAAAGGAATTCATTGTGCAGACAGATGCTTCAGAGCATGGTGTGGGGGCTGTGCTTTCACAGATGAATGAGGAGGGCCTAGACCAACCTGTAGCCTTCATTAGCAGGAGGTTACTTCCACAGGAACAGAAGTTGAGTGCAATTGAGCGTGAGGCATTTGCTGTGGTCTGGGCACTGAAGAAGTTGAGACCATACTTGTTTGGGACTCACTTCCGGGTTCAGACAGACCACAGGCCCCTCAGATGGTTGATGCAAGTGAGGGGTGAGAATCCAAAGCTGTTGAGGTGGTCCATTTCCCTACAGGGGATGGACTTCACGGTGGAACACTGCCCTGGTACAGAACACACCAATGCTGATGGTCTGTCCAGATTTTTCCGCCTTAGTGAAGAGAACTCCCAAGAGGGTGGGTAGTTCTCCCCACATTTCACCTGGAGGGGACACTTGTTAGAGTTGGCACCATTGGCGTGGGTCTCCCTTCCATTTTTTTTGCTGTTGCCTCATCTGTTTTTGCTGGTTTAGATGCTTTGGGCACTTTGCTACTGCTGTTCAGTGCCAAAGTGCAAGTGCTCCCTATTGTAAATTGTTGAATGGATTAGTGACTCCATGATTGGCTTATTTGATTTACTTGTCAGACCCTAGTACAGTGCACCATGTGTGCCCAGGGCCTGTAAATCAAATGCCACCCCCAGAAGCAGCTTGTAAACTATGGCTAAGGCCTGCCATTGCAGAACCTGTGTGCAGTCTGGGACTATGTACCACAATGAAGCCGCTCCCAGTGGGGTGTCGCGAGTGCTAGTGCAGTTTTAGTCTGTGAGTGCAGGCATCTCACATAAAATGAAGGACTGGTCTCACACACCACCTGGTGTCATGCTTCATCATTGACCAGTCCTCGCCCTCTAAAACCTTGGTTTGATAGAGGGCGGGCATACACCTGACGACAGGGATGCACTTCTAAACTAAGTGGGGGTCCATAGGAAAAGGTAGTGAGTTAAAAGGCCATTAAAGATGTCAGCTTCAATTTAATAGTGCTGGCATCTATATGGTAGTTTAAAACAAAGTGATCAGTGTAATGGGGATATTATTGTCCCCCCACCGCTGTCAATGGGGTCAACATGTTTCTGCCTAAGGCCGAATTGGGTCCGCGGCATTCATCAGGACCGTAATAAAAAAATATATAATAACGGGCTCCACTCTTACCACACTATGGTGAGAGGATTTCCACTCAGTGGGGTGATGAGGATCACACTCCACCGTGATATGGCTAAATTCTTAAGCCTGAAAGGTAAAAACAAAAATGTGCAAACAAACTGTCAAAATTGCATTGGACACAAACAACAAAACAAAATAAAATTAGCCACATACACCCTGAATCTATCGTGAGTGGCTATAAGTGCAACAGTTTTGTGACAGGAATCTGTGCACCAGCTTGGGAGAAAGTTCCTCCAAAATGCTTACCCTATAATGAGGACAATTGTGCCCCATAGGAGGGTGAGGGCAGGAGACCCCTTAGGTCAGAATGCTAGAAAAACAAATGAGGAGAAAAACACAGGAACACAAGATGTTAAAACCAATAGAGATATTGTCAAAAGCACATGAGGTTCTATAGTGCATCCATGGTATGCAACCTGTAAAGGAAGTCATTCAACCCAACACTCCTACTCTTACTGTGACTGGACGTGATCTCTGCCTCTGCGCCTAGATCTGTGCGCAGAGGCGGAGATCACGTCCAGTCACAGTAAGTCATGTGCTTTTGACAATATCTCTATTGGTTTTAACATCTTGTGTTCCTGTGTTAAATTTAAGCTGACATCTTTAATGGCCTTTTAACTCACTACCTTTTCCTATGGGCCCCCACTTAGTTTAGAAGTGCATCCCTGTCATCAGGTGTATGCCCGCCCTCTATCAAACCAAGGTTTTAGAGGTCAATGATGAAGCATGACACCAGGTGGTGTGTGAGACCAGTCCTTCATTTTATGTGAGATGCCTGCACTCACAGACTAAAACTGCACTAGCACTCGCGACAGCCCACTGGGAGCGGCTTCATTGTGGTACATAGTTTATGTTGGAGGCTGCCGACTCCCAGCACCCCGTGCCTCTGGTTCCGTCACCCCAGATTTGGTCTGGACTTTGTGGTTACATGCAGTCTGGGACTGCCATGTCGACTTGGCAAGTGCACCCACTTGCCAGTCCCTAAACCTTCCCTTTTCTACATATTAGACACCCCTAAGGTAGGCCCAAGGTACCCCTATGGGCAGGGTGCATTGTATGTATAAGGTAGGACATGTCCTGGTGTGTGTGGCATGTCCTGATAGTGAATTACAGCAAATTTCGTTTTTAACTATTGCAAGGCTATCTGTTCCCATAGGCCGGAATGGGCAGTTAGTTTATAACATCTTATAAACCTAACTGACCCTAGGAACAAGATCGGAAAATAAAGTTTTATATGCCTGAACTCAGAATGTTAAAATACATCTTTTAGTGTGGGTGATTTTTACATTCTGTGTTTGAAAATACCACTTTTAGAAAGTTGGTATTTTCTTGCCTAACCATCCAGCATGCCTCTGCTAGGTTTGTGTATTCCATGTCTGGTTTGTGAGTGACAGGGGGCTGAAGAGTGCCTTGGCTCCAGCAGTCTGATGAGTCAGGGCTGGGCTGAATAGGACCTGGATTGAATAGAGAGTAGGGGGAGGAGATTTCCTTTCAGCTTCCTGAGCCTACATAGAATAGAGAGTAGGGGGCGGAGATTTCCTTTCACTTGCCTGAGCCCACATAGAATAGAGAGTAGGGGGAGGAGATTTCCTTTCAGCTACCTGGGCCAGGTCTGCTTTCAACAATGCTGTCTCCACCTCCTGCCAGGAAGCTGCACCAGGGAGGACAGAACTGGTTTTGACTAGGTACAGACACTCTCTGCCTTCAGAGAACAAAGACTTTGTGTGTATAAAAAGGGGGACCCAGACCCCAGAATTTTAGATCACTTCTGGGAAATCAAGAAACCTTTGCCAAGGAGAAGAACCAAAGAAGCTGAAGGAGGAGTACTGCCCCTGTGCTGTTTGCTGTTTGGGGTTGGCCTGCAGTGGTTACTTTCTGCCAAGGAAAGGAGAAAAAGGACTTTGCTGTTTGCTTTGTCATCTTGAAGAAAAGATCTCCAAGGGCTTGAAACTGAGCTTGCCTCTTGTTCTGAAGTCTCAGGGACACAAAGACTTCACCCCTTCTGTCTGGCTGCATCTAGAACTGCTGTTTTAGCTGCTACAGAAGGAAATTGCAACACCGACGCTGGCGAGCGACGCCGTAACCTGCACCGAAGCTGTGAGCGCTGCTCCGACTTGCGACGTGGGCCCGACGCCTGCTGCTGTGCCGCATCGACTCCGAAGCCGACTTCTTCATCGCGGAGCCAATCCTCGAGGTGGGTGACCCCGAATCCATCAACATCGCGACATCGTAAGGAACAGTGGTTTCGGCGCCCTCGTGACGTCACCTCCCCGACGCAGTAAGGAACCGTCATCTCACCTCCCCTGCGCTGCAGTAAGGAACAGAGTCTACACCTCCCCTGGGGTCGTAAGGAACCGACGCCGCATAGCGCCAACGAAGCCGCATCTCCCCGACACCGTTAGTCGTCTTTATTTTCATCGCTTTTCCAAGGTACTGTTCTTTGTGGGTCTGTTGGACTCCGGGCCCGACGCCGCGCACCTCGCGGTCGGTGCCGCACTTTGGGATTTCTTCCGTCACAACGTCGCAATAACTCCAGGTGGAGTTATTTGTTGCTAGAGACTGCATTTAAGTGAATAACCTATTTTTAAGGATATTTTTCATACTGTATCGTGGATTTTTGCCATTTGGTCTTGTTTAGATAACAGATACTTATTTTTCTAAACTGGTGTGGTGTCCATTTGTAGTGTTTTCACTGTGTTACTGTATGTGCTCACAAATGCTTTACACACTGCCTCTGAGATAAGCCTGTCTGCTCGTGCCAAGCTACCAAGGGGGTGAGCAGGGGTTATTTTAGGAGTGTATCCCCCTTACCCTGACTAGAAGCAAGGGTCCCTATTTGGACAAAGGTACCTACCTATGCCAACTAGAGACCCCCAGTTCTAACAAAGCCCAAGATGCATCACCGGTCATTCTGACTTCTCAGTGGCTCCTGCTACGTTCTACTCCACAGCATCAAACCCTGTTCAGCTGTCCTTCACCACAGGGTTATCCAATCTCCTGGAACTTTTTTTGGCTACAGACTCCTGCTATGACTCACTGGAGATTTTTGACTTCCATAAAAGTGACTAAGTCCGAATGTAGAAATCTTTACTGCAACTTTGTCCAAAGGCTCACCGATGATGACGCTCACTCCTCGAATACCGCCTGCAGCCTTGCCCTGCTGACATTCATCCTCTCAGAACATTTTTTTTTTTAATTCTTCTAAGTCCGAAGCTAAGTGCTGACCAGGCCCAATCGACTTCTTGTATCCAAACTATGCTTCATGGCAGTTAGCCATATTTTTCGACTTTGACCTGTCTTGTATGACTAAATGCCTGCTGTTGGTGCTTTGATCCTTAGCTGCTTGTTTTTACTAAAAACTTTAAAAAATCATAACAGTGGTTCTACTAATTGGATTTTTGTAATTTTTGTGTCAAATAATTTATTAAAATGTACTCTTTTGTTCTAAGTTGGGGTGGGATTTTTCTTGTGTTGTGTTTTCACTTTACTACTGTTTGTGTGCTGCCTAAATACTTTACACATTGCCTCTAAGTTAAACCTGACTGCTTTTTGGGCCAAGCTGTTGCTTGACCAGGGCTCAAACCCCAGTCAATCAACAACCCCATTTTTCACAATCAGCATGTCTTGCTGGGGAGGATGTTCAGTTACTGAGCAGAGTCTGCCTGGAAACCTACACACATCCATAATCTCTGTCAGCATACAAAAGCACTTTTGCTTCTGCCCCCTTTCATTTCACAGGTTCCAGTCCAAAGACTACCCCCTGCAGATTACTGCCTCCTGGAAACATGCTGCATGGAAATTCCCAGCTACAGGTCGGCTCCATGTGAAACTTGATACAGAGGTAAATTATTGAGAATTGCTCAGTCATTGTTTCCCACCCATCCCTGTCCCTTCTCACTCACTCCCCATGCCTCTGCAGCCTGGTCCTTATGAAAGTATTATAGCTTGAGATTTGCTGGCAACTCTTGTCTTGGTACAGCTGGGGGGGCAGGAAAAAAACGTATTTATTGGCTTTCCTTCCTCTTCTTGTGTTTGTTCCTCCAGTGCAGCAGAGTTTCTTTAGTATCCTTTAAATGGGATGGCTGGTATCCTTCAACTACATACATTAAGGGCATTAAGGAAACGACCTTTTTCTTTAAACATTCCATGGGAGCGTGTGTGTTTTCTTGCTCTTTCCCTTGTGTGATACTTTTCCCCTTGAAATACACATCCCCCTCCCTGCAAACTCTGTGTTGCTCCCACCTCCTCAAAACCCCAGTACGTCCATTGTTTCACCCACCAGGGCTTTTTGATCCCTTTTTCCCCTTCCCGCCCCCAGCTCAACCTCCTCTGTTGCTTTCCAACTCACTTCCTTTTCCTCCCATCACCGCAATGACTTCTCCAACACCCCCACCAGTTCCTTCATTGTTCTACTACCCGTCCAATCCCTACACAATTTGTATTCATTTTGTTATGTTTTTTCTTCAGTGGCCTGGCAGCTGCCATTTGCTACCTGGCCACTCAGTTAACAAAAAAACTATTTTGCGCAAGAATTTTATTTTTAATTTTTATTTGTTACTCCTAGTGGTCTCTGCTATTTTAAGTGTAAATAAAATGTTAACAAAATGGTGCCTGCTTCATTCTGTATGCACCCGCATGTGTGGTGATACATACACATGCATACACTCAGGGAGATGCTCCCTCCAGCAGCATCATGATGTGTATACATGCATGCACATATTCATGTCATCATCTTTTGTTTTATTTTCTTTATTCCTTTTGCCAGTGCTGTAGAGCAAAAACCAATATTTCAAAAAGCCCAGACCTATTTGCTTTGCCAATACTGTTTTTTAAGTGTTTGATCTGTCTTCCACTCCCAATCTATACCTTACATTCCTCATTAGTTCTGATTTTCGTTTTTTCTTAATTTCTATCCCGGGTTTTTATTCTCCATTCCGTGGGTATTCCTCTCTTCCTTTCAGCGCTTTAATTTCTCCTTTTCATTGGTTATCCTTCCTTCCGCTATGCCATCATGCTCTAACTATACCGCCCTCTCTTCTTTCACCTATTTCTCCATACGTTTCTTTCTATGGCGGTTATCCTTGTCTTTCTTTCTCTTGCATCACTTTTTATCTTCATCTTCCCCTTCTACTTTTTCTTTCTCTTTCTTGTTCTTTTTCAATTTCTTTCTCTCCACTGTGTCTCGCAGATCTTTCTGCATCTTTCACTGTCTCACATCTCTAGGCTTGCCATCTCTTTCTTTATTTTTTCTCCTTTTCTATTTTTTTTTTTAACTTGTTTTCACATCATTTTATCGTTTTCTCCTTTTCATGTTCTACCACACAGACTGCTAATCTTTATCTCTTTTTCTGTCAGCTGGCTCTTACACTTAAAAATCGCTCTTATTGCACGCCTTTCTATATCCCAGATTTGCCCCCTCTCTGGCTCTCTTGCGTCCTGTTTCTCTGCCACCCTAGCACAGCTTCCCCACTTCTTTCTTTTCTCACTTGTCTGCTTTCTTCCTCGTCATTCTATTGCTCTTCAGCTCGCCTCATATCCGCTCTCATCCCATACATCCCCCTTTGTCTCCTATTTTCAGCGCCGCAGAGCCTGAAACGCTCCCAGTCGATGGCTGTTCGCCTATTATTTTCGAAGGTAGCAGAAAAGCAATATCATGTACTGTAATTGCCCACTTGAAAAGCATCAACATTCCTCTGTCGATTGTGTCAGACAGACTTGCAAAGGTCACCATGGCAATATCACAAAACACAATTAAAAGATAAACATAGATTTTCTGAAGAGACAGTAAATACATTTAGCAAAATTGGAACAATTTTAAAAGCTATTCACAAGCGCGGCACCAGCAGCGGGGTGTTTATTTTCCTCTGAGAGATTGCTCATAAATGGAGCTCGCAGTTGCCTGAAAAAAACAGAAGGGCAGCTAATGTCTTTTTTTGTTTGTTTTTTTTTGCTTTTACCAGACATGTTATAGGGACTGCGAGAACTGCAGAATGCGTCTGAGAAGATTGCCCTTGCAAACCCTATCTCATATGTTGTTGGATGTACAATAGTGTATTTAGATATTTGATATGGGGCAGAACTTGCACCAGGGAGCAGTCAAGCACACTCTCAGGGTAGCAGGAGTGTCTAAATCTAGAGGGGCTTGTTATGTACGAACCTAGGGTGTGGAACCTGATTGAGGGGGGAATACAGATGCGAGGAAGTCATTAGGGCGAGTGTGGCAAACTGTGGCTCGGTCAGAAATGGACACCACATTGGACCCTGACATTTCACATATTTGCAACACACATATTTATTCCTGTCACAGCTGAACAAGTATTAGTCCGACTAAATACAATAAAAACAGGTTCCCGCTGGACCCTCCCCCCCCCATGTTATAACTACTTTGACCCCCATTCTGCTCACTCCGATCGCATGTAATCTCTTTACAGTTAGCTACCCTCCCACTTAAATGGAAGACAGCATGGATCAGACCCCTTCTTAAAAAACCCACGGCTGATCCCTTGAATATGCTAAATTACAGACTAAAATCACTACTTCCTTTTAAGTCCAAAATCTTAGAGTCACTGGTTAATCAACAACTGGTGTTCTATCTTGAATCCAACTGTCTGTTAGATCCTTCTCAGTCAGGCTTCCGTGCGTCTCATTTGAACAGAATCAGCCTTAATGGAAGTCACTGACACTATCAAACTCGCCTTAGACCAGGGAACCTTAGCTATGCTAATTCTCCTGGATCTATCAGTGGCTTTTGATATCATCTCCCTTCAAATCCTGGTTCAGAGATTGGGGGAGATTGGTATCAGTGGTAAAGCTCTGAAAGGGATGCAAAACTTTCTATCTGAGTGCACCCATTCTGTTCAGATGGGTGACTACACTCGAAAACCCATGGTCCTGGATAAAGGGGTGCCCCAGGGTTTAATTTTGAGCCCTATTCTTTTTAATATTTATGTGGCCTCTACAGGCCAGAAAAACTTTGGTCCAGGCTCTGATAGTAAGTCGCCTCGACCATGGAAATGCCCTAAAGGTCAGTCTAAATGAAGGCCTTTTTGCTAGGCTCCAGGTGATGCAGAACACAGCAGTCGCCTCATCCATAATCTTCTACCACACTCCCCATCGGAACCCCTTCTGCTCTCTCTCCATTGGTTACCAATAAAAAAGCGTGCACTATTCAAACTTCTTTGTCTGGTCTGCAAAACTTTGCACGGAAAGGGACCTTGTTATCTGATAAACAAACTACAGCCGTACATCCCAGTTTGCCAGCTCGGATCCAGTGATCTATTACTGTTATGCCCCAAACGCATTCATACGACCAGATTTGGAAGTCGCTCCTTCTCCTTCTTGGCTCCGCATCACTGGAACGTGTGATAACCACCGCAAATTTAGCTTAACGCAACTTTGCATATCGCAGTCCATCGCGGGAAATTAACCGCCCCATGCCATACTCCCCAGATAACGTGCCAACTGACCGCGTTAGAATCAACGCCACGCCGCAAAAATGCGAAACACCAATGCAAAAAAGCTGCGATGAGGCCAATCGCGATACGAAAATCAGCTAAACCCAGCTACAGGCCTGCAATCCACACGCGTCAGGAGGGAACAATCACCATAAAAGTAGAAAAAAAACAGACAAACACATGCCAAACAACAGAGAAGCACAATGGACGTTGCCGGAGCAAGTACGGAGGAGAGCCAGTACCCCACAAGCCCCCTGGAGGACCATCCTGGGACTTCGGGGTCAGGGAAGGGCAACGACAAGAAGAAGAGGAAGACGACGTTCAGTTCGCCAGAAAACAGGATCCTGATAACGGAGGTGACAGAACACCATCAACAACTGTTCGTCACCTCCACTGTGTCATTGGCAACAAAAAATACATTATGGCAGTCCATCGTGGACAAGGTGAATGCAGTCGGAGTGCTGAAGAGGACAATGGGTGAGGTCAAGAGGCGCTGGAATGATGTCAAGCGAAAAACCAAGCTGAAACTCGCCAACAACCTGAAGGCAGCAATGCAGACTGGAGGTGGGAGCCCAGCGCCACAGGAGGAGCTGGATGACATGGAGGAAATGGTGTCCACAGTCATCAGTGGGGAGACGGTGGCAGGAGTTGGGGGCCCGGACACTGCTCAACAGGACCCGACACAACAGCAACAGGGTGAGTAACCACCAGGGCCTGGGGGGACGGGGGGAGATGGGCACAATGGCACACATGCACAATTAAGTTGAGCACATCTGCGGACGCACCATGCCCCAGACCACCAACTCCCACCAAGAGACCAACGTACCCAAGTATGCAACATGTCAACACTGTACAAGCACATAAGTCAGAGGCACACCTCATGAAAGTGATAAGGGGCAGCAAAATCTGAGCTGCAGGGGCGACTCCCCAAAAATGCAGCACACACATCACATGCAGAGCACATCTACATTGACAACGATGTGACACAATCCGCAAAACACCTACAACAGAACACAGGACACAACTGGTGCCGCTTGGATGCAGACACTGGCCAATCACAATTGGCATTCCAGGGATATGTGCGTTGATAAAGTACAAGTACAAACACACATCTGTGATGTTGTCGAAATGTCCACTGTCCCCCATCAAATAGGCAGCTCCTCCCAAACAGCCACAATGTACCCAGTCATGCTGTCTGTATGTAAACATGTACAATGCGACAACATACATGTGGACACATTGTTAAACTGCATCTCCCCTTCACATTGCAGAGGGAGAATCAACACCTCCTGCAGAGCAGTCCGACCCTCTCTTCTCTGGAGATGAAGAGGACGACCACAGCTTCGACTCTAACGCCCTCCAACTGCTCATGGAGAGCCTCCGCAGCCCACTTCCAGGAGCTGGGCAGCCCAGCTGCTACGAGGAGACCCCACCCCCTGCACAGACCACACAGCAGGCTGCACCCACCACCACTGCTGCCTCCCAGGACCCCCACGGAGAACACATGGCCTTCCAACGCCGTGTTTTGGGATGCCAGGAGAATCTGGCTGAACAGGTGCGGGTGGGCTTTGACCGCATGGCAGACAAACTAGATGCCATACGTGGGTGTCTAAGTCCCATCAGGGACCACTCACGGTCCCTAACGGACACCCACAGTCCACTCCATGCTCTCCAACGGACCATGGCTGACATCGCTGGAGCCCTGACTCAGAGAATAGTACAACTGTCCAGTCCGAGTGGCACTAGCGATGTCACACGGGAGTTGGGAAACATGCGGAGGTTAATGGAGACCATGGAGCGGGCGAATGCAGAACGAGCGGCTGCCACGGCTGCACACCAGCGAGAGGTAGCTGGGTTCCTCAATGACCACAGGACCCTCCTCATGGCATTGCTGCCACAAGGCCTGGTGCGGATGCATGCTGCTGCCACCACTCCATCCACATCTCCGCCCCCTGAAATGTCAGTGCCACACAGTGCGGCAGACCTTCCACCTCCGGCCACTGATGTGTCACTGCCACACAGTGCTGGAGACAGAACACCACCACCCACACGTGAGGCACATGAAACAGCAGAGAATGAAGATGCGGATGATACTGCCCTCGTGGTAAGGAGGACGCAGCAGCATGCATCTCATCCATAGGTCCGGCTTCAGCTTGGTACTGCCCTCTGCATCATCACCTTCCACTGCCCCCCCATGCACTCTGCGACACTCACCTTGGACCTCGACATGGACTGCCATATGATGTTTAATCGCCATTGACACAGCAATCAGACTGCAGACTGTACTCATCCTCTTCCTTTGGACTTGTCATTTCCTGGAGGACCCTGGCTACCCTCCACGGGACAACATCGTCATGTGGGTTTGCATGGCCCTGTACTGCTCCAGATGCAACACTCCACTGAATGTGCATTAAACATTCATATACACACAGATGTGTCATGTCTATGGTCTTTTAAGTGTGGAAGTATGGATGAATGTGGGCTCACTGGACTCCTCTTACATCCATGTGGCTCATGTCGTAGAACAGGGGTCACAGGGTGACACATTGCCCAATGCGGTCTGGGTGGTGCTGACACAACAACAGGGGCACAAGCATGAGTTACTTCCTTGTCCAGCCCAGTACGGAACCACGCCCAGGGCCCCGGGGTCATATACAGACCCTTACGCTGGACTGGCATACGCCAGTCCAGCCCACTATGCTTACGCTCACAGGGGGGGACGGCAACGCTACATGTCCCCTGTCTTTCCTGTGGTGATCTGCTGCTCACAGGTCTAGTTGTCAGCATGCCACAGCCACTCCCTCACGGCTGGTTTACACCCACACCACACCCATCCAGCACACGCATCAAGGGACATGTGACCCTGCCAATGAAAAGGGACGGGCGCACGTGCTCGACACCATTTCCACTCTCTATCTGGGTGCGTCCGTGAGGTGTTAATGTAGGCATGAGGGCCTCGGGCCCTGCAACATCACATTCCCCAGGACCGGAGGTGACATGATGGCGTCCGCAACACGATACCCAATCATACAGGGACCATGACTTTGGGACACAGACTTGGTGGCACCGGATACCTTGTGCCGGCACAGGCACACTGCCACGGGACGGTGACTTTGGGTGCACTGAGGTAGGGGCACCTTAAGTGCTGAGCGGGTGTGCAGCCTGGGATGATGCCCCATCCCGGCCGTCCGGACTGTTCAGAATTTGTATGCCCTGCTGGACCGCAGTGTAGGCCAGAGCCAGCGGGCAGCGCGGGCCTACCGCCATGTGGCGTCGCATCCCGGATCACAGAGTTAGTGGCACCTCAAGGGCTGAGCGGGTGTGCAGCCTGCGATGATGCCCGGTGCACTGGTATGTCCTCTGCCATGGCAAAATCAAGACCCAGAATCATATGTGAGACCTGGTGGCCTGCGGAGCGGGGCTGCATGATGTGGAGGGTGCCATGTCCGAAGGCCCCGGGCATGTGGCTTGCAGCGGCACGTGGTGAGCCATCATTACTACACGCCAAGGGTGGAAGGGGAGCAGTGAGGCCTGGGTGTGCAGGGGCGGGCATGCACCGCTGGGTGGCGGGAGGGGCTGGGGTACATCTGCCTGGGTGCAGAGGGGCGGACAGGCGATGATGTCTTGTGCAATTGTATGTACTTTGCCATTCAGGTCTCTGGACTCTGTTTCAGATGACGGATCTGTTTCAGATGTGTGACCTGGTGAACTGCACTACATACAGGCACGTGGTTGGAGACACACCTGTGGCAGCAGGTGGGCAGTGTGGCCTGTGTGCGCATTGTGGGCACTCTCTCCCCCTGTCCATCTCTTCTGTTATCTGTGTCTCACTCCCCCTCTCTGTCCGTCTTTCTCTCGCTCCCCCTCTCTGTCCGTCTTTCTCTCGCTCCCTCTCTTTCTCTCCTTTGCTCTCTCTCTGTCCTTTGATGTGCGCAAGACACACCTTCTCATCATGATTTTTGTCTTGCAGGCTGTGACCTACGGATTGTCCCGAGGGGAGACGCCATGTGTCTTCATTTCTGTTCTGTGTTTCTTTGAATAAATTTTCATTTGTTACATCGAAGGTGGATGTGTGATGCTCATTTTTGTGACGACACATGCATGCCACCAAATGTGATTGTGCAACATCAGGCGGATTATTTGGTACATGATTCCGTATAGTTGATGGGGCATGTCTTTGGCCGGGGGGGCTGGGAGGGGGGGGTCCTGGGGGTGGTGGCGGTGGGTGTTGTGGCCCTGTTGGGGCTCCGAGCTGCATGATTAGTGGCTCCATGGCATCTGTTGCCCTTCAGGTGTGGCTCTGGGCTGGGCTCCATCTTGTGGTGCAGGCTGTGGTCCGACTTTGCACCAGGTCAGAGCAGGTGTTAATTTCCTGCTGCTAATGAGCCTTATCGCCTGTTTTGTGCTCGTATCGCCGATCTGGCTGTTCGTTGAGAATGTTGCGGAGTGGTGTTTTCGCGGCTTTTTGCACGGGTACGCCTACTCTGCATCTCATTAGCGATAATTGCGGGGGTCATCTGTGGCGATGTTTTTTGCGGAGGCTATCGCGGGTAAAATGGTGTTATGGGCTGTTAACACCAGCTTGTGAATGGTGCGATGAATTTATCGCCACTTTGGCTGCGATAAAGTGCCGCTAATTTCGCAATGTGTCCTTGAGAATATGCCCCTGCGTATCTAAGTAGAGATGAACAGTTAATGTTTGTCAGCATGTGAGTGTGTGAAAATGGATGTTTTGTCATAAAGGCCATGATTTGCAAAAAAAAGCGAAAAAAGCCTGACGTTTAGTCCCGTAGGTGTACTCCTATGATACAAGCAACTTTGCAGGTTTTTTTTAGAGTTCATAGTTTCCCTAATTTTAAACAACATGTTTATTAGAAGGCGCTCCGAAATGCAGTGTTTTTTGGGGAAAACAATGTAAGGTAGGTAACTGAATTCTTCTAACTAAAAGTCAATAGGGGTCCTACTATATTCAGATTTAATGCCACAGGACTCGAGCTGTGCCTCACTGACAAGGCCTAAGCAAGCTAAAACTGGAGTGAGGTTGCTTGTATTCTCGTTTGGATGGGAGCTGGCCTTGCGATCTGGGCTGTACTAATCCTGTTGGAGTAAGACATAACCAGTGGCGTAGCTAGCCCTCTGGCTGCCCGTGGCGGTCCCTGCGTTTGCTGCCCCGCGGCGGCTGCAGTGAAGAGCAGGTGGGGGGTGCTGGCGAGAGTTTTCTCAGTTTGCCACCTGCGGCTAACGCATTAAGGAGCGGGGGGAGGGTTGCTATTTCCGCCCGAGACGGCAGGTAACAGCGGGGGGAGGCCGCTATCCCCAAAACTCCTGCCACCCAGGGCGGACTGCACCGCCCCTAGCTACGCCACTGGACATAACTTGATTTGCATTCGGCTGGTGTCTGTCTGCAGTGTGAAGCAGGCGAGAAATGATGGACTGGAATGCAGCACCCGGCAATCACCAGTGGCGGAGTATAATTCAAACATTACTTCCACCACTTTGTTGTTTGTCGCAAAAGGAGAGCAGGCCCAGGGAACAGACACAACCTCACAGGGCAATCCACTTCAGAACCACATCATGCTTCCTGCAGGTAGGAGAGTTCTCTGAAGGTCAAAGATTCCAGCAGGCTTGACCTTTGAGTCCAGCACTTCCGAGGCAGGGTTTATGCATTCTTCTTCCTTCAAATTCTAAGATGGTGTCAAAAAACTAGAGTCTGATGAGCATATTTGAAGGCTTCTAACCTATTCCACTGTTAGAAGGATGTGCTCCAATCACCCTAAAGTTGTCATGCCATAACGTGCCCATTTCTTTATTCAGCAAAGTGATGTGCTGCCATCTCTGAGGTTTTGCCTTACTGCTGAAAACTCCAAAAGGTTGTCCAAGTATTCCAAATTCAAAATGATGGAAGATTCATTTGCTCAGAGCCCTTCTGACCCACAAGTACACCAACTATTACCCTAATACTGCACTCTGGAGAACAAAGAGGAATTCACACATTGTTCAGCAACATCTGCAATCCTCATACTGAACAGCTGGAAACAGTAGTATACCTGGGAACCTGACTTCAATAAGCCAAGCAGCAGATGCTCATAAAATATGCACTCTCAAGGCTCCCTCTCACTTCACTTGAAACGTTATCTATAATGGCCCATTCCCAATGATGTCAACGAGTGCACTTAAGCATTTGCACAAGACAGAAATCTGATTTCCTTAAACTTCTGGGACTGACAAAAATGGTAATCAATTAAAGAAGATGTTCAGGGCAGATCCAGCTACTTAAAACAAATTGATCAGCCATCTTCCCCAGTTTCAGTGCTCAGCTGTAATCCCACTTCCCAAGCTTCCCAGGCGTTTGTTGTCTGGAATACTTGAGGTGCTGCAATCATGTGCAACTCTTGACTTTTTATGTATCGCAGACTGTGTGCAGCATCATTTTTTCCTGTAGTACTATATTTATCCTCTCAAAGTTCTTGTTTGCTGCCCCTTGTTTGTCTGATTTGTTGCTGCCTTAGACCCCATGTTTGGCGACTATCCTGGGCAGTTTTTCACATACTACTTGTAAGAAAGCGTGTTAATAATTGGGGATAATGCAATGCCTTCCCAAGTAATAAATCCACAATCTTGTAAGGATAAACATTCAAGTTCAATAAATAAACCTGGGCTCAACTTCTGGTAGACATGGCACAGAGCAGATAGGCTTAACTTAAGGGAAAGCATTTAAAGTGTTTAGCAGTATCAAAACAATTAAAAAGTCAAAACAAAACACAGTAAAAGTCTCACAACCATTTTCTAAACACAGAGAAATCTGAATTTGAAACTGATGGAAATTGGGTTTCTGGTTGGCCGAGGTATGCACCCTGTCCAAGCTGGATCCACATTAGTCAGGGTAAGTCAGATATACAGCATAAATTAACCTGTGCTCACCACCTGGTAGCTTGGCACAGAGCAGGCAGGCGTACAGGGTGAGGCAATGTGTATAGTATTTGTGCAATACTTCAAACAGAAACAAGCAAAAACACCACAAACAGACTCCACAATAGTTTAGAAAAATAGATTATTATTTCATAAATAAAACAAGAGCAAAACAACAAAAATACAATACTTAGATGTTAGAAATGGGGGTCTCTAGTTGGCAGAGGTAGGTACCTTTGTCCAAATAGGGACCCTTGCTTCTAGTCAGGTTAAGGGGGATGCACTTCTAAAATAACCCCTGCTCATCCCCTGGGTTGCTTGGCACTAGCAGACAGGCTTATCTCAGAGGCAGTGTGTAAAGCATTTGTGAACACATACTGTAATACAGTGAAAACACTACAAATGGACACCACACCAGTTTAGAAAAATAAGTAATCTTTATCTAAACCAAACAAGACCAAAATGACAAAATCCACAATACAGTACTAAAAATATGTTTCTCAAATGGTAGAAATAGTTCAGTTCAAAGCAGTTTGCAGATGCAACACTTTTACTGACAAAGTACCTTGGATGCGTCACGCACATGAACAAAAAGGGCCGCAGGGAAGGTGATGCGTCAGTTCCTTACTCTCAGGGAAGGTAATGCATCGGTTTCTTGCTCCGGGGGAGGTGATGCGTTGGTTCCTTACTGCTGCACAGGGGAGGTGTTGCGTCGATTCCTTACCAGAGAGGAGATGATGTGTCCATTTCTTTCTGCGTAGGGAGATGATGCGTCGATTTCTTACTGCATCCCTCAACGATGCAACAGACTTGACGCCTCACTGCGATGCAAACGATCTGGGACGATACGTGGTTTCTTGCATCCACACAGCAGGGCTTGCATCGGAATCGGCGCGGTGATCTCAGAATACGGAGACCGATGCACTCGATGCGGCCTGTGGCGATTTTTCGAGCCATGGGCAGGCGCTGCGTTGGTTTCTTCGACGAGGCATCGGAAACTGGCATGGATGCATCACGCTTCTCGTTGTTGCGTTGTTTTTCCAGCTCTCAACAGCCAGAAGAACCTCCAGAGGCCCAGAACAGCTACAGGCACCTCTTGGCAGGTCAGAACTCCCAGCAAGGAAGTTCTGGCAAGGGGGGGTGAAGTCTTTGTGTCCCTGAAACTTCAGAACAGGAGGCAAGTTCTTCTTCAAGCCCTTGGAGAACTTCTTCAAGCAGGGAACACAGCACACAGCAAAGTCCTTTTCCCTTTCCTTGGCAGAAAGTAGCCACTGCAGTCCAACACAAGACAGCAAACAGCACAGGGGCAGTATTCCTCCTCAGTTTCTCCAGCTCTTCTCCTTGGCAAAGGTTCCTCTTGATTTCCCAGAAGTGATCTAAAAGTCTGTGGTCTGAGCCCATCTTTTTATACAGCAAAATCCATTGTTCTCTGGTGGCACAGAGGTCCTGTGCTCAGTCAAAACCAGTTCTGTCCTCCCTGATGCAGCTTCCTGGCAGGAGGTGGAGACAACATTGTGGAAGGCAGACCAGGCCCATTCAGGTGAAAGGAAATCTCCTCCCCCTATTTTAAACGCAGCCTAGGTCTATTCAGCCCAGCCCTTACTCATCCAGACTCTCTGGAGCCACTGCACCTCCCCAGCCCCTGTCACTCCAAAGCCACAGAGACAATACACATCCTAGCAGAGGCAAACTGGATAGCTAAGCAAGAAAATACCTACTTTCTAAAAGTGGTATTTTCAAACACAGAATGCAAAAATCACCCTCACTAAAAGATGCATTTCAACATTCTGAGTTCAGGCATACTACACTTTATTTTCCTACCTTGTTCCCAGGGGTAGTTATGTTTATAAGATGTTATAAGCAAACTCCCCATTCTATCCTATGAGAACAGGTAGCCTTGCAATAGTGAAAAATGAAATTGGCAGTATTTCACTATCAGGACATCCCGCACACACCAGGGCATGCCCTACCTTTCACATACACTGCACCCTGCCCACAGGGGTACCTTGGGCCTACCTTAGGGGTGACTAACATGTAAGAAAAGGGAAGGTTAGGGCCTGGCAAGTGGGTGCACTTGCCAGGTCGACATGGCAGTACCAGACTACACACAGGCTTTGCAATGACAGGCCTGGGTTACATTTACAGGCTTCTCCTGTGGGTGGCACAATCAGTGCCGCAGCCCACCAGCAGCATTTGATTTACAGGCCCTGGGCACACAAAGTGCACTGTACTAGGGACTGACTAGTAAATCAAATATGCCAATCGTGGATTCCCCAATCCATAACAACAATTTACAAAGGGAGCACTTGCACTTTGGCACTGAACAGCAGTGGCAAAGTGCCCAAAGCATCTAGACCAGCAAAACAAATTTCAACACACAGCAAAAACACAGGAGGCAAAGGCAAAAATACAGGGGTAACCCACACCAATGGTGCAAGGTCTAACAGTAGAAATCAAGATATGAATTTTTGAAGATTAAATGCAAAAATAGCGATTAGAAGCAAGAAGTGCCTAAAGAGTTAATTGGTCGCGCTGGACCAGGATAGAGTCAAGATTTCAGGCCGACCACTATGGAGCGAGGGCCAGCTACCGGACCCACACAGGCCCCGCTGAGCAAATGTACCTTAATCCTTGTTGCAAACCACAAGATGCGGGTAGCAGCTGAGCGATGCATCAGTGACGATTCTACAGTCAAGTAGACATGTTAGTTTTCTCCACCAGTTTCGAAGATGAAGCGCTAGTCCTGAGATGCATTAGTTCCGAAGCCGATGCATCTGTTTTCTCAAAGCAGTCAAAGGGATGCGTTGATCGCCTTTCGGCAGTGCCAGTCACGCTGTAGTTCTGATGCGGCGGTTCCAATGGCTATGTGCTGGTTCCGAGAGTGATGCGCCTGTTCTGTTCCCACAGCAGCGGCAATGAGTCGATTCTGCTGTCATAGCTGAGGATGTATCTGTTCTGCTGGAGCAAGCGCCTGGGTCCACTTCCAATGACATAGGCACAGAAGCAGGATAGAAGATTGTGATGTCCCTGAGTCTTCTAAGAACCGGAGGCTAGTCAGATAGCACTTGGAGTCACTCTTGGGAAAGTGATGAAGGTCCATTCAGAGAGAGCAGCAGGTAGCAGGGCAGCATAGCAAGGCTACAGTCTTCCAGAGCAGCAGTCCGGCATAGTGGCAGTCCTTAGCACAGCAGTTCTTCTTGGCAAGTTGGTTTTAAGGTCTCGAAGTGTACTGAGTTGGCAGGGTCAGAGGTCCAGTACTTATACACAGTTGTGCCTTTGAAGTGGGAGTGACATCAAAGGAGGGCCTTTGAAGTTCACAGAGGTCCTTTCTTTCTGTCCTGGCTCCAGACTCACTACAGAGGAGGTATGCAGACTTTTGTGTTAGGACAAGGCCCAGCCTATTCAGTTGTAAGTCTGAGGCTGGGCTCAGCTCCTTCCTTCCTTCCTCCCAGGAAGATGCATGAATTCACACCTAGCCTTCCTTTGTGTGTCGCTATCTAGAGGACATACACAAAGTGAACTGCCACACAGCCCAGCCAGTGATCAGATACAGGCAGCAGACACAAAATGGCTAAGAACAGGAAAATGTCCAACTTTCTAAAAGTGGCAGTTTCAGAAGGGTAACTACAAATCCAACTTTACCATTAAAGAAGATTTGTCATTACCATTCCAGAGGTACTAAACATAACAACTCTACCTTCTCTGAATTAGGATTTACAGTTTATTAAATGTAATAAGGAATTCCCACTGTGACCTATGAGCGGTAGGCCTCTAGGTAGTGAAAAACGAGTTTGGGAGATGTTCACTACAAGGAAATGTAAAACTTAAAGGTACATGTCCTGCCTTTTAGCTACATAGCACCCTACCCTATGGGCTACCCAGGACGTCCCTTAGGGGTGACTTATATGTAATAGAAGGGGAGTTTAAGGCTTGGCAAGGGGTTTAAAATGCCAAGTCGACATGGCAGTGTAAACTGCATACACAGGCTCTGCAATGGCAGGCCTGAGACATGTTTAAGGGCTACTTGAGTGGGTGGCACAAGCAGTTCTGCAGTCTCGCTAGTAACATTTAATTTACAGACCCTGGACACGTTATGCACTTTACTAGGGACTTATAAATAAATTAGATATGCCAATTGTGGATAAGTCAATCAAACCATGTTTAAGGGGAGAAGCACATGTACTGGTTGGCAGTAGAAAAGTACTCAGAGTCCTAAGACCAACAAAAATGAGGTCATAAAAAGAGGAGGAAGGCAAAAAGTTTGTGGTGACCCTTCAGAGAGGGCCATTTTCCAACAGAAACACAACCCCAAAATGACTAAAATCCAACAAAGGAAACCAGAGGTCAGATTTCTTAAAGTTTTAGGGCAAAAGCGGCAAGAAAAAGTAAAGCACCATTCAGAAGTCAGTATTCATGGTTGACTGAAACCTAGGTACAATTTCAGGCTGAGCGTGATGGAGCAGAGGCTGTATAGCCCAAGCAGGTTTTTGCCTTCTGACTTAGTCTCTGAAATGGAAGTCGAAATACTCAAGGTGGGCAATGTTACAGGCTGCATCCTGTAAAGTCATTCCAAACTAGGATAGCCATTGGAAGAGGCCCTGCAAAACATGTTGGTTTTGGCAGGAAAGGCTTCAAGTTGGAAAATTCAGATTGCGCAGCTGCCAAAGTACTCTCGTCCAGTGGATACTTTTACAATATTGACTCAGTCAAGATTTGTTTCTTTGGTCTCTTTTTGGAGCTCAAAAACCTGGAACCTGTGTCCAGCAAAGTTTTCTCAAAACTGAACGCCTTTGCCATTGGGTCCTGCTGAAGATCTAGAGGTCTCGTAAGAACACAAATGTTCAAAGTCACATCCTTTTCAGTTTTTCTGGAGCAGTTCCTCTTGGTCTCTGCTAAGGCTCTCATGACATTATGGACAGCACATAGGGGCTAGGACTCGCTCCAGAAGAGGCAACCAGCAGGGTTCAGTATAGGTAAATTTGTTACAGTTACTGGTCAACTGATCACTTCAGGAAAAATTCCTCTAACAGTTTGTTGTGCGCTTGGAGCCACACAGGAAGCCCTTGCAGTTCACTTCTCAGTCCTGAGTATAAGTGTGAATAGGTCAAGCCCCTCAGGGGACCTATTACAGAAGTGCCCTGGGGGGTGCAATGGGCGTTTGTACCCATTTTGTGCACCCTCTGGTCACTTTGGTATTAGAGGAGGGGCAGCAAATGTTTGTGCGGCCCCTTCTGTAATACTGATAGTGCTGGTGCACATGCAGCAACAGCGCTATCATTAGAGGGTGGCACACATGCAGCACCAGCGCTATCATTAGAGGGCGTTCCCTCATTTGCCTGTGGGTGTGGCCCCATGCAAATGAGGAAATCTCTTTGCCTTTGCGCCGGTGGCATATTACTGATATGGGAACAGAGGCAAACATGCCTTTAGGAGGTGCACTGAAAGTGCACCACAAAAAGGACTTGGCATTTGTCCCAGCTAGGACAAAAATGAGCAGTCCCCTCTTCAACAAACTGGTACTACGACCAGCTCCTGGTCCGACTGGGCTGCTGCCAACTTTGATATAGTTGACCAGGGACAGACGTCTCTCCTCCAGACGAGAGACCCTTCATAAACCATGAATGGGTAGATCTCATTCTGGTTCCTTTCCAGGTAATGACATTCCTGAATACTCCTCAGCTGCCTATCCTGGGCTAAGAGAAGTCACATACCTCACACTGAGGTGTTCCTGCCAAAAGGCCTAAGGTATTGTTTCTGCTTTGAAAGAGGTTTTCGTACCTCATTAAGGGGAACTCTGGCAGAGGCTAGCTGGTGGCAGGCTAAGCCTTTAGCCTGCTTGGGTTCTAGAAACACAAAATCTAACTTCATTAAATATAAAAAATTGGAGTTGAATTATTTCTATAGCTTATCTCAAACCAGAGTTAGCAAAGTAGTATTGTTTCTGAATGTTACTTTTTCTCATAGAAACAGCTACAGCTTTTACCCTGAAAACAGCTGTTGGGAGCTAGTCACTGTAGTTTCATGCCAATACTAATATTTTAAATATTAGACACCTTACCATGTGGACTACAAGGAATTCTTAGGGGTTTTGCATTTAGTAATTAAAAGTAGGGCTCCTTTGACAGGCTTGTCTGCAGGTTTAAAAGCCATTAAATTCATGCTAAACAGGCAGGCATGTAGCATTGTTTATTTGTCAACTTAGTAGATGGCACGATGTATGCTGCAGTCCACAGGTGACATTTAATTACCCATTTTCCTGTACCACATACTATGACCTTATTGGTAAGTTAAATATTAAAATTGGGATTGGCCAATTTAACCATGTTGTAGTTGTCAGAGCACATACACACTGTAGACTGGACAGCTTGGCCCAGCATGCAGAGCTGGAAAACTAGCAATACCAGTCAGCAAGCACAAAACCCAGATCTAACAGTGACTGGGAGTGAGTGTCTGAAATGTTTCAGTACTCCGTCCATCATCACGCTGTGTTTGCTTTGTTTGCCCTAAGTTGGCAGGGTATACCCAGACGTGGGTCCCTTGCTCACTTTGCCACTGGATTCAAGCTAGCCTGGCTGATGAGGGGTGTTACTCTGAAACCGGTCCCAGGATGCTTGTTTCCGGTCCAGGGAAGACCATGCTTGGCAGTTCGGGCTGGACTGTTCCCATGAGCAACAGGGTCAAGGCTTATTGGCATATGGCTGGGTCTGAACTGGGGTGGTGAAGTGAGCCAAAGAACGATGATGGATTCAACCCAGATCTGTGACTGGGGGTGAGTGTCTGAAAAGTTGCAGAGGTCCATCCATCATCTTCTTGTGTGTGCTTTGTTCGCCCTAAGTTGGTAGAGTATGCCCAGATGTGGGTCCCTTGCTCACTTTGCCACTCGATTCAAGCTAGCCTGGCTGATGAGGGGTGTTACCCCGAAACTGGCCCCAGGATGCTTGTTTTGGGTCCAGGGAAGACCTGGCCTGGCAGTTCGGGCTGGACTGTTCCCATGAGGAACAGGGTGGAGACGGATTTGCATATGACTGGGTCTGAACTGGGGTGGCGAAGTGAGCTAAAGATCGATGATGGATTCAACCCAGATCTGTGACTGGGGGTGAGTGTCTGAAAAGTTTCAGCGCTCCCTCCATCATCTTCTTATGTTTGCTTTGTTCACCCATGCTTACAATGCACTATACAATGAAGGACTGGTGTACCTCAACAAACGAGTGAATTTCCACCAACCTACCAGGGACCTCCACTCCAGATCCCTCTCCCTAGCAGCTACCCAGAGCATCTGCTGGGAAAACAGTGGAGGCCACTCCTTCTCCCACTTGGTGGCTAAGACCTGGAACACCCTCCCCCTGCACCTCAGAGCCTCACCATTGCTCCAACAGTTCAGAAATGACTGCAAGGCCTGGATGTTTAACCAATAGGAGCAGGCAGAGTGATCCCGCAGCATGACCCCACAGCACCTCAAGACCCTCACAGGTGAAGAAGTCGGGCTATACAAAGCTTGATTCATTTATTGATTTCCCTAGGAATAGGACTCCCACCCGGTGAGTGAGGCTATACTCCAAAATGTGGGATTCACATGAAATGGATGAGTATATTCATTATGCTCCTAGAACTGAAAGTCACTCGCAATGAGTGAGCCTGTAGTGCAGAGATTTACACATGGGTGAAAAACTGATCCAAGAAGCAAGTCTCACCCAAAGAGTGAAACTGTGCTTCAAGGCACAAGACGCACACTAGAATAGTAACAATAAATCGTTTACTTTGACAACTACTTCCAGTTGAAATAACATAAATATAGTCTGTGCGCACTTTTACATGGGATAATTATACTTTTCTATTTTTCGCTCATGTTCAGTAATAGAAGACGAGGTAGTAACATATGCAAATTCAATTTGTAAATGTTAACAGTTTATTATATGCAATTAATAGTATTGATTTAATCATTCCGACAACTAAACTGAAACAATGCAGTAACTTCGCTCCGTCAGGTAGACCTCAAGCGTAGCACGCCTCCTACTAAAGCCTCTTCGGCTGCACTGCTGACCAAGATTAATAGCTTACTGAATCCTCTCTAATGACTTTTTTAGAAATGACATTTTGTAATGTTGCGGCAGCTGATTTCACCGCAGGGACTTTCTAATGATCAATTAAATGTGTACGCCGTACTTGCTCAGCCTCATCGGATGTATGTCAAGAGAAGGTTTAGCAAGCCCGGAAAATGAGCAAGAAAAAAAGAGAACACTGGCATTCTGGAGCAAGCTTGACATGTTTCTGGCAAAGGTAAACATCTACAGACACTATACAGACAAGAAACACAAACATAAATTCATTCAATTAACTGAAAATCAGCATTCTTAAAACTGATGTGTAGATTTTGCTATTTCAGAAAATGGGTGGACTATTATTCACAACTTTGATTAGGAAAGTTACGTCTCATGATTTTTGATCCATTTAAACGATGCTAAATTCCTACCAGCCAATATGTCATCAGGTCAGAGTGGGGAAGTAAAGGATGCTAACTCAGAAAGGGAAAGAAGTGGTCATTTATGAACATACAAAGCTGCATGTGTTTCTACTGGTGACGACATAAGGACAAAATAATACAATGTGATGACTGTAGTAACATAGCGAATGTGGTTAATTAAGGCAGATCCTTTTGGGAATCATTCACAAGGGTGTATGATTAAACCTTGTAATTTATGTAATGCATAGAATAACTTTAAACTTATGCTTGCTTTATGACCTATTGGCTATTCTGGGGCATGCATGCATAACTTACATATATAATAATATTGGCACGCAAATCAGTCTTAAATTCTAACCTGTGGGATGCGCCAACTACTAGGACTGGGAGTAATGTAGTCCTGATATGGACTTTGGTGCTCCCCGACTGGAACCGTCACTCTTTCTAGTTAGGAGAATCTAAAAAGACTGAAACTTTCTCATAGGAATAACAAAGATTCTTGTTTAAATGCTTTATATAAAGAATTAATAGGAAGATTGTAATTAAGGTGCCATGAGAAAGTTTAGCAGCAAAGCATATAATTTATAAGTACAAAGAACTGAGAACACTTCTAAACAAAATACGGCATAGATTTGTCTTCTAAGGTGAGGAAAAAAGGGGTCTCTCCAGTCACAGAAATTCAGACACTTGTATAGGGCTTTTGACAAAGATTTTCATACATTCAGTAAGAATACATAGTTCTCAGGTTTTGCACCACTAGGGGACAAGCTAGAAGTTGCCTCCTCCTACAATACCAAGCCATTCTTCTAGTTTAGCAAATCCCTTACCAATGGAACCAAAGAATGATCCTAATCCTTCCCAGGCACCTGATTCTGCCAGCTCAGTTAATGTGTGCATTATGTTCGTGATGTTAGTAATATTGCTGCGAAGCTGCTTATCTATGAGAGGAATATATGCACAGCATTCCTGAGAATGAATGACTTTGCAAAGTCTGCCTTCCTTCACGAGGAGTAAATCCACCGCAAGGTGAATTTGCATAATCATAGCTCTCATTGAAAGCAATTCTTTATTGATCACTGTCAGTGCCGACGCTGTATTAGGTGCAAGTCAATCAACTAAAGTGACCAGTTTCCTAATCTGTACATCATTCTATACTACCCCTTTGGATGGTATGAGTGCTCCAAACATATCACTAAGAATCTGCTTGAAGCTTTGTTTACTTCACCTAATGCATTTCTCAAGAGGATAATCTAACTCATTAGTATGATAGATCCTGGGGAAAACAAAAGTGGAGTAAACTGTCTCATTTCCCTCTCGCTGCTGTACTATGCATAAAGATCCTTTCTTGGTGGCTTCAGTGCTTAATTTAAAGGGTGATTCATTTAAGATCTTGTTACCTTTCCCAAAAAGGCGCTCTGCACTTGTCTTTGCTTCTCCTCTTTCTTCATCTATTCTTACCCTTTCTTCAATTCAAATACAAACATCCTCCCATCTTGGTTAACATTGCAGGTTACATCATGCAAGCTATGATTAGTAATGATCATGTTATACACAGGGGTAAAGAATTTCAGAAGATACACTGATCCCTTGATTTTGACCCCTTGTAAAGGTAAGAATCATGCTTATTGGCCCACAAATACAGGTTTTCTTCCCTTACAATTGGTACATTTTCTAAAGGATCATCAAAGTTGGAATAAAACAGTTTAACAGTTTTGCTGGTAAAATAGCTTTAAGAAAATAGAGCAGGAAAATGAATAAGACAGAGGCAAGTGAAAGTAAGCAGCTCCTTCAGCTACAGAAGTGGGACGATAAGAATAGACAAAACAGTCCTCGACCTCCATGACTTTTACATATTCAGACAACATTTGGTAATACACATTATAACTGTACACACTCACTCACGCTGTAGGAGGTGTTGTCGTGTAGCTAACATTCAGTCTCCATTTTAGCCTTTTGTTTTAATTTAGCAGCGTTTTCTAAAAGTAGTTTACACATGTTTTTCCTAATGCAAGAATATGCCCTGCACTCATTACTCATTGTTGCCCTGCAGCCTGCACATTTAGTTGCAGGATCGCACAACACAGAAAACAATGTCTTGTTTTATCTTTTTAGTTTTACTCGTAGGAGGCGACAGTTTCTGTCCAGACTCATTATAGATGTTGCTCTGCACCTCTGGCACAGCATGATAAGCTGGAGTCATCATGGAACGCTGCAGTGAGCTGTGACTGAGATGTAGTTCCGCTGTCCCCGACCATCATGCTGAGAAAGAAGATGATGGTCTCAGTGTGTTTGTAAATGCACTGAGACTGGCTTCCTGAAATACTGTACCAAGGTATGAGTATTCCCTGCATGCTCTCTTTAGCATAGAGATATTAGTAATAAATAGGAGTAACATTAGTAATCTCAGTAACATTATGAACAATTAATATGGTTGAATTGCTTGTTTTTTTCACCATTCATATAACTTATAACCATGACGTGCCTCATCTATCTGATAATTGCAGTTTATGTTTTATTTACAAAGATTAGAGTTTTTCAATAAGCATTTCAAAATGCATTATCATATATTTTTCCTTGTGATCACCTTGGGCAGGCAAAAGTGGCAAACAAAAGGGTTAGATCTGTTTCAAGAATTTCCTTGGAATCTGAGTGGTCATGTTTGAGGTTACCAACCACATCTGTAACTCTGTAAGGCTAGGAGTTTAGATGTGGTACTGTGAGCTAGCCAAACAAGCCAACATTTACTGATTATATAGTAAGACTCAGTCTCTGTATTATGTAGTTTTGTGGTTCTAAATACACAGTCCAACTAGGAACAGTATAACATGGTGCCACCAATGTTCTGTGTTTGGTACTTATTTAATGAGTATCCTGAGTAGTTTACTTGCCTATGCCCAAGGCTCCTTTATTACTTCTATACAGAGAAGTCTGTGGTGAGAAGGGTTTATCCTCATTCAGCTTAATAGGAAGCACTTAATTATGTCTAAAGGTTAATCAAGCTTGCTTGTTTAAAATGATTTTCCCCTATAGTGCTTTCCTTTCTTTGAATTCCATTAATTAATTATGGCACAACCAGTAGGTATTCTTATTAATTGCAGACAAGCTGTAACTGCTCACTTTACTGTGCATGGGCTCACCAATGGCAGTGGAGAAGTTCCCTTTTTGGTTGCGGTCCTTGAAGTGTACAGATGTGAAGCTTTTTATTCCTGGGTTGATTTTCCTGCAGTCGATGCCACTACACTCACATTTCACACATACACTGAGGATGCAGGGGCATATTAGCAAGGGCCTTATCGCCGCTTTAGCGGCACTTTTTGCCGCCAAAGCGGCGATTTTTTTATCGCCCTATCAGCAAGCTGTCGCTAACAGGCGTTAGCGACAGCTTTCTGGTGATAGTGGCCCGTTTTTCCATCGCCTTGCATGCCAGCGATATTTATCGCTAATGACATGCAAGGTAGGCGTTCCCAACTAAAAGCGACTGAAAACAGTCGCTAACACAACTTCCCCCTATTAGCAACGCAGGCAAAGCGATAAAAAAATTTGCGCTAAGCGCGAATATCGCTAGAATTTAACACCTGCTAAAAACATGACTTACCTGCTTGTAGAATAGGAGGTGGATTGTCAGCCTAAGTCCACCATGGCGTTAATGCGTGAATATCGCTGGATTTCCAGCGATATTCACGCATTTCGTCGCTATCGCTGGATATTTTATCGCATTGGAGATAAACCTTGCTAATAGCATGTTATCTCCGCGATAATATCCAGCGATAGGCGGCGTTAAATAAATACGCGCTAAGTGCGGTTAGCGATAATTTTTGCCTGTTCTTGCTAATATGCCCCGCAGTTCCAGCTGCTTATAGGCCTTATGAATATTAAGAAATACCATTAACTTACCAGGAACATCATAATTGATTCCAAGCTGCTCTCCCACATACACTACACAATGTCAGACTGGGTCCTCTTAGTAATGATGGGGCAACCTGGCCAGTCTTAGAAATGTGTACAATCACTACTGCCCCAGCAAGGGCTACTCAAGTTGGACAGGCTCAGTTATCCGCCCTTGCAATTAGTCCTATTACTATTAATGTCACTATGGGTAAATTCCCTACCAAATCTGATGAAATTCTGTTTTGGATTGCACAAAAAATAAATAAGTTAGAGGTGATGTTTCCCCATATGGGACCCCAAGATAAATTTAGAATTCTCATTACGTGTCTTCCACTTGGTCTGATTCCCCAAATTGAGGAGTGTAATACGTGGGGTAGTGTATTTGCAGTAATCTACACCATCACCCATGGTACTCCGTCAATTGCAGTTTTACCTTGAACAGATTCAGGTTGAACATGGAGTGGCCCCTGCCCTGGATTTGGGGATCAAACTTATTGGCGACTTTGCTATAGTGTCCTCAATTACTTTGAGTAATATTAAAGGGGAGGCAGCATCTTTGGCAATATGTCAATGGCTCACTACAGTTCCTATAGCAGAACAAAACGCAAGCTCCCTAAAATAATTTCTAAAATCTATGCATCTATAGCTCATGATAGTTTGGAAACCTGGCCTAATAAGCCACAACAAATAGAATACCAGGCAAATCGAATGCCAAAGTTACCAAGCAGACACCTGAGTCTTCAAAGAAATGCTGGGATAAAATAAAGCTAAAACACGGACCAGACCTCCGCAACCGGAGTCTTCCAAAAAAAGTTTCAATTTATGTAGCTGTGATACAATTAAAAAGTGATACGCGTCCTTCTCCTTCCATTCAGAACTCTACAGACAGATGGTCAGAGAGAGGGGGACGAGCCGAACGCAAACAGGATAAGTATGTGAAACCGAAAAGGGAGTCACATTCCTCTTCTGATGTCATCATAAAAAAAGAAGAGAAACTTCCACAGCAAAAAGCATAATTTAAAAAGAAGAAAGCGGATGAAATTTCCACTAAATATGCTGCAAATACCCAGAACTCTTCTTCAGAACAAGACATGGGCGAGACCTCTGTTCGAAAGGGCAGCAGAGGTCACACTAGTTCACCAGACTCTTCAACAGTTTCTGGTGGCAAGACTGACTAATGATTACATTCAAGTAGAAACTACAGATCAGCGGGTCAGCCCTCCTGATAGATTCTATGATTTAGACTTACAGATTGAGGGCGACATACGGCATACTATTAAAGTAATATTCTGGCAGAATTTAACTAATGAATATGACATTCTCTTGGCTGAGACTGATTGGCCACCAGACTTTGTAAGAAAAGTCCCACAAAGGGAGAATGTAATCATACCTTCCTTTTGCGTTATTATTCCTGAGGAAGTAAAAGCATCATATGCTGCAGATTGGGCTCTTGCACAAGCCCCAGCAATCAGGCTGTTTGGGACAAAGACTCACCTTATTATGTTATACCTATAAGGTCCAGCCCTCAAGTGCAAGCACAATACCTTATTAAACATGAAGCTAATCGCCTCGTTAGGGAGATTCTATCACAATTAGGATATCAAGGTGTGATTGAGCCTTGTGTCTCCCCTCTGAGTAATCCATTGTTTCCTGTACTTAAACCAGATCATTCTTATCGTATAGTCTTAGACTATAGACAATTAAACAGTCACACATGCACTTTTGCTATACAAAATTCCCACAGCACAGGCTTCATAAACAACATTGTTTGTAAAAACTACATTGGACATTTCCAATGACTTTTTCTGTCAAAATATAGCATCTGAAAGCCACGATTTGACTGCATTCACGGACCTAGGGGCCCAGAGAAGGTTCTGGGGGCTTCCATGGAAACAAACAGTTCAGTTCTCTTTGCTGCCTGAGTAACATACATTTTACAATTCAAAAGCTTAGTCATATATTGATGACATTTACCTCACACATTATGATTTAAACTCTCATTTGGCCAAAGTGGATCATATTATTCTGAGATTCACTGCCCATGGCTATAAATAAACATTTTCAATATCTAAAATTTCCTTTCTCAGTGTCCTGTTTTTGGGATGAGTTATCAAATGAAGGCAAAAGCCTAACACCATGTTTATTAGAGCAATGTGCTCTCTTGCAATAAAAAAAAAACATTCAAAAACTTCAATCACTTTTAGGCTTTCCAAATGGTTGTAGAACATACATAACAGACTATCCACAACGGGTTAAACAATTGCACAATTTAATTAATCCAGCTTTTTCTAATAAACATTGGACTACTGAACACACTTTTATTCTCAGAAATTAGAGACAGATATGCTTGAGTCTAAACACTTATATACTTGTGTTAACACCACTTAGTTATCCGCATAATTGCAGGTTCCAGTGGTTACACATGTTTCATTCAATGAAGTAGAAACTGTGCTGATTGCTTATAAATCATATTTATATACTAGTGCAGAAATGTGTTTTGCATCAACAGAACAATTTTTGACAGCACTGCTAAAAGCTGCCCTGAAGGAACCTCCATTGGCTCCAGGGAACCAAATAATTGTGGCATCTCCTATTTTGGCCCTAGAGGCTGTCACCAAGGCCAGCTTTCATAAAGCAAACGTTTTACATCCAAGATGAATTCAGTTGGCCACTCCCTTGACAGCTACTGATGTAGATTGTGATCCTACTTTACAAACACAGGAATACCTCCAATATGAACAAGAATACCCCGTGTCTACTGAATTTTTGCCTCTAGATGATTAGGCTTTCATAATATATACTGGTTGTTGGAAAATGGCCCTCTCTGAAGGGTCACCCCAAACCTTTAGCCTTCCTCCTCTTCTTTTTCAGTACTTGTTTTTGTTGGATTGAGAACTCTGAGCACTTTACCACTGCTAACCAGTGCTAAAGTGCATGTGCTCTCTCCTCTGAACATGGCAGCATTGGCATACACCCAATTGGCATATTTAATTTACTTATAAGTCCCTAGTATAGTGGCACTGCATGTGCCCAGGGCGTATAAATTAAATGCTACTAGTGGGCCTGCAGCACTGATTGTGTGACCCACATAAGTAGCCCCTTAACCATGTCTCAGGCCTGCCACTGCAGAACCTGTGTATGCAGTTTTAAACTGCTATGTTGACCTGGCAAGTGAAACCTCTTGCCAGCCTAAATCTCCCTTTTTAATACATATGTCAGCCCTAAAGTAGGCCCTGTACAGCCCAATGGCAGGGTGCACTGTATTTAATAAAAGGAGGACATGTACTTTTCAGTTTTACATGTCCTGGTATGGAAAAACTCTTAAATTTGTTTTTCACTACCCCAAGGCCTATCTCTCCCATAGGATAACATTGGGAATACCTTATAACATTTTACAAGTGTAATTTTCAATTAGGAAGACCTGCAAGTCTGGGTCTTTGGAATCACAATTTAAAATCACAACTTAAGGTGAAGTTGAATTTTAAACTGCAATTCTGAAAATGTCACTTTTAAAAAGTTGGCATTGTCTTACTTTAGCCATTTAGTGCCTACTGCCTGTTTCTGCTCAGTCTTGGCTGGGTGATAGCTGGGCTTTGTGTACTCCCTCTAGACAGCCACAGACAAAGGGAGCTTAGGTGAGACTTGATGGGTCTTCCTGGGAGGATGGGAGGAAGGAGCTGTGTCCTGTCCACATACAAAGGGCTGCATATCTCCCTGTAGTGAACTTGGAGCCGGAGAAGAAAGGGAGGATCTTTGTGCACTTCAAAGACCCTCCTTTGAAGTTCCCCCCACTTCAAAGGCACAACTGGGTATAAGTATTGAACCTCTGACAATATGACTTCAGTACACTTCTGGACTTGTGAAGACTCATCCAGGAAGAAGAACTGCTGTGCTGCTAAAAGGACAGCCACTTTGCTAGACTGCTGCTTTGTTTGACTCTTGCCTTGCTGAGCTGACCTGCTGCCTACTGTTCTACTGTCTGGGTGAGAAGGACTGGAACTGCATGGACTTGCTGGCTTGCCTCCTGTTCTAAGTCTCAGGGACATAAATAAGTTCAACTTATCCTGCTACATCACCTGGATTTTGCTTGCTGCAAGTCTTGCCCTGCCAAGTGTTGCCTATCCTGTCCTGGGCCCTTGGAAGTGGGTATAAAGTGATCTTTCAACTAGAACATATGCATCCTCATCGGAACCGGTGGATCTTTGCCTTTGCGTGCGTCAGAACTGGTGCATCCTCATCGAAATGTGGAACAGAGCTGGCGCTTCGTGCTCACTACGCCACTGGAGTCAAGCTATCCTGGCTGATGAAGGCTGATAGTAATCAGACAAGCGAAAATCCCCTACCTATTTCTTTAATAATATGCTAAACGTCATATGATATATATAAGAAAACAGTGCTGCAAGAAGGGGGGCAAAAGTGTAACAAAATTAATTTATTTTTTCAGTAAAAAGACAAAAATTACAAATATGATACAGAAACATATTTTTTTAGAATAATTATTAAATAAATACATATGCATAGATCCACCACTCAAACAGCAACTCACAACTACACACATACTGCCATACTTCAATCGTACTAACAACAGACCTATATATACTAACTAAAGCAAAACACCTGAACAGTAAATGATAAACTGTTCGATAGATATCATGTATCGATAAACAACATTCAATTGATCATAAATGTATCACAAACGCCGACGCGCGTTTCGGTGTACAGGCCAAGTGTGGCGAAACACCTTCATCAGGGCGTGGATACCACGACAGGGGAGTGGTGAAAAGATTTTTTTCAGTGGGTTGAAGAGCTGACCAGTAGGGCGTAATTTAAATACGAAGTTCCGCGGGAGAAAAGGCTGACTTGAGATGATAAGATTCAAATAACATGCAGAGTTTCTGGAGTCCGATATTAGGTGCCAAGTATTAAAGACGCTGTGGGCAGAAAAAGCCTCGTATTTCCCAAAGCGTTGATTTTTGATAAAGCACTCAGTGGTTGCTCGAGGATCAAAGAATCATCAATCCAGCAGACTAAGATGTCACGGGACTCCGAATAGACCTGTTGGACTTCACCCGCTCAGGATAGGGCAGAGGTGACTTGAATGGAGCTGGTCATGACGGCGACATGATGGTCGCTGCTTAGAGCTGATAAAAAGGCTCTAAGCAGCGACCATCATGTCGCCGTCATGACCAGCTCCATTCAAGTCCTGAGCGGGTGAAGTCCAAATGTTGTTTATCGATACATGATATCTATCGAACAGTTTATCATTTACTGTTCAGGTGTTTTGCTTTAGTTAGTATATATAGGTCTGTTGTTAGTACGATTGAAGTATGGCAGTATGTGTGTAGTTGTGAGTTGTTGTTTGAGTGGTGGATCTATGCATATGTATTTATTTAATAATTATTCTAAAAAATATATTTCTGTATCATATTTGTAATTTTTGTCTTTTTACTGAAAAAATAAATTTATTTTGTTACACTTTTGCCCCCTTCTTGCAGCACTGTTTTCTTATATATATCATATGACGTTTAGCATATTATTAAAGAAATAGGTAGGGGATTTTCGCTTGTCTGATTACTCCATGTTTCCCCTATGATCCCTCTACCTTCATTTGCCTAAATAGGGGCCCCCTTTGTTTGATTGCCTGATGAAGGCTGATAGCCTGAAACCGGTCCTAGGATGCTTGATTCCGGTCCAGGGAAGACATGGCTTGGCAGTTCGGTCTGGACTGTTCCCATGAGGCACAGGGTCAAGACTGATTTGCATATGGCTATGTCTGAACTGGGGTGGCGTGGTGAAGCAAAATAACGATGGATTAAACCCAGATCTGTGACTGGGGGTGAATGTTTGCCAATGTGCAGCATTCCGTCCATCATCTTGTGTGTTTTGCATTTCGCCCTATGTGGGAAGGGTATGCCCAGACGTGGGTCCCATGCTCACTACGCCACTGGAGTCAAGCTATCCTGGCTGATGAAGGCTGATAGCCTGAAACCGGTCCTAGGATGCTTGATTCCGGTCCAGGGAAGACATGGCTTGGCAGTTCGGTCTGGACTGTTCCCATGAGGCACAGGGTCAAGACTGATTTGCATATGGCTATGTCTGAACTGGGGTGGCGTGGTGAAGCAAAATAACGATGGATTAAACCCAGATCTGTGACTGGGGGTGAATGTTTGCCAATGTGCAGCATTCCGTCCATCATCTTGTGTGTTTTGCTTCGTACACGGAACCAGCTCATTACCTTGGGAATCGATGCATCCTCTGCTGTGGGAGCAGTAGCCACGCATCTCTTTTGGTACCAGCACTTTGCAATTGGAACCGAAGCCTTGCTGTCATTGCGTGGAGAATCTCGATGCATCTGTCCCAGCGCATGACTCGACACCGATGCATCACTTCGGCTACACCTCGCATCTTCTTCGACGTCAATGCAAACCAAGGATCAAGGTACTTTTGTTCAGTGGGCCTAAGTGGGTCGCGTATCCGCCACACGCTCAATCACGGTTGGACTAAACCGTTGACTATTTCCCAGTCCAGCGCTACCAGATATCGATATATGTGCTTATTGATTCTAAGCCCTATTTTTACAGTTAATCTTTAAAAATTCATATCTCAACTTCTACTTATTTGATTTTTGTCATTTTGTTCTTGTTATACAATTAGTATCTATTTTTCTAAACTGGTGTGGAGTCTTTTTGTGGTGTTACTGTTTAAAGTGTTGCACAAATACTTTACACATTGCCTCTTAACTTAAGCATGACTGCTCTGTGCCAGGCTACCAGAGGGTGAGCACAGGTTACTTTAGCATGTGCTGTGACTTACTCTGACTAGGATTGTGGTTCCTACTTGGACAGGGTGTAAAATCCTGCCAACCAGAAACCCAATTTCTAACACTGATGGTTCAACCCAGCCCACGGTTGGTACTAAGTACAAGTACTCAGCTGCATGTGCAGCAGTGAAAGGTGTCATGAAAGATGGTGTATTTCAGTCACAAAAAATATATACAGAAATGTTATGTTACTGTACCGCTCAGCTCGCTGAATTGAAAGATTTGGTTTTGGGTTCGCAGAATACGGATTCAGAATTCCCCACGCTTATAGTGTGTGATTCCTATTACTAGGTCCAGGCCTATGGTACTTGAATGGATTCACTGATTCTAAAGGAAAGTCTATAAAACATAAGCTTCTATGGGGAAAGGTGGCAGCCCTAAAGGATGCTTTGCCACAGGCTCACAAAATTCATACGTTGAGTCATCAACATGTTGGTGTACACGTTGCAGGGAATTCATTGGCTGATGAAGCAGCCAGGCAGCTGTTCAGACTTTTTTAGTAGCTGCGATTACTGGTTCACATACAGGTATTGATGAAGACGTATTGGCTGCAGTCACTGCTTTGGCTAGTGGCAATCCCCTACCTAAATGCTATTCAGCTAAATAGTCCTACCTATTAGGTCCTCAGAATGTCCCCTTAGTCTGCATTCCCGGGGTGGGTGATACCCTACCGGGACCACAGGTTAGAGTTCATGAAAGCTGCTCATATGGAATTAGCGTCTGCCCATGTTGGTGTAGCAGCTACAGTTTCTTTACTACAGAAACGCAACTGGTGGCTGGGTCTTTATAAACAGATTAAAAGGTTTGTCCTTAGTTGCGACATTTGTCAACCCATCAAACATTCTACCATTGCACACCCACTGCAGACACCTCTTTTAGGTTCAAATAAGCCATTACAATGTGTCTATGTAGATCATTGCAGGCCACTCTTTTTGGCTAGGGCCTTCAAATATATCTTAGTGGCTGCTGATTCTTGTTCTCAATTTCTATGGGTGTGGCCCAGATATCAGCTGAAGTTCAAACTGTTATTAAAGATTTACAGGTCTTTATCGGTACATATGCAGTAGCTACATTCCACTCGGAGGAGGGACCAGATTTCCCCTGTGAGGCTTTTCTGGATAATATGGGTACCTTGGGTGTTGCTGTGCGTTATTCTGCCTCCTATAATCCTGAGGGAAATTCAATAGTGGAACAAAAGAACCGTGACTTAAAGTAGTCCTTAACAGATAGAGTTTTAGGTTCAGGTCGTAGTTGGATCCATCACCTGTATCGAGTCCAGAGAGCATTAAATAATCTCACTAGATGGTCTCTTGGCAATCGGACACCCTATGAGGTATTGTTCGGGGTCTAAATGTTTGTTCCAGATCTTGATAACTCTGGTACAGTGGCTGGAGAAGCGCACTTTGACATCAATGAATGTTTCACTGACATACAGGGTTTACAAGACTTCCAAGCTGAGCACTCCAATTTGAATTCTAAACATTCTGCCACTGATGAAGTGAAAGAGTATCAGGGGTTTCTGGCTGGATTCCTAAAGTTGGGGATCTAGTTAGAGAGAAGATTGCAGATAAGAAAGAGTTTGACCTGTTCTACCATGCACCGGGGCCGGTGCTTGCTGTCCAAGGTACTTGAACTGTGATTTTGCCACCGCTTGCTCGTTGTGATAGTCGGCAATGGGGGTTTCTGGGTAGTTCCTTCTCACCTCTCTCTACTCTGCACGAAATCCCTCTAAATGCACCAAGCAGACCCAGGGCCTCATTTATGAGGCCCCTTATGCCGTGGGAACGTCACTTTTTGTGACGTTCCGTGGTGCAGGAGTCTGCTCCATATTTACGAGGCAGCACTAAGCCACTTTTTTTGCCTTAATGCTGCCTCATAAATATTGTTCCCTTTAATGCAGTTTTCTGCGTTAAAGGGGGGTGCAATGGGTGTTGCTGGGGGCGTTTCCAGCAACATCCATGGCATTTTTACAATGCCCCAGATTTACGAGAAATCGTAAGGGAGGTTTAAGGGAGGCACAATGAGGAGAAATATCTTTACTTCTCCTCGTTTTTCCTTTTTCTATGTGTGCTGCATTCTGCAGTGCACATAGAAAAAGGAAAAAGCCTCTTGTGATTGTTTTTGTGCAGGAAGATTTCCCTTCCTGCACAAAAACAATCATCCCCTCAACGCAGGCACCCTTGCACCATGGTGCATTCCTGCCCTTTTCTTTTGTCGTAGGGCAGCGCAGCAGGAAGTCCTGCTGCGCTGCCCTACGACAAAAATACATAAATGAGGCCCCTAATCTTTCTACATCCAGGCTGGGGTCTTCAGACGCTGAACTTTCATTCCTCCCAGCTGGTGATGATAACACATCATGTGTTTCTAACGTGAGTTTACAGTTTTTCACTGCTGCTCCTTGAAATGAAGATATATACTATCAACTACTTTTGGAGGTGCCTACTTGCTCTCCTTTTCCCAATGAGGTCCCTGTTTTTACTCAGACTGCTTCTGGTTATTTTGTCAACACTGATGATTTTTCTTCAGACTCTATGCATACCTTCTTGCGTAGGGGGCATTAATTTTTCCTCTGACTAGAACAGACTTATGTGATTTCGCCATGGTCCTACTGTTATCCTTTCAATATTTTCCACTTCCACTGGATTGGATTTATTACAGTTTCTTTTTACTATTGAATGGACACTATCTCCCAGATCGTACTTCACCAGAACTGGTAGCTGAGGTGCTTACAACCCATTCTTCATCACATAAGGTCTGAAGAGACTTGTCCTTGGTAAACATGGATGCATGAATGAATGAATATTGAACTTATAAAGCGCAACTGTCCCTCGTAATTGAGCATCCTGGAGCTAAGCTAAAGGCCCAGATACACCCATATGTGATGGCACTGGAAGCGAGTAGAAAGTGTAATGGAAAGACTAAATTAAGAAGTAATCGTCAATGCCATTAAAGCATAGAGAGCAAGGGAGTTGGTTCCAGGCTTTGGTGCCTAGCATCCTGAAAGACTTTCCACAATGGGATTTAAGCCTGAAGGGTGGGTGCTTCAAAAGATTAGCATTGGATGATCTCAGCAACCTCTGGATCTTGTAATGACTGAAACAGGCAGTGAGGTATTTGGGTCCTATGAAATTAAAAAGCTCTGAAAACCAGTAAGAGGATCTTGAATAGGATCCTCTTGTGGATAGGTAGCCAGTGTAGTTTTTCCAGGACTGCGGAGGCTAAGCTCTATTAAGGGAGTTTAAGCTCCAGTCTAGCAGAGGCATGTTGTACCATCTGAATCTTATGGAGAAGCTGCTTGGAGCATCCAGCATAAAGACTATTGCAGCAGTCCAGTCTTGAGGTGATTAGAGTGAAGGCAACTATTTTCCTGGCGCCCAATGGAAGCAAATAAAAAAACTTTGATTAGTTTAAGGCACATTCCTGCTACTGTCAAGGCTTGTGGGTGGAAGGATAGGGCAGTGTTGAATTTGACCCCTAGATTCTTTGCCACTTCAACTGTGGCAGGGGGTGAGGACACAGAGTTGGGCCACCATTGGATCAGGGAGAACAGGTTTGACTTGCCGAATAGAAGGATTTCTGTTTTATCCGTATTGCATTTTAGGTGGTTATTTTGCATCCAATGGATGACATTGGTGAAGCAATTTTGGAAATTGTGTTCAGAACCGGCAGAGCCTTTGTCTGGAGATAGAATCAGCTAACTATCGTCAGCGTCAGGAGGTGGTGGCGATTCAAAATTAGGCTATCACGGAAATGAGGGGAGCCATATTGATATTAAATAGTGCAGTACTTAGGGTGGCGCTTTGCGGAACTCCCTTTCTGCTGACGAGAATTGTCCTAAGGCTATGGTTTGCCTCCTGTCAGCCAGAAAAGATTTGACCTAAGACAGAGCCTTATGGGAGATGCCACATGATTGATTACGGGTTTAACTATGTCGATGACCCTGTGAAGGATGGCCATGGGCATGGGTCATGGGGAGAGCCAGACTTACAAGAAACAATGGTTTGGCGAGATTGAGAGGGTGAAATCTCCTGAAATGCGTTCAGTCTTGCATTCATGGTGTTGGGAGGGCTATCTGGGCGAAGGTTGGTTGTGAAGGTGGTGGTTGGAAAGCCTTGTTGTATTGTTTAAATCTTGTATTCAAAGAAGGCTGACATCTGATCACATAGGACCTGAGAGGTGGGAATTTCCGTTGAGAGTGCTTTGGGTTGTAGGAAAAATTTAGAGATCTTGAATATTATTTTTGGGCCATAGTGAGCCTCCTCAATTTGGGCAGTGAAGTAAGCTTTCTTAATTGCCTTGATCAGGATTTGAAAGGATTTCTGGGCAGTCTTAAAGCGGGACAGGTCCTCGGGTTTGTTGGAATGCCGCCATTCATGTTCAAGCTGTTTGCAGTGCAGCTTATATTTTGCTACGACTGAGGAGAACCAGAGTGCAACGTGATTAGACTTGCATTTATTTGGGAGGACTAGGGGTGCTAGATAATTTGCTGTGTTTGTAATCCAATTGTTATATGTCGAGGAGGTGATGGATAGCTGTGAGATGAGATTAGGGTTAGTCGTCATCTTTCTCCACATTCCAGGGTGGGGGGGACCAGTATCGGTATTGCGAATGGGGGTATTGTGGGTGTTGATCAGGAGTCTGAGGGGACTAAGCAATGATAATACTAGGATTGGATGATCGGATCTTCAAGAACTTGTAGGGTGTGTCCCGTTATGTGGGTGGGTGCAAACACTAACTGAGTGAGGACGATACCATTTAGGGTGTCTCTGTATTTGAGACTTTTCAATTGTCGGTGACCTCAAAATAAAAGTTTAAATCACCAAGAGTGGTGAAGTTAGCGTATTCAAGTATGAAAGGGGTTAAGGCACCCTCAAGGGTGGCAAGGAATGTGGTCCCTGGACCTGGTGGGTGGCAAAGTAGGCAGCCGGCAAAGGATTGGGAAGCGCTGATCTTGAAGCAGAATCCTAGCCTTTCTGCTTGAGAGAGTTAATGTTGAACGTGCTACTTTGAAAAACATCGAGGAAGATAATGGCTTGGCTGCCTCCGCAACGTTTCACTCTGTCATGGCTAAGGATGGTGTATCCTAGGGAAAGGCCGAGGCGATATCAGGGTTGCAAGATGGTTTGAGCCATGATTCAGTGATGACTAAGAAGTCAAGGTGGAGGTATAGGATCAAATTGTGAACTTCTTGCAGCGTGTGTTGATAAGCTCACCAGAGAGAGATTTATGGCTAGGTGAGGAGATGGGGTTGTGAGCAAAGGAAGGCTTTAAAAGAAGACCAAACTAACCTTTACATGAGATGCATGATACTGGACCCTCTATGTGGGTTGGGCCCCATGTATGTCCACAGTGAGAGACTTTATTCCTGAAGCCTTTTAGGAACTCAGATGAGAGAGGCATCCCTGAAGTGAAATGTGCAGGGGTGCTGGCACTGGCAGAGGAACCAACGTGGATCGGTGCAGATGGGCTTGCCTTTGACGCTGCGTCGGTGCTCCCACTGCACGCATCCGCTGCGCATCTGCATCCTGCTTAAATGGTGAACCTGCAGGAAAATGGAGATTCGGGGGAGAAGAGCGCCCCATCCACTCTCAACCACTATAGCGTGAGGTGGCGCAAGCAGTTTGAATGTGGCGCTATTCAGCTGCCATCCACCGGACTACAGCAGATTCAAATCACTGCAAATACAGTGAGAGTATCGTAATTCAAACAAAGTGCAAATGCCAACTGCCTAAAACATTCACCTGAGGAATTTGAGATATTAGGGATGATTAAGATTGCTAAAAAATATTTTTTAAAAGAACAAGTCGTCCCACTTACATTCAGCGGCACATCCGCTCTCGCATCCACCTTAAATTGGGAAATTGCAGGAGAATCGAGTTAAGGGGTAGAAGACTGTACCACCCACTCTCAACAACTAGAGAAGGTGGTGGTGCGAGAGGAAATTACTGCATTCTCTGTCCTTGATGGTATTGTTTGGAACCAGCCAGACCCCCGTTATATTCAGTTGTAACACTAGGGAGAAGTTACTACCTATTGCATAGGAAGTTTATGCCAGCAATGGTAAGAACATTCCAAATTGTCTGCAGTTAAAGACCACTTATCACTACTTTCTGATAATATGGATTTACAAGATTTTTTGCTAGGTCCCAGAGCTCCTTGTTCAAAGTGCTTTTATGATGTCCCCTATATTGCAATTTAGAAAATTTCTCAACTGGAAGCTGTAGAATGGCTGCGACAAATTGGTAAGGAAACTTTTTTTAAAAGCATTGGCAGTTGTCGATAATGGGATTACAACATTAACAAGTATTTATTCATTGAATAATATTGTTTCATCTGCACTTGATATCATATAGAATGGCTTGTCTCTGCTTCAACATGGTCAAAGTCAGTAGAGATTGATTTTACAATTAAGTTGGACATTGCCGGTTTTGAAATTAAATCAAATGCCAGGGAAATATTTGAAAGCAACTGTATTGTTGTTGCCCTATAATTTGACACACATGCAAAAATCCATAGCGAGAAAGGAATCAAATTACACAATGATAAATAAAGAGTGCTTAGAAAAGTTGCCTTTTACTGTAGCTGAAACACCATCAGCCGTCTGGCTCATCCATGGGTTCAGTTCACTTCCCATTTCAAAGTTTCATTTCACATCTTACATTAAACATTTCTCGGTTGCCGGATATAAGGAAATAGGAGCACATTTTTTACTTGAGGCTTGGTTTCTCCCTTTTCAATACAGATGTATGCTCCAAAACAAAGAGGTTTTTGTTAGTTTACATGAGTGTGGAACTTCTTTAGGTCACTCTCTTGTTTGTAGTGAGATAACACATCATGGCGTTTGTAATGCTGAAGGAAGTGACCCAATTCGGGTCACCCGGGTCACACATGACCACCTCTCAGCCTTCCATACCAAATGAAGAGTCGGTCAGACAGTAGAGAATACAAACCAATATCTATTTATTTCAGGTACACTCAGAGTGTAGCCCAGTCTGCCCAGTCGCTAGGAGTGCTGCAGAGGGAGTAACATCAACAAGCATAAAGATACATTATGTACATTCGAAACCAAATGAAGACACGCCCACAATGGAATTTTCCAGACAGATGTAGCTGAACAAGGGAGTACAGAGGATAAGTTTCGATTCTCAGGCCGGGCACACACTATCTCCTACTCAAGGTCGTTCTATCCGTGCCCGCCACTAGACAAGTGGGAGAAGGCCTCTATCTAGCTAGAATGGAATGCGCTAATAAGAATAGCCCATTCATTAGTCAATCAATCAAGCATTTGTAGAGCGCACTACTCACCCGTGAGGGTCTCAAGGCGCTGGGTGGGGGGGGGAAGGCAGCTACCGGTCGAACAGCCACGTCTTGAGGAGTCTCCTGAAGGCCAGCAGGTCTTGGGTCCAACGCAGGTGGACGGGGAGGGTGTTCCGTGTCTTTGCGGCGAGGTGGGAGAATGATCTGCCGCCGGTTGTTGCTCGGCGGATGCGTGGGACGGTGGCGAGGTCGGCGGAGCAAAGCTGGCGGTTTGGGGTGTAGAAGGACAGTCGTTCGTTGAGGTATGCTGGTCCGGTGTTGTGGAGTGCTTTGTGGGCATGGGTGAGGAGTTTGAAGGTGATCCTCTTGTTGATCGGGAGCCAGTGCAGATCTCTTAGGTGGGTGGTGATGTGGCTGTGGCGAGGGAGTCCGAGGATGAGGCGTGCGGAGGCGTTTTGTATGTGTTGGAGTCTCATCTGGAGTGTAGCCGTGGTTCCTGCGTAGAGGGCGTTGCCGTAGTCCAGCCTGCTGCTGACGAGCGCCTGGGTGACAGTTCTCCTGGTTTCGGTGGGGATCCATCTGTAGATCTTGCGGAGCATGCGGAGGGTGTTGAAGCAGGAGGAGGAAACAGAGTTGGTTGCTGGGTCATAGAGAGCGTTGAGTCTAGGATGAACCCCAGATTGCGTGCGTGGTTAGTGGGTGTCGGGGCCGCTCCCAGCGTGGTCGGCCACCAGGAGTCGTCCCATGAAGAGGGGGTGAAGCCGAGGATGAGGACCTCCGTCTTGTCGGAGTTCAGTTTCAGTCGGCTGGACTTCATCCAATCTGTGATGGCCTTCATTCCCTCGTGGAGGTTGGATTTAGCGGTGACCGGGTCTTTGGTGAGGGAGAGGATCAGCTGGGTGTCGTCGGCATACGAGACGAAGTTGAGGTGGTGTGCTCGGACGATGTTGGCGAGCGGTGCCATGTAGATGTTAAAAAGTGTCAGGCTGAGGGATGATCCTTGGGGTACGCCGCAGGTGATTGTGGTGGCTTCAGATCGGAACGGGGGGAGGGGGACTCTCTGGGTTCTGCCGGTGAGGAAGGAGGTGATCCAGTCCAGGGTTTTGCCTCGGATCCCTGCATAGTGGAGGCGTGTGCGCAGGGTGTGGTGGCAGACGGTGTCGAAGGCAGCCGAGAGGTCCAGGAGGATGAGGGCCGCGGCTTCGCCCTTGTCCAGTATGGCCCTGATGTCGTCTGTGGCGGCGATGAGGGCGGTTTCGGTGCTGTGGTTGCTGCGGAAGCCGGATTGGGAGGAGTCCAGGATGTTGTTCTTCTGGAGGAAGTGGGTCAGTTGTCTGTTGGCGGTCTTCTCAATGACTTTTGCGAGAGCGGGAGCAAGGAGATGGGTCGGAAGTTCTTGAGGTCCTTTGGGTCCGCCTTGGGTTTCTTGAGGAGGGCGTTGATCTCGGCGTGTTTCCAGCTCTCTGGGAAGGTGGTGGTCTCGAAGGAGCTGTTGATGATCTTTCAGAGTTGGGGTGCGATGATGGAGCTTGCCTTGTTGAAGATGTGGTGGGGCAGGGGTGGGAGGGTGAGCCGGAGTGGATGGTGTTCATGATTTTAATAGTGTCTTTGTCGTTGATGTTGATCCAGGAGAGCAGAAGGTTGGTGTGTTTGGTGGGTGTTGAGTCGGGGGGGTCGGCGTCTTTCGTCGGCACCTGGGTGTCGAAGCTTTTGTGGATGTCTGCGATCTTGCGGTGGAAGAAGGTAGCCAGGAAGTCGCAGAGTTCTTGCGACGGCGGTACGTCATTGGAGCTGGAGGAGGCGGGTTCTTTCACGATGTTGAAGAGCTCTTTGCTGTTGTGTGCGTTGTTGTCGATGCGTTCCTTGAAGGAGGTTCTTTTGGCGGATCGGATGAGTTGTGGTGTTTGCGTCTGGCGTTCATGAGGGCTGCGTGGTTGTCTGGTGTCTGGTCATTGCGCCATTGCTTCTCGAGTCTTCTGCAGGTGTGCTTGGAGTTCTGGAGGTCAGCGTTGAACCAGATGGCTCTTGTGTCGGTGCGCTTGTTGGAGGGTTTTCTGATCGGGGCGAGGGTGTTGGCGCAGTCGTCGATCCATTGTCTGAAGTTGTGGGCTGCGGCGTCTGTCTCGGAGGGCTCGATTGGATGTCTCGGGCGAGTGTGGTGATGAGCTGGTCTTTGGTGATGTTTTTCCAGTTGCGGTGTGGGGTGCGCAGTGGTTGGTTGTGTGCAAAACCCAACCTTGGGGAAGAGAAACTCAACAGAGGCCTTTTCTCGGAATCCATAAAGAGTTAGTTTCGATTATGACTCAAAATGGCGCCCAAATAGAAAATGGTGCGAAATCATTTCTATTCTAACAGACCCTCCTTTTAGCATGAGCTAAACATTTTCCTAATAATAACGAAAAAAAAGCATTGCAAGAAAATAGTAAAGCATGAGTACAATTCTTATGAACACTCCATATTGTCTACATCAGGAAGGGAGATGGTAAGGAGGAAAGAAGTCTCAAAAATGCCCTCATCTATCTGCATGAGGTCATCAATTTCTTTCTGGATCATTCAGCGCCTTGAGACCCTCACGGGTGAGTAGCACGCTTACAATTCCCTGATTGATTGATAATTGTGGCATTGGTATCATGACCTCCCAAATGGCCCCCTGGCTGCCAATGCAGTGAAACCACAGTGCGCCAATGCGCTGGGGCGTGGGGTGCAACTCACCCCTTCCCTAACACAAAGAAATGACCCCCAAACGTGGCAGCTGTCTGCGCTCTCGCAGGGCAGCTGGGATCATCACATAAGCACAAAGAAGAACTTGCACTACTAGTGCCTCGTGAGCCCCACCGGGACTCTGACAACCCAAATAGCTCCCACGTTGCAGCTGCCCGCAGCGGCGGCGCAACTGTGAGGAAAAACAGGGGCACAAGACACCGACAATGTGCCTCGACACACCCCCCCCAAGAAAGCTCACAACACAGCCCCACTCTTCTGGTGCCGACCTGGGCAGCAACGATTCACCAATGGAAGCCCCCCACTCACCGGGGACTCCTCTCGGGACACCTCCTATCTCCTCTGGTGCCGCTTCTGACACCCGGAAGACTTCATGGAGCCCCCTTTCCTCTTCTGGCGGCATGTGGAGCTCCCACAGCTCACGGGGCACCGCTCAGGGAGACGCCGACATCGGGACTTCTTCGTACTTTGCGGTCTGGGGCTCTCACCAGCAATCAGCAGGACTCTGCCCTGGAGCCCGCAAGGCTCCGATTTCCTCCAACGTGGCAGGGGCAGACGCCGGCAATGTGCCTCGGTCTCTCCCCTCAGCCGCCACCCGTCTTTGGCCACACGCAGGGCTCTCTCCTCCTCATGAGAGCCCCACTCTTCCACAGGCCGCCGCTTCCACGTCTTGGCTCTGCCCCTAGTCAGGCGGCTCTTGCCTGACTTCCGGGTCGCCACACTCGATCGCGGCGGCCCCTTCGGCAATTTTTGAAGTGCGGGTGGGCTCCCACTTCAGGAGGGAGCACAGATGCGGGGTGGCCACCCGCTCTTGCTGGCAAAACGCGGGGGGAATCCCACACGCCGGGATTCCCTTGCAGCACATCTGCAACCCCGCGCTGCAGGATCTACGCTCTCCTCTTCTCCTGTGCAACAAAGATAAAGCGCTTACGAGGCGCTAAGCCCCCACCAAAGTTCCTGGGGCCAAGCTGGCCAAAGAATCCAGCAGGCAGGAATTAGCAGTCCTTGGGGCCCAGCTGGGTCCAGGCAGGCCAGCACACAGGGCCCTCCAGCAGGGAGGCAGTCCCTTGTGGCGGTCTCCTCCTGGGGCCCAGCAGCAGCAATTCTCCCCTGCCAGACGAACTCCTCCCCAAACACATGGGGCTCTAATACTTATACCCCTCAAAGCCTTGAAGTCTTTGTGTGCAGGGGGCACTGACCTCTGTCTAAATCAGTTCTGGGAGTCTCCCTTTGATAGTGGGGGTCTGGATCCTCAATCACTCAGCAGGAGATGGAGCCATTGTTTTATGGCGGCAGCCCAGGCCTCTTCACCTCCAGGGGCTACTCCTCCCCCCTATACTCCAGATGAGGGTCAGCCTGTTGCTGTCTCACCTCCTCCCCTGGGTCAGGACATTTCCCAGATCTTATCACATTCAAATCCAGACAGTCAATCCACAACCAGGCAGAGACACACAGAATTGTTAGAACAGAAAAACCACCCACTTCTAAAAGCGTGGTTTCTAAACACGCAATTCAAAAGCCACCTTCACCAAAAGATGTGTTATTAAATTGTGAGTTCAGGCACACTAAACTTCACCTCTCCATCTTAAGCTTATGGGAAGATAGGCTGGAAACATATTACACAGCCTCCCCCATTCAGTCCTTTGGGCAAGATGGCCTTGCAACAGTGAAAAACGAAATGGAGAGTATTTCACTGTCAGGACATGGTACACATCTTAGTACATGTCCTACCTTTCACATACACTGCACCCTGCCCAGGGGTGTACCTTGGGCCTACCATAGGGGTGTCTGATGTGCATAAAAAAGGAAGGATAAGGCCTGGCAAGTGGGTGCACTTGTCAGGACAACAAGGCAGTTTAACAAACTGCATGCAGGCACTGCAGTGGTAGGCCTGAGATCTCTCTTTAAGGCTACTGGTGTGGGTGGCACAATTAGTGCTGCAGGCCCACTAGTAGTCTTTGTATTACCAGCCCTGGCACACATAGTGCACTTTACTAGGGACTTTACTAGTAAGACAAATAGACCAATTATGGACAACCAATTACCATTACACTTTGTACAGGGAGCACTTGCACTTTAACACTGATCAGCAGTGGCAAAGTGCCCAAAGCATATAAGTTGGCAACACCATGTCAGCAAAAAGGTCTAGGAGGAAGGCAAAAAGTTTAGGGAACTTTAGCCAAAAAGGGACAAGTCCAACACCTACCGAAACATTATTATGGCCAGACAGAGCCGCCCCAGGGACCATGTTTCAAGAAACAGAACATTTTGTCGCACCTGTGTCCACCAAAAACTCCTTAGTCGAACCTTGTAGTTCAGCTGTCACATAAGGCCCATGCTGGTATTCTTTCTCCTCATTGTCCCGATGTTCATAATATTGAGCCATATTCAAAATAACAGAAGAGGAAGAGGTGGACCAGGTACTTTCAGAAGCCTGTAAACGAGCTGCAATTTCAGGAAGTAAATTAGAAACAAACCTGTTGACAAACAACCGAACACCTCCCTCAATAGACAAATCCAAAAATGTATCCTCAAACCGAGTAAAAAAATCAGACACACTCTCATCTTTCTTTTATCGACAAGCCGTCAACTTGTCCCAATATACTTTCTTTAGCGGAATAAAAGAATGCATATATGTAATAATGTGGCCTGGCAAAGCAAGTATCTCTGCATTGGGCTTATCGCCTGTCTTTCTTTCCTGATCCCATGCCTTAATTTGATCCCATGTACCACCCAATTCCGCAACATGATCCTGAGTATGAACCTGCCTCCAAATATCAACCGGCACAAGAAGACCAAAAAACATTTCAATATCAGCAAGAGTCATTACCGTCGAAAAGGCAGCTTTGGTCAATTCTTTATAATAAGCAGTAGGATTTTTCCTAGGGTCAGGCAACTGAGTCTTAAGGGACAAAACCTCACTTCTCTTTCACGGAGTATAAACCCCTTTGTTCTTGAAACCTGGCCGTTACCCCCACTCGAGTGGCATTACCATGCTGATCAGTTAACTCTGTTATCTCTGGGTGATATATGGGATGAACCTCTCGCATCGGAAACTGAGACACCGTGGTAGGGCTCTTGTCATGTTATGTTATGTTATGTTATGTTAATAAATTTGTTAAGCGCACGATTACCCGAGGGTGTCTTGGCGCTGGCCCGTGGACTATGCCAGTTTCTGTAAAGATAAAGATGACTATTTATCAAATAGCCATGTTTTCAAGGCCTTCCTGAATGCAAGTAGAGTTGGAAGGGATCTGATGGCAAAGGGGAGTTTGTTCCAGAGTTTGGGGGCAGCTGCCCTAAAACTACTGCCACCCCATGTGGCTTTAAAAACTCTCTGAGTTGCTAGAAGTTTAGCTCCTTCGGAGCGTAGATGCCTTTTTGGAATGTACCAATAGAACAGGCGCCTTAAAAAAATGGGTCCAGTGTTCTGGAGTGCTCTGTAGGTAGTGCAGAGAGATTTAAAAATAATGCGATTCCTAACTGGGAGCCAATGCAGTTTATGTAGATGATTTCTGACCGATGAATACTTAGGAATACCCAGCAGAAGACGCGCCGCTGCATTTTGAGTCATCTGCAACTTATTGAGTTGTTTCTCAGGTAGGCTGATGTAAAGACCATTGCAATAGTCTAACTTGGCCAGGATCAAAGAAGAGATCGCTGTTTTTCTGCTGTCCATGGGAATGAACAGGAGTACTTTTTTAATGGTTTTTAACAAGACAAAACATGATGAAGAAACAGCATTTACCTGTGATTTAAAATTAAGTTTATCATCAATAATCACGCCAAGGTTCTTAGCTTTGGTGACTGGAATCGGAGCCGATCCCAGTTCATCCGGCCACCAGCTCTGTGACCAATTAGGTAGGAAATTGCCAAATGTGATGACTTCTGTTTTGTCTGAATTTAATTTCATGCAACCTACCTCTATAAGCAACCAATGTGGTAATGTTCCCAAAAACTTGGCCTGTATCCAAACCACTAGCATACACGCGATCACGAATGTCAAACAAAATTTGTGGCGCATCATCCCCAAAATGTTGCTGCCAAAGACCAATCAACGTAGAAGACATATATTTAGGAGCATGCTGTTGTATAAAAGGCTCATAATCTTTCATCACACTCCAAACATCCTCCACACTGTAGATGGGATTACGACCCCACTGCGCAGCCTGATTAGCTAGTACCTTCTTCTCTTCATCCCCCACCGCAGACTGTACAAAAGGGCCCATACGCTCACTAAATTTTGTCAAATCTCCATCCTCAAAGCCACGTACTGGCCTCTCAGCACCCAATAATGCTGGGTAATGAACCACCAAAGATGGAGAAACAAGAGAAGTACCAGGTAAAATCGACGCAGGTGGGTGAGCAGGGGAGAGAGAGCCGGAGTTAGGGATGGCGAAACAATAGGTGTGATAGATGTACTAACAGTCCCAGTTGCCACAGACGGCGAGGGCAAAGAAGGAGGAGGAGCTGAAGCCGAAACCATCGAAACAACGGCAGTAGAGACAGGGACAATTGAAACAGTAGTAGCAGGCTGCTGCAAAGGCAAAGAGACAGTAGGATATATTCTCTGCGGGGCATATGGGGGTGGTGGTCGGGTGTCGAACAATTCCTCTACAAAAGTGTCATTTTCCTCCTGAGCCAAATATGATTTATCAACATGCAATCGAAATCTCCTATCTTCACATTCATCTCCTTTTTCTGGCTTTTCTCTATCATATGCTACAGCTTTCTGAGTCAGTGTCTGCATTGTCCCCATCTGTGCCTCCTTCTCCGTCTTCAATCGTCTCTGCCTACCTGCTTTCTGCCACGTTCTAAGGGAATCAAACATTGACTGTCTACTTTGTCTCTTAAATAACTGCTCCTGTAAATATCCAATCTTTTGTTCATCAAAAGTGCCCGTCAACAGCCACTGCAACTCGGGATTGTCCCTTGTATATTTGTCAAACACAAGGAGATGATGGACGGAGCGCTGAAACTTTTCAGACACTCCCTCCCAGTCACAGATCTGGGTTGAATCCATCATCGTTCTTTAGCTCACTTCGCCACCCCAGTTCAGACACAGCTATATGCAAATCAGTCTTGACCCTGTGCCACATGGGAACAGTCCAGCCCGAACTGCCAAGCCATGTCTTCCCTGGACCGGAAACAAGCATCCTGGGACCTGTTTCGGGCTAACAGCCCTCATCAGCCAGGCTAGCTTGATTCCAGTGGCAAAGTGAGCAAGGGACCCACGTCTGGGCATACCCTGCCAACTTAGGGCAAACAAAGCAAACACAAGAAGATGATGGACGGAGCGCTGAAACTTTTCAGACACTCACCCCCAGTCACAGATCTGGGTTGAATCCATCATCGTTCTTTAGCTCACTTCGCCACCCCAGTTCAGACACAGCTATATGCAAATCAGTCTTGACCCTGGGCCTCATGGGAACAGTCTAGCCCGAACTGCCAAGCCATGTCTTCCCTGGACCGGAAACAAGCATCCTGGGACCGGTTTTGGCTAACAGCCCTCATCAGCCAGGCTAGCTTGAATCCAGTGGCAAAGTGAGCAAGGGGCCCATGTCTGGGCATACCCTGCCAACTTAGGGCGAACAAAGCAAACACAAGGAGATGATGGACGGAGCGCTGAAACTTTTCAGACACTCACCCCCAGTCACAGATCTGGGTTGAATCCATCATCGTTCTTTAGCTCACTTCGCCACCCCAGTTCAGGCACAGCTATATGCAAATCAGTCTTGACCCTGGGCCTCATGGGAACAGTCCAGACCGAACTGCCAAGCCATGTCTGCCCTGGACCGGAAACAAGCATCCTGGGACTGGTTTTGGGCTAACAGCCCTCATCAGCCAGGCTAGCTTGAATCCAGTGGCAAAGTGAGCAAGGGACCCACGTCTGGGCATACCCTGCCAACTTAGGGCAAACAAAGCAAACACAAGGAGATGATGGACGGAGCGCTGAAACTTTTCAGATACTCACCCCCAGTCACAGATCTGGGTTGAATCCATCATCGTTCTTTAGCTCACTTCGCCACCACAGTTCAGACACAGCTATATGCAAATCAGTCTTGACCCTGTGCCTCATGGGAACAGTCCAGCCCGAAATGCCAAGCCATGTCTTCCCTGGACCGGAAACAAGCATCCTGGGACCGGTTTTGGGCTAACAGCCCTCATCAGCCAGGCTAGCTTGAATCCAGTGGCAAAGTGTATTTGTGCCATAACATACTAAACATAATAGGGCCAAGACCATGTTTCACATACATATCAAAATTTGGAGTGCCTTCAGGAGGCGCCGGCTGAGCTTCTTCCAATCGAGCATCTGCAGAACAACAGCGACAGCACAAAGAAAACAATTTACTGATCCCAGGCATTCTCAAAAGAAAACAAGTTCACTTGTTGTGTCTGGTAAAACGATTGCAAATGCTTTTATCCCAAAAACGGTCCTCAGACCGTACCAAATTCAAACCAAAATGGTACCGTATCCACAAAAAAACCCAAAAACAAACTCACCTGATATATGCAGGTCAAACGAACTAATTCTCCACTGCCGACTATTCAGACCAAACGGTCAGATCCAAGGGTTTTGCCATTTAGGACTCCAGTCGGGATGACCACTGGGTGAGGTATCGTCCGGCAGGACAGAAGGGGCAGCTGCGAGCAATCAATGCTCCTCATACAGGGATCCCTGAACTGTCGGTCCGACCCGACGATGGCCTCGAACTCCCCCCGTCCACGGAAGGGGATGGGTCACTCACCCGAAGGAGTCCCTGTTCAGGTGCCAACTGAAGGAAGTGACCCGATTCGGGTCACCCGGGCCACACAAGACCACCTCTCAGCCTTCCATACCAAATGAAGAGTCGGTCAGACAGTAGAGAATACAAACCAATATCTATTTATTTCAGGTACACTCAGAGTGGAGCCCAGTCTGCCCAGTCGCTAGGAGTGCTGCAGAGGGACGGACATCAACAAGCATAAAGATACATTATGTACATTCGAAACCAAATGAAGACACGCCCACAATGGAATTTTCCAGACAGATGTAGCTGAACAAGGGAGTACAGAGGATAAGTTTCGATTCTAAGGCCGGGCACACACTATCTCCTACTCAAGCTCCTTCTGCCCGTGCCCACCTTGAAACCTTAAGAGGTGATATGTTCATGATTTGCAAGTATGGATAAAGGTTGGGATTTGCTTATGAATATCTTATATCCTCCCATGCACTACCAACAGGGGAGGAACTTTGTGGCCGAAGGTCCCTCTTTCACAAATTACTTTTTTTTTCCCAAAACATATTCTATTGTATTTTCTGCCACAGTACGGCCTTGCAGGGCCCAATCTGACCACATTTATGACTTTACATATTCTCGTGGCCCGATAGTTTGCATTGGTACATAACAACTACAAACTGTTATTGAAAAAAACCCAGTGTATAATATCCGATCTGTGCTCCCCACATGTAGCCCTCACACATCTAATGGCCACAGCCGCTTCTAAGAAACACAGCTGACTCAAGTACCAGGAGCAAGGATCATGAGTTATAGACTGGTTACATTTCCACAGGTGTCGGGGGCTCCAAGGGCAGTCCTCAGTAGTCAGCCCAGCGCTTCCAGATTGTGAAATGCTTCTGTCGGCACCCTCGTGCCTTAAAGATCGGGATCTCCAGGGCCATACAAAAGTCCAGGCCCTGTTTCCATGCGCTCAGCAGAGAAGGGGAGTTAGCTTTCGATAACCTGGCAATGTCTCATTTGGCTAGGGTAAGACCGAGATCCAATAAATGGCGTTTATACCTGTTACCCCCTATTTCGTCTGTGGTATGTAGGAGGATTAATTTTGGGGACATGGGGAGATCCCAGACTGAGACCTCAGTACGGCATGTCATTACCCCTCGTCAGAACGTTGCCAACAGGGCCTGGAACTGCATTCTGCTATAGAGGTATCTTTAGGGGGAAGTATCACCCATTATCCAACGCTCCACCGCACATGCAGGATCATCTCTTGCACAGTACCACCATTCGATAATTACCAAAGAGGTGACCAAAGGGTCACCAATGAGACAGCAGTCGCCGCATTAAGGGTGATATAATGCCTGATACCTATGGTCATGGCCTGATACATATGGGTCCTATAGTGCTGGTCCTGCAGGTGCCATGCAGAGAGTCGCCAGCGGAAAGGGGGGCGTTCTGGACCCACTCGGAGTCTCAATGTAATTGGAGAATGGTCCGAGAGGCATCAGAGACTCAGCGTATATGGACAGAAGGACGAAGAAATAGTCGAGGCGGAAGAATGACACGTGAACCTGGGAGTAATATGTGAAGCCTTGATCAGTCGGATGAAGGGTCCTCCAAGCATCCTCCCACCCCACTGCATCTGCCAGGGGCTTCAAACGTGATTCTCGCACCCCCATCCCATCTGTAGTGCGCCACCTATCGCGGTCTGGATGCTTAACGTCATTCCAGTCGCCTCCGAGAATAGCCAAGACTGCCGGTAATCTGCCCCAGATATCTATCACTCGTTCTACCAGGCGGAGGAGCATAAACACTACCCAAGACTACCAATTCCCTATGAATTGTTCCCGTCATTAAGATGTATCTGCCTTGTGTATCTACCAATGACCGCTGATATTGAAAAGGAACCCTGTGGTGCACCAGGATAGCCACCCCCAGAGAGCCTCTAGTGAACCCAGAGTGAAAGGTGTGGGTGTAACCAAATCTAGACAAGCAGGGGGTTTTGGAACTCAGGAGGTGTGCTTCTTGTAGTAGCAAGATATCAGCCCCCACCCGCTTGGCCTGTCTAAGCACGGCACCCCTCTTTACCTTGTACAGTAGCCCCTGCACCTTCCAAGTAATAATTTGGAGCCCTCCCTTTGGAGTTCTGCTGTTTACGTCAGCTATCTAGGTAAGTATATGGTGCCTTGAGGGTAGGTCTTGTGCACAGTCACAGCTTGGGAAACACTTATATCCCACACTGGGCATGTGAAACAGATGACAACAAACTCCTCCCCCGGCTCGTTCCTCCCACTCCAATACCTCAAAAAAACATTGAAGCATCTATCGAGGATAGAATGCAGACCCAGCCCCAGTGGGGGTCGACGGCAGAGTCCATCCAATGGATCCCCTTAAACCTCCCTGTTAGAAATAGGGGTCTCTAGTTGGCAGAGGTAGGTACCTTTGCCCAAGTAGGGACCCTTGCTTCTAGTCAGGGTAAGGGGGAAACACTTCTAAAATAACCCCTGCTCACCCCCTTGGTAGCTTGGCATGAGCAGACAGGCTTATCTCAGAGGCAGTGTGTAAAGCATTTGTGAACACATACAGTAATACAGTGAAAACACTACAAATGGATACCACACCAGTTTAGAAAAATAAGTAATCTTTATCTAAACCAAACAAGACCAAAACGACAAAAATTCACAATACAGTTATCAAGATATCCTTAAAAATAGGTTATTCACTCAAATAAAGTTTGTAGCAACAAATAACTCCACCTGGAGTTATTACGACGTCGTAACAGATGAAAATCCCAAAGTACAGCGCCGACCGCGAAGTGCGTGGCCTCAGGCGCGGAGTTAAGCAGACTCCCAAAGAACAGTACCTTGGAAATGATGAAAGCAAAGACGGTGCATGCCGTCGGGGAGATGATGCCTCGTTGGCGCCAGTCGGCATCGGTTTCTTACAACCCCAGGGGAGGTGGACCCTTGGTTCCTTACTGCGATGCAGGGGAGGTGAGACATTGGTTCCTTACTATGTCGGGGAGGGGACGTCACGGTGGCGGCGAGGCCTCGGTTCCTTACGAAGGTGCAGTGTCAATGGATTTGGGAGTCACCTGTGTCGAGTATCGACTCCGCGTTGATGAAGCACCGGCATCGGTGAAGTCGGGGCTGCGGTGCGAGTCAGGACGGTGCAAGTCAGGACATCACGAGCGGTGCCCTCATCTCTGGTGAAGGCAGCGGCCTCGGTGACGGCTTCGGAGTCGAAGTGGCACGGCATCAGCAGGCGTCGGGCCTACAGTGCAAGTCAGGGCGATGCGTTGTGCTCTTCACCAGAGGTGCCCACGGCTTCGGTGCAGGTTATGGCACTGCTCGCCGGCGTTGGTGTTGCAATTTCCTTCTGTGGCAGCTGAAACAGCAGTTCCAGATGCAGAAAGACAGAAGAAGTGAAGTCTTTGTGTCCCTGAGGCTTCTGAACAGGAGGCAAGCTCTATTTCAAGCCTTTGGAGTTCTTCCTGAAGCAGGGGACACAGCAAACAGCAAAGGCCTTCTCCTTTCCTTGGCAGCAAGTAGCCACTACAGGCCAACCCCAGACAGCAAAACAGCACAGGGGCAGTATTCCTCCTCAGCTTCTCCGGCTCTTTTCCTTGGCAAAAGTTCTTCTTGATTCCCAGAAGTGATCTAAAGTTCTTGGGTCTGGGCCCCAATATTTATACTACAAAATCCTTTCTTCTCTGGTGGCAGAGAAGCCATGTGCTCAGTCAAAAGCAGTTCTGTCTTCTCTAGTGCAGCTTCCTGGCAGGAGGTGGAGACAGCATTGTGGAAGGCAGACCAGGCACATTCAGGTGAAAGGAAATCTCCTCCCCCTACTCTAAATGCAGCCCAGGTCTATTCAGCCAAGCCCTGACTCATCAGACTCTCTGGAGCCACTGCACCTCCCCAGCCCCTGACACTCCAATCCCAGCCAGTCAATCAACATCCCAGCAGAGGCACACTGGATGGCTAAGAAAGAAAATGCCTACTTTCTAAAAGTGGTATTTTCAAACACAGAATGTAAAAATCACCCTCGCTAAAAGATGCATTTTAACATTCTGAGTTCAGGCATGCTAAACTTTATTTCCCTACCTTGTTCCCAGGGGTACTTAGGCTTATAAGATGTTATAAGCAAACTTCCCATTCAATCCTATGGGAACAGGTAGCCTTGCAATAGTGAACAACGAAATTGGCAGCATTTCACTATCAGGGCATGTCACACACACCAGGGCATGTCCTACATTTCACATACACTGCACCCTGCCCACAGGGGTACCTTGGGCCTACCTCAGGGGTGACTAACATATAAGAAAATGGTAGGTTAGAGCCTGGCAAGTGGGTGCACTTGCCAAGTCGACATGGCAGTACTAGACTGCCCACAGATACTGCAGAGGCAGATCTGAGTTACATTTACAGGCTGCTTATGTGGGTGGCACAATCAGTGCTGCAGGCCCACTAGCAACATTTGATTTACAGGCCCTGGGCACACACAGTGCACTGTACTAGGGACTGACTAGTAAATCAAATATGCCAATCATGGAAACACGAATCCATAACAATAATTTACAAAGGGAGCACTTGCACTTTGGCACTGAACAGCAGTGGCAAAGGGGCCAAAACATCTATACCAGCAAAACGGAGTCCAACACACAGCAAAAACATAGGAGGTCAAGGCAAAAAATACAGGGGAAACCCATGCCAATGATGCCAGGTCTAACACTCCCCATAATATATAGTCTCTCTGGAAAGGTCGAAGTGTATCTCTCCAGCCGTGTAGCCCATCGGCGATGCCTTCATACCACCCAAAGAGTCAAGATACACAGATTGCCACAAGGTGCTACCTCTCAATGTATGTTCTTGGATCAAGCTTGTGGCAGCTCCGTATGGTATGCGCTGCGAGCCCTGGATTGCCACAACGACCTCGACTGATGGCAACACTGACCCTTAAGCTTGGGCTGTCTCCGTTGGGGATCGCTTGACAAAAGAGTCCAAGCCCATGCAGGGCAAGCTGTTGGTTTTACACATATCTCTTCGTCTGCCCATGCAAAAACCTCCTCAGGGTATTTGACGAAAGGTGTGCAGGATTTATAGACAACTTACAGGTGAGCCGGAAAAAGAAGTGCATAGGTCATCTTGAGGTTTCTGAGGCAAGCCTTCGCCACCGAGAAGGACTGCTGGCACTGCTGAACCAGCTTGGTTTAGTCCGGCGATACCATAATGTACTGAGACGGTTTAGTCCGGCAATACCATAATGTACTTTACACATTGCCTCTGAGATAAGCCTGACTGAGCACGGGTTATTTTAGAAGTGTAACTCGCTTATCCTGACTAGAAGGAAGGGTCCCTACTTGGGCAGGGTACAAAACCGTCAACTAGAAACTACCAATTCTAACAATAATCTAAAAAAATGTACAGAAAAACATAACATGCATCAGGGATTGCTCTGAATAATCATCACAGAGGCAAACTGTTTCTGAAAGCGCCACATGTGTGCCTAACCCCGGGAAACTCAAAAGTCGTACCACAGTGCCAGCCTTGGCATGGAAAAGAAGAGATATTTCCCACGGCGACAAAGGTACAGTGAGATAGAGGACATTATTTTCTAATTAATGCAAATCAAGATAAAGTTTAGCAGTCTTTTTGTTCATTTCACTTGCAAATCTCTGGGAGTGGCACTGATCTAAAAACAGCAATTTGGCCTTTTCCCTAACCGATTTCCTAATTATACCCTTTGAGACAAACACAGTTGATAAATTCAAGACATCACACTTTACACATATATGCTAACCACAGGATGTCAGGACCTTCATCTAAGTTCAGGCAATCCAAAATAATTTCCCTGTTTACAGTTGTCTTGCATTTAGACCACATGCTAATCCACAGTAAAAGTGGAGCCAACTTGGCCAGGTTGCTGATATGTGAAATTTGAAATTCTGCGTACAGGATAAAATTCGAGCTTGAGGGAGGCAAGTGCAAACATGGCTTTCTTCGAACTGTAAGGCGCCGGTATTGCAAAGCCCTAGATTTCAGCCCTATAAAGAGCAGAGAAGACACACTGAGCATTAAAGATGTTAAGAATTGGGGAGACGGTGCCCCTTCCATCCCCCAAGGGCAAATTTAAAACTGCTCTAGCTGATCTACTGTGCTCCAGGCGTGCATTTCTGATCTGGGTATGGCAAGTCCCTGTACTGCTAAAAGTAACACCTT